>CM060902.1:779508054-780758054 GCA_030737815.1 Allium fistulosum | reverse complement strand
AGTGTATATGGTTAATGTGACCATGTATAGGTGCTGGGATTCACACAACATGGTTAATGAGTATATCCATTCTATTAAATATTAATGGTATTCAAATAAATCAAATAAAATTTTATTAATATTTCATAAATATTTATTATTTTAATTTATTTAAAAATCCACTTAGTATTTATTCTATTTAAATCCAATTTAAATATTCTACGGACATTGTATATCAGTACGGACGTTTATAACTTTTATATACGCACTTTATTGAATACTAATGGCATTCAAACAAATTAATTAAAATTTAATTAATTTGGTTAATTTGCAACGATTATCAATTAATTAAATCATTTAGTTCATTCAGAGTATTCATCATTTTGGTTGTGTGGCTCAAAGATGTAAATTCAGTCAGCGATTAATATCGAACAATTCAAATATTAACGTTCACATGTCACTTTTGCTAGCGTTGTGACATTTTAGCCGAATTTATCGCTTACACGTCTTTTGGTAAAACCTAATTTCATTTATTATAAATGGTACTTGGTAGTAACGATTATTTTCATCAATTCTCTTCATCAAAACTATATCACGTTAGGACTTATGGAATTTAGTTTTGGTCAAAAATCCAACATCATCCACATTCAACTCTGTAATTCTAAACATAAAATATTTGATTCAATAATAACAATTATTATTAACTATACTGCTCTAGCCAGAGACTTTGACTTTGAGTTGATTATGGTTGACAGTGATACTAACCTCATATAACCAATGAGATAGATTCTTTATTATATAGTGTTTCACTTTCAATGCTTTAACTAAGCCCAACTATAGTCGTTATATGGACGTCTTGCCATGATTTAATTATAATCAAATTGGAGTGTCAACATTGAAGTTCCACAGTATTCTCAAGTCTTCGGAATTGTGTAACATCATAGCTTCAAGATTGTCTATTAGACCTTATTTATATTAGCTAAAATAAAACTCTCGAGTGAGTCATTCCATAGTTATCCAGTAATTATCAGTACATAATCCTTTTGTTCCCCCAACAGCCATGGGTAATACATGCGAAATATATAAAGTGCGTAACGTACTCTAGTCTCAACAGATGAATCGATATCCTTTCTCGAAACATCTTGACCACGAATATTTAAAACAGTATGTCATTTTTCAATGTGACAAAATTATCATGGTTCCAATACATTGAATTTACTAGCACATAACATATCATTTAAGGATTTTCTATTTAACATATTTCAAATTAATTATTTAATTAATTATATCACATATAACAAGTATATAATAGAAAGGAAACACCTTTTATTTTGAACAAGATTGGTTATCAAGTTAGATATATGTAACAAATTACATAATTGCCCTATAGTGTACTCCTAACTCTATCAATCTCTCATTTGCACTTTGGGTCAGTTATGGAATCTTATTCCAACTTCTTCGATTGGCTTTTTCAAAACTAATCGGGTCAGTCCCTTAGAGAACGGGTATCCTATCTTGTTTCAATTATCTACTCCGTCAATTAACTCTCTTCATCGTTGATAAAATGCTTTGTACATTACGCTTTGTTACAAATCCATTTTACTTTTGGAATTATTTTCCTATATACTCACATGTTTGATCAAATTGAATTTTCTTATTTCCATTGTACATTATGCTTCATAATTCTGTTTTATATTCAATGAACTTATCATAAATAGAGTACTTGTGTATATTTGATATACATGTTCATTTTATGTTAATTCATCTGTTAATCAAGCAAAGTATATGGAACTGTTTTTGGTATTACTAGACTTTTGACTACAAACATCTTTATATATCAATCTCAAGAGTTCTCCAACTCTTATGTCACTCCCACTAAACGGAGACTTTGTCATTAATTCCAAAATAATTAAAAATTATAGATATTTCCGTGTTATGTAGTTAATGCAACAAATACCATTATTCCAATAGATTAATTTCATGATGAATATTCAAAACATTCAGAACTAAATAAAATTATATTCACTTTTAGTCAATACTGAAATTAATTATTATTTTATAAATAATATAGGAAAATGATTTTTCACATCTTGATTAATCCAATGATAAGTATTATATGAGATGCTCACACTTTTTTTGCAATTACTTAATAGCGTATGAAACACTAAGCTCCGTTCAACTACTTATTATGGGTTTTTTTGCTATAACTAGTTTACAATCGAGGGTTTTGGTTCAAATATCTTATACACTTCTCGTTTTCAATATCCCTTCATGAAGCAGAGTTGACTGTTCACTCTCTTCATCCCAACTTTGCCTATCTTATACTTACTCTTACACTTCACTTTCTTTTCAGAATGGTCGAACCATTCAAAAGGAAATTCTTATTGTAATCAATTGTACTGAATACATGATTTCACATTATGCTTTATTTGCTTATTTCTAATGAACTAATTTCATTGAAATTCCACACATTACGAACGTCGATCGTTCATTATATAATATTAAAATTTGATCGAATACGGATCAAATTTCTATGTTCGTGTATTGCTTAAGAGTTCAAAACTCATGGACACAATACAAAGTCTTGGGCAAAAAAACACTTAAATGACCAAGTTACGAATGTGTTAGTAGTGTAGTTAGGCTCTTGCATGGGTCTTGAAGTGACAACATGCCAAATGGTGTAAAGGTAAGTATACTTTATATTTCTATATCAATCTTTAATTAAGTCCATTTGCATATCCTAATAGATAAGCATTTTATCCATATTATTAGTTTCACAAATTTATCGATGTGGATTATTTTAAACTTATATAGCGGATGTTCTTACCATATTATAATGGTCAAATGTTACCATTTTATTTTTCTAATAAGTCTCCCACTAGATTTTTATGTTACTTAAAACCCTAAGAAAAACATAGTAATCTTTTGATTTCTCTAATGAGTGCTAGGACTCGCTTACCTTAGGATTTTGACTTTGAGGAAAGCTCAGCAAATCATAGGCCTATAAGTGATAGATAACACCTTATCAGCTGTATCATATACAACTCCTAACTCTTGGTCTTTGTTATAATCTCATCTTGACCTTGTGGAAAGCTCAACAATTAAGAGAGATTATTCACTCATACCTATCATTTCATGATAGACTAAGTATAATACACGAACCTTGAGGAAAGAACTAATACGTGCATGTATCTTACCTTGTTCGGTAAATATATTAATAATGTTACACATAACAAAGAGTATGCAAAATCTATCAATATATAAATGGTAGAGGACAATGTATATATATTAGGAATTCATAATCTTTAATATATTTGTTTTAAGTGATAACGATTTAGGGAACAATATATTTCTTATCAAATACCATCATGATTCAAGTGTCAAATACATCTGAAATCATGGTATACATACAACACGTACGTATTTATTCCTTAACTCTAATTTGAGTTTCTTTCCTATTCCACTTAATTTTATACATATATTGTTGTACAAGTGTTAATTTATTTATAACTTTTATAATTTAATTTACTTATACAATATATACATGTGTCTTATTAATTAAATCTTATTAAATTAATTTTAATTCTTATTAATTAAATCATATTTAGTTAATTAAATTTATTTTATATAAGGTGGAACCCAGTGCACGAAGATCCCGCACAATAGCGGGCTCTGGAGAGGTCGATAATGTACACAGCCTTTCCCTTGTATTGCGAAGAGGCTATTTCTGGACTCAAACCTGGGCGCCCAGATCACCATGTGGGTGACCTAACCATTGCATCAAGGCTCCACCTCAATTTAATTCATTTTATATAAAATTTGTAAATTTTTACATTACTCATCTTGAACAATTTAAGATGGTTAATCAATTATAACATTTATAATTTTTTCATGTGTACATGTCAATATATGTACACATTTTAACTAATTAAATTTTAGTAAATTTTATTTAATCAAACAATTTAATTAAATATTTTAATTAATTTAAAATTTTAATTTAATTTATCATATAGTTACACACATATATGTTTTAATTAATTAGCCTTAAATTAATTATTTTATTTTATTTAATTAATCATGTTAATTAAATTTCAAATTTTAAAATTAATTATTTAATTTCTCGAAACAATTTTGAAAAATTTAAATGCATTTTATAACTTTTACAAAATTCTCTTTTATATTTTAAACTTAACGTCTAACTTTAAAATATACCAAGGCCCAAAATAAATTTAGGTCTTCATATTAGGAACAACCTTTGGGCTTACTTCATCTTTTGGGCCATACCAATAGCCAGGTAGGGTAGAGCACTTGATTATCCAAACTCAATCATTTGACATTACCTTTCTAGACACCATACTAAATGGATATGATAATCATTTAATCCTAAGATTACTAATTTTAGACTGCATAGACTAATGAGCTCTGATACAATTATTGGAATCAGGTCAGTCGGAAATGGGCAAAATAGGTAGATTTCAAAGGAAAATCTTACTTTAGATCTTTTGGGCCTGTGAAGTCTAAAGGCATATTAGATCCAACCTAAAATAGAAATAGTTTTAAATAAAATCATATTTTATTTAAATGGTTTGAAATTGAGTTTGAATTTAATTTAAATTTAAACGTATGAGTATATCAAATACACCCATTTATGTAACGATTGTTTGTTAATTTAGAGAAGAAAACCATTCGTTTATCTCTCTAAAACTAATGTAATTAGTTGATGGAAGATTTTACTTTATTTAGAAAGAAAACCCTTTCATTGCTCTCTTTCTTTAATCAAACTGAATGATTTATTAAATGTCATTTATGAGTAATTCATACATAGCATAAATTATGAGTATATCCAAATATACTCTAGTGAATATTAGGTAAGTGCAACAAATAAGTAGTGTACATGGTTAATATGATCGTGTATATGTGCTAGGATTTACACCATAATGGACCCATTTGTCTCTTTGTATATGCCTTTGTTGTCCAAAGTTTTGACTTTAATATATATATATATATAATAATAATAATAATAATAATAGATAATTTTACATACACACACATATATATATACATGTTAAAACAAGTTTCCCTATGTGTGTGTGTGTGTGTTTGAATTAAAAATTAAAAATTATAATACTGGTTTCAATTAAGGAAGATTTTGAAAATGAATTGTACAGTCTTACACAAAAGTCCATTTTGATTTAAGTTAAAATAACATAAACACGTGTATATCTATATACATAAATAATTGCAAGTTATGTATTAAGTATAAAATAACATATGTATATATAAATATTGTAGCTCAAGTAACATATATGTTTAAATACAATATTATCAAATTTAATTCAATCTTTTAACTTAGGTAGGAAATAAAAATTTATAAGTTTACACAAAAGACCACTTATGAATTCTACAATAAAAGGAAACTTTTACTTTTATGAATATAATAACCAAAAGAATTATTTTCTAGAAAATAACCATACAACACAAGAAATTAATTTTCAATGTAAGTTTAAACAATCAACAAATGCAGTTTATTTATTTTTATGTATACAAATGTTACAATAATTTAATAACATAATAAAATTGTTTTACATTTTTTTATAAACAATAATTCCAAAAAAAGGACAAAAGTAATTGGATAACTTAGGCACATACAAATTCGTTATAAGAGAATTTAGTTCAAGCTACATAAAGAATATGGACAAATAATCAAATAAGATGAAGAATTTGAAATATGTCAATTATAATAAACATGTAGTCAATGGAGATGTAGAACAAATGGAGATTTAAATTAGATTAACATGATGATAATATAATTAATTAAGGTGGACAAAAATAGGATCTGAGTTATATTACAAGATGAATATAATAAATAGAAGAGATGTCACATGAATAGATCTAACTATGCAATTAGGTAAAATTAGAATTACCTAAAAATGAAGCCAATGATTTTCACCTTGAGTGAAGAACTTAGCTCATAGATCCAACTGAATTAATCTCTAGACCTTGCAAGGATGAAGAGACAACAATGTTCAAATAAATGTTCCACCGATATCTTATATCGCTGCGTGAGTTTATAATTTTTATATATGCACTTTATTAAATATTAATGGTATTCAAATAAATCAAATAAAATTTTATTAATTAATATTTCATAAACATTAATAAAATTTATATATTTAAAAACCCACTTAGTATTTATTCTATTTAAATCCAATTTAAACATTATACCAACATTAAATATCGGTACACACATTTATAATTTTTATATATGTATTTTATTAAATAATAATGGTATTCAAATAAATTTAATTTAATTTAATAATTAATATTTCATAAATATTAATTAGTCTGATTAATTTACAATGATTATAAATTACTTGAATCTTCTAGTTCATTCAAAGTATTCATCATTTCGTTTAAGCGACTCAAAGGTGTAAATTAAGTCAGCGATCAATATCAAAAAATTCAAATATTAATGTTCACATATCATCTTAGCTAGTGGCGTGAAAGTTTGGCTGAATTTATCACTTACACGTCTATTGATAAAATTCAATTTTACTTATTATAAGCGGTACCTGGTAGTAACCATTATTTATACCAATACTCTTCGTCAAAACTGTTAACTGTATCATATTATGACTTATGAAATTTGCTTTCGATCAAAATTAATACACCATCTACAGTCGAATTTTAATGTCCAAATAAAAAAGCACTGATTCAATAATAACAATTATTATTAATCATACTACTCTACCCAAAGACTTTGACTTTGAATTGACTACAGTTAGCCGTGATACTAACCTCGTATAACTAAGAAGACGAATTCCCTATTGAATAGTGTTTCCCTTCTAATGCTACAACTCAGTTCTAACTATAGTCATTTGATGGGCGCCATGTCATGATTTAACTATAATCAAAGTGGAGTGTCCACATTGAAGTTCCACGGTATTCTTAAGTTGTGGGAACTATGTAACATCATCACTTCGAGATTATCTGCTTGACCATAGTTATATTAACCGACAAAGAACTCTCGAGTGAGCCTTTCCATAGTTATCCAATAACTATCAGTAAACAACCCTTTAGTGTCTCCAATAGCTACAAGTAATATACCGCCCAATATTTAGAAAGTGTTATGTACTCTAGTTTCAACGGATGAATCAATATCCTTTCTCGAAACATCAATAAAATTTTCATGATTACAACACATTGTAATTACTATCACATAACATATCATTTAAGAATTTTCTATTTAATATACTTTAAATTAATTACTTAATTAATTATATCATAATATAAAAAGTATATAATCGAAAGAAAACACCCTTTATTTTAGATAAGATTGGTTATCGAGTTAGATAAATGTAACAATTACATAATTGCCCTTAGGGCATACCCTAACTCTATCGATGCATACAATATCTTAAAATTAGACTTGTGGTAGCTATTTAGAAGTGCGGTAGATATACTTGTGGTAGCTATTTGGAAGCATGATAGTTATACTTGCAATGGATAATTAGAAGTGCGATTGTTATACTTGCTATAGCTATTTAGAAGGGGAATAACTATGCTTGCGATATCTATTTAGAAGTGCAATAGTTATACATACGATAGTTATTTAGAAGTGAGATAGCCATAGTTAGACATGCGATAACATTAAGGTTTAGGCATGCGATAACCTTAAATTTATACTTAAGATAGCTTAAAGCTTATATATGCGATAGTTATAGATATGTGAAAGCTAAGGATGTGATAACATGGGTTTAGAAGGTCAATAACTATGGACGCGATAGCTAATGATAATAAATCCATTGTTTAAATATGCAAATTTATGGATGACATTTAGGAAGCCAGTTTCTAATATGTTTAATTTGACTTTTATAACGATGAAATTATAAAGAAAATTAATAAGTTAAAATGTAATAACTTATTAAATGAAAAAATGGTTAGGCTCGGGGAAGCTAAGAAATGATAGGTGTATATTAAAAAGTAAGATAAAATTGTTTCATTTTGTGAATTGAAAGATTTTGATCTAACCACTATGCCACAAAGTGAATTAGACAATAGTGATCCCACAACATAAGGTAGATTTCCTGTTGTCTTACTTTTGCACAACACATGGAAAATCATTTGTTCTGTGAATAACCCATGAAATCTTTCATCCGTTGTCTGAATAGCCCGTGAAATCTCTATGTGCGTGCTTGTTATTCAGACAACATTTTATATGTCGTCTGATTTAAGTTATCAAATTTTTTAGGTTTGACTCCATCTTTTCCCTCTTAATTATTTCTTTATCGCTTTTTTTGTTTACCCCTTTAATTTTTGTCCACCCTTTTTATTTTTGTTTCCCTCTCAAATCTTTTCATCATCTGAAAAATCGAGTGTCTTCTGGAATTAGGGTTTTAGCCCCTTTGAAATTCATTCGAATCGTCTTGCTCCTTTCATTCCTTGTTGATCGCGTGCTTCGATTTCATGGCTATTGATGGTTGCAGCTCCTTATTGAGTGTTCTTCAATTGATATTGGTATGATTTTCTCCCCTTTCGATTTATATTGTTCTCGACTTCGATTATCCTTCCAATGATGAATTGGGTTCTTTATGTAGGAATTAATTTCCTGTATTTTCATATATATGATGAGATTTGAATTTCAAAGTATTTGCTTTTCCATCTGATTCCCTTTCGATTTCTGCCCCCCTTTCGATTTTGTATTGATCTCGACTTGATTTACCTATAATGATTTGGGTGTTTATGTGACAATGAACAAAACTTGGCTGAAGTGCACTGACCAACATGTTTTGGTCATGTAAATAAATGTTTTGAGATATATGTGTTGTGATAGTGAAATCTTTGGTTCCTGCTTAGTTCATGCCTGAGTTAGTGGATGTTTTGAACTTCCATGTATCTACACACATACATACATATGTATGTATATATGTGTGAATGTCCTTTTAATTCATGTTCATTTGATTCTTGCACCTTACAATTTCATGTCAATTTCATTGTATGATTTTGGGAAGTTAAGTTCGACTTTGATCACATCATTGTTTCGCTGGTTGCCCCTTGCTTGTTTTGTTGCCCCTTGCACTTGTGATTCATTCACTTATCTGTTAGTGTTTTCCTTGAACTAAAATGAAATGTTTTGCCTAATGCTTGACACTGAGTGATATACTTGTTGCCTTTCTACTCACTATGTACATATATACATGTATATACATATGTGTATATCTGTATGTATGTTTTCATATACACTTTAATGTTTTCATATGTTCCTATGTTTTCATATGTTTCCATACCTGTCAAAACTGTCCCTAGAATTTCTATATAGGAGCAGAATGTTTTCATATGTCCCTTGTTTATTTGCTCCTATGTTTTCATATACACTGTCACTGGCTTCTCCTTGTTGCTTTGAGCCAAACCATTTTGAGTTGATCTTCTTGTAGTGTACTTTGATTCCAATATCATCCATGTATATACATACATACGTATGTATGTATATATGTGTAAATGTTTGTGGCACTGCCTTGTTTCAAAATGTGGCACTTGCTATTTGTGGCACTGCCGTTTTAATTTGTTTATGAACCCTTTTGAGATTGAACTGGTTTACTTTGAGCTGAACCATTTTGAATTTCTTGAACCATTTGTTGAATTGCTTTGAGCTGGTTTGAGCATGAACCATTTCTACTCACTATTTATATATATGTATGTGTGTGTATGAACTGGTCTGAGCTTGAACCATTTTGAGATGAACCAATTATTGAATTGCTTTGAGCTGAACCATTTTGAGTTGATCTTGTTTTTAGTTGCCTTGAGTTGCTCCTATGTGCACTAACACTTGAGTCTTTCTGCTTCTATGTTGAAACCATCCCTTGTTTATTTGTATGTATGTTTTCATATACATTTTAATGTTTTCATATATTCCTATGTTTTCATATGTTTCCACACCTATCAAAACTGTCCCTAGAATTTCTATATAGGAGCAGAATGTTTTCATTGTCCCATGTTTATCTGCTCCAATGTTTTCATGTACACTGTCATTTGCTTCTCTTTGTTTCTTTGAGCCAAACCATTTTGAGTTGATCTTGTTGTAGTGATTCCAATATCTCCATGTATATACATACATACATACATACATATGTATGTATGCATATATGTGTGAATGTTGGTGGTTAATCTATACTTGTACATTGCTTTGCTGCCTGAATGTTTGTGGCACTTCCTTGTTTTAATTTGTGGCACTGCCTTGTTTTAGTTTATGACACTTACTGTTTGTGGCACTGCCTTGTTGCATTGTTGGTCTTGTCCATGTACTTGCACACTGCCTTGTTCAAGGCACTGCACTGCCTTGTCAAGGCAGTGCCCAGTGCACTGCCTTAAACAAGGCAGTGTGCACTGCCTTGAGATTGGTAGAATCCCTTTCATGTGCTTTGGTTTCTTGTTTATGCACTTTGATACTTGCTTCAGCACTTGTTGTTTTGCCTGAGTTTGTTTATGTGCACTGTGATTTCTTGTTACACTTTCAATCACAAATCTTGTTCTAATTCAGTTCTTGTATATATACTTGTATATACTTATATGTACTTGTATATACTTATGTACACTCATCTTGTATATACCTTTGCAACAATCCGTGAGATTTAATCGATGCTCGGCCTTGTGATATTCACTATGATACACTATGCATGTCATAAAATGTTTGTGCACATATTTATTTGTCCCTATCTAAAACATGAAGAGAAAACAAAACCATAAACTAAGGCAATAGTAATATTCAATTCAATTTTATTTTTGCAATTTAGGTTTGTTTCCTTTTACATTTTACTACGTTGTTTATTTGATAGGTATAGGAGATGGCTGGACACAAGCTGGAGCAAGCAAATCAAGATCAACATAAAAAACAAACTCATGTGAATAAAAAAATGTTATATATGGGAGTGTAAAGAAATGTTGTATATATGAGAGTGATAGTGAAAGTTGTATTTGAAAATGTAAGTAGAGTAATAGTGAAAGTTGCATTGTATTTGAATTTGATTTGAAATAAAATATATTTTTAAATAAAATATTTGAATTTCATTCTATGAACAATTATTCATATTAGTCGATATTTATATGTTGTCTAATAGGAATTTCAGAAATGATACTATAACATAAGACAACATTTGGTTTTATTTTTGTTGTGCTAGTGCATATCAAACGAAGGGGCATCTCTGTGATCTGATGTGCAATGAGACAACACGGGATTTAACGACAGATAGGTATTCAATCAAACAACAGAGCATATCTATCATGTGATTCATTTTTTTTCCATGGTGAACATGAAGATCTAAGGAATGTGTAGAGTACACAACTAATAAATAAAAGTAAGATCTAAAAATATACCAACACATGAAGTTGTTGAATGACCAAGGGTCGTGGCTTAATGAAGTCTATATTCAAAGGTATATGGTAGGGTGCCTAGATACGAAGTCCATTAGACTCAATTTAGAATTTTTAACTCTAATGTGAGTAATAACATCAAATAGATGTATTTTAAATGGATGAACCGACAACGTGAAACGACAGTGCTTCCGGGACTATAAGGGGTTATTAATTCTTAGTAAGAATGCTTTCTAGAATGTATTCAGGGTACTTACATTCAATGTCCTGAGAGAGTCATGGTGGCGCAAGTCAGGGTGGCTCCCATGTTGAAATGAGCAACCATTTCATCAGTGACGTTGTTCGAGAAAAAGATACAATAATGATAAATAGACATAAGGAGGTAATCACTAAATAAAGTTTTTGAGAAAAATGTGTGATCCTCTGAAATAGAGGAGATCACACATGTAAATATGTATATATCACAGAAGACAAGGTGCTGCCAACATGCCTGGTAGGTAGCTAATCATAGTACAAATACAAAGAAAATAACTCAGGTAACCCTAGAATGAGCTCCAGCAAGGCCATCACCCATTACACCCCAATATCGAGCTCCGGCAAGGCCACTGCCCAGTATTGAGGTGTTAAAAGTACCTGCAGAACTATGGAGCATCTCAGTGCCAGTGATACTCGAAGCCAGCTCCATCTGAGAAGGAAACGCCATGTTGTAGACTCGGAAGAAATGGAAACACGAATGATCTAGACTGGAAAGCGCCACTCTGTAGACTCGATAAAATTGGAGAGAGAGCCTCATTGAAAAGTGAATCAACCAGAAAGTAGAACACCATAATGTAGTTGTAGAAGAACTGAGAAGAACTCCTCACTGCAAACAGCAATCCCGCCATCAACAATCCTGTGAACCTGTAAAAAGAATCTAACACCATTTTGACCAAAACTTGTATCTGTAAAACGAACTAGAAGAATATAAGAATAATACATATATATGTATATAAATGAAATTTATATATACATATATGTATTAATAAAATAAAAGTAAAGAAACAAAAGCTAAGATAATAGGAAATAATACAATAAAAATTAGAAAAGTAGACTAAAAAGAATCCATGATCAAAAGAAGTTAAAGATCTATAAAAAAAACTAAAGCAGATCAAAACTTATCCTTATGGTCCTATGATCGAAAGGATGTTATGATACACAGTGAAATCATCATCTAAGTTCGAAAAAAATGTTAATACTACAATTATTAATGTCGAAAATATTGTTTTTATGCTTAAATAACTTAATATTATTACTAACCTTATTAAGATATTCTTTGAAATGGTTATTTTTAGCTAATTTATATTTTGGATTCGAGATCCAATTAAAACAAAATGAAGAAATTATAAAAATCAATTTGTTAAAAGGACTATTATTATTATTAAAAATTCTCTGATTTCTCTCAAACCAAATATACTAACAAATTATAATGAATAAAGTGTCAAGTAAAAATCTATTTTCCATTTTAAACTTAAATCTAAAATTATTCCAATAGTGATTGCAATCAGAAATTTTAGTTGTAAGACTAAAGTTAAAGATTTTGAGAGTATTATTCGGAATGAAGTAAGTATCTAAGCAATCATAGTATACAAGTTTAATAGCTTCAAAATGCATATTAGAAAAATAACATTTATTATCGATTTGCATATTTTTTCTTTTTAAAAATTCTATAGTATTTAGTTTTCCATGCATGATTAATCACATATGAATTTTAGATTTAGGAGGAGCATTTGTTTTCCAAATAAATTTAAAAGAGTTATTAACTACACCCGAGAAGTTAAGAAATTTATAAATAGAATTAGAAGTATATTTCTTACTATTATCCCATTCCCAACTAATATTATCATTTTCATTATCGATATTATAAAGACTCAATCTAGCATAAAGTAAAGAAAGCTACCTAAGAGTAGCACCTACTAAAATTCTATTAAAACTAAAATTCCAAGGGGGTCATTTTTGGGAGAAAAAACATTCAAAATTAAAGCATTCTTAAAGTTATAAATTTAGTAGAGGTCTTTAAATTCTATCCTAAGATGGATAACAGAAATCCAACGGTCATGCCAAAAAGAAGTATTATAATCTGAATGAACTATTGTATTAGTACCTAGGTTAAAAATCTCATGACATTTTAAAATTGATTTCCAAAAGTTAGATAATTTACTTGTAACTGTAGGAGTAATTTGATGTAAATTATTACTACTATTATAGTAATATTAGAAATGATTTCTTTCTAAATAGGATTATCGTTAATATCCTTAAATTTCCATAACCATTTCCCTAACAAAGATAAATTCATGTTACACAAATTAATGACTCCTAAACCACCTTCCTTTTTGGATTACAAACAATTTCCCAATTAACTAAACATTTAATACTGCTGTTAGAATTTTCCCCACTGCATAAGAAGTCCCTTCTTATTTTATCAATTTTGTTAATCACCCATTCTGGAAAAAATGCATAGACATCCAATAGACCGGGAGAGCTGATAAAACAGAGTTTATAAGAACTAATCTATCCGCTCTTGATAAAAATCTCCCATTTCAATTAGAAATCCTATTTTTAATTTTATCTATGATAACAAACCAATCATCATGTTTAAGTTTAGTTGGTCTAATAAAAAATCCAAGATAATCAAATGGAAAATTCATAGTTTTACAATTAAGCGTATTAGCAACTAAATTTTCAACCTTTTCAAAATCATTTAAAACTAAAACTGAACTTTTATCAAAATTTATTTTTAAACCTGATAGAAGTTCAAAACTATATAAAATAATTTAAGAGTAATAACATGCCTAGGCAAATGAGAGGAAAATAGTAAGGTATCATCCGCAAATTGTAGGACATATATACCATTACACGAGATTTCATTACCAACATTCCCCAAAGATCCATTATCAACCGCTTTTTTAATTATCTTAGCGAAAACATCTACGGCTAAGTTAAACAAGAGAGGCGATAAAGGATCACCTTGCCTTAAACCTCGCTTAGATTGAATTTTATTACCTAAAATACCATTAACTATAATACTAGAGTTACTAGTTCTAAGTAAATTCATGATACAGCTATTCCATCTATGAGTGAAACCTCTAGCATTAAACATATCAACTAGAAAATACCAATTACAGATTCAAAAGCTTTCGCAAAGTTCGATTTTAAAATCTCACAAGTAATATTATTCTTACAATAGTGATTAATGTATTCTTAAACAACAGCCACACCATCAGTGATATTTCTCCTCTTAATGAAAGCAGTTTGTGAACAGTCAATTAGATTGTTCATTCTTATGCTAAGCCTATTAGCTAAAACTTTTGAAATAATTTTAACGGAACAATTAATTAAGGAAATAGGTCTAAAATCTTTTAAATTATTAGCACCTACTTTTTTGTGCAATAAAATAACATTTGCAAAATTAAATCTTCCTAATTGCAACTTTCCATTATAGAATTCGTTGAACATGCTAACTAAATCGAATTTTAAAACATCCCAAAATATTTTGTAAAAGAAAATAGGGAACCCATCCGGACCCGAGGATTTATCACCAGGCATGTCATTAATAGCTTTCAAAATTTCCTCTTCGAAAAAAGGATTATCTAACTCAGAAAGGTCAATGCTAGCAGAAGGATAAAGATCATTCCATCTAGCATTAATTCTATGCTTATTTTTATTACCGAAAACATCTCTATAATAATCAGTAAAAGCCTTATTAAGATCTCTTTGATCGACCAATTCTTCGTTATTCACAAAAATAGAATTAATTGTATTACTACGTTTCCTACCATTTGCCATATTATGAAAAAATTTGGTATTATTACCACCTTCACTAATCCATTGAATTATAGATCTCTATTTCCACATAACCTCCTTTTTTGTAAAATAGAATTAAGCTCTTCTTTTAGATTAGCAAGGACGTTACGCTAGCTAGATTTAGTTGTCTAGTTTCTTCAATCTTGTTAATCTTAAGCATTTCAGAAAGAATGTTTTCCTTTTTAATTTTAATACTACCAAAAACATTCTTACTCCAATTTTTAATAAAGTTTCTAAGAACCCTAAGCTTTAAAACAATTTTTTTTGCAGAATTATCCATATTTCTTATATTATAAAAGCTCATAGAAATCCATTTATTTTTAATTAAATTCGAAAAAATGGATTCTAATAACCACATTTTTCGAATTTAAAAGATCTATTAATAACTCTCTGATGATCACAGGTAAGAATTATATGACAATGATCAGAATAAGTGTAAGGCAAACCAGAAACTCTACAGATAAGAAATTTATCCTCAATTTCATCACCAACGAAAAACCTATCAAGAAGAGCCATAGATGGTGACTCCCTAGTATTACACCATGTAAAAGCTCTATCAGAAAGAGGAATTTCAATCAAATTAGAATTAATAATAAATTGATCGAATTCCTCCATAATAGAGAAATCACCTTCCCATGGTGAACGCTCACCTAGAAAACGCGTAACATTGAAATCACCTCCCAAAATCCAAGAACCAGGAGCAAAAGATCTAAATTCTAGACATTCATTCCAAAGAATCCGACAACCATTTTTGAGTTTGGTCCATAAACATTAGAAATATTTAAAATAGAATCATCACTAAGGTTAATGAGAATAATATGCACTGAGTGTTGCTTGGAACATATTGGAGCAATTTAAATGAATTATCCCGCCACTCAATAAGTAAACCCCCAGAAGCGCCAACAGATGGTAAATAAGCCCATTTCCTAAAATGATAACCACCCAATCTTCTATAAAAATGAATATCAGGACATTCGATTTTAGTTTCCTATAATAGTGTGATGTCAATAGAATAGTCTTTAAAAAGCTCTTATTTTATAACACTTATTTAAATCGTGCAAACCTCTGATATTCCAACTAATAATCCTCATATACCAACAGATCTAGCTCTATCAAATTCCCTACTTCTAATATACGCTAAATCCACCACAACATCAGAAAAAAACAAAAGCTGTATCTCCAACTAACTGACAAAACTCAGAAGAAGACAAACTACCTATAGCATATGAAGAATAGGTACTACCCAAAACAGACATCATACATGAGCCTGAATTCGTAGCACCACTCGTGGTACTCGAATCAGGTAACTCACCCATAGACTGAGGCTGGAAACCATAGATCCTGGCACTACGTTGTACAGATCCACTTACAACCACAGACTTCCTACGCCTACCTCTCCTCAATGATGAAGAACAAGATATAGATTTGCTGTAGATATCACTAGAATGAACATTTGATACAAATGGTGGGCGGTTAAGTACAGAATTCTCCAACTCTCCACTCATATTATTAACAAAAACATTGCACACTGCCAAATCAGATATGTCTCTTTCAACCTCAATGTGAGTCCCCACTTCTTCAGAATAAATAATACCCGAACCTTTCTTTTCTATTTGTGTGTCAGCTAAAACATTTACATCCTTGTTTAAAATGACTGCCACCTCCGGCTGCCTAACTATATCAACTTGATCTGTTAACTGACCCTAATCAAATCATTACCATGGGCAACATCAACAGTAGACCAAAGTTCCCCATAAGAAGCACACTGAGATAATATATGTGCACATTGATAATTATGTGCATAATGCGAATCATCTACAAACCACCCAGTTTGACAACACATTCCATCATAACCAAAAGAGAGCCTATCACCCTTCACTGGTTTTGACTGAGTATTAACTAATTCAACAACATCAATCTCTGAGTCATAAACCACCATAGTTGAAGTTGTACCATAATCATACAGAGAGTTAACCATAGCCAATTCATTATTACCCAAAGAAAGATTAACATCTTTAACCTTAACATTATCATCCTCATACTGCAACTCAACCAGACCATTCGAATTATCTGCAATATTGTCTCCAACCACTGTGTCACCTTCAAACAATACCATATTTGAATCATCAATTCTATTTAGTGCTTCCACCAAAACTTCAGATAGCGTATCCCTTGACTTCTGTGCATAGAGAGAAATTGGTGCACATATGGATATTATTTCTGACATAAGACCAGCATTATCCTTATCAAGAGAAAAAATGACTTGTTCACCACCATGTCCTCTTTAACAGATGAATCAACATCTATGTTAAGCATACCAGAGACTCCCTCTGACTGCAACTCTGTGACTATCGAGTTTTTTAACAAATCATTCTCAGTTAGTATATCCAATACATCAGACTCACTTGCACACTTAGAAACAACTGCAGGTACTAACCCACAATGAGATACAATAGCCTCATCATCAATCACAAATCGAGTCTCTAAAATAAGTTCCGAATCTTCCAAATATTAAAGATATTCAAAACGATTATTAGTGATTACCTTGAAACACTCTGCTCCATGAGATTTTGTAATATGCTTATTACTAAGAATAAAGTCAGCATCAAATTTCTTCAATTAATCTGAAGAATTAACATCACTAATAGCCTGAGAAAACAACTTCTGATCTCCATCATCATTAAGCAATTTCGAGTATATTGTGCCTTGTCTACAAACAGAAACATCTGGATCAGATAATACAGGATTAGATAAGAAAACTTCCTCACTTTGCTTCACAACTGAGTAATCTGAATCAGTCATGGAATTACTATTATAAAACTCAACATCAGAACACCCACTATGAACAGAAACCCCAACATCAGAACACCCACTATGAACAGAAACCCGAACTATATTATCAATTTCATCCAAAAATTCATAATTTCCAAAGTAATCTACAGGATCCCCGAGTTTCAATCTGTAATCTCTACCAATGTTGACTTCATTAATAGCTTCAAAATGTTTGAAAAGTTCTTCCAAGAACGTGATGCCTTCATCTCTTTGGATCCAAAGATTATCAAGCAAAATCCTTTTAAGTTTCATGCATTTGAGGACAAATTGAAAGCCATGATCTTTGATAGACAGGATTTTCCGACCCTATGAAATCAGTCTACTCGAATAAGAACTGTTAGGAGAAGCATTCAATTTCGTCGAACATTTGTTCCTTTTGTGACCAAAAACCCCACACTGAAAACATCTAATAGGTTCACGGCAGACATCAGCAAGATGCGATAATGCTCCACATCGAAGACAATATCTCTTCCCTTTTCTACATTCGATCCAATTCTTAGTTGATCGATTGGAAGAATAAGAGGGATTATAAAATTGAGACAAAGAGAGAGGTCGATCCTTTACTATTTGCGCAAACGAACGAACGTTCAATGTATTCAGATTCGCAATTGGATAAGAACTACGAGAATTATCTATCGAGAAGTTAGAATGAAAAGCAGATGAAGCCGAAGAAGGAAGAAATGCAAACACCATTTTCTTGATTTTCTTTCTAGGAGAATAATTTTTTGACCAAATATAAGTCCCAAATTTTAGAAATGCTCTTTAGAAACGGGTTTATGGATTCATAAAAGAAGATTTATCAATTAATCGCTAAATAAAGTTAAAAACAACTTTAAGATTGGCACCTAAATAAGAGTCTAGGTGACGAATGTGGATGGGTATGATGATTATATGACAGGTTCATAAAATGTAGATAAGTATAGGGTGTACTTATAATTGGAATGGATGAATGTATGACATAGTTCATAATTGCATATTAACTATAGAACATAGTTATATTTGAAAGTATGTATGCTTATGTGTAATTGTTGTTATTGATTTAGTAAGGGGGAACTTGTTTCGCTAGGCTGCGTAGTCTCACTATATGTATGTGTAGGGAAATGTTTGCTTATACAAGATTTTATGTCTAGCCCATGTTTTTATTATTGTTTTCCCTATAAACTCATGGGTACTCATTTGAATATATTGATTTTATGGTTTAGACATGTAACGCCCCACTCCGAGACCCACATTAGCAAAGAGTATTACAAGGTAACATCGTCTGCTAATGCAGAGAATAGAGCTGGTTAGGAGCGACCATCTATAGCCTTGTCTTAACTATCTATTGAATACGCCGACAGTGCCACTTCTTACTTAAATGGATCGACATGTCCAATAAATACTTAATACAAAGCCATAGGTGGCTGAGGATCTAGCAGAATAAAATATAACAACTTAAATGTAATACACATCACAGAACAGTAAATCATCACATACATTTACACATATACAGATACATCACAGAGTTTACAAAATGATACATGTCAAGTGGTAAAGCAAACCACAATATACAGGCGAGTCAATAGAGTACATATCAGAGTTACAGACAAAAAGGACTACACAAAAAGCTATGACAAAAAGGAGCTAGCAGAATAGTCCATGCGGAAGCAAAATAGGCTAAGTCCAAAGCACCTAACTTGAAACATCTCGGTCTAACCCGAGTATAAAATACACGGGTCAGTCTAGCTAAACAAATCATTTAGATAAACCAAATGATAATGAACATACAAGATCATAAAGTACCACAATTATCTCCAGAGGAGATAACCAAATCATCTAACATAAGATGAATCAAAACAAGCCTCATATCATAGGCAACTCAAATAAACCAAGGACATACATATCCCAAAACAAGCCAAAAGGCAAATGACAAATACCAACAAAGGTACACAAGTTTCCACAAGGTAGTCACTATATATCGTGTGGTTAAAAGGACCTACACCGAAAGGCGATACACTTGGGAAATGTAATTGTCGAAGAAACAAAAGATGCTCGAGCTCAGTACTGTATAACAAGGATCCATACGCCCGAAGGAAACAAACCCAAATATCACTCGAGCGGTGACGAATGACCAACTCCAAAAGTGAAACTATAGGGCAAAAAACCCAATACCACTACCAACTCCAAAAGCGATACTATAGAGCAACAAACCCAATACCACTCGAGCGGTGACGAATGACCAACTCCAAAAGCGACACTATAGGGCAACAAACCCAATAACACTCGAGCGGTGATGAATGACCAATTCCAAAAGCGACACTATAGGGCAACAAACCCAATACCACTCGAGTGGTGACGAATGACCAACTCCAAAAGCGACACTATAGGGCAACAAACCCAATACCACTCGAGCGGTGATGAATGACCAACTCCAAAAGCGATACTATAGGGCAACACCCGAAGGCAACGCCAAAAGGCAACGAACCGTAGTGGTGGTACTGGACACCACTGTCTGGTGGAATGTGTCACAACTCTCAGAAAGGAACCCGGAAAATGTTAACGTGAGTCTCATACCCCACGTTCGCACTAAACGGTTTACTCACCGTTAGCCAATTCCACACTCAAAGCAGTATAAAGTTCACCTCATCTCATCGGTAAACCAGACCCAAAGGTCAAAACGGTCAACCGAATAGATTAGGAATTAACTGAAAAGATAAACGCACGTGTTCATTGCATGCGTTTTATTTAATCATTTAATTCTCCTCCTTCTTCGCTCGAAGTGCAAAGTTGTGTGTGTGTTTTGAATAGAAATTATAAATTGGAGAAACGAGACAATTTGAAAAGATCATTTTATAAAAACCCGTGTATGAAGTCAAAAAGGAATCACCAAAGTCAAGAATGCGATAACAACTAATTGGATCGACACGAATCGATCGAAATTGGAAAACCAAGGAGAAACAACACATAGGCTGAGACAAGCAGGTCAGTCGACTGAACCAGGGGGTCAGTCGATTGTGCCAGTGCCTGGAAACTTTTAGTTTCCAGGTCAGTCGACTGACCCAGAGTGTTAGTCGACTGACACAGGGGTACGCAGTTTTCTGCCCCAGAGTCAGTCGACTGACATAGAAGGTCAGTTGACTGATACAGACCCAGGCAATTTCCTGGGGTCTGGTTCAGTCGACTGACCTACTGGTTCAGTCGACTAAACCTGCTTCCTGGGCAGAATCAGTCTAGCCCCCATTGGGGCAAATTCGATACACGGAACGGGAGCGACGAGCGAGCGACCATGGCTAAGGACTTACGTCCAGCGACAACCCAGGCTTATGTGGCCCTCCGAACACTCCGCTAACATGTTCAAACATCAAAGAATGGATTTTTACAAAAATTGGATTCCAAAACCAAAAATTGGACAATTCACCGAATCGATCCAAACCGATCACAAATGAACATGAATTGATGTTAGGAATTCTTTCCCAACAACAACAAAAGCTATAAGCTTAGATGTGAGTTCAAAAATCTCACCTTTAAACTCAAAAACACAAGAAAGAAGCTACCGAGCAAGGCTAGAACAATCACTCTTCAGTTTCAACCCAAGGAGCTTCAATCTAAAGCTCAAAAGGAAACATTTCCTAAGTTAGGGTTTAGAACATTCAGAAATCGAAGAGGAAATGAGATGGAGAAGATGAAGGAGATGCTTACCTAAGCTTCACCTTGAATTTGGAGCAAGAATTGAAGTTTGCAATTGAATCTAGGGCTTGGAGTTTTAATTTCCCATTCCTCTCTCCATTTTCAGTTAAAGCTTGAGTTTAAGAAAATAGAAATGAAGTGAGGAGGAGAGGAGAGGAGAGGGGCTGAACTAAGTTATAGAGTGAGTTGGGGTGGAACCCAAACCCAAAAGCCCACTAGAAAATAGCAAAATTCAACTCACTCCAAACATATCGAAGCTTATACTCAAAAAAGTCGCAAATGCCATTTTGGACTCAATGGAAGTGGTCCCGAGTCCTAATTCGACCATTTGCAAAAAGTAGCATTTTAGACTTCAATCCGATTAACGATTCTATATTTAAATATACAAATCGTAAAATATGCGGGTTGTTACAGACTCCCCTCCTTAAAGAAATTGCATCCTCGCAATACTTAAGAAGAAAATAAAGAGTTACAACCATAAAAGCATATCAACACAAAAGAAAATATGAAATAAGAAGTCCACCATGAAGAGCATGAAAGAGTAAGTCTGGATGTGTTCGCTCAATGGAATTTCAGGATTCCCAATAGCAATTCTTAGAATTTGAGGACCATTGAATTCCCACAAGAAGAAAATCTTTATTTCGAAGGCGTTCAACCTCCAAAGTAATGATACGAATAGAATGTTGCTCATAAGTCAAATTTGGTGAAACTTCAATTTCTTCAATTACACCGGGCTCAAGAACAGAATCAGAATCCCTAAGGTATTTCTGTAGAGTACCTCGAAAGGTGCATTACCAATACAAGATTGGAAGCTATTATAGGAAGAAAACTCAACAAGAGAAATATGATCTTTCCAACTTCCACAAAAAACAAGAACACATGCACGAAAGAGATCTTCAAGAGTTTGATTCACACGCTCGGTTTGTCCATCTGATTGAGGATGATAAGCGGTGCTAAAAATTAAGCTTTGTTCCCCAAAGCTTTTGAAGACCCTACAAAAATCCACTAGAAAAATAATGGATAACGATTGCTAACAATAGAAGTAGGAACTCCATGCAATATAATAGGACATAGAGTTCAGCCAAAAGAGGTACGGTCCAAAAGAGAAGGATGAGCCTCAAAGCTACACAAAACAAGAAATGAACATGAATTGGATTCACGATCTCGAATCTCACAAGTGGATAAAGTCTCGAGATCACTCCATTCGGATATCAACAAAGAAACATCCGCCTATTACTCTCGGCTTAAGGGCACCGACAACACGATTGCCCTTTTTGGAAGTACAAGGAAGATCAAGATCATAAGATGCAAGGAACTCGAGCCAACGCTGTTGACGCAAATTGAGTTCCTTTATGAGAAAACGAATACTTCAAAGATTTAAGATCAGAGTGGAGAACAAATTTCTCTCTCAAAAGATAATGAACCAAATTCTAAGAGCGACAACAATAGCCGCGAGCACCAGATCATGAATGGCATAACTAGTCTCGACAAGCTTTAATTGTCAAGAAGCAAATGCGATAACACATTCCACTTTGCAAGAGAATGATACCAAAACCAATACGACTAGTATCGGTACAACAATAAAGTCTTGGTTCTCTTAGGGAAACACAAGAATAAAAGCATCGGAAAAGAGTTCTTTCAATTGATCCTCTTTCCCGAAAAGCTAAAACTTTCAAAATTATAATTAACTTTATATATATTCATCTTTTTAGAAAAATTAACTTTTTACAAGAATTTACTGTGTTTGACTGTCTCATCATAGTGTTTAGGAGATTCCTATCGATAACGTTGATCAAGCGCATCGACCAGAATTCTTAAAGCACTCAATGGGCAAAACAACACAAAATCATCTTCTATAATAAACAAGTCTCTTAAAATTTTTACAAACAGTCTTTGCTCGTTTAAGAACAAAATCCAATCATACTTATAAATATCTTATTAAAAAGATTTGCAAATTTTAAATTTGTTATTTGCATCCATAATCAATAATAAACGAATCGAGATATTCGTAGAATACTCGATTCACAAAATGGATGAAATAAGGTAGAAGGTTCGTCATACCGAATGACATAACGAACCAAACACAAAAAAACACAACGAGTGCGGAATGCGGTAAGAGGAATGCTACCCTCCGCAACTCGTAGCTGATGAAAACCGATGGTAAGGTCGAGCTGAAAAGACCTTAGCACCATTCAATAGATTGCTTAGGTGGTAATCCTAAGACAAGCTCAAAAATACCGGAAAATTCCACAAACTACCCGAATGAGAAAAATAACGTTTTCCTCATCATGTGTGTTTAAAGAATAAAATGATGTCACCAAATTTGGAAATCAGAATCATTAAGAACAAAAGAAATCTGCTTAACAGATTGAAGATGTCGAAGATAAATAGTCCACATTGGACATAGGATATGGCCTTCATAATAATTAAGCCAATCTTTTCCCAAAAATCAATTTCAAAGCCTAAATAACGCATAACATGCAAATCGGCTCGAAAAGAATAAACACATAAAATAATCTCGACATTTTCAAAGCAAACTGAGTGTTGCGGATCCACTAACCGGATTCGCAATTCTCAGTAAAGTCATCAAACCCATAATATTTATAGAAAAAGAATCAACAAGTTCTTTTGATATAAAAGAGTGGGACGCACCCGTATCAAAAGAAACCAAATAGGAAGATCATGAAATAAAATAATGCCATCAAGGATAGGAGGAGAATTACCTCTGGGCTGAGAGGAACCTCCAAAAGCCTTAGCAACAAAAAGCTTACCAGACTTGGCACTAGCAGGAGCAGTAGGTCAAGTGGAAATACGATGACCTTCCTTTTTGCAATAACGGCAGAAGAAAGGCTTAGGACAATCTCGGATCATATGATCAAAAGAACCACAATTTAAACACTTCCGAATGGAAGGTGTTCTAGCAGATTGAGAGTTAGAACCAGATTCAACAGGCTATTTCTTCTTGGAAGGGAGAAATTCATGTTTATGAGATGGAAACTTCTTCTTATTGGGATTCTCGTGAACCTCAATATCATCACCACTAACGCACTCCTTCTCGATGGTTTCGAGATGAAGTGCTGAGTCAACTAACTCCTCAAAAGAAAGCTTAAGCTGAAGCATTAAAGACTTCTTAAGATATTTCTTAAGACCAGAAACAAACTTCAGATTCTTTTTATAAGAGGTACTAATGAATTCAAGACCATACTTAGATAAGGCCTCGAAGGATGCAACATATTCAGAAACGAAGGACTACCCTTGCTTCAACTCAAGAAAGCGACGGGCCAATAAAACTTTCTCAAATTCAGGAACGAATTTGAGTTCGAATCGTTCCCGAAACTGAGTCCAAGAAAGAACAGACTCATCAAGTTCGGCTACAAGAAGCTCGTACCAATCAAGGGCACGCTCTTGCAACAAGCTAGAAGTTACAAGAACTCGGTCATGGTCAGAAAGATCTGTGCGAGAGAAGATACGCTCGCATGTGCGAATCCAAGCTTGAACCTCAAGAACGGACTCAGAGCCTTTGAATGGCTTTCCACCAAGATGATAAAAATCACTGCACAGGCGTGCAAAGGCAGACTTGCGTGGATGAGATGCACGAATAGGAGCTGGAGGTTGAGTGCTCCTAAATAACTCCAAAAACTGATCGGTAGACATATAAACGCCGTCCGGATGCGAGCCACTGGATTGCCCAGCATCCGAGCGTTGTCCTCTGCCTCTTCCGGCCATTAGCTAAAAGATAAGATAAGAAAAAGATTATTCACAAGGTAGATATCATTAATTCAAATATAGAATACTACGGAATAAAATGCATTCCTAGACATATTCCCAATATTTTATCTACCCCGAAGGCACGGAAAGAAATAAGACACGATGATTCAAAGATTTGTAACATTCGTACAACACTTTAATGTACCGTAATATGTGTTTCTGTTCTATGTTTATCATATTTTGTTCTGAACTCAGCTCTGATACCAAGCTGTAACGCCCCACTCCGAGACCCACATTAGCAAAGAGTATTACAAGGTAACACCATCTGCTAATGCGGAGAATAGAGCTGGTTAGGAGCAACCATCTATAGCCTTGTCTTAACTATCTATTGAATACGCCGACAGTGCCACTTCTTACTTAAATGGATCGACGTGTCCAATACATACTTAATACAAAGCCATAGGTGGTTGAGGATCTATCAGAATAAAATATAACAACTTAAATGTAAAACACATCACAGAACAGTAAATCATCACATACATTTACACATATACAGATACATCACAGAGTTTACAAAATGATACATGTCAAGTGGTAAAGCAAACCACAATATACAGGTGAGTCAATAGAGTACATATCAGAGTTACAGACAAAAAGGACTAAACAATAAGCAATGACAAAAAGGAGCTAGCAGAATAGTCCATGCGGAAGCAAAATAGGCTAAGTCCAAAGCACCTAACCTGAAACATCTCGGTCTGACCTGAGTATAAAATACACGGGTCAGTCTAGCTAAACAAATCAGTTAGATAAACCAAATGATAATGAACATACAAGATCATAAAGTACCACAATTATCTCCAAAGGAGATAACCAAATCATCTAACATAAGATGAATCAAAACAAGCCTCATATCATAGGCAATTCAAATAAACCAAGGACATACATATCCCAAAACAAGCCAAAAGGCAAATGACAAATACCAACAAAGGTACACTAGTTTCCACAAGGTAGTCGCTATATATCGTGTGGTTCAAAGGACCTACACCGAAAGGCAATACACTAGGGAAATGTAATTGTCAAAGAAACAAAAGATGCTCGAGCTCAGTACTGTATAACAACGATCCATACGCCCGAAGGCAACAAACCCAAATATCACTCGAGCGGTGACGAATGACCAACTCCAAAAGCGACACTATAGGGCAACAAACCCAATACCACTCAAGCTATCACGATCCGAAATTCAGCGTTCGAAAATCGACGCCCGTACTTCACTTGTACTCGAATGTCGCAGATTCAATCGTGGAAATTCGACTCGTGCCGGAGCTTATAACACCATTAAGTATAACAACAAAGTGGAAGAAAGAAATAAATGATATCATATACAACTCCAATGAATACAATATCCAGAATGATATACAAAAATGATAACAACATGATACAACAATATCAGGGACAAATAATAATGGTACAGCATAAAACAGAAGTGATAACTCCAAATGATCCTCAAAAGAGAATGAGACCAATAACTCCAACATCAAGCTCGAACCACCATCACATTTCACAAAGATAAGCAAGTGCAATCCTGAGTGAACTCCAAACACTGAACTAGCTCCAACTAGTCTACTAAACCTGACTATCTGAAAAACACAACTCTAGACTGCCCGTGTGGAAAATTGTGGGCACCCAGAGTTTAGGAAGAGAACAATAAACTCCAGGTCAGTCGTGGGACTGGTGTGAGTAACAAAAACAGTTTATCTTTAAAACAAACAATAAAAGAACTTTAAACATTGAAATCCGCAATGCTTTTGGAAAATGAAACTACCATAAGACCTCCCACCACACACACAATGCAATCGTAGACTTGGAGGAGATTTCTTCTTATGATAGTCAAACATGCTTACTACGCAAAATCCTTTCGATATTATTATTATTAGTGCATAGTGTAGAAAATCATTTCGAAAGTATAATATTAATCTTAGCCAGCATAGGTACCATTATATTATGCCTGCTATAGCTGCCGCCTGAGGAGACAGGTTATACAACTGCAACCGTAGAGGGCTCATATTGTTTCTTTGGATTTTCCAACAAATGGTCAGGCTAAGGAACTTCCTACTGCCACATGGGAACGCCTCTGGAGGGACGCCCCGAGAACCACCTGGCTCTCTGCCAACACAAAGCCGGTTACCCCCTTCCCGGGTAGTAAACCTGAGATATGCCACCCCCGGTTGTTTGCGACCTTTATCCGAGGCGCCTCGATCACACAGCAACAATCACACAGTAAATGAGATTGGAGCAACCACACAGGTAAATATCTGGGATCTATACCATGATACCACCTTTTTCCAGAAGGAATGGACATACCTTAGGGGAGCTACCCCTGAAACCTTGCCGCATCTTTCCTGTTTCGACCATTACCGGTTTGTGGGGCTCGATGAGGTATCGTCCACAAAGCAACGCTTTTTCACAAAAGCCATGCTTTGATCAACAAATGATCAACATCACACAGCAACACTTAGCATGACACACTACCAAATTGGGAGTATATCACTGATAACCTTCAACTACATAACCTCTGAGCTCGTACGTCTCAGAGAAGGGTGTTAAGCTAAGAGAATAAATTCTCCGCCACCAAACAGAAATGTATTTGAAAGAAATCAGCTCTATATCTCAAAGTGTAATGTTAGACATACAACCATACAAGTCTGTTCCGGGTTCGAACAGAACCGAAGGCACTTCCGAAGAAGCCCTTGCAAATCCGGATAATTTCTAATCACGTCCGGACTTCCCATCACAAAGGGTGATCAAATCTCTATATCGGGGACCAGTCGATGCAGAGACATTCGATGAGTTGTCCTTTTGTTTTCGAAAGTATCCGGTCTTCACCACCGGTCTTCAAATGCTATCCATAACGTCGTATCATTATTCGGAATGGGTTATATGACACAAAGGTCCTCTCCCGGCTAAACCGAATAACGAGCGCATATTTTAAAACATATGGATATTGGGATTTCGATTAAGTCACAACTTATTACCCAAAACTTTTCTTTAAATGGTTTAAACACATTACCATTTCAAATCTTTTTAAACAAAAAGATTCAATTCACAAAGTTCACCCAGTTTCACAAAGATTAATTCATAGATTTTCCAAATCAATTTCCATTTCAATTGTATTAACTCATTAAATCTTTAAATCAAGATTTAACTCATAGCTTTCAAAACAATTCCATTTTGACCTTTTATACAAAAGGTACACCTTTCCAATTTCAAAACAAAGTTCAACAATCTTTCACAAAGGTTTATTCATAACTTGGAAAACCATTTTCATTTCAATTTGAAATCCTTTTAACACATATTGGAAATTCATTCCTTATATGAAAGCTTCTATTATTTGAAAACACACAGGTTTCATTTCGGAAAATCTAGTTCATTTATACGAGTTAAAGTCCTTGGGTTAAATTCAAATTCTCAAAACCATACTTTTAAAATGGTTTAAATTCATATAAACACATTTATAACTTGTATAACACTCTTAAACCATAATTTTCAACATAGAATTCAATTCCTTATTTTGAATTCAAATTCAAATTAAATTAATTAAATTGGAGAACTTTACCAAGTTATTCATAATAACTTTTATCTTTGAAAACACCTTTTCAAAAGCTTTAACATTTGACCCAAATCCATTCCAAAATCAATTGAAATTAAAATTTCAATTTCAAAAACATTAAATTTAAAATCATCTGTGACTTAATCGATTTCCTCGTGAAATCCATATTTGTGTGTCTAAGAGTGTGGTCCAGGGGTTTTACACAGTAGTGCAACATCATCAATCATCACAGATTCAAGCACATCAATGTCGATAAGCGGTATGATCTATAATGCTTATCTTCATTCATAGATTCACATATAATGTCAATTTATCCATTACAACGATTCATCATTACGATTCGGTGTGGGTTTCGGATAACCAACTAGAATCCGACTCCCTGTCACATCGAAATTCAAATGCCGTTTTACGACCCAAAGGGTTTTCACATTCATACAACAGTATATTCATCATAGATATCACAGGTCATCACAAAAAAAATTCATAGCATCACAATCACATAACAGAGATATCAATCCAATACACAACATTCAATAACAATCAAACATCTTCAATTAATTAACCACATAATTACTTTCATTAATTATCTTTAATCAATGATTAATTATCATTAATTACTATTGATTAAGTCTTAATCACCTTCATTAATTAATCATTCCTTAATTAATTATCTTAATTAATTAACCCTTAATTGTTAATTAATTAACTTTAATTAATTCAAACTTTAATCTAAATCATTATTTGAAAACATGGATTAAAATGTTTGAAAGTTTGGATTTTATTTTTAAAAAGTAAAGATTGTTTTGTATATCATACCCGAGACCCACTTCGAGTCACACCCGAGAAAAATGCCTGAATACTTCGAGTTTTCCCCCAAACAACCCGAGTGCCTCCCAAAAATTTCATTTTAAACTTAAAATTTTGTTTAGGTTTTTATTACCCGGTAAAACACAAAAACACTCGAACTAATGCTCGAGTCTGCACCCAGTTTTCCCGAAGAATACTTCGAGTTTCCACCAAGCTTTCTTCTTCTCTTCCCTTTTTTACTTTGTTTCAGTTTAAAATCTGAAAACTTGCTAATCATAATATCACTCAAAAGCATACTCGAGCATACACCCGAGCTATCCACAAAACATCACGAGATCGACTCGAGACATTCATCTTCTTCTCAACTGACACTGCCGACACCACGTGCACGTGCATGGCCAGGCGATTGACTTCCGATCATCACCGATTCTTCTCGCGCATCGACGATCACCTTTACATCCATCACAAACACCCAGAATTTCCCAATTGACCACAAAATCGAAAAAGAGGTATCGAGCTTCGCTTGGAAATTCGACTTCGATCATGAATTCACCTCGCGCCTCGCGACACTTTGCCAGACTCCTCGCCACTTCACCAGGACCTTCACTTGAGTCCCTAGCTCCTGCTCCCCCCTGACCGATCGACCTAAAAGCCTTGATGACGACGCAAATCCCACCGAGAATCAGTTCGACAAAAACATCATTCAAACCCTAAAACATCGAACCACCGCCGCGCCGATTACCTAAAAAATCCTTTTCCCTTTTTCCTATAATCTACGACACATGCTCCACCTCCAGCCTCGATTTCATTGACAATAATTTCGCTGATCAATGTCAATTTACAAAAACCCAATATCTGATCAACTCCATTTTTCACGACGATCCCAAACTTAAAAATCTAGATTTGATTATTAAAATTCGTAATTTTCTAAGGCGAATCGAGTTATAGAATCCAAACAAGAAATCATGATCATTGATTTTAGACTTATATAGGATCATCTGTATTTTATCATTTTTGAAACAAATGTTCAATCTTGATCACTTAAAATTATTTTTTAAACTTAAAACATGATTTTACAAACATGTTCTGTTTGAACCTTGCAACCTAAAGAGGATTAGAGGAAGAGAATTTTAATAGGTTTTGAAACCTGTATACAACACAGAGGCAAATATTCCTGATACTAAACATGCACAGTTATCTCTGCATATAGATATTCACATATACTTGCATGCATATAAATACTTCACAATTCATCTCAAGCATCATCACAAACAACATTAAACATTCCATATTTTAAAGGTTTGCTCACAGGTAAAAGAAACAAAGAAATCTAGTTTAAAAAGAAAGTTAACTCACCTTGTAAAAGCAAAGACAGAGAACTCAAGCCTAGAATTGCTGAACAGAGACAGTGCTTTTAGTTTTTAAATCTGAAAACTTTGAATCATTGCTGGTATATTGAGTTGAAACTTTGCTTGATGAATTTTTTTGCTTAACTTTAGCTTGATATTGATTTAATCTTCATCTCCAGGTTTTTGAAATGTTTCCAGGTTCGAAGACTTTAAATTACTTTTGTTTTTGAATTCTATTTTTCTGGTTTGCTAAGTTTTGTTTTGAACGAACTGAAATGAATAGATTGATATGTAAAAGAAGTTTACAGAGTATATAATTTGTACAAGGTGATATTATCTTTGTTCGTACAACGGTCAGAGATTTTTTTCATTGCTTGGTGGCTGATGCTATTTCCCTTGTATACTAAGGAGGCTAGCATTAATTAGGCTTGTACAAATTCATATTTTTTTTCTTTTCTTTCGGCTGTACAAACTTATATTTTTTTTCTTCATTTGTACAAGGCATGAGCATGATCTGGTGGCTTCTTTTTGTGAATCTACTTAAATGTATTTGACTATCTTCTTTGGCAAGCTACTAGATATTTATATATGTTTGAATACTTCTTACTTGTTTGTTAACCAGGCTGATAAAAATCTATTTTGTGTGCTAGCATCTTTATATTAATTGTTATTGTCTTTTACTTAGCCTATATACTTATCTTATTATATGTTTGAAACATGAATGTATATTTCTTTTATCTTGTCTTATTACTTTGTCATATGAATACATTTCTATTTTTAATGTGTTGTTGGATTTTATTTAATGTATTTTATTATTTTTTCTTTAGTCTTATTATTTCATAGTATAAATAATTTCCATTTTAAATATGTTATTAAAATTTTATTTAAGTGTTACTTTTATTTTTATAGTTCATCTTTTATTTATTTATTTCTATTTCCAACTCAAATACTTAGTATAAATTTTACTTTAATACTTATTGTCTTATATATATATATATATATCTATTTATTTTAATTTCTAACATAAACCATCAATTTCTAAATTAAAATTTTTTTTTATACTTGTGTCAAATGTCTATACTTTTATAATTATTTTCAAACCATTTATTTAAGTTTTAAATTCATTTGATTTACCATAAATTTTACAATTTTAATTCAAAAATTCAATTAATTATCAATTTAAATTTAATTAAAATCCGGGATCGTTACAGACTTCCCTCCTTAAGAAATTTCGTCCTCGAAATTTGCCAAGGAGACACACAGATAGATGAAGAATATTTCATCAAAGCAAACTGAATATCTATTCTGCATTTGGCTTACCAAATCAGAATATCAATAATAGATACGAGAACGAATCTTTTTAATTTTTCACAAGATACTCAGGTTATCCAGATCTACGAAATATGCAGTGGCATTAGTTAGTTCGAAGGGGTAACTAACCATTCGTAGAATATACTGGGACCCAAATTGTATTCATATCTTTGTCTATTTTTGGGTACAATTTCAAAACTTTTAGTTTAGAAACTAAAGTATACCTATCAACCATAGCAACCAAAGCAACCAATTCATCCAAACAAACAATTCTGACCTATTTGGAGTTTATGTCCCATACAAATACATCAAATCTTCTTCCTGGATCTACCAGGAACTATCAAAAAATGATGAAAAAAAGAGATTGGTGGAGAAAAGATTGTTTCCTGGTTGTTACAGGGTATTGATCATTTATAGTCGTATTCCCCTGTCCCCTATCTCATCCTCTTCTTGCACTCATACTCACTATCAGTGAATAGTAAGAGAATTTACTGAGGTATACGGACAGATATCTTAGGGATACTCATTCTAGGGTATACTTCACCCTCTCTCTAATGAGCTACTTAATGTGTTATACTCCATAGCTAAAGTTTCAACCTTAGCTTTGATACCAAATTGTCACGATCTGAAATTCAGCGTTCGAAAATCGACACCCGTACTTCACTTGTACTCGAATGCCGCAGATTCAATCGTTGAAATTCGACTCGTGCCGGAGCTTATAACACCATTAAGTATAACAAAACAGCGGAAGAAAGAAATAAATGATATCATATACAACTCCAATGAATACAATATCTAGAATGATATACAACAATGATATCAATATGATACAACAATATCAGAGACAAATAATAATGGTACAGCGAAAAATAGAAGTGATAACTCCAAATGATCCTCAAAAGAGAATGAGACCAATAACTCCAACATCAAGCTCGAACCACCATCACATTTCACAAAGATAAGCAAGTGCAGTCTTGAGTGAACTCCAAACACTGAACTAGCTCCAACTAGTCTACTAAACCTGACTATCTGAAAAACCCAACTCTAGATTGCCCGTGTGGAAAATTGTGGGCACCCAGAGTTTAGGAAGAGAACAATAAACTCGAGGTCGGTCGTGAGACTGGTGTGAGTAACAAAAACAGTTTATCTTTAAAACAAACAATAAAAGAACTTTAAACATTGAAATCCGCAATGCTTTTGGAAATGAAACTACCATAAGACCTCCCACCACACACACAATGCAATCGCAGACTTGGAGGAGATTTCTTCTTATGATAGTCAAACATGTTTACTACGCAAAATCCTTTCGATATTATTATTATTAGTGCATAGTGTAGAAAATCATTTCGAAAGTACAATATTAATCTTAGCCAGCATATGTACCATTATATTATGCCTGATATAGCTGCAGCCTGAGGAGACAGGTTATACAACTGCAATCGTAGAGGGCTCGTATTGTTTCTTTGGATTTTCCAACAAATGGTCAGGCTAAGAAACTTCCTACTGCCACATGGGAATGCCTCTGGAGGGACGCCCCGAGAACCACCTGGCTCTCTGCCAAGACAAAGCCGGTTACCCCCTTCCCGGGTAGTAAACCTGATATATGCCACCCCCGATCGTTTGCGACCTTTATTCAAGGTGCCTCGATCACACAGCAACAATCACACTGTAAATGAGATTGGAGCAACCACACAGGTAAATATCTGGGCTTCATACCATGATACCACCTTTTTCCAGAAGGAATGGACATACCCTAGGGGAGCTACCCCTGAAACCTTGCCGTATCTTTCCTGTTTCGACCATTACCGGTTTGTGAGGCTCGATGAGGTATCGTCCACAAAGCTACGCTTTTTCACAAAAGCCATGCTTTGATCAACAAATGATCAACATCACACAGCAACACTTAGCATGCCACACTACCATTGGGAGTATATCACTGATAACCTTCAACTACATAACCTCTAAGCTCGTACGTCTCAAAGAAGGGTGTTAAGCTAAGAGAATAAATTCTTCGCCACCAAACAGAAATGTATTTGAAAGAAATCAGCTCTATATCTCAAAGTGTAATGTCAGACATACAACCATACAAGTCAGTTCCGGGTTCGAACAGAACCAAAGGCACTTCCGAAGAAGCCCTTGCAAATCCGGATAATTTCTAATCACGTCCGGACTTACCATCACAAAGGGTGATCAAATCTCTATATCGGGGATCAGTCGATGCAGAGACATTCGACGAGTTGTCCTTTCGTTTTCGAAAGTATCCGGTCTTCACCACCGGTCTTCAAATGCTATCCATAACGTCGTATCATTATTCAGAATGGGTTATATGACACAAAGGTCCTCTCCCGGCTAAACCGAATAACGAGCGTATATTTTAAAACATATGGATATTGGGATTTCGATTAAGTCACAACTTATTACCCAAAACTTTTCTTTAAATGGTTTAAACACATTACCATTTCAAATCTTTTTAAACAAAAAGATTCAATTCACAAAGTTCACCCACTTTCCAAAGATTAATTCGTAGATTTTCCAAATTAATTTCCATTTCAATTGGATTAACTCATTAAATCTTTAAATCAAGATTTAACTCATAGCTTTCAAAACAATTCCATTTCGACCTTTTATACAAAAGGTACACCTTTCCAATTTCAAAACAAAGTTCAACAATCTTTCACAAAGGTTTATTCATAACTTGGAAAACCATTTTCATTTCAATTTGAAATCCTTTTAACACAAATTGGAAATTCATTCCTTATATGAAAGCTTCTATTATTTGAAAACACATAGTTTTCATTTCGGAAAATCTGGTTCATTTATACGAGTTAAAGTCCTTGGGTTAAATTCAAATTCTCAAAACCATACTTTTAAAATGGTTTAAATTCATATAAAACACATTTATAACTTGTATAACACTCTTAAACCATAATTTTCAACATAGAATTCAATTCCTTATTTTGAATTCAAATTCAAATTAAATTAATTAAATTGGAGAACTTTACCAAGTTATTCAAAATAACTTTTATCTTTGAAAACACCTTTTCAAAAGCTTTAATATTTGACCCAAATCCATTTCCAAAATCAATTGAAATTAAAATTTCAATTTCAAAAACATTAAATTTAAAATCATCTGTGACTTAATCGATTTCCTCGTGAAATCCATATTTGTGTGTCTAAGAGTGTGGTCCAGGGGTTTTACACAGTAGTGCAACATCATCAATCATCACAGATTCAAGCACATCAATGTCGATAAGCGGTATGATCTATAATGCTTATCTTCATTCATAGATTCACATATAATGTCAATTTATCCATTACAACGATTCATCATTATGATTCGATGTGGGTTTCGGATAACCAACCAGAATCCGACTCCCTGTCGCATCGAAATTCAAATGCCGTTTTACGGCCCAAAGGGTTTTCACATTCATACAACAGTATATTCATCACAGATATCACAGGTCAACACACAAAAAAATTCATAGCATCACAATCAAATAACAGAGATATCAATCCAATACACAGCATTCAATAACAATCAAACATCTTCAATTAATTAACCACATAATTACTTTCATTAATTATCTTTAATCAATGATTAATTATCATTAATTACTATTGATTAAGTCTTACTCACCTTCATTAATTAATCATTCCTTAATTAATTATCTTAATTAATTAACCCTTAATTGTTAATTAATTCAAACTTTAATCTAAATCATTATTTGAAAACATGGATTAAAATGTTTGAAAGTTTGGATTTTATTTTTAAAAAGTAAAAATTGTTTTGTATATCATACCCGAGACCCACTTCGAGTCACACCCGAGAAAAATGCCTGAATACTTCGAGTTTTCCCCCAAACAACCCGAGTGCCTCCCAAAAATTTCATTTTAAACTTAAATTTTTGTTTAGGTTTTTATTACCCGGTAAAACACAAAAACACTCGAACTAATGCTCGAGTCTGCACCCAGTTTTCTCGAAGAATACTTCGAGTTTCCACCGAGCTTTCTTCTTCTCTTCCCTTTTTTTACTTTGTTTCAATTTAAAATCTGAAAACTTGCTAATCATAATATCACTCAAAAGCATACTCGAGCATACACCCGAGCTATCCACAAAACATCACGAGATCGACTTGAGACATTCACCTTCTTCTCAACTGACACTGCCGACACCACGTGAACGTGCACAGCCAGGTGATTGACTTCCGATCATCGCCGATTCTTCTCGCGCGTCGACGATCACCTTTACATCCATCACAAACACCCAGAATTTCCCAATTGACCACAATCGAAAAAGAGGTATCGAGCTTCGCTTGGAAATTCGACTTCGATCACGAATTCACCTCGCGCCTCCAGGACACTTCCCCAAACTCCTCGCCACTTCACCAGGACCTTCACTTGAGTCCCTAGCTCCTGCTCCCCCCTGACCGATCGACCAAAAAGCCTTGACGACGACGCAAATCCCACCGAGAACCAGTTCGACAAAAACATCATTCAAACCCTAAAACATCGAACCACCGCCGCGCCGATCACTTAAAATATCCTTTTCCCTTTTTCCTATAATCTACGACATATGCTCCACCTCCAGCCTCGATTTCATTGACAATAATTTCGCTAATCAATGGCAATTTACAAAAACCCAATATCTGATCAACTCCATTTTTCACGACGATCCCAAACTTAAAAATCTAGATTTGATTATTAAAATTCGTAATTTTCTAAGGCGAATCGAGTTATAGAATCCAAACAAGAAATCATGATCATTGATTTTAGACTTATATAGGATCATCTTTGTATTTTATCATTTTTGAAACAAATGTTCAATCTTGATCACTTAAAATTATTTTTTAAACTTAAAACATGATTTTACAAACATGTTCTGTTTGAACCTTGCAACCTAAAGAGGATTAGAGGAAGAGAATTTTAATAGGTTTTGAAACCTGTATACAACACAGAGGCAAATATTCCTGATACTAAACATGCACAGTTATCTCTGCATATAGATATTCACATATACTTGCATGCATATAAATACTTCACAATTCATCCCAAGCATCATCACAAACAACATTAAACATTCCATATTTTAAAGGTTTGCTCACAGGTAAAAGAAACAAAGAAATCTAGTTTAAAAAGAAAGTTTACTCACCTTGTAAAAGCAAAGACAGAGAACTCAAGCCTAAAATTGTTGAACAGAGATAGTGCTTTTAGTTTTTAAATCTGAAAACTTTGAATCATTGCTTGTATATTGAGTTGATACTTTGCTTGATGAATTTTTTTGCTTAACTTTAGCTTGATATTGATTTAATCTTCATCTCCAGGTTTTTGAAATGTTTCCAGGTTCGAAGACTTTATATTACTTTTGTTTTCGAATTCTATTTTCTGGTTTGCTAAGTTTTGTTTTGAACGAACTGAAATGAATAGATTGATATGTAAAAGAAGTTTACAGAGTATACAATTTGTACAGGGTGATATTATCTTTGTTTGTACAACGGTCAGAGATTTTTTTCATTGCTTGGTGGCTGATGTTATTTCCCTTGTATACTAAGGAGGCAAGCATTAATTAGGCTTGTACAAATTCATATTTTTTTTCTTTTCTTTCGGCTGTACAAACTTATATTTTTTTTCTTCATTTGTACAAGGCATGAGCATGATCTGGTGGCTTCTTTTTGTGAATCTACTTAAATGTATTTGACTATCTTCTTTGGCAAGCTACTAGATATTTATATATGTTTGAATACTTCTTACTTGTTTGTTAACCAGGATGATAAAAATCTATTTTGTGTGCTAGAATCTTTATATTAATTGTTATTGTCTTTTACTTAGCCTACATACTTATCTTATTATATGTTTGAAACATGAATGTATATTTCTTTTATCTTGTCTTATTACTTTGTCATATGAATACATTTCTATTTTTAACGTGTTGTTGGATTTTATTTAATGTATTTTATTATTTTTTCTTTAGTCTTATTATTTCATAGTATAAATAATTTCCATTTTAAATATGTTATTAAAATTTTATTTAAGTGTTACTTTTATTTGTATAGTTCATCTTTTATTTATTTATTTCTATTTCCAACTCAAATACTTATTATAAATTTTACTTTAATACTTATTGTCTTATATATATATATATTTATTTATTTTAATTTCTAACATAAACCATCAATTTCTAAATTAAATTTTTTTATACTTGTGTCAAATGTCTATACTTTTATAATTATTTTCAAACCATTTATTTAAGTTTTAAATTCATTTGATTTACCAAAAATTTTACAATTTTAATTCAAAAATTCAATTAATTATCAATTTAAATTTAATTAAAATCCGGGATCGTTACACGAGCGGTGACGAATGACCAACTCCAAAAGCGACACTATAGGGCAACAAACCCAATATGTAATGACCCGTATTTTTAACACTTTAAAAATACTAAGTTAAATAAAATTTTAAATTAAAAATCCGATAGAAATAAAATTTTACGATTTATTAAATGGAAATCTCTTTGTATATAAGTTACAAATCCAAAACCAATTTCGATAAGACTGATAATGTAATACATATTAAAACGTAATGTAATAATATGAAATAGTTGTAACCAATAACAGAAACCAAAATAATATTTTTAACGTAAGAAACGTGCGTTTTACGTTAAATGAAATTTTCGTTAAATAAAAATAAACAATAAAATTTTGCAACAAAAATTCGATATTTAAAATGCGTCTATTTAAACATAGGAAATTGTAAGGTTTCGTCAGAAAATATGAAAGTAAATTTCAGTCGTGTCATTTCGGTTTAAATCAGTTAAAATGTAATGAAAATAAAATGTTCTCGAAACCTGAATATTTTTACATAGAAAAATTCTAAATCATCTTCTAAGCAAGACGTCATTTTTCGTTTTTCCAAATTCGGACTTCTTTAGCTCCGTCGATCTTAATTTTCTATGTTTTTGCTACATTTTCCGCTAGTAGAAAATTCGAATTCTTATAATTCAATCGTACCACTGACATTCGTATACCGTTTTGATCGTCTTGTCATACGGATCTCTGCGATATACTCATCCGTGCAGTTGAAGTTCGGAACACGACGAAGTCGATGAACCGATTAGGCGTATTGGTTGTGTATTCGGGCCTGTGTCTATTCATTTTTCTCGGAAACAACCAATAGGCTCGGGCTATTAATGTTCTTGAATCATTGTCTAAATTTTTGCTCCAACTTTTGCTATTACCTATGTGTCGATTTATTGTTGCTCGGTTCATGTTCTTTTTGTCCTCTGATTTCAAAAAAAAATTGAAGAAAAATGAAACAAAATAGATTTGGCTGTTCGTCATCTCTTCCTTCATTGTCCACAACTTCTTCCCTTCCTCTCATTCTTTTGCCTCCATCAGCCTAAGTCAGATCCACCTCACGACCAACCACCAACCCGCATCTCGCCACTCGAGACGACGGCGTCTACCGCCGAGCACCACCCTCACGTCAGTACGCGTCTTCTCTTCTCCGCTTCTGGCCTTCCACGCATGGCCACACACCCAGTTCAACTCTTTTTCCCACTGCTTGGCCGAGCACCATGTCTCACCACCTCCTAGCACCCGATGCCGACCCTGACCCTGACCCTCTCCCTCCTCCGTCGCATGTGGCCGTACTTCTTCACTTTGGCCACCCTGCCACGTGTAGTCGAGCCAATACCACGCAACAGCTCTGTATCCCCTATACACTGCATAGCCTTTGCCTATCCATACACAAACCGAAGCTCAGCTACCCAACAAGCTTGAATGTTCACCTTTTCCCACTTGTGCCACAAGCATTTTTTTTTACTGCCGTAAGCCTTTCCTTCCCTATTATATTCATATATTTGATAATGTTGTCTATATTGTAACTGATATGAATATATATTTATATACAAAAGCTATTTATATTGTATTATATTATATATATTTGGGATATTGACTTTAACTGATATATAATACTATAGGCTGTTACACATGTATTAGTTTGTGTAAATTGACTGATAATTTGAGGATACAGATTTATATATGTTTTATATAAATTGATACTAGATCTGTACATAAGTCTTTCATAATTTTTATAATAGTTAAGCTATAATTTTTTTATACATAATATTTGGTCACAGCGGGTTATATATACACTGGTCTATACGTTTTTTATATGTTAAAGTGTATAGTTTAAGTTTATACAAGTTGAAAGATTTTGTTATATATATTTTATTTGTTTTGTTTAATCCTATTTATAAGTCGTATTAGTTTTGTCTAGTGGTTAGTGTTGTTTTAAGTATACTAAGTTTATTTGGAGTTATAAACTGCATAGGTTGGGAAACTGTAATATATATAAAGATATCTATACAACCTGATTTTGTTTTATACTTCCTGTAGTATGTTTATATTTTATTATATGTGGGTGTTTAGGAATGTGACGTAAGTATCGGTGAATCAGGTTTTCAAAATATGTGGATATTCTATGTGTTTAAGAGTAATTGTTGATTTGGAATTAATATACATATGTATTTTATTTTAATGTGTGTGAGTTGTACATGTTATAAATATAGTTATTTTACGTGTAGTTGTATGCGTGTTTGCATATGTATAAAAGTTATTATATATAATGTTATGTGTGTAGTTTATGCTGGATTTTGGTGGTTGTTTGTGTAACGACCCAGAATTTTGACCAAATTAAAGTGAGAATATTTAATTAATTTTAAATATTTGAACGATAATTTAATTTGAATCCCCGATATAACTTTGAATTGGCGATTAAATTGTATAATTTAATCTATTGATAGTTGAAATAAAAATTTGAATCTTTAATTTAAAGTTGAAGAAAAAATATTTCAAACGCTTGTAAAATTTGTATTGACAATACTGAAGATAATTAAAGCTTCAGAATCGAATTTGAAATAAATTTGATCAGTTTCGAAATTAATTGTTTGAACCGATATTAAAAAAAATAGTCATTTTTCAAATAGTCTCGGAATTCGACGAAACCAGTTCCATTGGGTCCGGAATGTTGTATTATTGCCGGATTTCAATTTTCGTTTTTCGGGGTTGTTTCGTGACTGTACGATATGCAAACGCGTTAAAAATAAAAAGAAATTCAAATAAAAAATTAAAATTTATATTAATAACATCGCACGTTCTCCCCTAAAACCACGCCTGAAATCACGATATAAAAATCATGTATGCACGTTCTTCTGCAAAATCACGTATACTCGTCCCTTCCCCCTTTCGTTCTTTAAACAAAAAATCATCTCGTTCACAGATTTATAACAATGGCCGAATGATTTTCTTTTCGAGTCCAAAACGCATGCCTCCACAATCAGATTCTTTTCCATTTTCTCAAACCAAGAAGGACCGAGCGAGATTGAAGCTCGCGAGTGATTTAGGCAATTCGCGACTCGTTCGCGAGCAACTGGGAGGTGTGCCAACGTGAGGCGGCGCGTCATGATGGTTCGCGACGTCAGGGCAATGCGCGGTCAGGGGGGGTTTGCGAGATGTCAGGTAGCGGTGGCGCTCGTGAATTTTGGGGGCGCGCGCGATCGATTCGTGGCGGCGTCGTGGTGATCGAAGTGGAAGGTCGCGAGTTAGTCGAGATGGATCTGGATGAAGTCGCGTTCGCGCGTGATGGCGAGGGGATGGTCATCGAGGCATCGTCGCAGTGACTAGGTTGAGCTCGAGCTCGTGGTCGAATCGGTGGCTTCTGGCGATCGTTGGGGTTCGATGTCAGTGCAGGCGATTGAAGTTCATAAGGCAAAAGTTTGGGTTTCTTCGTCATCGTCGTCGAGGCGATCGATCTGGAGGAGGGACAGCAGTGTCCTTATTCATGAACCTCGTACGCAAGAGAGGTATTCGTTTCTTCTTTGTTTTACAAACAAAATAAACTTATATATACACAGATTAGAAATATATGAATATGTTAGCTTATTGGAAATTTTTAAGAATTTTTATGATGACGAGTATATACATATAAATCGTTATAAAAATTATGTTTTAATATGGGAAGAATTGTTCTTTTTTATTTTAACAGTGAGATTTATCTTTCTAAAGATAAGTATAATATTTTGGAAGTTAATTAAGAATTTTAAAATGTTAAGTAGTTAATTATAAATCAAAACCAATATAGTTTATTAAGTGAAATATTTATTTAAAGAAAGAATAGTTTTGATTTAAATTTTTGTTAGATAAATTTATTAAAAGAAACTGGGTTAAAATAAAATCTTGGGATAATTAAAATTACCAAACGAAAATTTATGGTTCGATTTAATTTGAATATTAATAAATTGTACAATAATTTTACAAGGTCAAAAGATCGTGAAAACCAAATCAGGATTAAAGTGAATGGCAACCGGAAATAAATGCTAAGGTGAGATTTTCTCACTCGATTTAAAAGTGGAATTATTGCAGTTATTGATTGCTATTGATGTGTGATATTAGATATAATAGGATATATCTATATATATAGCAATATATACATATTGGCATATGTATATATTGGATTGATGATTTCCCGCCTCGTATAGCGGATGAGACCCTATTGCGCCGTTAGTAAGCGGATTTTTATAAAATCCATATACCACGATAATTCCGTACTGGAGCGAAATTGGTATTGTGCTGACGTCTTTGGATGCAGGGAAACAGGTTGGAGGGATCCAACTGGATTCCTCAACTGTATTTATTTATTTACAGATATATTGATGTAGATTCTATTATCATATTGATATATGATGTCTGATGTTGTGATGGACTAATTGATGCGTGGCATCATTGGATTCAAGCTTTTGAAGTTTTAAAATAACGATTTTAACTTTAAAAGAGATTTTTAAAGTGATTATTTGTAAGTATACGTTATTAAATTTTTGAATTAATTTAAAAATGTTAAAATTATTAAAGTTATAAAGGTTAAGATTTTGGGTGAAATATAACCCAGGGATGATTTTTGAAATAAACAGTTAAGTAATTTATAAAATAGTTTAAACTTGGATTTTCGAATTATTAAAAACGATGGATATAAAAGATGTACAAAAATTGATATTTATCAATTAAAATTATTGGAATTTTAAACGAGTTTTTATAAGTGTTAAATTTGTAAAGATATGAAACTTATAAAATTATAAGTTGTAAAGATAGGAAATTTATAGAATTATAAATTGTGAAGATTTGAAGTTTTATAGATTTATAAAGTATGAAGTTATAAAACGAATGGAATTGTAGAATAAAAGATTATAAGAAGGTTACTTGGAAATTGGATTTTTGCCTACAAATGAAGTATTGATCGAATTCGTTAATAAAGGAGATTTACGAATCGAAGTTGTTAAAAAAATATAAAAGGTGAAATTTATAAACGTTGTTTTATAAATTCAAAATCAATTGGATTTGATAAATTAAATATAGAAGATTTTTAAAGAAGATATATTCGCGATTTTGGATAGCGAATCTTTATTGGAATAAAATGTGTAGAGATGATTGAAATTTGGTTAAGTGAATTATATTCACGATTTTGGATAGTGAATATATTCTTAAAGAAAATGGATATGTTCTGGAGAAACGATATTATAAAATGACGTAATTGTTTTAAAAGATGTTTTAAAGCGTATTAAATATCGAAATCATAGATTTCAACATTTACTGTTGAAATAGACGTTTTCGAGAAATAAGGAAATGGTAGACTATAACACTGTTGTTATAGTAAATGATTTCCAAAAGGAAATGTTTTTATATAGTATTGGGATTTATATATCTATCTAAATTTCGAATCCCTATACTAGTGATTTTGAGTCGTCGTAACGATGTTTTACGTAGCATTCGTTTTGACTCAAATAAATGCTGTCAAAGTAAATGATTTCCTTAAAGAACGAAATATATACTTAATATTGATTTAAGTATATCGAATATTTTCCAAGTGTTGAAATTAAAAGGTTTGTGAAATACTTATTATTAAATAAGTATGGAATTACTTTTCCAATATGAAATGAACATTTTGAGATTTATCTTTGTAAAGATAAATCGAAAGTGAATATTGACATCGATTCGAAAATCGTATATCAGTAGATATTTTTGAAATATAAATTCAGATGGAATTTATAAAAAAGAAAAGAAATGGGAAGTTGTTTAAAAATAAATGTTGATTTATTTTTGAAGTGTGGAAATTTTTATATATCTAGTAAAGATATTTTGAAGATGAAATAATTTGGAAAATTATTTGGAATCTGATGATGTTGCGCATCTTTATTGATAGTTAAATAACCGACTATCAATAATTACCTTTAGATAGGTATTTGTTGTGAATTGGATGAATTTGAATGCCACACTTAATTTTGAATAATCGCTCACTATTCGGGTTAGCCGAAAAAGGACCATGGGGTCGTATAACCCATTCTGAATATGTGATACGTCGTTATGAATTGCATTTGAAGACCGGTGTTGAAGACCGGATATTTTTGAAAACGGAAGGATTACCGTCGAGTTACTCTACATCGGCTGATCTCCGATTTAGAGGTTTTATCACCCTTAGTGACGGGAAGTCCGGACGTGATTATAAAATTATCCGGAAATGCAAGGGCTTCGTGAGAAGTGCCTTCGGTTCTGTTCGATCCCGGAACAGACTTGTATGGATTGTGTGTCTGACGTTACAATTTGAGATATAAAGCTGATTTCTTTCAAATACATTTCTGTTGGTGGCGGAGAATTTATTCTCTTAGCTTAACACCCTTCTCTGAGACGTACGAGCTCAGAGGTTATGTAGTTGAAATTTATCAGCGATATATCCCAATTTGGTAACGTGGCATACTGAGTGTTGCTGTGAAATGATCAGTGTTTGATCATTTGCGATATGATCATTTGTTTGATCTTATATCTTTGTGATCATAGGTTGATCATTTTGTTTGACCCGAAGCAGGGCTTTTTGAGAAAGCGTAGCTTTGTGGACGAGACTTCGTCGAGCCTCACACCCCGGAAATGGTCGAAACAGGAAGGATGCGGCAAGGTTCTAGGGAGTATCGCCCCTTAGTGTATGTCATTCCTTCTGGATAAAGGTGGTATCATGGTATGGAGCCCAGATACTTAACCTCTGTGGTTGCTGCAAATTTATTACTTTGTGGTTTGTTGGAAATCGGGGATCCTCGGGAAGATCGGTGACGATCGGGGGATGGCATACGCGTGTCAGTAGTTACCTATTTTTGCAGAGGTAACCCGGCCTTGTGTTGGCAGAGATCCGGTTATGTTCTCGGGTCGTCTATTCCAGGGACGTACCCATCGTGGATAGGAAGTTCCTTAGCCTGACCATTTGTTGGAAATCCAAAGAAACAATACGAGCCTTTACGATTTCAATTGTATAACCTGTCTCCTCAGGAGGCAGCTATAGCAGGCATAATATAATGGTACCTATGCTGGCTAAGATTTATATTATACTTTCGAAATGTTTTCTACACTATGCACTAATAATAATATCAAAAATGATTTGATTTTGCGTAGTAAGCATCTTTGACTATCATAAGAAGAAATCTCCTCCAATTCTGCGTTTGCATTGTGTGTGTGGTGGGAGGTCTTATGGTAGTTTCATTTTCCAAAAACATTGCGAATTGACTTTAAATCTTCTTGTTGTTTTAAAGATAAACTGTTTTACGATCTCACACCAGTCACCATGACTGACTCGGAGTTTATTGTTTCCCTTCTAAACTCTGGGTGCCCACCAATTTCCACACGGGCAGTCTAGAGTTAGATTATCAGGATATTCTGGATATTCTGGAGCTTGGAGATAAGCTGGATGACGAGACGTAGTATTTGTATCTGATATTATTTATTCCGCTGTGTATTCTGTATGAGGACAAGTTTATATAACTGTCCAGTGTTGTATATTGACTCTGATTGATGTACGTATAAACTGATATAGTTCTTTGTTTTAAAAGACTATTGATTTTCTATTATATGTTATTCCGCTGCGATATGTGAGATTCCGATATTGTTTTTTGTTCTGATGTTGTTCTGTTGTTCTTCTCTTCTTTCTTCTACCTTCTTCTTCTCCTGCCTTTTTCTTTATCTAAAACCCTCACTATTGGAGTTTCCGGCACTCGATTTCTCGGCAGTCGATAAAGTGAGTATCGATGTCGAATTTTCGAAAGTCGAAAATTTCGATATGTGACAAAGTGGTATCAGAGCATATGGTTAAGCGACAACCCTGCTCTGTTGGGTGTTACTCATTAGAGATAGAGTCAGCAGTACTCTAGGATGAGTTGAGTGTAATAATATATACGAGCGCGTATTTGTTAGTTAATATAAAATTGTTTTGTATTGTGATGATTGGTTTATTGAGTGGTATATGAACCTTCGTCGGCACAGTCTTGCAAAACTGTATCGAAGGGGTTTCTAAACACTTGGATAGAACAATTCGGCACAGTATTGTTTTAAATAGGGTGAATGAAATAATTTTGCCCAAAACTATTTTTGTATAGAAAAGAAATGGTTTTCTATGAAGTATTATAGTATATGGTTGCATGGATGTTAGGAAAGTGATAATATTGAAATGTCATCATTATTATTGAAATTGAATAAGAAATTCAAATCATAACTCCAAAGTAAAGAAATAAATTCACATATAAATGAAATTTGAGAATGTAAACTGTAAATGTGAATTGTAATTTAAAACGGGATTCCAGAGAAGTTTTTGGAAATGTTTTGAGAAGAAATTGAAAATTTTGGTGATTTGGAAAGTTTAAATCATTTTTGATTGGAAAATGAATTTCAAAGGTTTTGAAAAGTATTTTGAAAGGATGAAAGCTCTAAACTCTTTTCGGTCGCTGGAAAATAACTTCGATGATGACCGCGACATCATTGGTGTTCATTTTCGGGTTTCCAGAAGAGGAATTGCTGCCAAATGGTTTTATATAGAAGTTGTTTGAAAATTTGGGTTTTGTTTTGAAAATTCAAAGGATAATTTGAATTGTTTTCAAAAATGGTTTTGAAAGGATTGAAAAGACTCTGGAATGCTATATAAAAATATTTAGGGAATATTATTGAATTGATAACTTATACAAATTGAATCTTGATCGAATAAATTTAACTTAAAGAATGGAGTTAAATTAAAGAAGTATAAGTGAATAAATTGAATAAATGAAAGTGCAATTGAAGATTGAGATTCATTTTGAAATTGTAAGTAAGTAAGACTGAATTGAATTTAGATTTGTGGAAAACAAAGTAAACTATTAAACTGAAAATTAGTAAGTAAAGCTAATTGATTATCGACCAAATGAATAAGGTTTGAACGAATTAAATTCAAATAAAATTGAAATGTGAAATTGAATGATAATGAATATGTAACTTCAATGGTGAATTAGAAATGATATAAGAAGTATAGATTGAAAATTTTGTAATAAAATTTGCAAAATAGTTGGATGTTATAACTAGATATTATGGCTAGTAGATATACAGGTATAAAGGAAATTGAATTTGATTTCACAGATAATTTGAATTGCTCGACAAAAGGTACGTATTTGAATTATAATATGAGTTTTTGATGATTTCTTCTCTAGCCGCTTGGCTTTTTCTTTTTCATTTTGAAATCTGAGAGTCCGTAGGGACGTTTTGTAGTCGTGCCGTATTAGCCGCGCAAAGGAGACGCTGGCAAAAATTTTCGAAAATTTAGGGCGATAGAAAATTTTTGAGAAAATTTGGAAGTTTAAATTTGAATTTAAACTTAAATTTGAATTGTTAAGAAAACAATGTTGTTTGAAATCTGTAATTGAAGTTAGAAAGATAGTTGAAATAATAACGAATCTTTAGTAGAAAGATTTGTTTTGATAAATTTGATAAAACTATTGAATGTGAAAGATAGTAGACGAGTTAAGGACCATTTTTCCTAACTTGTAATTTCGAGGACGAAATTCTTTTAAGGGGGGAAGTCTGTAACGACCCAGAATTTTGACCAAATTAAAGTGAGAATATTTAATTAATTTTAAATATTTGAACGATAATTTAATTTGAATCCCCGATATAACTTTGAATTGGCGATTAAATTGTATAATTTAATCTATTGATAGTTGAAATAAAAATTTGAATCTTTAATTTAAAGTTGAAGAAAAAATATTTCAAACGCTTGTAAAATTTGTATTGACAATACTGAAGATAATTAAAGCTTCAGAATCGAATTTGAAATAAATTTGATCAGTTTTGAAATTAATTGTTTGAACCGATATTAAAAAAAATAGTCATTTTTCAAACAGTCTCGGAATTTGATGAAACCAGTTCCATTGGGTCCGGAATGTTGTATTATTGCCGGATTTCAATTTTCGTATTTTTCGGGGTTGTTTCGTGACTGTACGATATGCAAACGCGTTAAAAATAAAAAGAAATTCAAATAAAAAAATAAAATTTATATTAATAACATCGCACGTTCTCCCCTAAAACCACGCCTGAAATCACGATATAAAAATCGTGTATGCACGTTCTTCTGCAAAATCACGTATACTCGTCCCTTCCCCCTTTCGTTCTTTAAACAAAAAATCATCTCGTTCACAGATTTATAACAATGGCCGAATGATTTTCTTTTCGAGTCCAAAACGCATGCCTCCACAATTAGATTCTTTTCCATTTTCTCAAACCAAGAAGGACCGAGCGAGATTGAAGCTCGCGAGTGATTTAGGGCAATTCGCGACTCGTTCGCAAGCAATTGGGAGGTGTGCCAACGTGAGGCGGCGCGTCATGATGGTTCGCGACGTCAGGGCAATGCGCGGTCAGGGGGGGTTTGCGAGATGTCAGGTAGCGGTGGCGCTCGTGAATTTTGGGGGCGCGCGCGATCGATTCGTGGCGGCGTCGTGGTGATCGAAGTGGAAGGTCGCGAGTTAGTCGAGATGGATCTGGATGAAGTCGCGTTCGCGCGTGATGGCGAGGGGATGGTCATCGAGGCATCGTCGCAGTGACTAGGTTGAGCTCGAGCTCGTGGTCGAATCGGTGGCTTCTGGCGATCGTTGGGGTTCGATGTCAGTGCAGGCGATTGAAGTTCATAAGGCAAAAGTTTGGGTTTCTTCGTCATCATCGTCGAGGCGATCGATCTGGAGGAGGGACAGCAGTGTCCTTATTCATGAACCTCGTACGCAAGAGAGGTATTCGTTTCTTCTCTGTTTTACAAACAAAATAAATTTATATATACACAGATTAGAAATATATGAATATGTTAGCTTATTGGAAATTTTTAAGAATTTTTATGATGACGAGTATATACATATAAATCGTTATAAAAATTATGTTTTAATATGGGAAGAATTGTTCTTTTTTATTTTAACAGTGAGATTTATCTTTCTAAAGATAAGTATAATATTTTGGAAGTTAATTAGGAATTTTAAAATGTTAAGTAGTTAATTATAAATCAAAACCAATATAGTTTATTAAGTGAAATATTTATTTAAAGAAAGAATAGTTTTGATTTAAATTTTTGTTAGATAAATTTATTAAAAGAAACTGGGTTAAAATAAAATCTTGGGATAATTAAAATTACCAAACGAAAATTTATGGTTCGATTTAATTTGAATATTAATAAATTGTACAATAATTTTACAAGGTCAAAAGATCGTGAAAACCAAATCAGGATTAAAGTGAATGGCAACCGGAAATAAATGCTAAGGTGAGATTTTCTCACTCGATTTAAAAGTGGAATTATTGCAGTTATTGATTGCTATTGATGTGTGATATTAGATATAATAGGATATATCTATATATATAGCAATATATACATATTGGCATATGTATATATTGGATTGATGATTTCCCGCCTCGTATAGCGGATGAGACCCTATTGCGCCGTTAGTAAGCGGATTTTTATAAAACCCATATACCGCGATAATTCCGTACTGGAGCGGAATTGGTATTGTGCTGACGTCTTTGGATGCAGGGAAACAGGTTGGAGGGATCCAACTGGATTCCTCAACTGTATTTATTTATTTACAGATATATTGATGTAGATTCTATTATCATATTGATATATGATGTCTGATGTTGTGATGGACTAATTGATGCGTGGCATCATTGGATTCAAGCTTTTGAAGTTTTAAAATAACGATTTTAACTTTAAAAGAGATTTTTAAAGTGATTATTTGTAAGTATACATTATTAAATTTTTGAATTAATTTACAAATGTTAAAATTATTAAAGTTATAAAGGTTAAGATTTTGGGTGAAATATAACCCAAGGATGATTTTTGAAATAAACAGTTAAGTAATTTATAAAATAGTTTAAACTTGGATTTTCGAATTATTAAAAACGATGGATATAAAAGATGTACAAAAATTGATATTTATCAATTAAAATTATTGGAATTTTAAACGAGTTTTTATAAGTGTTAAATTTGTAAAGATATGAAACTTATAAAATTATAAGTTGTAAAGATAGGAAATTTATAGAATTATAAATTGTGAAGATTTGAAGTTTTATAGATTTATAAAGTATGAAGTTATAAAATGAATGGAATTGTAGAATAAAAGATTATAAGAAGGTTACTTGGAAATTGGATTTTTGCCTACAAATGAAGTATTGATCGAATTCGTTAATAAAGGAGATTTACGAATCGAAGTTGTTAAAAAAATATAAAAGGTGAAATTTATAAACGTTGTTTTATAAATTCAAAATCAATTGGATTTGATAAATTAAATATAGAAGATTTTTAAAGAAGATATATTCGCGATTTTGGATAGCGAATCTTTATTGGAATAAAATGTGTAGAGATGATTGAAATTTGGTTAAGTGAATTATATTCACGATTTTGGACAGTGAATATATTCTTAAAGAAAATGGATATGTTCTGGAGAAACGATATTATAAAATGACGTAATTTTTTTAAAAGATGTTTTAAAACGTATTAAATATCGAAATCATAGATTTCAACATTTATTGTTGAAATAGACGTTTTCGAGAAATAAGGAAATGGTAGACTATAACACTGTTGTTATAGTAAATGATTTCCAAAAGGAAATGTTTTTATATAGTATTGGGATTTATATATCTATCTAAATTTCGAATCCCTATACTAGTGATTTTGAGTCGTCGTAACGATGTTTTACGTAGCATTCGTTTTGACTCAAATAAATGCTGTCAAAGTAAATGATTTCCTTAAAGAACGAAATATATACTTAATATTGATTTAACTATATCGAATATTTTCCAAGTGTTGAAATTAAAAGGTTTGTGAAATACTTATTATTAAATAAGTATGGAATTACTTTTCCAATATGAAATGAACATTTTGAGATTTATCTTTGTAAAGATAAATCGAAAGTGAATATTGACATCGATTCGAAAATCGTATTTCAGTAGATATTTTTGAAATATAAATTCAGATGGAATTTATAAAAAAAAAAGAAATGGGAAGTTGTTTAAAAATAAATGTTGATTTATTTTTGAAGTGTGGAAATTTTTATATATCTAGTAAAGATATTTTGAAGATGAAATAATTTGGAAAATTATTTGGAATCTGATGATGTTGCGCATCTTTATTGATAGTTAAATAACCGACTATCAATAATTACCTTTAGATAGGTATTTGTTGTGAATTGGATGAATTTGAATGCCACACTTATTTTTGAATAATCGCTCACTATTCGGGTTAGCCGGGAAAGGACCATGGGGTCGTATAACCCATTCCGAATATGTGATACGTCGTTATGAATCGCATTTGAAGACCGGTGTTGAAGACCGGATATTTTTGAAAACGAAAGGATTACCGTCGAGTTACTCTACATCGGCTGATCTCCGATTTAGAGGTTTTATCACCCTTAGTGACGGGAAGTCCGGACGTGATTAGAAAATTATCCGGAAATGCAAGGGCTTCGTGAGAAGTGCCTTCGGTTCTGTTCGATCCCGGAACAGACTTGTATGGATTGTGTGTCTGACGTTACAATTTGAGATATAAAGCTGATTTCTTTCAAATACATTTCTGTTGGTGGCGGAGAATTTATTCTCTTAGCTTAACACCCTTCTCTGAGACGTACGAGCTCAGAGGTTATGTAGTTGAAATTTATCAGCGATATATCCCAATTTGGTAACGTGGCATACTGAGTGTTGCTGTGAAATGATCAGTGTTTGATCATTTGCGATATGATCATTTGTTTGATCTTATATCTTTGTGATCATAGGTTGATCATTTTGTTTGACCCGAAGCAGGGCTTTTTGAGAAAGCGTAGCTTTGTGGACGAGACTTCGTCGAGCCTCACACCCCGGAAATGGTCGAAACAGGAAGGATGCGGCAAGGTTCTAGGGAGTAGCGCCCCTTAGTGTATGTCATTCCTTCTGGATAAAGGTGGTATCATGGTATGGAGCCCAGATACTTAACCTCTGTGGTTGCTGCAAATTTATTACTTTGTGGTTTGTTGGAAATCGGGGATCCTCGGGAAGATCGGTGACGATCGGGGGATGGCATACGCGTGTCAGTAGTTACCTATTTTTGCAGAGGTAACCCGGCCTTGTGTTGGCAGAGATCCGGTTAGGTTCTCGGGTCGTCTATTCCAGGGACGTACCCATCGTGGATAGGAAGTTCCTTAGCCTGACCATTTGTTGGAAATCCAAAGAAACAATACGAGCCTTTACGATTTCAATTGTATAACCTGTCTCCTCAGGAGGCAGCTATAGCAGGCATAATATAATGGTACCTATGCTGGCTAAGATTTATATTATACTTTCGAAATGTTTTCTACACTATGCACTAATAATAATATCAAAAATGATTTGATTTTGCGTAGTAAGCATCTTTGACTATCATAAGAAGAAATCTCCTCCAATTCTGCGTTTGCATTGTGTGTGTGGTGGGAGGTCTTATGGTAGTTTCATTTTCCAAAAACATTGCGAATTGACTTTAAATCTTCTTGTTGTTTTAAAGATAAACTGTTTTACGATCTCACACCAGTCACCATGACTGACTCGGAGTTTATTGTTTCCCTTCTAAACTCTGGGTGCCCACCAATTTCCACACGGGCAGTCTAGAGTTAGATTATCAGGATATTCTGGATATTCTGGAGCTTGGAGATAAGCTGGATGACGATACGTAGTATTTGTATCTGATATTATTTATTCCGCTGTGTATTCTGTATGAGGACAAGTTTATATAACTGTCCAGTGTTGTATATTGACTCTGATTGATGTACGTATAAACTGATATAGTTCTTTGTTTTAAAAGACTATTGATTTTCTATTATATGTTATTCCGCTGCGATATGTGAGATTCCGATATTGTTTTTTGTTCTGATGTTGTTCTGTTGTTCTTCTCTTCTTTCTTCTACCTTCTTCTTCTCCTGCCTTTTTCTTTATCTAAAACCCTCACTATTGGAGTTTCCGGCACTCGATTTCTCGGCAGTCGATAAAGTGAGTATCGATGTCGAATTTTCGAAAGTCGAAAATTTCGGTATGTGACAGTTTGTCTAATATAAATTATAAGATGTTACGTGTTGCTTTCTTTTAGTGTGCATCTATGTTTCCAAGGCTATTTCGCTCAGTGGGAGTTTTTTCTGCATATGTATTAATATAATACTGATTTAAGGGGGATTTGCTTCGCCGTATGTTAAATACATTTTTTTTAGATTCGTGTTGTATATAATTATTATATATGTTAGAATTTAAACTTATGGCGGGAAAGGAAGAAGATTTTTGTTTGACTATATGTGTTTATATATATTTTATGTGTTTAAATTTGGAGTATAGTTATATATATATGTCCACTGATACCATTTACTTTCATCGATCCTTATCTGATTTGATTTCGGAAATTCATAATTAACAGCTTTGCTCGTTGATTCATGCCAATCTAGTTTATTTCGGAAGTCGTACTTGCGTTTCGTGACTCAACTTCGTTGTCTATTCATCTCTCTAGCCTCGAAAGGTGAGCAATCAATCACGATTAATGTTCTTTTATTTATTAAATTTGATTTCAATTGAAACGACAATTGAAATATGCTGCTGTTAGTTAATTACACTGTTATATATGCTATTACATGTATCAGTTCACCTGTGACATCTAACACCATTATCTGTTATTTATACAATGATAATCCAATTTGGTTGATAAATGATTGATTGTTTAATGTTGACATTGGACGTTAAATTGTTAATGTTGTAAGTGATAAATAATATGAAATTGAAATTGACGTAGGATAGTTAGATTTGATATATGTGTTGATTTGTTTGATGACATTTGTATATTATGACCTCTTTTAAATGTTAAATAAATTGACACGTAGAAATAGTATTAACCACGCTTTGAACCATTGAAATTATGTTGTAAAATTTATGTAGTATGAAATTGAATAATTGATATCGAATGAAGAACCATATTAATATTATTGTAATAATCTTTAATCTACATGAAATGATAGTGTAGATTCTAGAAATAATTATATTAATTTGCACAAACAACAATGTAAATTAATACGATTATTTCGGGATTATTTGAATTAATTACTGGATTGTTATTAATTGTTCTTATTGCTTGTTTATTTACTTTGACACCATCCCAGTTATCACACTGCAAGTTCCCTTTGTTTTGCTTTGACTTGTGAATTGAAATGGAATCAGGTTGAAATGATAAATACCCAAATAAACTTGACCTAGGATAGAGAATTAAATAAAAATCGATTGGTCAATAAATTGATTTAAAAATAAAATGAAGATTTTATTTGAAATAATATGGGTTTTAAATGAAGTTGGAATTTGAATTCTAGTGAAATTTAAATGTTAATATTTAAAAATCTGAAACAAAATATTAACAATGTAATTGATGAAAGAACGGTGTTTAATTTAAGAAATGATTGAATTAAGTTTGAAATTATTTAATAATTATGTTTTGAAATTATTTAATAATTAAATTTTGAAAGTATTTAATAATTAAATAAATTGAATTCTTTGATAAGTAAAATTGAACTTCTTGAATAAGTGAAATTAAGTTTCTTTATTAATTGAGTTTTGAAATGGTAACTAAGTAAATAAATAAGTGAAATTGAATTTCTTTAACAAGAAATGAAAATGTGATATTTTTTAAATTAATGTAAGACGTGTAATTTAAAGAAATTGATTTGACGAATTTAATTTAATTCAAATTTGTAAGTTTTGATACAATGAAGTTGAACTTAAGTAATTGATTTAGTGAATTGGAAATTAAATAGAAATTGTTTTGAATGATAAGTTAACTTCACGAATATTGAATGAAATCGATCAATGAATTTAAATTAATTTGAATGCTAAGTTAAATAAATCTAAATGATTTCGGAGTGAAACTTATATATGAACTTGAATCAATATTGATTTGTTTTAAAAAGAAATTGAAATTGAATTATAAGATTTTGAAATTATGATTTGGAAGTTTTGAAAACGTAAATTGTGGAAATTGTTTTAGAAAGACAAATGGAATGTTGGTTTACAAATTCTAATCGAGATTGAAATTGATTTGGTTTTGAAATATATTAAACGACCAATCGGTGTAATAATCACGAACGTTATTAAAGAGACCGGAATCGGTTAGGGACATTCTCACTGTCTAAACCGAAAACCACTTTAATAACCATACGCGGAGTGTGATCCAAAATGAAGTGGTTGGAATGATGTACGTGATGACTGAAGAAAGAGAACGATAATGGATAGCCTTGACACTTGTGTCAAATTGGAAATGACTAAAACAGGAGCCGTGCCGGGCCAAATGGGGTTAGCTGCCTCGAGCGAACACACTTCTTCGAAAACTACTCATTACTTGTTGTCGATTGGTGCACCCTTGATTTGGGAGTGTTGTTTCGTGGTGTTGCGATCGCTGCGGCGATGCGTTCTCACTAGTCCGGATCAGGCAAACGGTAGTTTCACTACCTTGGGTATTGCCTCATGTGCCTTGTCATACTTGTATCCCTATATACGCGACCACTACGATTTGTTTTGTGTTATACCTATGGAGTACTCCCTGATAGCCCACTAGTTTACGGTGGAGTTTACAGTGCTGTATAGACTATGACGCTTATATAAAATGTGTTAAGGGGAATAATGGTAATGCCTTAACACTATTTTGATACTTTATATTACTGATAGGCATTATCTACTTATCGTACACTACTACATAGTAGATAGTTTAATGGATCCTTAAAGGATGGTTATTCCAAACATCCTTTGAGTCACTTGTATTTCAATTGCTATTTCACTTGAGTTGGATTTATTGATATAAGAATGTTAATCCTGACTCGAGTGTTTTGTGTTTTGCTTTACGCTCGGGTCAGACTGAGTGTTATAGTATTCGTGACTCACCTTTGGAGTTGGAGCTTCGTTTGGAGATCCAGCTATCTATCCATCTTTCAGATATTCAGTCGATTCCAGTGATGTATTTTGATATTGTATTTGATTATTGTATTCGAGACATCTGTTGTACCTTATTTAACTCTGATATGTATATAGTAGCTTCATGTACTACTATCTTTTGCTTCCGCTGCATTTATTACTCTGTGTCTGTGATTATTTATTTACTGTATATGTTCAGTTTTGCCAAATTTAAATTAACAATTCGGTATTTTGAATTATTCAAGTCCGACATGTGCGGATGCGAATGGTGCAAAATAGCGGGTCGTTACACAATACCACTCGAGCGGTGACGAATGACCAACTCCAAAAGTGACACTATAGGGTAACAAACCCAATACCACTCGAGCGGCGACGAATTACCAACTCCAAAAGCGACACTATAGGGCAACAAACTCAATACCACTCGAGCGGTGACGAATGACCAACTCCAAAAGCGATACTATAGGGCAACACCCGAAGGCAACGCCAAAAGGCAACAAACCGTAGTGGTGGTACTGGACACCACTGTCCAGCGGAATGTGTCACAACTCTCAGAAAGGAACCCGGAAAATGTTAACGTGAGTCCCATATCCCACGTTTGCACTAAACGGTTTACTCACCGTTAGCCAATTCCACACTCAAAGCAGTATAAAGTTCACCTCATCTCATCGGTAAACCAGACCCAAAGGTCAAAACGGTCAAACGAATAGATTAGGAATTAACTGAAAAGATAAACGCACGTGTTCATTGCACGCGTTTTATTTAATCATTTAATTCTCCTCCCTCTTCGCTCGAAGTGCAAAGTTGTGTGTGTGTTTTGAATAGAAATTATAAATTGAAGAAACAAGACAATTTGAAAAGATCATTTTATAAAAACCCGTGTATGAAGTCAAAAAGGAATCACCAAAGTCAAGAATGCGATAACAACTAATTGGATCGACATGAATCGATCGAAATTGGAAAACCAAGGAGAAACAACACATAGGCTGAGACAAGCAGGTCAGTCGACTGAACCAGGGGGTCAGTCGACTCGGCCAGTGCTTGGAAACTTTTAGTTTCCAGGTCAATCGACCGACCCAGAGTGTCAGTCGACTGACACAGGGGTACGCAGTTTTCTGCCCCAGAGTCAGTCGACTGACATAGAAGGTCAGTCGACTGATACAGACCCAGGCAATTTCCTAAGGTCTGGTTCAGTCGACTGAACCTGCTTCCTGGGCAGAATCAGTCTAGCCCCCATTGGGGCAAATTCGATATGCGGAACGGGAGCGATGAGCAAGCGACCATGGCCAAGGACTTACGTCCAGTGACAACCCAGGCTTATGTGGCCCTCCGAACACTCCGCTAACATGTTCAAACATCAAAGAATGGATTTTTACAAAAATTGGATTCCAAAACCAAAAATTGGACAATTCACCGAATCGATCCAAACCGATCACAAATGAACATGGATTGATGTTAGGAATTCTTTCCCAACAACAACAAAAGCTATCAGCTTAGATATGAGTTCAAAAATCTCACCTTTAAACTCAAAAACACAAGAAAGAAGCTACTGAGCAAGGTTAGAACAATCACTCTTTAATTTCAACCCAAGGAGCTTCAATCTAAAGCTCAAAAGGAAACATATCCTAAGTTAGGGTTTAGAACATTCAGAAATCAAAGAGGAAATGAGATGGAGAAGATGAAGGAGATGCTTACCTAAGAATCACCTTGAATTTGGAGCAAGAATTGAAGTTTGCAATTGAATCTAGGGCTTGGAGTTTTAATTTCCCATTCTTCTCCCCATTTTCAGTTGAAGCTTGAGTTTAAGAAAATAGAAATGAAGTGAGGAGGAGAGGAGAGGCGCTGAACTAAGTTATAGAGTGAGTTGGGGTGGAATCCAAACCCAAAAGCCCACTAGAAAATAACAAAATTCAACTCAATCCAAACATATCGAAGCTTATACTCAAAAAAATCGCAAATGCCATTTTGGACTCAATGGAAGTGGTCCCGAGTCCTAATTCGACCGTTTGCAAAAAGTAGCATTTTGGACTTCAATCCAATTAACGATTCTATATTTAAATAAAATATTTAATTATACAAATCGTAAAATATGCGGGTTGTTACAAGACATGTTTCTTTTGGAGGATGAATAAAAGCTTCAAAGATAAAGCATGAGGCTTGGTAGAAATAAAAGTTTCTTTTAAAATTTCGCTGTTGTAAAACTTGTCATATAACTGATTAAGTGTTCGTGTCGGCATATTCATATGTCGAGCATGACACATAATTTATGTTTTATTATTTTTACCCTTGCATGGACATGTTTTAGGATTATGGAAATGTAAAGATAATTCATATAATGAAAAATATTTGGCTGCTCTATTTACTTAATGTAGTTGAAAAGGATGATCCCATTTTTTCACTTGAAAACAATTATGGTGATAACTGCAGCTTCATTGGTGTTGATTTTCAGGTCTCAAAATCGACAAAATGGGGACGTTACATTGACCTATGGCTTGCTTTTCCCTTCTTTTGTGAAATTGGGTATAAACATTCAAGATGTGTGTCAGCTCCCTTCAACTATAGAAAATCAACGATAATTTACAAAGATAATGCAACTTGCTTAGCTCAAAGTAGGTTATATAAAGGTGACAAGTATATCTCGTAAGTTTTTCTTCACACATGTGTTGAGTCAAGATTTTTATATAGTTTTGATTTCTGACAAAGGGATAAACCGTGATCGACAAAAAGAAGTCATTCATTGAGACACAACGAGCTTCATACGTTAGAGGTTGATTATTTGGTATGTTAGTAGTATTAGTTATGTTAAAATCTATCCTCAAAATAATCATGCATCTCAAAAGAATCGATGTATAAACGTTTTGGATGACATTGCACATTCACTGTGCAATTTAACAGGGACCGGTCGACCGGTCCAAAACCAGGCGGTCGACCGTTCCTGTGTAAATTGCACAATGAACGTGCACACATGCACATAACGTCTATATATTTGAAATTTTGTCTACTGGTCATTTTTGACCTGTCGACCGTTTTTAAACAGAAAGCAACCTTTCCCAAAAGACACTTCTTTCTTCAATGGTTGCTTCTCTTACCTTTCATCAATGATCACATCTGTTAATGGCTACTCTTCACAAAGAGTTACAACCATTTATTCTCTATATAACATATCTAAATCATTTATTGAAAAAACAACAATTCTTTGCTTTAAAATTCTGATCTTAATTTCTAAATACTCTTGCATTCTAAAAGCTCTCTACTTCAAATTGCTTATTGAATCATTGAAATTATTTCATATCTTTTGATTCAATAAGTAATATACTTCCTTCAATCTTCACAAACATCATTCACATATTTTGAGGATAAGATTATAGGAAGGGTGTACTACAAGTGACAAATCCGTGTTATCAAGAGCACAAGTTGTCAACGACAATTGTATTTGTTTTTGTTGAAGTCCTCGGTGTTGTAAGAGACACGAAATCCCGTTCGGCTGTTCGGGTGTTGTAAACCTGTTCCTCCAGGTGAAGCGAGGTAGTTGGTTGTGAAAATCCAGATAGGAGTCTGGGACTGAACGTAGGACGGGAGGTCCGAACCAGTATAAAAATCCCTGGTGTGATTTTTACAGTTTACTGCATTTACTATTCTATATCTGTGAATTGCTATATAGTTAGTTTATTGAATATTTACTTGTATAGCAATTGTAAATAACATTCCGCATATATTAGTCCATATTACACGATCCGTAATTAGTGTGCACAAGCGTACACTCTTTCAACATGAACTTCAAAAGGATAATCACATAGAGGTGGAATATATCCAAACCAAGAAAATCCTGTAGATCTCTTTACTAAAGCACTTTCGAAATCAACATTTCAAAAGATTGTGTATGAAATTGATATGCGTCGATTACATCAATAACTAATTAAATAATGCATTATAAATCAAAGGAAGCATCCAAAAGTATGATATAATGTATTATTTTTCCTTAATATTTTTCTCACCAATATTATATTGTCAAGGTTTTAATGAGGCATTATCACAATCAAAGGTATCAATCACCGTCATAATATTATAAAACATGATATTTAAGATGAATGAAATTGCATTTCTTCTCCTTATTTATGATTTTTTTCAACAGGTTCTCATAGTATAGGTTTTGAATGAGGCAACAGTCCATATATCTATATAAATTATCTAAGGGAAGTGTTATAATACAAATAGTTCAGGTGTAAATATGCTAAAATTATAAGGGTATTATTTTTATTTCCTCCTTCAAATTTTGAGTATATACAAATATAGCTTTATTTGTCAAGGACCAATAACTCAACTGACAAGTTGTATAGCGTTCTAGATTGACGTTCTAAAGATAATGAGTTTGAGTTCACGAAACATCAAAATGAGTGCTCTATTCTAATAAAATACTGCTCTTTTTCTCGTTTAAGTATAATTATTTTATGTTATGTCATTTTTAACCTTTAAATTGAGTATGTTGCTAGGGGTATCACGTTTCTCTCTTTCTATTACCATTTCTAAAGAATACCATCATCATTTCGTACTCCACTTCTTAATTCCAAAATGACAAGGCTACCATGTTACGAGATCTACGGAGCGACTTTTAACAGTACGCGATAATATTGGATGGTGATTCTTCAACTGAAAGAAAAACAATTTCAACGATGATTTACTATCGAACGGTGGTTTTTACCCGTGTGAAATAACAAAACATATGGATTTAGTAAGCATAAAATTATATTCATTATCATTTAAAATTTCACGGCACTTACAAGAGCAAGCCATAACACCAGAGATCATTCTCAACAATTGTTTTGTTCACCTTTCCATTTTCGTACCGTAAAACTGAACAAAAAAACCTTGCACCCAAATGCACATTAACCGGCCACGAGACCAATTTTTTGAATATTTCTAAAGTGAATAAAATGACAATCTGATTGCCATTTTAATTAAACAAAATAAAATGGCAATCAAATTGTCGTTTTATTTAAAATGCGATCGCATTGTCGTTTTATTTCATTCCCTATTCCTAACACAAAACGAGAATTATTCCCCTTATTTTTATTGTATTTGTTATTTTGTATTTAGTACGTACATTGGATTCTTTTGTGTTAAAGTTATATTCCCAGTCTTTTTTACAGTGTAGTTATGTCATGTATAGAGCTGCTCGATGATTTTACATAAATGAGTAGTGAATTTGTACACTTGTATTTGACTTTGAAAAGACATGCCAATTCATCAATCTTCACAATTTAGTCAAGGAGTATTCAATCTGTATACGTGTCTATCATCGGGGTTGTGTAAACAAACACACTTATGTTTGTTTCGAGAAGACATGCCAACTATATAAGTAGCTTCCTACGTTTACTTTCTACCACAATATCTCATTCACCACGATATCTTACCAAAAAGCTAAAAACTCCTTCTAAATCAAAAACGTGAATTATTACCAATGCTACTATAATCAAATGATGGAAGAAATGCTTGATGATAAAGAAGAGTTCTCCAAAACAATTGTTAAAGGTGCTCAATGACTTCGTTAAAGATACAAACAACTGTTTTGTAAAAAATCATCATTTAATTACTTTGGAAGTGTATTTTGCAGACTAGATCATCGTTACAAAAGAGATTATAAGTTTGGACATGACTGACTTATTTAGCGTGTTCTATATATGCTATCTATTGTATCTTTTTATTTACCGTGTAATGTGTCTCTTTTCCGCATTTATTGTTCGCTTTGGATTTTGAATGTAGAAAAATCAAAATTGAGAAGAAAGAAGAGAGTACGGTGGTGTATTAAAATGCAAAATGAATTAGCGACGCGAATGAATTAGAGAAAAATAACCGATTTTGTCGTGTACTTTGCCATTGTATTAGAACGGTAGAGACATTGCCGTTTTATTACAGAAAAGATTAAAACGATAATGTCTTTACTGTTTACTGTTTTAATAACTGGTTATCTAGCTCAGTTCACCTTCCTAGACCTAGCTGCACTCCTTTTACAAGCAAACAAGCCAACATTGGATGTAGTCGGAAGTTCATTTCATCTATTTCCTTATACTGTGACAAAAACAAGAATACAAGACACCGCTATTTTGGATAAAGAATCTCGTCTCCTAGTCAATTTTCCACTATCAACCATCATCATTATCCAAAAAAGTCCAAATTGTTTACCTTTCATGTTGCTTTAGGTTCCTTTCTCCTGATTCATGATCTCTGATCAATTTCCTTTTGTTTCCGACTTTTAGTTTTGCTTTCGTGGATTACCTTTGTTTCTCTCCTCCTCGTATTCCCCTTGCATTCTCACCCCTAAAAATTGGCTTTAATTGAGCTACAATCTTTTCGACATACTTGTTTATTGGGTTTTTTCAGTTTGAAGCTGTAAGTTTGAATTCTTTATTGTTACTAATTTGAACTTAATTATGTTGTTATTAGGCGTAGATATCAGGTTCAATCAATTTAGGATTGGACCCTAATTTGAGGAAATAAAAATTAAAAATTCATACAAACTAAAACAAATTTAGTTCACTGTTTGTGTTGGAAGCTAGCCCTAGCCTATTAACTATATGTCAGTCTGATAAGTTCTGGGTCTTTTATATGATATCTGGTTGATAATTATTTACTTGTGGGTAATTTCTTTTGTTATTTTTTCATTGGATTAACTTTGTATAATTGATTCTGGATTCCAATTGTACTATATGTTTTACTGCAGAATTCAACTGGTTGGTTTGTAGCTATATACATTTGGATCATATACTGATAAAGTGATTGGCGGTGGAAGGTTTGAAAATATATCAAATTTTTACCGATCTAAAATCTAGAGAACAGAAGATGTCAGGTGGAGAAATGAGAAAGGTGTCACGACAAGACATACAACTTGTAAGGATCCATCTAAAGTTTATATGGTGTTCATTATCAATGCTATTCATATATGTTCGTTTTGTACACATGAGACAAGATATACAGCTTGCAAGGATCCATTTATGTTAATGGGTTTATCTGATTATTTGTGTCAATGTAAATATGATAAGCTGCCATTAGACAAATTTGGTTTAGAATCTCATCAGTGTACATCCTTGACATGAAATATTATGTTCCAAGCGTTATTGCTTGTCATAACTTCCTGTTACACAAATCTGTACCTGAAAAGTGCTTGTACATCTCTTTGTTTCAGGTACAAAATCTCATAGAGCGTTGTCTTCAGCTGTATATGAACCAGAAAGAGGTGGTCGATACTCTTCTATATCAAGCAAAAATAGAACCTGGTTTTACTGAACTAGGTAACAACTCCCCTACTTTGATGCAATAGAAACTAGAGTATAGAGCATGACTTTCAGTTTTTGATATCTCTGCTTAACCTTGCGGCCATTTATGTCTTCAAAGATATGTTAGTACTTTCTATTCCACAAGGACAGACTATGAAACCCAATTATTTTGTTTTTGCATTGGAAGAAACGGTTAGAAGTACAAATATATAAATCTACTTAAATTGCATATAAATTATATAAACAAAGCAAATTTACATACATCATAAACTGCGGAGAATTCGATATTGTATTTAAGTTGGACTCCAGGAATTTGTTTGAAATCGAAGCCATTAATGCAGGAAGAGTTAACTAGCTTTTATTATCAGTTTCTTTTTATATTTTTGAGGTAGGAGGATGGCAGTTCAAATTACTGGTATTTGGTTTGGCTTACAAGGTTTGTATCCTAAAAAAAAGCATGAGAACATCACATTTTCTAAGTTGATGGGTATCAACTTCCATTCTGATCTTGAATTAATAAGAGTGATATGTTTGGTAAACATGTTGTTCCACTCCTAATAAGATAAACTATCATGTTAAAATTCCTAGTTTATTTGCCTCTTACTAGAAGTAAATCCAACCAACCTTGTAACCTTTTGCTTACACTGCATTAGTCCCCCACAATTTTCTCAACAAGTACATATCTAGCCCACATGTAAGCTAAGCGCGATCAGTTATATTAATAATATGAAGAAGGAAAAAAATATATCACTTATATGGATATTTTATAAGAGTTGCGAATGATTATAGAGATGCACCATGAATGATTGAATCGTTCTCACTATAACTGTTTCAGTTTCTTAAGTTTATTTTCTTCTCGTCCATTGTGAGTGTCTCACATCACAATTCACAATTGTATTTCTATTTAAACTGAAATGCCAGTGATCCTAGAATTCAAGAACTTGCACATTTGAAATATATATGCTGTGAAATGTGTGCATCATTCCACCAGACTTTTGAGCAGCTTTTTTCTAATGAAGGCTTGCAAAGCTTGCTAATATGACTTTGTTATCATCCCAGTTTGGCAAAAGCTGGAAGAAGAGAATCAAGAATTTTTCAAGGCTTATCATGTTAGACTTTTGCTTAAGAACCAAATACTTGTATTCAATGAACTTCTTAAGAGGCAAGTTGAGCTTATGCAGAAAGTTTGTTCACCTGGGGTTGCCTCAGTTCCTCTTTCGAATGGTTCTAGTTCTTCCACATGTAAAAATATCTTCATTTCTTCTATTTATAATCAGTTCTTTGACCTCAAAAGGCATGTTATATGATGGTCTCCATATCTTCTTTCAGTGCAACAAACCCCGCCATGTTATCTGTCGGACCATGCATCTACATCTTCAAGACCCAGTAACATGTTCTGCAATGGAGGATCTTCTAATGTCGTGACAAACAGTGCCACTTCAGCCAATCAAAGCATTCAGCTTGCCAATAGAGATGCCTCCATTATTGGTGCAAGAACTAATGCCACACCAAGCTTATTGTCCACGCACAACTCACAAATGGAAAGGTCAAATGGGGTGAATGGGATCAATGGAATGACTGGCACTAATGGGATTGATGGGGCATCAGTTAAATCAGAACCTAGCTATTCAAGCAGCTCCGACTTTACTTTTGGTGCAGATAACAGCTTTTTAGATATGCACACACCTCTAGGGGTTGAACCTAATGCAACCTTTAACGGTCCATTGAGTGAACCTTTGTTAGATATGGAGTCCCCTTCATTTGGATTTTTGAGTCAGATACCTCGAAATTTCAGTTTCTCAGACTTGACCGATGACTTCACGCAAAGTGCTGGTATGTAAAGTACTTATCCAATTGTGTTTTCAGGGATCTCTTGCAAAATACCGAATTCTAATATATCAATGCTTTATTACTTTTGTAGATATATTGGAGAATTATGGCAAGTCTCCTTTTCTTGGACATGAGATGAATAATTTTTCAGGTTCTCCGGGAAGGGACTGCAAAGGTATGGGTTTTGTAATTTACTAGGAATTGTTGTTGCTACTTTTGTATGTTGTTTGTTTACGAAGGTATTACCTCTTTTTTTTTTTTTGGGTTGACTATAGAAGAAGATAGGCGACTAGACACCATATCAGAAGGCCTCAGTTATGATGATTTCGGGAGTGATTGATGAGAAATTCTGGTGATAATCAACTTCATTGAGGTAATTTTTAACTATCTTAAAACATCAAATGGAGCAGAAAATGAATTTTGTAGCAATAGTTCAGTGTAGCCGATTTAGTTCATTGATCAATTTGTTTTGTTCATATCCTTTTCTGAAACAAAATGAAAAACCACAAATTTTCATTGCATTTTTTTAGTTGCCCAAAAGGGTTCTTGTCCACTAATTTATTCAATGAGTGTAGCTTATCACTTTAATGTAACTACTAGGTGTTCAACCCTCCTTTGTAACAACGTTAGGTAATGTAGCGTAAAATTCAAATATAAGCAGTTACATTTGATGCTGATACTAATCCTAAATTCTCTCCCTCCTGGACCTAGCTAGTATTTACCTATGGTGGGAACAATTGCCAGTCGTATTCATTGAACCCTACTATTATCAAAAAATACAGGTGGTGTATTTAATATTCATAATTCTGAATTCAGTGATATGGTTATATTACTTAATAGGAAGTAAAGTTTAAATGTACAATTTAAGATTATTTTGGGACAAAACATATTTCTGTTGCACAATTCAAAGTAAATTATAGTAAATATGAAGACAATATAATGTTAGCATACCTGAAATCGTGATTGACGTGGTTTGACTAATTTCAACAAAGAATGAAGCAATGAGATTATAAGATATATAATGTAATAGCAGCCGAATTTTAACAAATATGTTAATTCGATGGGATTTGTCAAGTATGTTAAAACAATCTGTTATACACTTACATATGGTTTGACTATGTAATGTTAGTATCATTAGCATTTCAACTCAGCAAATTATTGTATAATAGTTCCTTTTCTTTTACTGACTGAAATATAACTTGTTTTATGGAAATGTTGGCCGTGAATTTAAGTCATGTACAGAAAGACCATTTTCATTTACTGTTTAGGAAACCTGAGGACCAAAAGTGTAGTTCATAGAACATTCTATCAACAGAATTGTTTGATGTATGACAAGTAAAGCTTCCTAGCATTGGTTTGATAAATTAATTGACAATCATATGAAAATGTTTATACCAGTCATAACCTTGGATTACTATTTATATGTGGTTGATGATCACATGTGAAACATATCAATAATACATCATGATAGTTGTAGTTCAATATACATCAACAAGTCAATTCAACAGGTTATGATGTTCTAAATATTTAGTTATACAGTGTGTGGCCCCAAGTTTCTATCTAAATTTTTGTTCCATGTAGCTGCCACAATATATATATATATATATATATATATATATATATATATATATATATATCAGCAGCCCCCTCTATTCAGCCTCCAAACATAGCTCCTTAATTTCAGCACCTCATTCCGATTTAAATAACAATACATTCCCTCTTTTATCACACCATACGATTATTTGAATCAGAACTTGTGGCTGATAGTAGGCTACAAAATGGTGCTAAATAAAATGTGTCATTGATCCCATATGTATGTATGTACGTATATGTATGTGTGTGTATATCACACACATACATATCGGTGTGTGTATGTATATATGTTTGTGTGTGTACATATACACACACACAAACAAGATAGAGATTGGGTTGTTCGAACATAAATCCTTTGCGGTGTAAAATTATTTCTAATTTTTCTTGATTCATTTTTGTTTTCAGGTGCATCAATGAAATTAGCCTTCTGCACATACATCAGAAAAGACTGGTTTAAAACCTCCCAAGAGTCCGAGCATCATATATAATCCTAAATTAGTGCTTGCATCTACAGTTATTTTCTTGAATTTATGGACCTGTGAGATAATGAGTGTTGACTTCTAGCAACACAGTAGACGACTATGATTGTGACTTGGATTGTCTTTATTATTGCATGGTTGTTGCAATGCGATGCAAAATGCTCTAGAGTTTGTGTGGTTTGTTGTTATATGTTGCGTGTGCAAGAAATAATAATTTTTTTATATTATGAGTTGTAAATAGTTTATTCTCGACAATATCATATTCTATTTTGTGATGCTTCTTATGAATATGATATGTTTGTTGAGACAAGGGAACTTGCCGTATTTCATTCTATTTTGTGGGAAGGATCTTATTTTATATGCTGCCTATACAAGTTTTCTATGATTGTTTCTTATCTGAAAAAGGGATATATATATATATATATATATATATGAAGCCTCAGAGAAAGTGGAATGCTTGTGTAAAAACAAAAAAAACAAAAAATACGACTGATACTCATTTTGGTGCCTTGAGGATTCGAACCCACAACAACTTTAGCGTAAAGTGTCATATCATCATTTGAGCTAGTTCCCATTAAGAGCATCTCCAATTCTTGTTTATTTTCAATGTAACGTGGAAGTCACCTTACTGATTAACAATATTATTTAAATTTTCTTTTCCAATGCAAATGTTAATAGGAAATTAAACGTGACATTGTGAAACATAATGTCTAACTATAGATGTTGTATTTCACAATGTGAAGTATGACACGCCATCAATTATTATTTAATTTGACACAATAATATTTAAATTATTACATTATTATAAAAGTTAATTTCTTTTATCCATAGAAAAGTTGACACATATGTAAAATTTGTTTCTAACACATTGAGCATTAGAGGAAAGATGTATATATTATTGTTAACTGTACTTTACATTGTGAAAAGGTTCATGCCATGTAGGTTTTACATGAAAATATGTTGCTTATGCATTGAAGATGCTCTAACGATTTAATCTTTCAAAATGTGAACTCTAATTTGAACAATTCTGCTTAATATTATTTTGGGTTGACTTCTAGCCGTTCATTTTTATTTTTGTTTTTGGTGTAGTGCTTTCTTCTTCTCCTTGGTGTGACTTTTTCAATTCTGCTTAACATTATTTTACAATCATTCATTTTGTAGTGTTTTTTGTTGAATTATGTATTATTTTTGCAAATATTTACAAAACTGCATTTATTTTGCAAATTTGCTAAATGAATGTAGTTTTGAAAATATCAAAAACATCTTTATTGTTTTAGAATTATTTTGCAAATATTTTCAAAAACGTTTTGCAAATATATGCAAAATATTGCTATTCATTTTTCAGTTATTGCGCAATATGTCTTATTTTGGCAAATAATTGCAAATTTCAAATATTTGAGAAACAACTTTACGAATAACTCCACTAATATTTGCAGAACAATTTTGTAATTTTTTGGAAAATTTTGTTGTTCATTTTTCATTCATTTTGCAAATATTTGCAAAATATGTGTTGTTATTCAAATTTTTGCTAAATGAATGCAGATTTTGTAAATATTTGCAAAAACATATTTGTAATTCAAAACCACTTTGTTGATATTTGTCGACATATTACACAATTTTTCGCAAAATAATGCTACTCAATTTTCATTCCTTTTGTAAATATCTGCATTCTTTTTTCAAATGTTTGCAAAATGATTGTAAAATTTGTACTTCTATATTTTTGCACCTTATTTTGATTTCGAACTATAACTTTTGCCTCTAACGATTTATTTTTCTTGGATAGGTTTAATTCTTAATTACATTAAGATGAAAAAAATTAGAGAAAAATGGTACCGATATATAATTTAGTTTCTTTGGGTAATTTGGCTTCGCTTTTACAAAAATAGGGTGGTTTTTGTAGTAGTTTTATATAGAGGGCTTTTTGGTAGTTTTTGAAACTTAATAAGTGCGTTTAAAAACTTACCCAGTTTAAAAAAAATTGAAAATTAAGAGTGTATTTGATTAGAAAGTAAGGCCCTGTTTGGTTAGCCTTTTTACTTTTAGATTTTTATCCAAACAAAAATGAGCATGCTGCATTTATTTTTAGAAGACGACCAATTTGGAAAAAAGATTTAACACACAAAATAGAAAATAAATTTATTTTATTTTTCGTGTTTTGGGAAATAACAAAAGCGTGGAAAATTTTCGATCCCTTCCGCTATCCCTTCTTCCCTTTCCCCGTCCCTTCGTTACCGTAATGACTTGGAATTTTAGATATTGTCTTTCGCTCTTTTCATATTTTGTAATGCTTGTTCGAAAAGTAAAACACAAAATTAAAAATGAGACCAAGCGGGCCCTAATATATTTATCTAATAAACTTAAAATATTATTATATTTTTAATTTAATTAAAATAATTGTAACGACCCGTAATTTGATCACTTTGAATTTGAACATTTTAAAATATTTAAATAATGGATTTTATAACACAAATAAATCTCCTTTTAATAATAACTAATGATGGTGAAGTTGTTTTAAAATTTAGTTTACAAAAACAATTAGTTCGGAGAAAAATCGAAAATGTAACCGAAAATAGTTTTTCAGATTTTCGACTTTTCATCATTTAAAAGTTGTTGGAAAACGTTGTGTACACTAGAAAGTACATATACACATACTTATATAATAACATATGAAATGGTTAGAGTCAAAATAGGTTTAAAAATATTTACTTAAGTAAATAAAGCGACGTTGACTTTTCTTTTAAAATTTTAAATAAAAGAAAACGTAAAAAGGTAATATCACATCACAAAAGTAATGAAGTGATGGAATGAAGAAGTGAAATGATGGGGATGAGTTGGAGAGTGGGGGGGAGGGGGTGAAGTGTAGAACGAGGGAGAGGGGGTGATGTGGCATAATGATATGGAGGGTAAAAGGACTAAGGACAAAAAGGTAATTTTCATATGCCATTTTATATAAAAATAATTCTTTTTCTAAATTCTCATTTTCACTTCATTTCATTTATTTCCGAACTTTTGATTCTCTTTTCCCAGCTTTATTTCCATGCCCATGACCTCCTTAAATTTTCAAGTTAAAAAATAATAATCCTATTTTCAACTTTAAAGCCCTTATAACTTAGTAAAAAAACCATTCTTTCCTCTCTACATTTCCTATACTCCACATCAAGACCCAATACCATCCAAACTAAGCTAGGCCGAGCCCCATACACCCAAGGCCGAACCCTCCTAGCCTTACCAAGGCTTCAAAAATCAAACTTTTAAGAAGAAAAATGAAGTTCGGGTGTTAGTACAAGGCATGGTGTTAGTTTGACTTGATTTGGTTGCTTTTTGGTGAGTAAAACCTCATCTTTATAAACCAAAGTTTTAAGCTTTGTTATTGCTAATAATAATGGTTGCTAGCTACTTGTTTAATATGTATTGTAAAGCGATGATGGTTGGCCTGGTTTCCGCTTTAGAAAGATGACATCTTTGGTGGTTAGTAAGTGACTTGAGATTAGTCGAAAAGTTTAAGTAAATGATATAAATGTTGCTTTCTCCATGTTTATGAATGTTATTTTGCTTTTGTATATATGCCCATACTTATGTTATGTGATGCTTGGATGAGAAAAAAATGACATATGAAAGTGTTTATGGAAGTGTCCATATAGTGGCTATCACTATATCGGCACTTTGAAAAATGTTATCTCTTTTGAAATCTTTTGGTTTAATCTTGTGCTTGGGTTTTTACAAAGTTAATTACCTATTTAAATAATGATGTGACTGAAGTTAATTAATCATTTTATTAATGATGTTTAAAATTAATTAATCATTTAATTGATGATGTTTAAGGTTAATTAATTATTTAAATAACGATGTATTAAACTTAATTAATCATTTTATTAATGATGTTTTAAGATTAATTAATCACTTTAATAATGATGTTTTAAGGTTAATCATTTTAATAACGATGTTTTAAAATTAATTAATTATTTTATTAATGATGTTTCAAGATTAATTAATCGCTTTAATAATGATGTTTTAAGGTTAATTAATTATTTTAGTAATGATGTTTTAAAATTAATTAATTATTTTAGTAATGATGTTTTAAGGTTAATTAATCATTTTAGTAATGATGTTTTAAAGTTAATTAATCACTTCAATAATGATGATTAAAGTTAATTAATCGTTTTAAATAATGATGTTTGAAGTAATTAATCATGGTTAAAGCTAATTAATTATTTTAAATAAAGATGTTGAAGTAATTAATCATTGATTAATCATTTTTGATAGTGTTGTTTAAAGTCAAATATTTGAAATGTGAAATCACAGCACAAGTTTGGTTTTAAAAGTTAAAAAGTTTGATTTGGTTACGGAAAGAATAAGGAATTTAATTTTTCGTAATCTGATATCGCTTATATGGAAAGGATTTAGTCATACTCTTAGCACTAAATGTCAAGGTATGAAAACTCGTCCCTATCTCGAAAGTTAAAAACGTCATCAAGGCAATGCCTAAAGGTAACACTACCTTCACTTACCTGACTTCATTTTCAACCAAGAAATAGTACAAGTTTGAAATCGACGAGTAGTGGTAAGAATATGAGATTCACTTTCCATATACAATCATTTTAATAATTCCTGATAGTTGATTTATTGACTATCGATTCAACGTTCTTCTTTATGTATCGTCAATTTAAGATGATTTGTTGCTTATTTGAGCGTTGATATCCTTTGTCGGAAATGACTAAATCCAAAAACCGAGTGGAGGCCAAGCTATGTGGGGTTGCTCCCATTAGGGTATTATCACATCCACTCTAGATTAGTTTTGGATATATGCGCATTGAGATGTGAAATACTCAGATTCTCGGTACAGTTGGTGGGGTCCGGCTTGGAGTTCCTGAGAGATTCATAGAGTATATGACCCTCTCAAGTATATTGTTTAAAGGAATACTTTCGGTAAGGGAGGCACACCCTCCTAGTCATTTGTTTGAAAATTTCCCTTTATTTCCTTTGATTCAAAACCTTTGAATTTAATTCTTTCTTAGTTGCATCGGGAAGTGTCTTACACACTTTGCGATGTTTAATTATTTGTGCCTATTACTTGTGGTTAGATGTTGTTATTGTGAGGGGAAAACCCGTTTCGCAAATGACGGCGTGGTCTCACAATTTTTGTTTATTTCCACCTTCGTTTAGAGTTTTACTTATACCAGACTTATTGTCTGACCCGAGTTGTTTGTTTCCATAAACTCTCAGGTACTCAATTATTTTTTAGTAGTCTGAGAGTAGCAGGTTTTGTTGGGCTCTTTGAAGATGATGGATGAGCAGGAGGCTCCTTATCTATCTAGTTATCTATTTTCGCTGTTATGTTATGTCCAATATGTATGTGTATTTTGTATCAGCAAGTGTAAAGTTAGGGTGTATAACTACCTAGGCTGATAGTAGTAGTACTTTTGTGTAACTCTGATAACTTCATGTTAAGGAGTAACCTTATGTACTATATTATTGTTGTAATATATTTAACCGTTCCGTTATGAGATTTTATGTTCTGTTCTTTTGTTTTACCCCTTTGTCTTTTGGATGCTTGGGCAATGACACACGAACACCGAGAATGTGTTAAGTGTTAGAAAGGTGGGTCGATACAGTTGGTATCAGAGCTTTGTTGAGCGAACATCTTAGCCTAATTGTGGTACAACTCATTAGAGATAGGGTGAGTGAAGCCCCAGAATGAGTTAAAGTTGAGAGAGCGTATTTGTAATTTTTATATTATCTATCCTCTAAAGTCTCATTCTAGATTCGTTGGTGTTGTTTTTCCTTAAACTATTTTGATCCTATTCTTGTGTTCTAAAGATACCTGTTATCTGTCCAGACAATAGAAGATGAATACAAGAAGAGGAGGAAGGAGAGGATCTGGAACTAGCTGTTAGGATGCGGATTAAGGATCTTAAGGCTAGAATTAACACTAGAGGGGGGGTGAATAGTGTTTTAAGAAATTTGTTAATCTTTTTGAATTTATCTTAATTTGTTAACAATGTATACACTAATCAGACACAGATATGAACACAGAATCAAACACAGATGCAAATATAAAGTAAAAGCAGTAAAGGAAAGAACACACCGGATTTTATACTGGTTCGGAGTTACCCTACATCCAGTCCCACAACACAAGTACGGATTTCCTTTCAAAAACAATTCTTACAAATACAACCCTCGATTTCAAGGCTACGAGGTACACCGCTCCAGATTCACAATCCTCTGGGTAGAGATACTTGATTTACCGGGCAACAAGTTCACCCAATTGATTTCCAGGGCTATAATCACACCTTCTCTCGCTCAATTGATTACAAAAAGTCTATAACTCAGATTAGCACTTGGATCTTGTAGAGATAGTGGAGAGAATCAAAACCAGAAATTATCTAGTTAGATTCGATATTGATTTCGGCAGAGTAATGGTGTAATTTGTAAATAAGAAAGTGGAGAAGAAGAAGAGAAGTTAAATCAGAGAAAAAAGTAATTAAAATTCATTGAAAACACCTTTATTTATAGTAGATCAATAGCCATGTCCATTGGTGAAGGAATGTGGCGAATATACACTTCTTTTAAAAACAATTTAACTGTCACCATGTCAACAGGGGTACATGTGACCATGTCGACATGCCCTTGTATTTTTTGGTGATTTGTTTTTCTTTGAAAATAATTTCTATATTATATTATACTTATATTTAAACTTTAAAATATACTTATATATAGTTATAATACATAAATAACTATAGAGAATAATATTAAAATATATATAATAATTTTCTATACTTTTATATTTAAATCTTAAGTATAAATATATAAAACAGCTAAATATATTAATATCAAAATTATAGTTTAAAAACTTAGGATAATAATTTAAAATCAAAGATATTTAAAATTAAGGATATTTAAAACTTAGGATATTTTTGAGGCTAAAATATATTGAAAAACCAGGACAGATGATTTTGGTTTTTAAACAGGAATATTTAAAATCATTTTGAAAAACAAGCTATATATTTTGAAAATCATTTTGAAATAAAAGTAAGTGGATACAAAAAGATGTTCCACTAGATTTTTCGTAGGTTCCATCCTACTTAGGGTTCCATTCCTTTAACGAGCACGAAGTGGATTCCATTCCACGAATAAAATAGATTTTAAGATGTCAGTGCCTTTCTATGAGTTTTAACAATATTCCTAACTATATAACTTATCTTGGAAACTTGAACTCTTGAAATTCTTGATACTCATGAGTCTTGAATCTTGATATCTTCAATCTTTGATCTTGAATCTTTATACTGTACAATTCTTCATTCTTTAGTACCTGCAAACATATCTATATATATCTACACAATAATGTTAGTATTATATATTTTATAATCTAATTCTAAGTAAGGTTGTTGTCATCAAAACCAACTCCTCAGGGACTAACACTAGCACGGCTACCAATGGCAGTGTACCTAGAGATGCTACTGTGCCAGTTGTAGATCCGGTAGTTGAAGCGGTAGCGCAAGTTCAGCCTCCTATGAACTTTGCGGCATTGCATAATAATTTTACCACTTTGGATGGGAAACCATTCTATGGAACTGAAGATATTCTTGGAGTGCAGACATGACTCAGATGTTGTGAAAGGATATTTGGAGATCTTTGGTTGGAAGATGTAGAGAAACAACTGTTGGCGTCGCGACAACTTCAGAAGTCGGCGATGGATTGGTGAGATTCAGTAACAGCTAATACTCCAGAGGAGGATTTCTCTTAGGTGTAGTTCAAGGAAGTTTTTGAAATGCAGTTTATCCCAGAAGCGGAAAGACTCAGTTGTTTATAAGTTTCTTGGATTTAAAGCAAGATCATATGACAGTGGCATAGTATGATCATAAGTTTAATGCATTATCCCGTTTCAAACTTGGATTGATATACACACCGCTCAAGAAGAATGAAATGTTTGTAAGTGGAATGCGACCAGAGTTCCAACAAGAAATGACTAACCATCTTACAGGTACATTCACCAACCTTATCAACATGGCTTTGAGGTTTGAAGCTCTTGATATTAAGGAAGGAATCCAGAAGGGAGTAGTGCCAGCAATTAGTGCCAAGCCTTTATTAATGATACTTGTTGGAGGCATGAAAAATTTCAAGCGCAAAAGGAAAGAAGCAGTGGTCAGGAAAGAAATCCAAAGGTGAGGCACCAGCATAGAAGAAGAAGTGTGACTTGTCCAAAATTCTTTCTTTCAAACGCAACAAGATTGGTTACTTTGAAAATCAATGCACTGACCCCCTAGAGATCCAACTTGCTACAATTGTCATAAGCAAGGATACATGAAGAATGAGTGCCCTTTTCCGAAGAAGGGATCGTAAAGACTGGCTTTTTCTATTGAGGAGATACCATCCACTTCTTCAGGACAGAAAGGGAAGCAGGTGTTGCAAGGTAACTTATACATCTATGATATTCCTATTAGAATGTTATTCGATACGAGTGCTTCCCATAGCTTTATTTTAGTCAATCTCATTGATAGAGTTGACCTTAAACCCATCCTTTTGAGTAGCCCCCTTTGTGTGTCGAACCCTATTGGGGGTCTGAAAAATCTTGACACTATGTGTCCATATGTGTCTATTTCTTTGTCGAAATTATTTCTTTCCCTTTGACTTGCTTGTTCTTGGGTTCTCGGGTTTTGGAGTATTGTTAGAAATGGATTGTTGTACAAGTTTAGAGTAATCTTGGATTATGATCGAAGGATTGTCAGAGTTAGAGATGCTGGAGATGTTGGTGTAGATATATGTTGCGAGAAGCCTAATGAGTTAATGAGTAGTTTTCTACGTTCGCTCGAAGTAGCTAAATAGGAGCTAAGAGATGTATCGGTTGTTCGGGATTTCACTAATATTTTTGATAAAGTGCAAGGTTTACCTCGCCACCATGAAGTTGAGTTCTACATTGATTTGATTCCAGAAACCAGATCTATTGTACAATCCCCTCGAAGGTTGGCTTCGAAAGAGAAGAGGGAGTTGGAAAGCAACATTCAACTTGTTGTAGAAGGGATTGATAAGACGTAGTATCTCAAGTTGGGGATCGCCTGTCGTCTTTGTTACAAAGGCGGTCGGTTCTTTAAGGTCATATGTAGACTAATGGGAGTTGAATCAAAGGAATATCACGAATAAATACCCTTTACCAAGGATTGACGACAAGTTTGATTAGCTCCACGGCGTTCGGATATTTTCTCAATTGGACATTGCCACAAGTTTCCACCAACTAAGGGTAGTAGAGGAGAGCGTGCCCTTAATAGCTTTCAGGACTCTAGATAGTTTCTACGAGTGGTTAGTTATACCTTTTGGGCTGACTAATTCACCTGCTTACTATGTTGACTTAATCAATCGAGTATTTCAAGACGTTCTTAACAAATTTGTTCTTGTCTTTATTGATGACATTCATGTTTATTCAAATACGGAGGAGAAGCACAAGTAACATCTTTAAGTTGTACTCAATACCTTGAGAAGACATGTGTTGAAGGCTAAGTTTTCTAAGTGCCATTTTTGAAAATCCAAAGTTAGGTTTATGGGGCATTTTGTTTCAGGAGAAGGCATATTAGTTGACCTAGCTAAAGTTGTTGCAGTTTAAGACTGGAAGATGCCCAAAAGTGTGACGGAAGTTAGAAGTTTCTTGGGATTGGCTGGTTTTTACCGTAGGTTTATCAAAGATTTCTTAAAGATTGCTTCTTATTTGATGAATTTAATAAGGAAAGATGTTAAGTTCATGTGGAACCTTGTGTGTGATCAAGCAATCAATGAATTGAAGGGGAAGTTGACTAGCGCTCCTGTTTTAACCATTCTAAATAGGTGCTGAGGTTTAACAGTATATAAGATGCTTATGATATCAGTTTGGGAGCAGTTTTGATGCAGCGTGGAAAAGTTAGTGCCTATGCGAGTTGACAGCTAAAGCCACACGAGAAAAATTATGCTACGCACGATTTGGAACTTTTGTCTGTTGTCTTCGCACTGAAGATGTGGAGGCATTATCTTTTGGGTGAAAAGTTCAAGTGATACACAGACCACAATTTCTTAAAATATATCTTTACCCAGAAAGACTTGAATTTGTGGCAGTAGAGATGGTTGGAGTTTCTCGCTTCTTATGGCCTGGAGATTATTTATACTCCTGGGAAGGTAAATGTTGTTGCAGATGCATTAAGTAGGAATGTAGTGATGGTTGCAAACTTAGAAATTAAGCTAGTATTAATGGATAGGATTGCAGCTAGTCGAGAAGAAGATCCTATTTTGGCACGACTCAAGAAGAGATGTTCAAGAAGGTATTGTTTCTAGTTTTGAGATTGATCCCCGGGGTGTATTAAAAATGAACGGACGTATCTGTGTTCGGAATGTTAATGGACTTAGGAGAGAAGCGTTAGTTGAATATCACCATTCAAAGCTATCTTTCCATCCAGGAGTGACCAAGATGTTTAAAGATATGAAGAGGGTATTCTACTGGAAGGGGATGAAGCGAGATGTTTCGATCTTCATGAGTCAGTGTGCAAACTGTTAGCAGATTAAGAGTGACCAGCAGAAGTCAACTGGACTACTTCAGCCACTTGAGAGCTTGAAGTGGAAGTGGAAGCAGATCTCTATGAACTTTATTGATGGACTTCCTAGGCCAAGAAGAGGGAACATATGCATTATTTTTCATTTATAAAAACAATTAATCCCTTTATCAAAAACCTTAAATCAAAACTTTTTGATCCTACCAATTTTTAGACTTCACTAGAAATCTCTAATTAGCTCTTTAAAACTTCTAAATTTTATTGTTTTTTCAATGAAATGACTTTTCAATGGTTGGGTCCTTCTATTAAAATAAATCCTTTCAAAACCATTCAAACATTTCAAGAAACATTCAAAATCTTTTTATTAAGTTCCTTCACATAGGGATAGACTCAAAAATGGAATTTTATTCGTCCTTTCTCGTGGACTTTTCTTGTTTTTCCTTTACTATTAAGCTCTTCTTATTAAGAGTACATACTAAAAATCCGGTCATCCTCTTATGGTGATTAATTAACACTTTCTTTAGGAACTTGCTCAATCCCTTTTCACATCTTACTTCCACTGTGGCTATATGTAGGTTCTTACTTATCTGTCTATATGAAATATACGTCTTTAATTGGTAATCTGTCAAAATCCACAATCATAGGGCAGTCCAGGCTCAATAAAGGAGTCAAGTACCATCTAGCTTTCGGAGTCCTTCTATATGTCGCGCTTATGCTCTTCTTGGTCAAGGCCTTGCCGTATGGCCTACACTCCATGGGGTAATAGGGGTAGATGTATAAATTTAAATCTATTTATTGTTCCAACTCACAGTGGCCTCATCCATCTTTACAAAATATGATCGCAACTACTTCTATATTTGGAGTTCGTAGAGTTTGGAAAATAATATATATATATATATATATAATCATAGGTAAAAATATAGATACATTCTCTTAATGTATCCTAATCCCTATGATCGACTAACCTAAGCTCTAATACCAAATTTAACAATCTACACCTTAATGGACTCGAATTTTGACTAAATCAAAACTCAAGTCCATTAGGATATGAATCGTTGGTTTGGGTAACTTGTAATAAACATAGGTATACCAAAGAGCATCTTCATAGACTCATAGAGAAATAGAAAATTATAATAGAATATATATGCTGACCAAGGCTACTACATTGTAATCAATATTACTCATTTAGTATCTTATTGCCTTGCTAGTGTCGAGCATGAATGAAAAGACTTCACAATCTGCAGTTTCCATCTTGCACTGGTAGCATATCCCTTTAACTCTATCAAGTGGGTTGTAATGAGGAGGGGATCAGAACAACGTTCTAGTGATTAGAAAACTACATATTTTATCCTTAACAATAGTTTATACCGACTGATTTCTATTTAAGTGCCATGTCTATTACTTGCGGCTATTCCATGGAATTCCATCAATGCGTATGATATGTCTAACCTTCTTCGAGGTGTGTGTATGTTGGTGAAGTTTTTTGGCTTCACCACACTCAACTTGATCGTGAGGTGGACTTATGACTAGCCATCCCTACGATTAAAAATCAACGAACTTAGGCTTCGTCAAATTCACCTTTCAGAAGCCACTGTGTTGCTAAATGGTTACATAGCCAAGTAGTCGTACTTCAACTGTTTGTTGAAATGTCAAAGAGGTTTTGTAGGCGATAAGTGATTTAAAAGCTAAATAGTTGAAAAATGAAAGTAAAGGACACAAAGATTTTTTACGTGGTTCGAATTAATGTTAATCCTACGTCCATGGGGTTATTCATTATATCTTTGTGATTTTTTTGCAAAATGATTACAATGGCCTCTAAGGCATATAATATCTCATTTAATTTTGAGAAGAAGAGTTTCCCTAATAAGAAGATCATTATCTTTATCCTCTAGTGTTTCCTTTTATAGTATAAAGAGTACAGTGCTGGTGGTTGTAATCGCTTTTGATACTTTCCTTCAATCTCCTCCCTTGGATTTTGCCACTTGTCACTTATCCATGACGCTTGTTCTTTATGCCTGGATTGATGATGGATTTTTAGTGGGAAATCTTGATATTGGCGGGATCTTGAAATTCAAAGCCGGATCCTTGAAAGATTGGCCGAAAGCTCGAGTCTGTATAGGTTAGCCTCTTCTCTCTTGGAATGGTAAGTTGCTTTTAGAGGAATGATAAAGAGGCTGCCCAGAGGCATTAGTATGTGATTGGTGCATGTGGAGAGGTTCAGTGGTGAATCATTACCTGTTATTCAGACCGTACTACCCTGCTGATGCTCTTTCTATCTTTGTTTAATTTGTCGATGTGTTGGGTCAAAATGGAGTAGCACTTTCCATTTCGTTCTAAGGGCTGGTTTGGCATGCGTCTGGGATGCGACTGAGGTTTATTTATGGTTTGAGTTGTTCCCTTTGCTATTGCCGATGCGATAAAGGGAGAGCTTCTCATTTGTCATTTGTCTGTAGGGTTGAGTTTGTGTTGAAGCGTATTTCGAGTAACCTGTATACATCCCCTTCGCAGTGCTTTCGGCTCTATATGGCACTGTCTAGGATGCCCCCAATATGTGCGTGTGTAGACCTGTTCTGTATAACGTTTGGAAGAATATGAGCTTTAGAAGTATGGTTAATTCAAATCATCATGCATTAGTTCTGATACCACGGCTTGGTATTCTAGTTTGGCCTTTGATTCTAGATATAGCTAATGTGTTCTGCTTGATTTTCCTAATATGTGAGGTATTTGCTTTTTGTAGCATTCCTCTTACTGATAGGGCTCAGGTCTAGTTAGACGTGTGACCTTAGGTCTATTTCCTGTTCAGTCCTATTTCTATGAGAGTAGCTTTCTTGACTTCAAGTGTTATCTATTTTTTTTATGATTCGTGGTAAAAATGGCTGTAACACTTGCCTTCCAAGTCTGCGATGACTGTAGGTCAGGGTAGACTTGTCATCTTATGCACACGGTTTGTGTATCTATTCAGTTCTTTTTTAGTTTGAATTTTCAGCGTTGGGAATAAGTCTTTTCATCTATATGTGCATTTAATGCTCTAGTACACGTGTCAGTGTCTTACTGAACCATCTTTTAACAGCTGTTTAAGCTTCTTTTTTGTTTTTCTAGATGGAATTCCATAAGTCTTTTATACTTATTATTTTGCTGCAAATTTACGTTTCACAAACTCCTTGATCATTTCAATCGTGCGACCATAATTCAAACCTAGGTACTATTTTCCTTCTTCATCTTCCCCAAATATATCCTTTTGTTTGCGAAGAACTGCTAGTGGATTAATTTCTAGCTTTGGGGGTAACTCTGCAGATTAAGAATATGATAAGCCTTTGATTCTCGTTCGACTTTTCTTTGAAATAATATCAAGGGTTTTAGTACGAACTCTTCTTCTTTTTCTTCTACCTTGATGTTGGTTTATTACTCATGTTATTTTTATGCTTTTCCTTCTTGTAGTCCGTGGCCTTTATGATGAAGGCATGTGAATTAGGGAGTGTGCAGGCCTTACTTTCGAGCTGTGTGGCTAAGCTCGAAGCTGGTCTTGCCTCGGCCAACACTGAAAGGACTACACTGGATTCTGCTGAGGTTAAGACAGAGGAAGAAGAAGAGGTTGAGGAAGAGGATGTTGACCTGAACCATTCTGAGCATCTTTCTCAGGAGGAAAGGGCAAGGCCTGATGGGAATCAAGAAAACCTGCAATCTGATGTGCAAAACCAAAATGCAAACAAGGTTAACTCAACTTCCGTGATAGACTTAGATGATTAGTCTCGAATATCTTTTTTGTCTTATTGTACCTAAGACTTTTTGAAGTTTATTTTGGTGTTTGTAATGAAACATTGTGTTTGTCATATTGTTTTTTAGGGGTGATCGCGCTTTACTCATTATTTATTTAGTATTCTGAAGAGAATGTGTTCACAAAACTATCGAGAGAGACTGAGGCTAGGCTTGATAAACAGACTTTAGATCGCCTTGGGTTAAGCGCTGCGGCTATGGCTAGATGCGAAAAAGAATTAGGCAGAACTTATGCAGATCTTAAGAACAAAACCGAGGAGTTATTAGCCCAAATACACCGGGTAGTTCGAGAGAAGGAGGCCCTTAGTGAGCTCATGTTGCATCGATAGTGGTATGCATTAGAGAAAGGTTCATTCTCCCCTGACAATCCTCGTTTTGAGTGGTTCAGACTTAAATTTAGAAACTTGATCAACGAATGACTTTTTCATGTTTTTGTTAATTTACACATGATTTCCAAGTGTGTGATCAAGTAGGGATGATGTAATCAATACTGGATATTTTAATCTTGACACCTAATCTATAATGTTTCGATTATATAATCTAGTTTCATTTTTATAGTGATTTAATCTTTTCAAGCTCTGCTTAATGTTAATTGTATTCGTCATTAGGACACATCTAAGGATGATGTTTCTCAACTTAGATACGATGTTGAAAGGCTTGGAACAGAGCTAAAGGTTAACCTTAAAGAACTTGCAGATGTCAAGAGCGTGCTGCGATGCCAATATGACTATATAGTAGACTGCGCGCATAGTCAGGGGATGTTGCATCGGAGCTGGAAGGGATAAAGCAGACCGTAAAGGTAGGTGAAGAACTTTATGGTATTTTTATAGGAAAGAGATTGCACAATATAAGAAATAAGTGAAGTACATGTCCGTCAAGACTGCTTGGTGAGCAAGAGGTTGCAGAATATCAGAGAATGATTTTGGCACAGCATTTAGATGCTGCCCCCACTCCTATCATGGGTTTTAGGCCTTCCTTTCTTCGTGATGATGGGTGGAAAATTATCGCTAATAGATTATTTGGTGATTTTTCAAAAAAATTAAAGTAACAAAGTCTCGGTTAATTGAAATCTTAAACGACACTAGAAAAAGAGTGGTAGTAAAGGTATGTGACCTCGAAAACTCGTTGCAGATTGCTCGAGATAGGATTACTTCTTACTCGAATAGCTTGAGCAAGAGAAGATCAAAAGTAAGCGAGCTGAGGCGCAATTACAATGGTCTTGAGATGTCCTTGTCATTTTCTACCCTATATTGGATCAAAGTTTCCTAAATGACAAAGAGAGCTTTGGCATGTCAGTTGACCTACCTAATGATCCTTGGGCAGGAGTCCATTCTGACCCTCGATAGACCTTTGTTACTAGCATGGTTCCGCCCTTTCCTAACGCTGCTCAGTTTTAATGTTCTATTGTTAAGACTTTAGCATAAGGGAAACATTTTGTAGTATTTAACTTAACCGAGAAATTAAATTTCTATCTAATGTTTCTTTGTGGAAAATTTATGAACTTTTTAGTAGTCCTATTTTGCTTATTTTACATTGTTATTTGATTTTTGGTATTTGTGGACTTAATCATCCTTCTCTGGCTTATTTATTTCGTTTAGGATTTAGAGATAGATGCTCTGCAAAAGAAATTAGATTCTGTTCAGCTCAGAATAATGGAGCTGGAAGATTTATTAAAGAATGCTAAGAACATACACAGGGCCGTATATATGGATGAAATCAAGAAGCTAAGAAAAAGGATTGTGGAGATGGACAGAGAGATGGCGCTGCGTATAAGTGCAGATGAAAGCTCTCTAGTGACTCCATCTTCATGTGTCCCTCTCGGGTCGGATGCAGTCCCTGTGCTCCTGTCTAGAGCTGCCCCGACTAAGATTCTTATGTGAGAGAATGATGTGAAGGCTCACTATGAGGCCAAGATTAAAGAGTTAGGGAATTGCTTTATGGGAGAGTTAGGGACGCCAAGTACTTTGGTTTCCTCATTCTTGTCTACTGAGGATAAGTTCTTTGGTCCTTTCTCTAAGGGTGTCGAACAAATGAGGAAGCACCTCTTGGGCGAAATTGAAAGGGTTAGAAAAGTAGCTATGATGTGAATAAATTCCCTAGTAAACAAGACATATAAGAGTGTGAAGCCCAATTGGACTCCGGCGCAGTTTCCCAAGATGGGGTGGACAGGGCTTCTCTTTTGGAAGAACTTCATAAAGAGAAAGTGAAAACCAAAATAGTAGAAATTGGCCGACAATGTGCAATTGATGTTTTCAGATGTTTCTGGCATGTACTTAGTTTGTCCTTTTTGTATAACCGAGTTGATTATGAATATAGGAATTCAGATTATGAAAATATTTAGGCCGATGCTAAATATGACCTCCGCCTTGCCTACTGAAAATCGGTTCATGGTAGGGGCTTTTGTTCTCGATCATAAGTGGTGATTACTGAGCTGGAGAGAAAATTTCCTTCTTAGCTCACAGCATCCCACTTCTGTAGATTGTGATGGCATAAAGCGATAATGCTTAGTTTGTGCCGGACCTGTAATTTAAATTATATGAAATGCCATTTTTTGTAATATGACCCAGATTGTAATGTTTTGTAGATTATGTGAGGGTATGTAAAATAATGAATAACATACGAGATTCATAACTAAGTATTGATAACTCGGTTTTTCGATGTATACCTGGCGAGCTTTGAGCGGCAATCTAGATTTTTACCTGATTGACAGCTTCCTTTGGTACATATCATGTATTGTGCTCTCTTGCCAAGTCAAGGGTGAGCCCCCGAAATAGCATATAACTCCTGGACATGACCCGATAGGCCACTACTTTCCTTGTATTGTTAATGCGGTTCGATGGCCTTTCAGAGTGTAGCATTTTTGCTGACTAAGCCATGGACCGTGCATGAATTACTCCTCTGCTTAAAGCAAGGTATCCCTAGCCGTATGCTCCCTGTTTAAGAGTGCAATGTCCTTAGCCGTATGCTTGGCCGTATATCTGTTTTGACCTACCCCATGTTCTAGGGTCGAATTGTCCTTAGCTACAAGTTTGGTAGGACTCGCCTCCTTAGTTGGGGTGTATCGTCGTATGTATGCTGAGCCTTATTCTTCTCTAGTATCACCATTCTCATTTATGAGATTGTCGCTGTCGTTCATAGGTGAAATCATACCTCTTAACTATGGCGGTGAGCTATAAAGAATAAGTTGTTATGCTCTTGGCACGGTCTTTCCTGTTAAGGGAGTGGATTTAACTGAGAAGTCAGGTCGTGTGTGCACAACCCATTATCGCATGAGCATGGTTTTTTTTCACAGCATCTGACCTTATAATATCCATACATCCAATGTGGTATGCCGAATTAACTGACATAACCTTTTTTTACACTGATTCAGGCAGTCCAATATCCCTACGACTAGTATTTATGATTGTTATTATAGAAAAATTCATACTGGATCAGAGAAAATTTTCATTCTATCCAGCGAAATATTTTGGCTGAGAAGCTGGACTTGCATTGATGCAAATCCAAATGTGTAGGGCCAGTACCACCGTTCACAGTGTTGAGATTGTCATTTTACCACCGGCCTCGCGTTAAGCTTAATCAACGAATATTGGCGATGAACTGCGAAGGTGCATACATAACTTCTTTTTACAGAGAAATAATACAGAGGTTTTATACTAGTTTGGGCTGTCTAGTATCCGTACGACCAGTTCGATACATTATTACATCATATATTTTTTTTACAAATCTTGCCATACACATTGTTACATTATTACGCGTCAAGGTCCTCCTGCTACCATGGTTATTCCTTCTTCATCATTGAAGATTGATTGAGTTAGTCTATCAAATAGTTATGGTCGGTCTCATCGCTTTCTTTTTTTTGGGAATCTCGTAGCTGCTTGTCTACTACATGATACCTGCAGTAGAGAAGCAAGGGCAAAGAGCTGTGGGTGATAGGAAAATGGAGAATGGAATTGGGAGTTTTGAGATCTACTGGAGATTTGAGAAAAATGTTAGTGAGTGGAGTAAATGGAGGGACGGAGGTTCCGACCCTCCTTCTAGCACCAAAAATATTAGTGTAGTTTTTTGGCTTCACCACACTCAACTTGATCGTGAGGTGACCTTATGACTAGTCGTCCCCACAATTAGGAATAAGTGAATTTAAGCTGCGTTAAATTCACCTTTGAGAATCGACTATGTTGCTAAATGCTTACACAGCCAAATGGTGGCACTTCAACTGTTTTTTGAAATGTCGAAGAAGTTTTGCGACCAATAAGTGATTTAAAAGCTAGATAGTAGAAAATGAAAGTAACGGACACAGAGTTTTTTTTACGTGATTCAGATTAATGTTAATCCTACATCTATGGGGGTTTTCATTATATCTTCATGATTTTTGTACAAAATGATTACAATGGCCTCTAAGGCATATAATATCTCCTTTAATTTTGAGAAGAAGAAGAGGTTTCCTAAAAAAAGATCATTTTCTTCCGCCTTTAGTATTTCCTTTTATAGTATGAAGATACACTACTGGTAGTTGTAATCACTTTTGATAGAGGGAGAGCTTCACATTTTTCGTTTTTCTGTAGATGTGTTGAAGCGTATTTCGAGTGACCCTGTATGCAGCCCCTTCGGAGTGCTTTCGACTCTATATGGCGCTATCTAGGGTGCCCTTGGTATATGCTTCTACAGACCTGTTCATGTAGACTTTTGACAAAATGTGAGCTTTAGAAGTATAGTTAATTCGGATCATTAAGCGTTAGTTCTGATGCCACGGCTCGATATTCTAGTTTGGTTTTTGATCCTAGATATAGCCAATGTGTTCTGCTTAATTTTCCTAATGTGTGCAGTAGTTGCTTTTTCCAGCCTTTCCCTTACTGATAGGTCTTAGCTTTGGTTAGATGTCGTGACCTCGAGTTTGTTTCCTACTCATCCCTATTGCTATAAGAGTAGCTTTCTTTACTTGAAGTACCATATGTTCCTTTTGTTGTGATTCGTGGTAAGAACGGGTGTAACAATATATATACCAATACATATATATCTAAACATTGTGCTACCCAAAAGAAAACCCCAACCACTTACTACTTCTTAAATAGGGAGGAGGCAGACCCATCGGCCATTTAATACCTCAACCCCGAAGCCAGCTCTCCGTAATGTAATCACTAGTCAATCGATTCTAGCTACAGAGACAGATGACCCCTAGATCCGGCTTTATAATTCAATTATCGTATTACTAACACATCTTAAAGACTTATCTAAGGGTTAACCAGCCTATGTCCTACAAACAACTAATTAAATAATGAGGTCTTTGCGTATCTCATATGGATTCTACACCAGTAGGAAACGAAACCCATCAAGGCATAACCTTAGTCTTTGCTAACAACCGCTCGGTACCGCTAGTGGTCATTGCCTATATACCATCCCTACCGTTGAATACCAATACAACAATAATATTGACATAGCCTGCCGACTTCCTACAGCCAATATCTCATTTAGACTAACCTAATATAAGTCAATGTAAATGCCCATTCTAGTTACTTAATACCTCTCATTAGAATTGAAGCAGATCTCATTTTCCTACTAAGTACCATCGTAGGTTATTTAAGACTTCTTAAACAGGGAGGAGGCAGACTCAACAGCCAATTAATACCCTTCACCCAGAAGTATACCCCTTGACATCCCTAAAGGCACCGAGCCATTTAATACTTCAAATCCAAGGCAAACCCTTGGTAATTATTTTCCCACACTTATACACATATCCCTTCCCCATAGGTCCTATGGTTGGAGATGTCCCACATCAGTAGTAAGTATACACAACTGCTAGTAGCCTGTAAATGAAAGGCAAACTTCTATCATGTAACTCTACTGACCTCGCATCCTAAACCATTCTAAAATAGACCAATAATCCTAGGCTTAAATATTAGGCTAGGACCACGAATTCGCACTGATCCTAAATGTATTATTGAGGCTATATAATTTTCTATTATGAAAATTATACCGCCTCCTAGTATTTCATTCCTATCTTATACACTTATTACGTTTGTTCTCTATTTATCTCTTACCTCCCATAAATGTCAACTGTCCATAATAAAGGGTCGTTATTATTCTAATTTGACCATCATCAATGACATTTATTAATTCGTTCTAATTCAACCTATTATGCCTAGTTCATTTCCCTTTAATTGTCATATTAAATTTTTAACCAGTCCTACTAAAAGCATTTTTGTCTCTATTTAATTCATGCAACTTCTTATTAACTGCGCATTTTATACCTTACTAATTTTGGAGTTACTATCTTTTTTCGCATTTCAACCTTCTAGTCCTATGGTTTACTGCGCTATTAATAACTAGTCATCCTAATTATAACTAATATGAATATCATCATATATTATGCTATATATATTCATGTTTCTAACTCATTAATTCCTACACTTAGGAATTCAAAACATACTTATATATACATTTATTTCCACATTTTAACATGTTAGAGTTATCCTTTCAAAAAGGATTACCATTATAATTTTTTTATAAAGTACCTAAAAATGAGACTTTTGCTCCATCTGAAATTATAAGAAATTATCTTTATTTTCTTTTATTGAAATAGACAATGCAACTATGGGTAGAATTTTCGTACTTTACACATTTATTTCCTTTTTGGTATATTTCTTATTATTTTAAACAATGCATTTTTTATACGTAGTTGTGGAATTAGATAATTTATAGAATTTACATGGAAATAGATACAACTAAATTATACCCACAACGCTCCCAATAAATTAAAATATAGAAATTCACATTCTAAGTCTATAATCTAAATTTATACTAATAGTTTACAACCCATTCATCATAGGTCTAAAATAAATCCTGCAATCTTATCAACATTTTACTTTAAAAAATTTAGGAATCGATTTCCAAATTTCTAGATTAGGGGTAAATACCATCATATTCCAATTACCTAACTTACAGAATATGTAGGCGAGTTTTCAATTGAATATGTTCTTTTTAAGCCTACAACTTCAAAGATCTTGCATATGCATAATAATTAAATAAAACTCAACGATATTTATTTCAATGTTATATATAATTCATATAATTTCCCTCTCACCTTTCAAACTTTCCAAATCTCCCAAATCTGAATCCATCCCTTTAATTAACTTTCTTTTCCTTTCCAATCCAAAAATATTTATAATAAGATATATACACACCCATTAGAATTACAGATCTGAAAGGATATTTGAATTAAATGGAATATAGATTTATAATTATGAAATTTATCTTTTTTTGCAGTATCGATTCGCTTCTTCTCTTCTTCTCTTTTATTTTCTGCCCTTCTCCGATTTATAAATATATAATATAATATTTTATAATTAATAGAAAAGTGGAGAACGGAAAATGGCAGAGCTTCACTGCTTTGATTGGAAAACATAAAAGGAAAATATAAGAAGAAAAGTGAGAGGCTAGGCCTGTATTTATAGGTGCTTGAATCAATCAGATTCGTTAGATTTAAAATAATTAAACCCAGACTGTTTGGCCAAGGTTCAACCCTAGCCGCCGCCTTCCCAACCGATCGACTGCTCTACTATAGATGGTTGACCGGTTCAAGAAAGGGGTCGACTGGTGGGGCCCACGTGGTTATTATTATTTATTCCTTTTTAAATCTTATTTAATTATTTTCATTTCGAACACTTCAAATGCAAATAACTTATTCGTTTGAACTCCGATCGCAAGACTTTAAATATGAAAGTTGCTCATAAAATCATCAGAAACGTAGTGGCAAGTTTCATAGTCAAATTCTGACATTTGTTCAAATTCCATTGTTGAGCCTTGGTAATTATTTATTAATTATAGTTAATTTTATGGAGTGTTATAGTAGTGTTAAAAGGGGCTCTGATGCTGGAAGGAATGTTGACAAGGGGAAAGCTTTGGTAATCCTATTCTTTGCAATGAGGACTAACCTCAGTACATAATAATTTTGCATAATTAGTCTGTATCTCAAGGAAGTATTGGTCTTTTCGATCACCCAAGAAATTAAAGTCCAAATTAGGGAGTCGTTTGAAAATGTGATGAAGGTCATGAAGAAAATAATATTTTGACAAATATGACTTTTGGATTAAAGAGGAATTTTCCTTAAATGTCCTCTTCAACCAAACTAATTTACTCAAGACATATTTGAGAATAGTAAATAGAGATAAATAGAAATTTACTCAAAAACCTGCATATCAATGGCATAACAAAACTAATAAATGCCATGAAGGCTCATAAAGGATAAACTCCTTATAATATTCAAAAATGAATTTATCCTTATTAAACTTGACCCTATCTGGAGGAAGTGAATTAATAGTCAAGGGTGCAGTGGAGACTTTAGGTAAATTCCAACATTCTCTAGGATGTGGATCTGATCCACGCTCGTCAAGATACCTCTTGTGAAGCTGCCTAATTAGGCCTCCTCAATCATTGCCTAGAAAGGAAAATTCAATCATAGGAAACCTGATGTAAACTAAGTAGAGGCACTCTATTAGTTTTGTTCTATATTCAATCAGCATCCAAAAGAAGGTGGTAAGCCTTTTGTTTTTCTTACAAAAATTTAATTTATGGAAACAGGATTTTCGAAGTGGAGGTGTGAATCGCTTATTCCTAAAGTCTTTTAAATACTTGAGGCATTTTAGGAGGCTCATATATTTTCCATTCGACTCATTTAGATCCAAGCATAGCCTTTCTCCTTCACTATTGAGACTTAAAATTTAATCCCTAATTTTATCTTGCAAGATCTCAAAATAATTTCTGTTTTTCTTCCTATACTGGTAAGTAAAATGAAGCCTTTAAGACTATAAAGATAATTCAAGATGAGAAAATAGGATTCATAAAGTAATTCATCCAAGGAGGAGTTGTTGACGATCTTGGCTCGAAGGATTGGACTTTTTGGATACTAAAGGATGAATAACCAAACTTTCTTGGACCGAACAAAGTGGGGCCACCAGGAAGACCTTTGGTGGTGGTGTATAACTGGTTTCATAGTCAACATTGGTAGAAGGAAAGTCAATAGCATGACCAAACTCATGAAGAGCCCTTGATCCACCACGACAATTGTTTCTTAAGTGACTGTTTCCGTCTTTTCTCGACGAACCATCTTTAGCATGATTTTCGACTGTATTGTCTCTATCATTACCATTATCATCGTTACCATCATTAGATTTGTCTTCCTCTTCATTCTCCGATTTATCATCATTTGATGTGAGATCGTCAAAAGCTAGATATTTTTGGGGATCAACGGGGTCATCGTCCCCAAATTTAGAAAGATCTTCGAGAACGCGATCAAGAATGATGTTGAATTTTTTTTAATAATCCACCCTTGTTAAATGAAGAGAGGGGAAGTTCATGTGTAGACATTGATCGATGTTATGTTTGTATGCAATAAATAATGAACCTTGAACTTTGGTCCTTCCAATAGGGAAGGGCTTCAATCAAAAAAGAAGAGATCCTAGTTTTGATGTCGTGTAAGGATGCTTTCGATTTCCTAACCAAGGAACTCTCCTTTCTTAATTCCTTTTCTAGGATCAGAACTTTAGCTGAAATCTCTTTAAGGATGGAAGCCTCAAGTTGAGCTTTCTTTGTCTCCTCATGAATCAATGAGAGTTCCTTCTCCATATCTTTAATTTTTCTCCCAAGTCATGAGTTTTGTTCTTTTCTAAATCTAATGAAGACATGATCTGCGAATTTTCGATGGCAAGAGAGCTGTTGTTAATTTAGAGACTGTTAACTTCATTTTCTAAAGTCTTTATCTTCTCAAATAGGAAGGAATTTAGCTCTTGCAATGATGGCATATCTTTAGAAGATGACGTATATGATTTCTGAAGGAGTAATAAGTGTTTTCCAATCTAAAAAAATCTTAGATGTCAAAATCGCATCAATAAATTAACAAATCATATTAAAGAAAATAAAGCATATCAGAATAAGTTGCTGCAAAAGGAAGACGAGGACATCTTTTGAAAAATGGAATGGAGCATTGAATGAACCTAAAGAAGTGATAACAAAAATTTAAGGATAGAAGTTCTTTAAAATTCAAGGGGCGAGAAGCCCCTGCACTAGAACTGATGGAGAAGCATCCTGAAAGAGTGGAGAGCTAAGGCCTAGTTGCCAGTGAAGGAAAGCCAGAGAGTCCTCCAGTGGCGAACTCGTATCGTCAATAACTAGGCTCTAAATGGGTAGTGTGAAAAGAAGGGTAATTGTGATGATATTGGAAGAAGGAATCACGGTCGACATCAAAGCAAGGTTGACCTCTTTGGCATTTTTAAGTGGAGGGTTAGAATAGGTTTGTGTGCTGCTAGATTCCTCGTGCTTTTAGTTTTAGCCAATAAAAACGTATCTCCTATTGTGGCAATTAAATACAATGAGCCGGCTTTGGAGATAGGAAGCAGAGGGTGTTTGACAAGAGCTCTCGGAAAAGAAGGTAAAATTGAAGGATCCTTGCTCGACGGTTAAAAAGCTGGATCAACTAAGCTAACATATAAAATAATAGAAGTCCTAGGCAGTCTAGGAAAAGAAATTATCATTCCTTAACATAAAAATATAAAAAATAAAATCTGGTGAATATTTAGGGCTATAGGAGGATGAGCGCTAGATAAGAGAGTTAGTCGAAAAAAATCAAAATTTACGACGATAAGGGAGGAAGAGCTGTATCTATTCCTTTTTATGAGAGAGGACTCAAGCAAAACTCGATGAAATGTCTAAATTAAGTAAATGTTTCCTTAGCTTCTCCTTAGTAAGGAGCCTCAATCGGTTCCTTGAGTATTTGGTGGCATCCTTGAGTTTGCCGATTTTTGCCAAAACTTTAGGGTCGGTTTCTTTTGAAGCAGAATCTAAAAAATAAAACTTATCTTAAAATGGAAATAAAATAATAAAAAAAATATGAGTCTAGTGATGTAGTGGGATGGGAGAATTTTTCGGAAATCTAAGGAGAGAAGCATCTCACATAAAAGAATTAATGGCTCAATCCTTGATCTTATTAACCGAATTAGAAATTAACCCATATCAATAGGGTAGAGACATAATATAGAACCTTTGGGTTGGTACTTGACTTTTTGGAGGGCGGTAGATGAACATATGGTTGAAGGGATCAAGTCCTCTAGCTTGAATTCTTTGAATAGCACGAAAAGAGAATGAATATAGCTGTAAGAGTTCGGGGCAAGCCGGATAGGGGAAATCTCGAGAAAAGAAAGAGTCATGGTGATGATATCGTTGATGGGGAAGTAGCAAGATGTTATTATGAATGGGAATAAAGGCAAAGAATCCCTTAAGAGGGGTGTTGATCCTATCAGAAGGGCCAGGAAGTCTAGTTTCGATTTTGGAAATTCCTAAGTGATGCAGCAAGGGATCTATGTCTTCTATCTTTTATAATAAAATTGACAGTTAGTATAGAGCTTCTCCTCAAAAGGTTTTTTGAGTTTAGGAATACTGGGGGTTACCTTAGAAGATCCTTTCTTGTTTCCAGCCATGATATCTAAGTAATAAAAATGTTTAGTATGGAAACCATAACAATATCTTAATAAAATCTCAACTAATAATTAAGCTAATAAGAAGCCAAAATTTAAATGTAACTCACTCATAATTTACTTACATTTTCCAAAAGTAAGTAAGAAAAGTATGAGTATTGATAGTACTCATAAGGATACAATAACTAGTCTATTATAAGTTATATCTCAGTTAACATACGAGTTTGGAATCTTTTCATATAACTTTTTCCAAACTAGTGTATTAGCAATATCTATAGCTATTCTATATTAACACTACATGATAGCTTTGCAAGGATAAATTAATAAGTTGCCAAACAATAAAACAATGGAGTTGGACGAATAAGACTATCGCATGATGAATAAATAAGTAGGCTACCGCATGATGAGCTATAGCATATTAAATAATTTGGCCATCGCAAGTTGAATGAACAAATATGTTATCACATAATTAAAAATTAAAAAAGCTATTGTATGTTAAATAAAAAATAGTAATCACATGTTGAGTTATCACATGTTGAATAAATAAGTGAGCTACCATATGTTAAATAAAACAAATAAATATGCTATAACATGTTGAATAAACTAAATTGATAGGCTAAGCATGATGAGTGAATAACATGCTATCACATGATTGAGTGAGTAAGTATGATGATGCATGTGGAATAAATAAATGAGCTACCACATGATTGAACAAGCAGGTTATCGCATGTTGCTACCGTGTGTTGGATAAACAAGATATCATGACTTGATATCACATGTTGAGATGATGATGTTAGTAAATCAAATTCATAGTTTTAATGACAACAACTATACAATGAAATCAAATGTACATATATATGTATACAAGAACTTGCTAGAGCAACATCACTAGAAATACAAGAACAAGGCTCAAATAAAGTTACAAAAGACTACAAGTCGATAGGATTAATGGAGCAATGACGCAGATGCACAGATTCAACATGCACAGGTTTCAGACGTCTGGGTGCACTAGCCAGACGTCTGAAGAAATCCTCTGGAATACAAAACAGACAAGACCAAACGTTTGGTAGATACACCCAGACGTCTGGAAATCTACCCTGTATAAAAATTATATACTAGCAGACGTCTGATACAAATACCAGACGTCTGATTTCAAACTCGGATTTCAAAGAAGAACTTCAACTGTCACATTCGAATAGACATCTCCGCTTCTCTTCGCTGCAACTCTTCATCATCAACAGAAGCAACTATAGAGCACTCATTAATGGATGCAACTACTCAACATACCTATCTACAACTATATATTGCATCAGGAATCAAGAGAAAGGATATCTGACTACCTTACAACTCGACTCTCTATCTTGATCATCTTTTGTTCTAATCATCCACTTGCTATACAATCTGAAAATCTGAGATCATACACTTCTATATTCTCTCGAACAATATTGTATTCAATCATCCAAGAGATATAAGAAGTTCAATTATACTATATAGTCAAAATCCGTGTAATAGAGAACACACAGTTGACAAAGAAACTCTGCTATTGTAAACCTGTTCCTCCGGGTGAAGTGAGGGTTATTTGTGAAAGGAAATTCCGAAGAGGAGCTTCGGGACTGGACGTAGGACGGGAGGTCCGAACCAGTATAAAATCCTGGTGTGATTATTCTTATTTACTTAGATTAATATTGTTTTAGTTGCATCATATATTTTGTCACGTATACTTGCATATACACTACACGATCCACTCCGTATAGACTTTCAATTGGTATCAGAGCCTGGGATTCTAGAGATCGTAACAACATCCTAGAATAAATGGCTATAAAGAGATCTACTCAAGGCAATAGGAAGAGGAAGAGCAATAAAGAAGAATCAAAGGAGAAAACAAACAAATGCTTCATAGCTAAACTCAGATCACAATCGGTATGTTTATATTCTTTATATAAAGATCTTCTGTCAGCACATGATGAATTATTAAAAGATTGTAAAACCTTGAATAAAGTTAATAGAATTGCTTTAGAAAAGTTAAAAGATTGTGAGCAAGAAAATTCCAGTTTAAAAGAGGAAAATAAATTTTTCATAAAACAAACTAAATGTTTTGAAAATACCGTAGAAGAACTTGTTTCACAAAAAGATTTCCTACAAAAAGAAAATGAGCAGTTAGAAGATAAAAACAATGATCTTTTAGAGGAAATCAATGTTTTGCAAAATAAAAATACTATCTTTGATAAAGAAAAGGAAACTTTTTCAAAAGAAATTACGGATTTGAAAAGACAAAATGATTTATTACAATCATCTTTAGATAATTCAGAATCTCGAATTTTTCTTCTCGAAAAAGAGAACTGTACGATAAAAAGGGAGAATTCTGAATTAAATAAGCAAATTGATATTTTGAAAGACAGTAATATTTCTTTTGAAAATAATTTTAACTTCAAAGCTAAATTTGATAAACTTAACACTGAAGTCACAAAATTTAATAAAGGTCAAAACGATTTAAACATGATTTTATCTAGTTCTAGACCTTTACATGACAAAAGTGGTTTAGGATATAATAAAAATGATCGTAGAAATAGCACTAGATACGCTTTCATGTATAGTAAAAATGTTAGTACTAGTACTAAATTTCGATTAAAGTCTAGATCAAATTCTTATAGAAATTCAAATACTGCTATGGTCAATAATATTTATAATTTCTCTAGAAGTACAAAATTATTGAACGGAAATATGAATAAAAATTATCTAAGTATTTGGGTTCCTGTTAATTGGAAAAATAGAGAAAAATACATTGATGATTATTTTGATATGGTAGTTAATAATGAAAATTATATTTATAAAGGTTCAACCACACCCAAATGGGTATGGTTTCCAAAGATCTAACCCCCCGGACCCTAACATAGTAAGTGGGTACCAAAAAATGATTTTTATTGCAGGTACTCAGAGAAACAAAAGGAAAGATTCTAGAATTTACAAATATGATTCCCACATTCTTTTTTGATAATGACAAAGGGGGAGAGATAATGGAAAGCACATATTCAGGGGGAGATTTATAAAAATTACACATAAGTACATTGTATAGTTGTCATCATCAAAAAGGGGGAGATTGTTAGGAAATCAAATTCATAGTTTTAATGACAACAACTATACAATGAAAATCAAATGTACATATATATGTATACAAGAACTTGCTAGAGCAACATCACTAGAAATACAAGAACAAGGCTCAAATAAAGTTACAAAAGACTACAAGTCGATAGGATCAATGGAGCAATGACACAGATGCATAGATTCAACATGCACAGGTTTCAGACGTCTGGGTGCACTAGCCAGACGTCTGAAGAAATCCTCTGGAATACAAAACAGACAAGACCAAACGTCTGGTAGATACACCCAGACGTCTGGAAATCTACCCTGTATAAAATTATATACTACCAGACGTCTGATACAAATACCAAACGTCTGATTTCAAACTCGGATTTCAAAGAAGAACTTCAACTGTCACATTCGAATAGACATCTCCCTTCTCTTCGCTGCAACTCTTCATCATCAACAGAAGCAACTATAGAGCACTCATTAATGGATGCAACTACTCAACATACCTATCTACAACTATATATTGCATCAGGAATCAAGAGAAAGGATATCTGACTACCTTACAACTCGACTCTCTATCTTGATCATCTTTTGTTCTAATCATCCACTTGCTATACAATCTGAAAATCTGAGATCATACACTTCTATATTCTCTCGAACAATATTGTATTCAATCATCCAAGAGATATAAGAAGTTCAATTATACTATATAGTCAAAATCCGTGTAATAGAGAACACACAGTTGACAAAGAAACTCTACTATTGTAAGCATGTTCCTCTGGGTGAAGTGAGGGTTATTTGTGAAAGGAAATTCCAAAGAGGAGCTTCGGGACTGGACGTAGGACGGGAGGTCCGAACCAGTATAAAATCCTGGTGTGATTATTCTTATTTACTTAGATTAATATTGTTTTAGTTGCATCATATATTTTGTCACATATACTTGCATATACACTACACGATCCACTCCGTATAGACTTTCAGATGAGTGATAAAGTAAACAAGCAATAGCTACAAAACACTAAAAATGAAGGCATTGAATAAGTAAAAACTAAGATCCATCAACAAATAGGCAATTTAAGCTAAAGAAAAACAAGATTAAAGCAAAAATTATGAAGAAATTTACAAAACCCATATAAATACTTGAAATCAGTTGTTAGGCTAAAATTTAGGCCTTGAGCAAGTTCGAATGTTCAGATTAAAAGAAAGAAGGACCCATCATTAATGCACTTAGTCAAAGAATCCAATACCTTTATCCTTATACAAATCAAAGTGACAAGTCCTTGATTCGTTGTACAATGCAAAAGTCTCTAAACATATATGCAAGTCATAAATCATTTATCGAGTATTTAAGGCACAAGTCATAAGGCATTTATGCAAGTTCAAAGTCTAAGATATATTAAATATGCAAGTTGTCCCAAGTACAAGTCCTTGATTACAAATCTTTGATTTCAATTCGACCTAAAGGCCATGGAAATCCCAATTTCAAGCTCTTTCTTACACACTATGGGAAAAATGAAAAATGAAGAAGAAGATTCATAATTTGACCTCTTTTTAGAAGGTGGTTCATGTATATTTATAGGGGACTCAAACCATTAGATTCTTGACATATGATATCATATCAAAAATGGACGATCATAATTTGCTAACATGGCACATGTTGAAAGTGGCATGTGGCACAACCCCTTTCCTGAGTCAAGAGGATGTGGTGTTGATGATCTAATCACAGTTTGGCGCGTAGCCAATGTAATGTTGTTTTTATGTGGATTAGTCAACATGCTATAGTATAGGAATATGACCATTCGACAGTTCAATTTATCACCATTCAACAACTTCAAAATGTCATATTTCGACAGCTCGGTTTATCATCATGCTTCACTCTTAAGTTATCATCGATTGATACCTTGTTTGATCACCATGTGACAGCTTAAAACCATCACCCTTTGACGGCTTGTCTTATCATCATATGATAGCCTCAAGTTATCACCCTTCCATAGCTCTTAGAGTCACCATTCGACAACTCATGTAAATCAACCTTCGATGACTCTGAAAGTCATCGTTCGATAACTTGAATACATCACCCTGTAATGGTCCTAGATTTCATCATTCGATAATTGAATTCCACAACCTTCGTTGGCTCAGGAAGTCATCTTTGATAGCTTAATACTTCAACATCTGACGACTCTGGAAGTCATCATTCGGTAGCTTGAATACATCATCCTTCGATGGCTCTGGAAGTCAGCAATTGACAACTTGAATTCCTTAACCATCGATGGCTCCGGAAGTCATTATTCAACGGCTTGAATACTTCAACCTCTGATGGCTCTAGAAGTCATCGTTCCATAGCTTAAATACATCACCCTTCGATGGCTCTGGAAGTCATCGTTCAATAACTCCTACTTTTGTCATCTTACGATGTCTTTCTTTTGACCTATAATAACCAGTGTATTTTGGGTATAACATTTGCTTCACCCTTTATATTATCATTTTGCACTTTATTATAAAATAACTTTTCATATTCTTGGATCTATTCATCTTGGTTGTTCATTTTCTTTTCTCATAATCCAACGGCTAACTTACCTTTACCTCTTTCTTTATAAATAGCTTTCTTTCTCCTTCTCCCTTTCTTTTACTAGCTCTCAAAAACAATCCGCTAATAATTTTATTTGCAAGCAAATCTCAATCATTCAAAGACCTTTACTTGGTAATGGTTCATTTATTACTATCATGTTGATTATTCTGTTACTTTATTGTCACTATTCAATTTGACTTAATCATCCCCTAATTTTAGGTTTCATGAATTTGTTAACCTCGTGTTAATAGCTTTCTTCAAATTTCTCATTAAACCGCCTTTTTGATTCAAACTCTACTTACCCTGGTTGTTATTTTTTTCGTGGGTTTCGGTTCCTATTCTCTCGAATCCATTAAGAAAACCCCTTTATTATAGTCTGTTCGCTATCTTAACACATGATAACCTAACATTTGAAATCCAGTTTTCTTCATTGTTGGCATGCAACAACTCATCTCACGATTGATCAACACCCGAAAGCATCTTTTCTTCAATATTGATGCGCAATTGCTTACCACACAACAGTTCAAGGTTCAAAAGCCAATTTTTGATGACATTCGATAGCTCACCACGTGACGGCTTAACATTCAAAAGCCAATTTTCTTTGATACTAATGCGCGATAACTCACCGCACGATGGCTCAACATTCGAAGGCCAACTTTCCTATTATTGTCATGTGATATTCACTATTTGATGGCTCAACATTCAAAAGCTAATTTCCTTTACTACTGATGTGCGATAGCTCACCGCATGATGACTCAACATTCGAAGGCTAATTTTCCTATTATTGTCATGGATAATTCATTATTCAATGGATTAACATTCGAAAGCCAACTTTATTTACTATTGATGCATGATAGCTCACTGCATGATGGCTCAACATTCAAAAGCTAATTTTCCTATTATTTTCATTTGGTAATTCACTATTCAATGGCTTAACATTCGAAAGCCAATTTTCTTTACTATTGATGCGCAATAGCTCACCGCATGATGACTCAAAATTCGAAAGCTAATTTTTCCTGTTATTGTCATGCGATAATTCACTATCTTATATTCAATCCTCGACAGCTTACCAATCAAAGGCTTGTTTAATTTATTATCCCTGCTTTCACCTACTAATCACTGACATGTGATAGCCCGTTTCACTTTTGTCACTTGTTGCTTAACATATAAGGGGTCTACGATATATGTATGGATTTCGTTCCAAAGTTTCATTAGGCTGACCTGTGACTTAGTAGACATTGCAATGTTCTTTTGCATTCATATGTCTTACTTTTAGCATTTGTTAACTTGCTACACTTATATGCAAATTTACTCAATGAATTCTTTAAAATGCGAGTGATGTTATATCCTTCAAATACCCTAAGTTGATTTCAAATATCAAATATTCATGTTTATTTAATACTTATCAATTATTTGTTAATAATTGCTAGGTAATAAGGTGATAAATAAACATGGTTTAATACTATGCAATGGCTTTGATGAAGTGGTTTTGTTTTGGGAATTTTCCATTTTCAATAGTATTGGAAACCCATAGTTTAAATTTTTGTGTCTTGTTATTGAAATCATGTTTCTTATACTTAAAAATAATATCACAGGTTTTATAGCCGGAAATAAGATGGAGGTTCTCAAGGGATTTTATAAATCTCCTAGCTTAAGAATCCCTTAGAAGAGAAACTTTACACTTCCCACCAGTCCTTATTTACAAGATAAGAAGACATCAGTTCTCCGTTACAATACTTTGGAATACCGATTATTGAAACCAGGGCTCCATGTCTTGATGATAGAATGGATGCTCCTCCAGAAGGATTCTTTGCTATTACTCCCATTCATATTTGGCATTCCTGCTACCTGCCTTTTAACTCTATTATATATGGGGTCTTATCCTTTCTCAAAATCGCGCCTATCCAGCTAAATCCAAATTCTTTTAGTTACATCAATTCTCTATTCATACTATTCAAAGAGCTTAAACTGGAAGATTTGTCTCCATCCATCTTATGCTCTTAGATGACTCTCCAAAAGATGAAAAATCAACCTGACAGCTCTATATATTATATTTTGCTTATTGGGAGTGGAGTTATTTCCGACTTCATTAAGAAAACTAGAGATTGGAGCCATCGGTTCTTTTACGTAAGATGTTTTTCCCTGGAAATTACTATAAGATTCTACATTACTTGTAAGTTGTTTACCTTAACTTCTTTTTTATCTAATCACTATTTATACTAGATTCATTAATTCCTGCTAAGCCATTCTTAGTTAATATTGTTAACCTTGACTCGAAAGGCATTGATCCTAAGGTTTTGGCCAAGATTGACTGATTTGAGGATGTCACCGAGTTCTCCAGGAGTCGCTTGAGACTTCTTACTAAAAAAACTAAGGATGTATTCCTTAATCCATCCATATCATTGAGTTTTAGGTGAACCCCCGATGAAGAAGAAGAAAATATATGGTCCACCAACCCTTGTTGTTGTCAAACTTGATGTTTTTTTCGTAACTTCACCAATACAGCACCCGGCCTCCTATAATCCTTTATATTCCCCAAGTTCTACCCTTTTTATTTTCCTTTCATATTGAAGGAGCTAGATTTCTTTTTCTAACACTTATCACATAATAGACATGCAACTAGTTGGAGTTGTCTCTTTGTCGTTAGGCAATGATACTTCCGGTTTGCCTGCTTATTCAAAGGTTATAAGGAAGTCACCACTCTCTAAAGCTACTTCGTCATCTCTTATTCTACCACTGAAGATATTTTGGCATTAGTCAAAGAAAAGAAGCAAAAAAGTTCTAGTGATGTGACCTCTTCCTCGGATCCTCCCTACAAAAATCCTAAGGAGGCTGACCCCGCTACATCTTTGCTTTTAGCCCCTACATCTAACACCATCGCTACTATAACCACCCTTCCGGCTCAAAGCTATATTATTGACATTACTGGCTCTCCTCTTCATGTCTCTGTAGCTTTCTTTTAACAAGCTTTGGGGCTTAACTCTTCTTCTCTAGGGAGGTTCCTCCTTCTGTTTCTGGGATGGAAATTCGTTGTAGTTCAAGCTTTGAGGAGTTAATAATAAGCATCCTTTGTTCTCCCACCATGATTTCGCTAAGATCCTCAAAAACTTCTTCTTCACTTTCAAATGAGACTCTCACTTATATTTTGCAACATCTTATCTTGATATGATTCCTCTCCTTCTTTTTACTTTAACGTGTTACAAGTATTAATCATCTCGATACTAATCTTGTATCATGGCTCCTCTCATATTGGAAGGTACTTTTTCAATTTTCAGCAATCGTCCTCACTGTCTTCTCGAAATCCTCATTATAGGAACCGAACTCTTCACTTCCTAAGAATATATAAACTCTTGAGGTTCAACTTCGTGACCTCTAATCCAACAATGAGTCACTGTCTATCAAAAAACTACATCTATGACCCTTTTGGGCTTAGAAAATAAAGGATCCCAAGAATTAGAGGGCAAGGTGAAAGCTTTGAAAAACACACTTGCCTAGACTCGGTAGTAAATTTGATCATCTTAAAGTGACCGTAGCTCTGGTTCCTACTTTGGAAAAAGATTTAGATAAGAAAAACCTTTTTATTGGCTAACCGAAGTCATCCTTGCACCTTGTCAAATCTAAGGTCTCTTCCTTCTTGAACGATGCTCTCCCTCGGTGGAAGGGATAGAGTTCCAAGCCTTTTCTTTTCATCACTTATTATGATAACATTAATCGATGGCTGGACATGGATGTTCCTTTACTTTGTGCTATGGGAATAAATTATTTAAAAAAATTCAATATTCTCCTATATTTATCCTAGGGGATTATTCTGATTTTGAAGACGGGGCTACTATTGATCCTGCTAAATTTCAAGCTTTTGATGGTCTCCCATTAGATGATAATGATGAAGAATCGAAGAGTGATGGGGAAAATCAATTTGATGATGACAATGATGATGAAAATAATGATGGGAATGATGGTGCTGGTGACCCTGCTTGAGGTAACTCGTCGAGAAAGGATGGAGATAATGGCTCTGACAAGGTGGGTCTGGATCCCCTCAAGGTCCAATTCACACATCTAACTACCCTCCTTCTGATGTTGATAAAGGTTCTGATAGTCTTCCTCCTCCTCTAAATCCTATTGGTGCGTCAGCACCTGCTGATTCAAGTAGATTAAGTTAAACTTCTTTCGAAAATCAACAAGTTCGATCTTTCAAGCCAAGTATTACGGTGACTCCTCTATAGGTAATTCCTTTACCAATTCTTTGTTTCTTAGTTCATTCTATTTCATAGCCAATAGTTCTTAATGTAGCTTAATCATCAACGTAGAAAGATAAATAGGAATTACGTAAAGATCTTATTAGATAGAGAGAGATAAGAAATCCTAGGACTTAATAGGGAAGTAGAAAGGATTTGCAAGGATTTAAATGACCCAAATGAGAGGTACGTGAGGCTTCTAAAATGTCACAGGTATCTTGAGGATTTCAAAAATAAACGAGTTGCATCTCTCCTTCGAAAATCTCATTTTCATCAATCCAACTTCTGCAAAGTAATTGAAGAGTTGGTCACCCTCTTTTGGATGTTGATTGGGGATAGTGCTAACTAATGGAGTACCTATATCTGGTCTTTATTCATTTTCCCATGACTAAGTTTCCTTTCCTGGGTGATGGTTGCATGGGGGCTTAATCAGGCACCTCCATAAGAAGTACGTAGACGATCATTGATCCATCCCTCATCTAGAGGAGTATTAGAACTTACCTAGAGTCCCTACTGCGCCTTTAACTATTGGCTCACTTCCTCCTAACAAGATTCAGTTTAATAAGGAAAGATTTGTTACCGAATTATAAAGAATATGTCCTTTATGAACCCCAATGATGTTATTATATACCTTTAGTTTTTGTCATGGTGTTTGTCGAATTTATATTTTAATATAATCATTATTATTGTGCAGGATTTTGAGTTTGCCCCCGTTTATCCTTCATCTCCCATATCAAGAGATAACTTAAGTAAATTGGTCTGGTTGAAAAGGTTTTTCAAGGAAAATTATTCTTTAGTTAGCAAGTCTCATTTATCGAAATACTGCTTCCTTCGTGATCTTCATCACAAGTATAGCCAGTTTCCAAACTTAGGCTTTAGTTTCTTAGGGGATCACAAAGACCAATTCCTTTATGAAATCTAAACTAATTACACTAATATGTGGCAATTTCAGCCTCCTCCTAAAGAATGGGATTACCGTGGGTTTCGTCCAGTTAACACTCCTCCCAGCATCAAAGCACCTTTTAGTACCACATTTTCTATTTCACCTTCCTCCTTCAAGAAGATTCAATATTTCCTTTCTTATTATAATAATTAGCAATGTTTAATCTCCTTGGTTATTATTTTTTATGAATGTAATATTCCTGGTTGTCTCTTATTTACTAATGAAAAGTTTTATTGTTGCTTTTCTTTCTTCTTTTATTGAAAATGGTCACTATTTATTTTCTGATTTAGGATGAAGAATTGTCCTTATTTCTTAATGATCCCAACCTTAATCAACATCTTGAGAATATCCAATAATAATTAGTGATAGTCTTGGAAGATCACCCAACCATTCTCTTTTTGGTTCGTCATCTATTGATAACTTTGAAGGGAACAAATGGTACGTGAAGTATCGTTACGTGAAATCTATCTTAAAGACTTCTCAAGAGATGGTTGAAGATCTTGAAAAGAAGATTTCTTCTAATGATGATGAGAATACGATGGGAAAATCACTCAACTAAATCAATGTATTTTCGATTTAGAAGTAGACTTGATGAAGCCCAAGAACGAGTGTCGGTCATATGAGATTACATTAACCGAAGGCGAAAAAGGGTTGCCACTCGAACTCCAGCCAAGCTTCCTAAGAAAGCACCCTCATGATTCTCTTCTTAATTTCGGCGTTGTTTGGCACATGGTAGCGGTGTAACTAATCCAACTCCATAAAGTGAATATGGTGAATTCGCCATATTAGGTAGATCCTTCAAGTTGGAACGTAGTCAGAAAATAGTGGATTACTGGAACAAAAATTGCATCGAAACATTCTTAGAGCTTACATTAGAAGTCAAAACTTTGGAGTGGTGAAAGATTGAGCTTTCATTAAGGATTCAAGCACTTGAAAACGATAAAAGCAGCCTATCTCACAAAGTTTCCTAGTTAAAGAGTTCTAACAAAACTTATGAAGAGGCACTGTTGGTTCAAATTGACTCCACTGATTCCCTTAATGTGATCCGCCACAAGGAGAAAAAATTGAAGAAATACCTCCTCGTAGCCATTTAACATATTGCCAATCCTCCTAATGCATTAGAAACCTTAATGAATGAGGTAAAGGAGCTTAAAGATCAAGTAGAATTAATGCAATTTTATTCCACTAGGGCTTCTCAATTTGATTCTTTTTTTGATTATTTAATTGAAGTCATAGTTGCTTTTGACCTAAAAATTGACTTCGCCTTTTTAGGCGTGGAAAGAAATTATAGATTGAGGAAGGTAGTTCTTTCTAGCTATCAAAGATACCAACATTTCTTCGGGTATGGATGCTCCGATTCTCTTAAGGAAATTGAGTGTGACGCCCCACATCTATACTCACACTATCCAAGGACACTACGGGGTATTGCCGTCGACTAGCGCGATGAATAAGGCTGTTGAGGAGCGACCATCTGTGTAATTGCTTTGTGCGAGTATCGATATGTCAGATAGTATAACATGCATTTCATTTCAAGAGGTAATTCGACATATCAAATACAAACTCAAAGCTACCACACAGTGACTATGTGGCCTTCGGAAAAAAATATAGAAATAAGCATAACACAAATCAATCACAGATATTCATATCACAAAGGCGGAAACAGATATGAATATAACACATAGAAGTGTACATCAAAGTAGTGGTCATACAAGATCCACTACATAACAAAAGAATATGTACAAGTTCTAGCAAAAGAATATGTATACATCAAGGAGTCTCTAACTCAAATGTATAAAAGCAAAAACTACTAATCTAAAGTAGTTAGCTAAAATCAGATGATGGTCCCAGATAAGAAGTCAAGCAGAAGCACCTGAAATACCTCGGTCTGACCCGAGTATTATTTAAGAAGAAAAATAATAAACGGATCAGTCTAGCTATAAATATCATATAAAATGAGATAGGATAAGAGATATGACAAAAACGTATGATAACAATAATGCCATACTGTGAAAAGCATACATCAGGTAACAACAAAAATCATACAATATCTCAAATATTCTCAAACACTAAAAAGAATGTCATATTCTTTAAATTATTCACCAAAACACAAATATTGACAAAACATATCAATGCCAATCGCAAAAATCGGTGAAAAACAAATTCTAGAAATCATCAACTAGAAATCCAGAAATCACAAAAAGGGGAAGGCCTATCACAAACAGTAGCATGAAAACTCACCAACACGTGTGCCACAAATGAGTCGCTATCCCATGGTCGCTAACCATAGAGTCGGTGCCACGACGTAGTACAGCGAAACGCCCGAGGAACCTGAAACTCAAATAATCTGGAACAACGACGTAGTACAGCGTTACGCCCGATGAACCTGAAACTCAAATAATCCAAAACAATGACGTAGTACAGCGTTACGCCCGATGAACCTGAAACTCAAATAATCCGGAACAACGACGTAGTTCAGCGTTACGCCCGATGAACCTGAAACTTAAATAATCTGGAACAACGACGTAGTACAGCGTTACGCCTGATGAACCGAACTCCAATAAAACCCATAGGTCGCTAGCCTATAAAAAATGAGACGAAGCTCAACAGAACGAGGTATAATCTCCCACACGGACAAAGAGACATCGCACATCGCTAGTCTAAATCACCAAAGGATCATCATTGATCGATAAGTGTAAATTACACTAAGCTAGTAAATAAATGAGTTTAGCTTCATGTCCCATAACCACTGGCTTAACTTAAATATTTACGAACCAATTGTAGATTTCCACTCAAAAATTGTCACAAGATTTCAATCGAACAAGTCCAAGAATTAACCGACGAAGTAAACGCAAGCGTTTCATACCATTTGTTTTGCTAAGCCGTTTAATTAGATTTCTCATACGAATGAGGTAAAGGTTTGTATATACTAATAGATTGGAAAACGGATTTAGAAACGAGCTTTATATTTAAAATAGCGTCGAAATCGTTTTAATGAAAGAGTTTTAGTATTTACTACTAGTATAGAAACCTTTGTATTTTAAAGTGACAAATCACAGAAAATGATTGTAGAAACAATCGATCAACCAAAAATTCACATTCGGCGACGTGAATCAAAACCATAAAAATCGATATCAAATCCATCAAATGGATATTCCCAAAAATCCAAAGAAAAAAGTCATCAAAGTCGATAATAAGTGATAACAACTAACCAGATCGACAAAAATCGATTAAAATTGGAAATCCACTCAAAAAACAGCCAAAATAGGCAAAATGAACAGTTCCAAATGTTTGGTTTAGAATCCAGACATTTGGATTCAGGTTCTGGAAATAATTCAGAAAACCCCCAGACGTCTGAAATTTCAAATCAGATGTCTGAGCCCCAACCAGACGTTTAAACCTATAAATCAGACGTTTAGAATTTGTTTCTACCATTTTATTTTCTGCGTTCTTATATTTTTTTCTCCAGAGTCCATAACCATACGTCTGGACTTGATCAACCAGACGTCTGGTCACCTAGTCTGGGCAATAACTTGCCTAGGCCATGATGACCAAAACGATTCGCGAGCGATCGGACGAGCAAAGAAGACTAGGGATTTATGCCAAGCGACAACCCAGCCTTATAGGCTCTTCGATACACCCCAAATATAATGTCCAAACATCCATAGTAGGATTTTCATAAAATTGGACTTCAAAACCAAAAATTGGAAAATTCACCAAATCAATTCAAATCAAAAGCAAATGAACATGAATAAATGTTAGGAATTCATACCTAACAACAATGAAAGTTATAGCCATAGATGCGAGTTAAAGAACTCACCTTTAAAACTCAAAGACAACGAATGAGAAGCTTTAAAACAAAGCAAGACCAATTCCTCTTCAATATACCTCTAGAATCTTCAATCTATTATGAAAGGTGAAGTTTTTCCTAAGTTAGGTTATAGGAATTTCTGTAAATTGAAGAGAGATAGATATGGAGAAGATGAAGAGGATGCTTACCTAAGCTTCTCCTTGATTTTGAACTTGAATTTGAGTTTCCTAATCAAAACTAGGGTTTAGGAATTTTAATTTCCTATCTTTTCCCCCCATTTTTCTCTTGAGCTTGAGTGTTAGGAAATGAGGAATGAAATGAATGAAGAGGAGTTAGGGTATTAAGTTGGGTTAGTGGGATGAAACCCAAACCCAAAGCCCAAAATAGAAAAATAGCAAAATTCTACTCAACTCCAAACATATCGATGTTTATACTCAAAAAAGTTGCAAACGCCATTTTGGATTCAATGGAAGTAGTCTCGAGTCCCAATTCGACTGTTTACAAAAAGTAACATTTCAGACTTTAATCCGATTAACGATGCTATATTTAAATAAAACATTTAAATATATAATCGTGAAATATGTGAGTTGTTACATTGGGGGTCCTCCAATTTTGTACAAGGAAGCTGGTTCAACCAATAAACTACACTTTTGCCCCTTTGAAGTCAAAAGGAAAGGGAAAGAGCTTGTTTACTAATGTCACCCTCTTCCTCTTCCTCATCCTCCAAAGCCGTAAATTTTGGGAATATTTTGTTGTAAATGCTAATTTTATTGTAAAGAATAATTATTGTATATTATGACTTTTGTGCAATAAAAAACTTATGTACCTATTTCGTAATGCCTCATGATAAGCTGTCTATTTATTCCTTGTAATATAGCCCTTATGCTTTTCTATTAATGCTTTGCTTGTAGTGATAAAGTTAGAGAACTTTTCCTTCTATTTCCTCTACATCGGTATTCTTGATAGGCTTTGAAGTGGGTTTTATCTCCCTTTGTTCACCTTCCTTGAATAGTTTCTTTGGCCAGGCTTGATGGCAAGATCAAAGGCTTGATTGGCCACCACTCTTTGGGTGGTTGCATTGGCCATGCCTTGCGGTGTAACCAAAGGCTTCTTATCCATCTCCCTTGGATGGATGCTTTGACCAGGCCTAACGGTAGGATTAAAGGCTTAATCGACCGCCACGCTTTGGATGGTTATTTTGGCCAAGCCTTGCGGAAGGACCAAAGGCTTCTCGTCCATCTCCTTTGCATGGGTGCTTTGACCAGGCCCAACAGCAGGATCAGAGGTTTAGTTGACCAGTGCTCTTTGGATGGTTGCTTTAGCCAAGTCTTTTATTGAAACCAAAGGATTTTCCATGGGTTTTGTTCCATTTCATTCAAAGTCCGCTTTAAATGAAAATAGGGCCTTGATTAACAATTTTACCATTTATTGTTTGAGGTCTTATTTGTTTTCTTTTAATTCTTTGAACCTCGTATTTGACGAATTCGTGTAACTCTTTCTTTCTTACATAATATTCAATAGTCTGTAATAGAGGCTCTACAATCATTAATATGGTGCTCGTTTACTTTATGATAATGGCGGTATTCTACTCCTTCATGCTTTTCCTTCTGTCTTAAGGTTTTTTAGAAGTCTAATAATTCAATCTTTCACTTGTTAGAACATACGCCCTCTTTTGAGAAATACAAAGAGGAATGATATTTTGCTATTTGGTCCTCTAGTTGTGAAATTTCTTTGTTCACCTTTGTGCCTTTTTCGTGAATTCACAACTTCCTCATGGTTCTCATCCAATCTCCTCTTCATTGTTTAAGGATTGCTTTCTTTTTCAATAAGAGTTAAATTGACAACATCCTTATATTTTCGAGCAAACTTATCAAAAGCATAGTTTAGTTCTGTCTCGAAAAAAGTTCCTTGGGCTTAAAGTTGGATGCTTCGTCGAGCTGGAGAAAATGGATCATTTCCTAATTCGATATTATTGTCAAGCCTCTGGCTCGGTTCTCTCCACCCAACTTGTTTGCTATAGAGAAGATTCACTCTTTCCCCACGTGGAATAGGTTTAAACTCCATTTATTTGGGCAATATTGTGGGATCTTCTTCTTTTCTTCTAAAGTTTAAAAGGCTAAGTTCTTTAGATCTATTTCTTGCTCCTCATTCAATCGTTGAACACTTTGTGGATGGTTCAAGACATTCAAATGTGGCTTTGATAACCCTTGTTGAGATTTAACCACCATGGCCAAAACTTGGAAGAAACAGGTTTGGTTTCATAGGAAGGGATCGGTCCTAAGTTCAATTCTTAGTGAAAGCACCACTAAAATGTTAGGTTGAAATTTGGACCATGTGCAAGTTAGAATGTTCAAATTATAAGAAATAAGAACCTATCATTAATGCACTTTCTCAAAGAATCAAATGCCTTCATCTTTATACAAATCAAAGTGACAAATCCTTGATTCATTGTATGATGCACAAGCCTCTAATCATATATGCAAGTCATAAATCATTTTGAGTATGTAAGGCACAAGTCATAAGGCATATATGCACATTTAAAGTTCAAAGAAATCAAAAATTAAATTTTTTTCAAGTACAAGTCCTTGATTACAAATCTTTGATTTTAATTCGACCTAACAGCTATGGAAATCCCAATTTCAAGCTATCTCTCACACAGTTGGGAAAAATGAAAAATGAAGAAGAAGAAGATTTAGTATTCAACCCCTTTTAGGTAGGAGTACATGTCTATTTATAGAGGACTCAAACCATTAGATTCTTGGCATACAATATCTCATCAAAAATGGACGATCGGGATTTGCTGACATGACACATGTTCGAAGTGGCATGTAGCACAACCCGCTTCCCAAGTCAAGAGGTATAGTGGTGATGGTCAGTTAATAGCTTGCCACACAGCTAGTGTAATGTTGTTTCTATATGTATTAGTCAACATGTAATAGTATACGAATATCATCCTTCGATAGCTTGATTTATCATTGTTTGACAACTTCAAAATGTCACCCATCGATAGCTTAATTTATCATCATGCTTTACCCTTGAGTTATCATCCTTTGGTACCTTGTTTGATTGCCATGCGATATCTTCAAACCATCACCCTTCATAGCTTGCCTTATCATCATACGATTGCCTGAATTTATCAACCTTCGATGATTCTTAGAGTCACCATTCGACGGCTCATGTAAATCAACCTTTGATGACTCTAAAAGTCATCATTCGATAGCTTGAATACATCACCCTTTAATAGCTCTAGAAGTCATCATTTGACAGTTTGAATTCCTTAACCTTCGATGGCTTAGGAAGTTATCATTTGAAATCTTGAATACTTCAACCTTCGATGGCTCTAGAAGTCATTATTCAATAGCTTGAATACATCACCCCTTAATGGCTCTGTAAGTCATCATTTGATAGCTTGAATTCCTCAACCTTCAATGGCTTTGGAATTCATCATTCAATACCTTGAATACTTCAACCTTTGATGGCTCTGGAAGTCATTGTTCGATGGCTTGAATACATCACCCTTCGATGGCTCTAGAAGTCATCTTTCGATAACTCCTACTTTGTCATCTTACGATGTCTTTCTTTTAACTTGTAATAACTAGTCTATTTTGGGTATAACATCAGTTCGAGGAAACCTTTTTGTCTAAGATTTGAAATTCTTCAAAGGAAACTTGATTTTTAGGCTGGTTAATTTTGAATGAACTGGTAAAGATAGAAGAATAAGAAGAAGAGGGGCTATTTATAGGAAAAGAATTATCTAACTGTTGATTTATGAAATGGAAAAATCTTCATGGCCAAGATGAGAGATTTAAGGGATACGAAGAGTTTAATTGGAAAACAAAGAATGAGTATTTATACTAAAGTATAAAAATTCTTTTATTAAAAAAGGGGCGATAAATGTTATACCAAATTTTTTTAAGCTATCGTAGATTGAAGATTGATAAAAGCTATCGAATGTTGATGTAGTAGGAAGCTATCGCAAATTGATGCAATAGGAAGCTATGTAGGTTAACGGTCAATGGAGTTATCATATTTTGATTTTGTTGAAGCTATCGCAGATTGGTACAGTAGGAAGCTATAGCAGGTAAATGACCAATAGACTTATTGTATTTTGATATTGTTGAAGCTATCGCAAGATGAAGTGATCAAGCCATCGCAAGTTAAAAGCTATCACATGTTAAATTTTACATGGCTATCGCATGTTGAAGATTATAGAGTCGTCACATGTTAAAGATAATAGAGCCATTACATGTTGAAGTTCACATAGCTATCGCATTTTGAAGGTAAAAGTGCTATTGCATATTGAAGAATATAGAGCTATTGCATGTTGAAGGTCAAAGAGCTATCGAATGTTGAAGATTACTTAACTATCAGCTATCACATGTTGAATTTCGCATAGCTATCGCATGTAGATAGAACTACCAAAAACACAATGCTCTAGTTGGCCACGTGGCATTTCCCGGTTGGCCTAACTATGTCACATCATCATGAAGGAATCGAAACAGATTTGTGCTACATGTCAAATCGAATGTGTGCCACGTCAGCAAATTACAACCATTCATTTTTTGATAAATAATACATGCCAAAAATATAAGAGACCAATTTCTCTATAAATAGGCATGTACCCCTATTAGAAAAAGGAATTTTGAATTGTACTTCATCCTCATTTTTCGTTTCTCTTGAGCATAATAAAAGAGCATGTAATTGGGACTTCAATGACCATTGGGTTAAACTGAAATTAAGGCTTGTGACTAAGGATGTGGACAATTTCCTATTTTCATAAATAACTTCTAAATAGACTTTGAACAAGCATACTTGCCTAAGGGACTTACTTCTTACTCAAGTACCATTGATTCTCTTTGATCAAAGCATATAGGTTCGAACCAAAATTTAACGTAACAACCATTAATCATAATAGTTGAGTTCTCGGTTTTTAGTAAAGACATGATCCAACCTACCCATCTAAGACTAAAACCCAGTTAAAAGTGAATCCTTATGAAAAACCAATCAATTGAATCAAAGGTTTTAGCAAAATAAAGTTTTAAAAGGGCACAAATAATATTATTCTTACCACGGTAATTAATATATTCTTGGACAATTGCTGCCCCATCCATAATATTTTTATCCTTAATAAAAGTGTATTGTGTTATGTTGATTAGATTATTTATTTCAATGCTTAATTTATTAGCTAAGAACTTTGATATAATTTCAATAGGATAATTTATTAATGAGAATGCCTAAAATCCTTAGGCACTATCACATATGCTTCCTTGTGAAGAAGAATTACGTTAGCGAAGTTAAATCTTTCTAGTTGTAAATTACTATTATAAAACTCATTAAACATTTTAATTAGGTCATAGTTTAATAAGTGCCAAAATTTCTTATAAAACAACATAAGAAATCCATCTGGGCTTGGCGATTTATTGCTAGGCATATCGTCGATGGCTTTATAGATCTCCTCTTCTAGGAATGAAGAGTCTAGATCATATAGAGAAATCCTCGTGTTTTCAGGATATTAATTGTTCAACCTAGCTTTAATTCTATAACCTCTGTTGGTTCCAAAAATATCTTTGAAGTAGTTGTGTTATCGAGTTTGTTTGGATCAAAAATTTCCACATCATTAATAATTAGAGATTTATAGTATTACTACACTTGTGGTCATTAGCTACTCTGTGAAAAAAACTTCGTATTCTTGTCTTTGATAGAGTTAGGTGTATTCCCTAGAAGTAATTATATAATTTACTATAAATCATTAACTCTATAAAAAAATATTATTCAAAATAAAAGGTGTTTTTCTTTCCGTTATATACTTGTTATAATGTGTTGTATTAATTATTTTTTAGTTTAAGTATATTTAATAGAAAATCCATAAAGGATATGTTTTGTGATAGTAGTTACAATGTGTTGTGATCATGAGAAATTATCACAAAGAAAATAAACATATCAATTTTAATATTCCTATCTATAACACTCTCCAATTGTTGGGCAGTATATTACTCATGGCTGCTAGGAGCACCAAAGGGTTATGTACTGGTAGTTATTAGATAACCATGGAATGTCTCACTCGGTAGTTTTCTGTTGGTTAATATAGTTAAGGTCAAACAAAGATTATCGAAGTGACAATGTTACACAGTTCCCTTGACTTGAGAATGCCGTTGAACTTCAATATGGATACTCCATTTTGATTATAGTTAAATCATGACATGGCGTCCATTGAACAACTATAATTGAGTCTGGGTTAAACAATAGAAGTGAAACACTATTTTAGAAAGAATTCATATCCTCGGTTTCATGAGGTTAGTATCATGGTCAATTGCAGTCAACTCAAAGTCAAAGTCTTTGGTTAGAGGAATTCGGTTAATAATAATTATTATTATTGAACCAAGGACATTGTATTTGGATTATACAAATTGAATGTGAGCGATATAGGATTTTAACCAGAACCAAATTCCTTAAGATCTAATGTGATATAATTTTGATGAAAAGAATCGATGTAAATAATAATCACTACCACTGACCATTTAAAAAGAAATCTTAGATTTTTATCAAAATTGTGTAAGCGATAAATTCGATCAAGCTGTCACACTATTAGCTAAGGTGACGTGTGAACGTTAATATTCAAATTATTTGATATTAATCGATGATGGGATTTACACCTATGAAGCGCACAACTGTAATGCTGAATACTCCAAAATACTACATGATTAAGCTAAATTATAATTGTTATAAATTAATTAATTTTAATTAATATTTGCAAAATATTAGTTATAAAATTTTATTTTATTTACCTCAATCGGTATTTAATAAAGCGCATATATAAAAGTTATATATGTATGTATTGATATACGATATTGATAAAAAATTAAATTTGATTTAAATTGTGTAAATATTGATTGGTTTTGGAAATTTATACGACCATATGCCCATTAATATGGTCGTTAATGCTTGGAGGAGAGGGGTGTGATACTTATTTGAAACATGCACCACAACAAAATTAAGTATTAACTACATTCAACGTCAGCGTTAAACTGTTGAGTGCCATATGATATTTTAGGGAGAATTATTTTTAGCGCCTAACGCTAACAAAATCATTAGTTTCCCTCTTCGTCAAGGTTTGCCGCCTCCTTAAAAGAAGTCCTTTTTCCCCCTTCTCTCAATGTAGCATTCATTTCCCTCTTCGTCGATTCTCATTTTCCTTGCTGCCAATTTTGATTTCAATTTGCATGACACTTGAAATGTCAGCTTCCATCATCCTCTACGTTGATTTTTTGATTCTCCATCGCTAGCTAATAGCACCCAATGGTTGCCCTAAAATCGATAGAACAAAAAACTCGGTGAGCTTTTTTCTTCTTCTTTACCCTAATTTTCAGATCGAGTTCGAATCAATGCTAACTATCAGTTCGCTCTTATCAGATCGAGTTTGAGTTCGAATCTATTCTAAAAACACTATTTGAGAAGGATAATATTTGTGCCAATGATTTATGGTAATAGTTAAATGTGGTGGGTAGCATATTATTGAACTTTCACAACTACAAGACGTTAATGTATATATTTGATATGTAATGGTTTTCTTGTAATAACATACACTTATCCTAAATCAATCTTCACATTTTATTGAATAAATTGAGTTGTATATGTGTTATGATGTGATCTAATTTGGTACGACCATGTTCCAAGTTCCAAAACATCTGAAAGGCATTTCATCTTTGAACCAAACACATGCCATTGGCTTCATGCTAGTAAAACCTAACAAGTTAATTATACCCTTGGTCACTGACCAAAAATTCAAACATTTAGCTGGTTCATGGACTTTTGATGGCATCATTTGCAAGCAATTATGTAGTTATATTCTCTAGAAGAATTTGTTAGGGGGTTTCTTTTGTAATCTGTGCATATGCTTGGTTAAAGTTAATAGTTCTATTGCTTTGGTAATAACTTAATGAGGTTGTAGAATTGCTAATGCTGCATAACAAGTTTTTTCACATGTATTGTGTAGTTTGCTTGTTGCTTCCTCCATTGTTGTTTCTCATTACCTGCAAAAATTAAAATATGTTAGTTTCTCATAACAGTACATCTTTATTATGCTAGAAATTCTCTAATTTTACTTTTAAATGGTTATAATTATGTCAGGCACGTTCAAACTGAAACTTCAGTTTACTGAGGATTATCCAAACATGTCACCAACAGTGCGCTTTGTTTCTTGAATGTTCCTTCTAAACAGTAAGTTGTAACATCTATTTATTTAAATAATTTATATGTTTTTGATATTAATTTTTATTATATTCAAACACTGTAATCTTGTGAAACGTAAATACTACTACTGCCCATTATAAATACATGAGAAAGATAATAATATGTTTCATGTTATCTCAAGTTTAACTCAATTCGATCTTTATTGCTTGGGAATCAATGTTTGGTTAAGGTAATTTGGGAATCAAATGTGGTTTCTTGCTAGCGAATTAGCAGACATACAACCCAATCCGAGAACCTCTAATATATCTAGTTACCAATAAAATTTTGTTCAGTTAAACGAAGTTAGAAATACAGTCCACTTCACTATCTTCCATGTCTTCCCCATGCCTTCTCATCTCAGTGCATGTCTTTCCCATGCCTTCTACATGTTATTCATGTTCCAACTGTACCCAACGAAGAAACAAATACACTCCACTTCACTGTCTTGCTCGTACGCATTCCCACTCCTTCGAGGCATTCAAAAAAGAAGATAAAAAATATATTTAAACAAAGACATCAGATTTACTTTCAAAACCATTTTGTTCAAGGAAAGATGGGATAACTATGTTCTTAGTTCTTTTGAAATCTTTTATTTATACTAAACTACCATGTAATGATAACAGGTTTCAGCTTTATAAATTAATCTTCATTGAAAACCCTTTGTTAAATGATGTAGTTGTCTGACACATGTAAATTATCAAAGTAAAATAATCTCTAATAAAGTGGCCATAGACATGGCATTAAGGAAACATAGATCTTTGGTTCAAAGTTCTACACTTCTGCTTCATTTAGTTTTCATATATTTATTATGTTTCCTGACTTCTTTATCTCAGTTTAATGTTTGTATCATTTTCTCATTGTAAGCGATTTGATTTTCTATGTGTCAACCTACCAAGGTTAGGTAGTTTAAATTTCAGTTGAAGATTCTATCCTAAGTTAGGGTTAATAAGAGGAATACTTAACATTGATGTGAATGTAAAGTTTGGTTCCTACTTAGCATTTGCTATGTGTCACAGACCTACTTGTCATGCCATCATAACTGGTGAGTGTCTAAATGAACTAGCTAGTCGTTGACTTGTCAAACTCACACTTAGTCCAACCCTACCCATATCCGTTTTAATATCTCATTGGTAAACATCAAATATTAGCTTTATGCATAACATAAATATCCTTAACAAAAACCCACTTGTTTCTACCAGCCTCAACTAAAATAGCGTTTTCTGGATTTCTTGGTGTTAATTCTCATTTTGTTTGTGGTTTCAAAATTATATAAAATCTAGACACTACAACAAAACTAACAGTATAGATATTACACTTATTTATGTCTTCATTATCTTGTTTGTGTATGATCTCAAAGGGAGGTTGAGTATATTTTCCTTTCAACATAATTTGAATTTTAACTTTTATGTTTATGAATAACCTATACACGACCTTTGAATAACTTAGCCTATTTTGTTGTATTATCCTCATCCCAATATATGCTCCTTAATACTTATTTTGCAATATATCAAAAATTATATAACTAAGACCCCACTTTATACTATTCAGACACTTTTCTTCTCAATTGATTCTTTGCTTTCAAAACTTGATTCAAATCCATAATGTATTGCAAATTATAGAGGTATTTCACTGTTTGATTTAAAATCATAAATATTTTGACTTGAAATTGGATTCAAATCCATGCATTCTTTGATTCGAATTCATGAAAATTTTCACTTATAATTTGGTCTCAAAATCCATGAATATTTAATTTTTTGTTTGGACCAATTAAAATTTTAGTTCTAATTTTTAATTTGAACATGTTATTTCAAAATTTAACATAAAACCACAAAAATGTTTACTATGTTTTTTTCTTTTCTAAATGGCATATTTTTGGCTGGCAAAAATCAACAATCTCTTATGGTGTTGGTCTTATCAAATCCAGAATTCGCTAGTTTCTTTTTTCAACTCGTATTGTGGAGAAAATTTTGGGTGAAATGAAATAGCAATGCTCAATATTTATATGATATAACATTCTTAGTCTATTTTCATTTTACATTTTTCAAATGTGAGTGGCGTAGCATGTTGCTACAAGTATTTCATAATATGGTTTAATAATTTGTGATATGGTTTGGTAATCAATACATCTAATTCCTATAACATTCTTGTTGTCTAATAGTAATGAGAAGCATGCTTAATTAAAAGGGTATGGAAATTTTCCTTTATGAATTCTTGTATATAGATGCTATTAGTGCCAACCTTGGTAACATACATTTTTATTTACAATGTATAGACAATTTTTGAGTAGACTGAAAATGCATACATGTGAAAAGCGAACAATGGTATATGGTTCTATACTTCTGTTGAGTGTCTATATTAAGGTTTAAGGTATCGTTCGAAACCCCAAAATTTCGGGCATCTCATATCGTTATTACAAGTTTATTAACAAGATACTGAAAACCAAAATTTGGATCGAAACTGAAACTTTCAAAATTTACAAAATCATCTGAAACTTACAAATTTCAAACGACCGAAACCGAGACCAAAACCGAGTTCTCGAACCTTGGTCTATATATGCTTGTATTGTGATGTTATTGCCTTCACCATCATTGCTTCAAGCTAATATGAAGTAAAATTTGTATTTTGTCAATCTATTATGGTTGGTTAAGTGCTACTTCTGTATTAAATTAAAATTTGTACACTTGTAGTTGGTTAAGTGTTACTTCTGTACTAAATTAAAATTTGTTAATGTAGAGCATATGATACCTGGGTTCCATCATTGGGTCTGCAATTGGAAATAAGATATAAATGTCACATTATTAATTAAAAACATGATGCATGAGATGGGTGTTACGCCGAATTTATATACATACAATGCACAAATACATGCTTCTTTAAAGTCAGGAAATATTAAGCTTGCTAGGACGACAGAGAAGGAAATGATTCAGAATTGAATTTATCCAACATTTATTTGTTGTTTAACATGTCATAATTGGTTGTGTTTCTTAAATGAGTATATTCGCTAATATATTATTTTTCTTAAATGAGATGTGATGGTTGTTTTTCTTATAGCTTGAAATTCATATTTTGATAGTAGTTCCCTGGAAATGCTCAAAATTATGTTATACTTGCAGAAAATGGTTAAATTCATATTTTGGGCCACTTGTCCATGAGCACGTTCCATGTACACTTGATGACTGGAGGTAACTTGATGATTGGTGATCGCATTCATAAGTAGGATGGGTGCTAGTGAATGTCAGGTGAGTGATTTCCCCTTTCACTCACACATTTATAATTCTAATCACGTAAGTTTTAATTTATTTATGGGTAGTGTTGTAGTTAAGAGAATTGTTTATATGTATCAACTAAAAATCGAACGATTGAAGGGGGAAATAGGTGACTGATGCCACCTAAACTAGCCACAAACACGACCTGGAGCATGCATTCCAGGTTGTACGAGCTTATTTTATTTTGTTATGGCCGTGTGAGTTTGCTTCTGTTGTGTGTGTTTCTTCTTAGATGTTGCTTCCTGTTACATCTACATGCATAGTGTAGTGTGTGGCAGTGCTAATATATAAATGTATATATGTTTAAAAGCTTGAACACCTGCTGCTTATGTATATGCTTGTGTGAGTTTCCCCTGTGTATATATATTGCATGAATAAATATATATAAAACTATGTATGCATATATATGGGTGTAGTGCCATGAATTTGTGTTCAAGTTACATGTGTATGTGTGTGTAAGTAAGGGGGGTGTGCGTATTTATTTATGAGTGTGTGTGTACATGAGTGAAACTGAGTATTTACGTGAACAACTCTGATTATATAAAGCGGTATAAGCTGATTATATTACAACCATACATATATTTTGTTTATAGAACTGATATTAATAAAATGGTTTGATAATTTTGTTTTATATAGTTTACAACAGTCAAAGCAAAGACAATCTACATTAGTTGAAGACAATTCAATGCAAACTAAAGTGGGTAATTGTTGTATTTCATCTGGAAGCATCTACATCACCATCAAAACCTAAAGAAGTCATGTTCGCTATTTTTTTAAGAAATTAGCTCTAGAAAATCTACCACGGGTTTGTGCTTTACATCTATTTGTATATTTGAGTGGTTTTTCTTTCTCTTTTTCATTTTTGAACATTGATTAATTGATGCTAATGAGATTTGATACAGATCCTTCATGTAAACAATCTAGAGACTTACCACTGTCCTTATATAGACATCCTTGTATATTTGAGTAATTAGAATAATACTAGTATTTTCAACTGGTTTATATAGTACTGTCATGAGTTTAGTAGGCGGTATGGATTTAAATTTACATCCGAGCATGACTTTTACTATTTGTAATTTTGTATTTACATCCGAGTATGGTTATAATCTGAATGGTTAAAATGTATTGTTATAAGGCAATATTATACATATTAGCACCCATCACTAGGGTGGGGAGATTATGGTAGTAAAATCATTTGCTCGGGCTGAAAATTTAAGTAGCTGTTCCACTAATTTTTTTAGCGAAGTAGTTTTAAATCTAATGAGGTGCTAATATGATAATGCATTTGTGACGTTTTAGTTTTGGTTTTGCAAACATGATAAATCCACACATATTGTAAATAGTAATAGTATCTTGATAAACTTAACCAAAGCTTGAAAATGTATTATAAGATTATACATATGAATTAATATATAACAAATAATATAATAAATGTATATAATAAGTATATAAACTAATTCAAATTATATATATAATAAATATGAGAGAATTAGGCAGAAGGACAAATTTTGAAAAAAAATTAGGTTGAAAGACATAAAGTTTCATTTTTAGACTGAAGGACAATGCTAGTTATAACTAGCATTTTGTACAATTTTTACACTACACAAAATGCTAGTTATAACTGGCATTATATTTAGTTTTACACTTTACAGAATGCTACTTATATTTAGCATTGTCTTTCAGTCTAATTTTTTTCAAAGTTTGTCATTCAGCCTAAAAAAGAAACTGGTTGTTCTTCAGCCTAATTTTTTTTCAAAGTTTGTCCTTGTGCTTATTTTCCACTAATAAATATTATATAAATGATACATATATGTTATATCATATATTTGTACATATAGATGCAAATCATATAAATTATACATGTAAATTGCACGCAAACACACATATATGTGTGAAAATATATACTATTATAAATTATATTACATAGGGTATACCTTTGTAAATTACACACGTATATATTATATAAATTATATATTTGAATAAATATAAATTACATATTTATATGTAAATCATATAAATTATACATTTAAATCACACACACACACATATTGTAAATAGCATGCGTGCATGTGTGTGTATTGTAAATAGTAACAATAGTAGGAAGAGGAGTAATAATAATATCTTGATGAACTTAACCAAAGCTTGAAAAGGTATTATATAATTATGTGTATTAATTAATATAAATTACACATGAATTAAGTGGAAAATAGGCACAAGGACAAATTTTCATAAAATTTTTGACTGAAGGACAACAAGTTTTATTTTTAGGCTGAAGGACAAACGTTGGAAGATAATTAGGCTGAAGGACAATGCTAATACAACTAGCATTTTGTATAATGTAAAACTGGATATAATGCTAGTTATAATTAGCATTTTGTACAATGTTTGCACTGTACAAAATGCTAACTATATTTAGCATTTTCCTTCAGCCTAATTTTATTTCAAAGTTTGTCCTTCCGCCCAAAAATGAAACTTTGTGTCCTTCAGCCTAATTTTTTTTCAAAGTTTGTCCTTGTGCCTAATTCCCTCCATGAATTAATATATAACAAATAACATAATAAATGTATATAATAAGTTATGAATTAATACACATTATATATATAATAAATAAATATGATATAAATGATACATACATATATATATATATGTGTGTGTGTGTGTGGAAAATAGGCATAAGGACAAACTTTGAAAAAAAAGTAGGCTGAAGGACAACAAGTTTCGTTTTTAGGTTGAAGGACAAACCTTGAAAAATTTTAGGTTGAAGGACAATGCTAAATATAGTTAGCATTTTGTACAGTGTAAAACCGAATATGATGCTAGTTATAATAGCATTTTCTATACTGTAAAAACTGAATATAATGCTAGTTATAACTAGCATTGTCCTTCAGACTAATTTTCTTTCAAAGTTTGTCCTTCAGTCCAAAATAGAAACTTGGTGTCCTTCAACCTAATTTTTTTTCAAAGTTTGTCCTTGTGCCTAATTCCCTCTATATATATCATATCATGTATCTCTATATATAATGCAATGTAAATTGCGGGCGCACACATATATGTGTGAAAATATATACTATTCTAAATTATATTACATAGAGTATATCTTTGTAAATTATACACGTATATATTATATAAATTATATATTTGAATAAATATAAATTACATATTTATATGTCAATCATATAAATTATACATTTAAATCACACACACACACATATTGTAAATAGCATGCGTGCATGTATGTGTGTATTATAAATAGTAATAATAGTGGGAGGAGGAGTAATAATAATATCTTGATGAACATAACCAAAGCTTGAAAACGTATTATAGAATTATGTGTATTGGTTAATATAAATTACACATGAATTAATATATAACAAATAACATAATAACTGTATATAATAAGTATATGAATTAATACAAATTATATATATAATAAATAAATATTATATAAATGATACATACATACATATATGTATATCATATCATATATCTCTACATATACACGCATATATATCATATCATATATCTCTACATATACACTCAAATCATATAAATCATATATGTTAATTGCATATACATACATACATATATGTAACGTCTTGTATACAAATAGTAACAGTAATGCATAATTAGAAATAGTGGTTCTAATAATAATGTCTTGATAAACTTATTAAACCAGAGAATATAAACGTACTATAGAAATATATGTATGAAAATAATACATAATTATATATGAATTATTACACACACACATATACATACATATATATATATATATATACATACATACATATATATCATATTAACAATAATATCACTTTTCATTTGTTCCAGACTACATTTCATGTTGTTTATGCTCGCATCAACTATGTTCCAGACTATATTTATTGTAATTTTGATTTATTTGCTAATTTGTGAACTTTTACTTTACAGGTAGATAAGTAAAGAGCGGTAACAGGTTATGGATTTAAAGTTATTTTTGATGCAAGAACTACATTTTGGTTTGTATGTAGCACTACTTTTGGTTACTAGCTGCCACTTGTTCTACATTGTTTATGAAATATTATGGACGTATTATATATGTTTTGATGTAAGTATATTGCATATTTTGATTATGTAATATTACATGTTGATTATGAGATGTGCGATAAATATAATATGTTGATTATGAAATGTGCATGTTGATTTAACCGTGTTGGTATATAAATTGTGATCGATGTGTATAGAAAAGTAACAAATAAAAGGGGAAATGCAGAAATAGTAAACGATAGCATTTGTAAAATGCAATGTAAACTTTCAACAGCGTTTTAAAAACGCTATGGTACACTTTCATAGTGTTTTAGGACCATCATAAAAGGTTCTTAACAATGGAAAAATACAGTAAAAGGAACACTCATAGCAACATATAAAACGCTATGAATAAATATCATGGCAAGAGATAACTGCTGTGAAATACATTTGATCGCATAATTTGAACGCTACGAAAAGTTTTAAGCTCATCAAAATAAACGCTATAAAATGTATTAACAACACCCACCAAACGCTATTAAAAATGGACTTTTTATAGCGTTTACTGTATTGGTGTGGTATGTTGCTGACCTATAGTGGCATGTTGTTACACAACGTAGATAAAAACGCTGTTAAAACATTTTATAGCGCTTTTTAAACGTTGTCAAATGTCCAGTTTGTTGTAGTGATGGGTTTGAAATGGTAAGGAGAAAAGATTAAAAAAGGAGATCTAGATCCCCAATTTTACTACTTTCTTTGGCGTATTTAAACTCCACATCCCCCTTCATTTTGTTTAACTTTTTGGTCATCCCTCCTCCTAGTTTGGCCCCAATCACATAGCCTTCCCCCTCTTCATTTCCAATCTAAACTAAAATCAAATTAAACTAGTTATAAGGTATGGTTATCTTGCTAGCATTGTTTCTGGAAGAGTTAGAATTTGATCCCAGGAGATTCTGATTAAACATTCAATGTGCAATATCAAGGCCATAATATAGCTAACATCTAATCAATATTTGCTTATATATATATATATATATATCCGTGTGTGTGTTTATTTATGTCATTACATATTTGTAGATTAGAACCATATTTTATCATGAATTTATGTATTTGTTTGCTGTCAAACTTGTATATGTATATATTCATACACATTAAAAAAAATCGAAAGTAATATAGTTTTAAATAAATTTTAAATTAATACTTGTTTTATAATTTTTTGTAGCATATATATACTTTATATAAATTTGTTTATTAAATCTTTTTCATATATATATATATATATGTGTGTGTGTGTGTGTGTATACATATATTTACATATATATGTGTGTGTTAATTTTTTTTTACATACGTACATTTATATTTATAATAAAACTGAAGCTAAAATATTTATTACATACATACATATACATTAAGATTTTTCAAATTATTATGTATTAATATACATACATACATACATACATACATTTTTTTTTGAAAATGACATACATACATACATATACATCATACATATATATTTTAAGATTTTTCAAATTATTATGTATTACTATATATAGTATATATTTTATAAATACAAATTTTATTCAGAATTTATAGTTAAAAATTAATCTTGAAATCTCTATATAAAAAATATATTTTTAATCTGCACGAATGTAAAAAAATTGATTTTGTTGAAAAGTATTTCGACTAAAAGGAAAAATATTAAAAAAAATTAACATTTATATGTATAAATTAATATTTTAATTAAATTTTAAAGTATACATATTCATACATGTATTTTCGAAAAAAAAAATATTTTAGACATACATACATACATACATACATACATACATATATATTAAATATAGAAATATTTAAAATTTAAAATTGATTTTATTCTGAATCAAGATCTAATTTAAAATTAAATCGACCAAAGATATTTTAAATGTTAATTTGAATTATTTGAAATAGTCGACATATTCAAATTTAAATTTTTATATATAAATGTTTTGTACATACACACACATATATGTGTGTGTGTGTGTGTGTGTATAAATGTATGTGTGTGTATATTATTAAATTAAAATTAAAATAATATTAAATACTAAACATGTATATAAAGGGCTAGTGTGTCCATTGCAATGTAAATCCCAGCACTTATATACGGGTACATTAAACCACGTACACATGTATATGTTACACATACACATACACGTATATGTGTATTTATACACATATATAATCTATATATTACATATATATAATCAAATCTTTATATTAATTAAATTTAATAAAGACTTTATTTAAAATTATTTGGACTGGATCTATATCGATTTAGACTTCATAGGCCCAACAAGATCTTAATGGAATTTTTTTTTGAAATTCATCCATTGAACCTGTTGCATGCTGGCCTATTCCAACAATCCTACTGAGCCAAATATCCTATGCGGTCTAAATTAGCAATATGATGGCTAATTTATTAATGCCTACCTATTTAGTATGGTGCCTAAAAATGCAACGTCGAAGTTTAGATTTGGGTAATTATGTACTCTACCCTACCTAGTTACTTGCCTAGCCCGAAAGGTGAAGTAAGCCAAAAGGTTATCCTTAATATAAAGGCCCAAAATGATATGTTTTGTGATGGTTGTTACAATGTATTGTAATCACGAGAAATTTATCATAATGAAAAAAAAGCATCGTTTAAATATTCCTAGTCAAGATGTATTTAGAGCGGATATCGATACATCGTTGAGACTAGAGTTCATAACGCTCTCCAAATGTTTCGAAGTGTATTACTCATGGCTGCTTAAGGCACCAAAGGTTTACATACTGATAGTTATTAGATAACTATGAAATGACCCACTCGATAGTTTTCCGTTGGTTAATATAACAAAGGTCAAACAGAGAAAATCAAAATGACACGATTACATAGTTCTATCGACTTGAAAATACTGTTAAACTTCAATGTGGACACTCCACTTTGATTATTGTTAACTCATAGCACGACGTCCATCGAACAACTATAGTTGAGTCCGAGTTGAAACCTTGGAAGTGAAACACTATTTAATAGAGAAGTCATCCCCTCAATTATTTGAGATTAGTATGATGGTCAACTTTAGTCAACTCAAAATCAAAGTATGTAGCCAAAGCAGCTTGGTTAATAATAATTGTTATTATTGAACCAGTGACTTTGTGTTTGGATTATACAAATGGAATGTGGAAAATATTGAGATTTTGACCAAAACCAAATTCCACTAGTCCTAATGTGATATAGTTTTGACGAAGAAATTAGTGTAAATAATCGCCACTATTGAGGACTGCTTAAAATAGTAAAATTGGATTTTACCGAAATTATGTAAGCGATAAATTCGGCCAAACTATCACATTATTGGCTAAGGTAACATGTGAATGTTAATATTTGAGTTGTTCAATATTAACCGTTGATTGAATTTACACCTATGGATCGCACAGACGCAATGTTAAATACTTCGAAATACCACATAATTTAATTAAATTATAATTTTTATAAATTAGTTAAATTAATTAATATTTGTGATATATTAATTATAAAATTTAATTTGGTTTATTTGAATCGGATATCGATAGACATTTAAAATGGATTTAAATTATGTAAATAGTGACTGGGTTTGGAAATGTATATGGGACCATATGCTCAATGATATGGCCGGCCATGCTTGGTGGGGAGTGGATGTGATATTTAATTGAAATATGGAGTTTGAAGAGGTAATGAGAAAAGGTAAAAAGGGAGATTTAGATACCCATTTTACTCCATTCTTTTGCCTATTTAAACTCCAAACCCCCTTGATATTTTAGTTTACTTTCTGGTCTTCCCTTCCCCTTAGTTGGGTGCAAGCACATAGACCTCCCCCTCTTCATTTTCTTTAACGACACTAAATTTAATGTAACGACCCTAGATTTTAATTTAATTTAAATTAATAATTAAATGAATTTTTGAATTAAATTGAATAATTAAATTGGAGCGAGTTTCCCCGATACAAATATGAGTGAATTTGAAAATAATAAATAAATAGATATATATATATAATAAGATAAACTATAGAATATAAAGTAACATGTAGTTAAAATAGAAATTTATTTACAATACCAAGTTAAAAACAAACAACAGGAAATGGGAATAAAACAAAGTAAATACCATTGTTACAAACTTAACAACAAAGTAAGATAGAAATTCATTTTAAATTATAAAATTCATTTGAATACAAAATATAAAACTAAAAGGAAGAAACAACACTTAAATATAAACAAAACTAGCAGCCACCATTGTAAAACAAATATAACTACATATATACATACAAATCTCTTTAGTCACCAAAAACAAATACAATCCCCTTGTACAAAGCTAAATCATCATGCATAATACATACAGCCGAAAACAAGTTGTACATGAGGCATTAAATGCCATTACTCTTCATCATGTACAAGGTGTACATCAGCCACCACAATCTCGAAGCAAACCAGGCAAGCAAAATACGCCTGTAAAGTTTAATATGCTAGGCAAGAACAAGTAAAAGAAATATCAACATGAAACATAAAGGACCATTGCATTAAATGCCTTCACTTTAGTACACAACTTGTTTCTATATCAGCCACCATTTTTAAAGCAAATCTCTGATCAAAATATAATAATCTTGTACCAGCTGAGATTGTTTTTCTCTTGTACAAATACAACTTAGCCTCTGCATTGTTTTATTTTATATCAAAGTCTTTCCATTCTCGTTCATTTAAAACAAAGCAAGACATTTCAGTTTTAAAGAAAATCAAAGTATTTCAAAGTTTCATCTTCAAATCTTTTTCAAAAAGCCTGGAATCAGGTGCCAGTTTTTTAAGCTTCCAGCTTTAAGATTTAAGCAAGACATTTGATCTCTGGAATCAAAACATCAGAAGTATTCAAGTTTTGAAATTTCAGTTTGCAAGACTTTCCAGTTTTCAGAAAAGCAAGCTTCTCTGTTCTTCTTCCAAAACAACTGTGAGCAAGCTTTCTATAATCTTCTATTTTGATTTATTCAGTGATGATGATAGTTTACTAGTATGATCAATGTTGAATATTGTTGTGGAAAATAATTAAATGTATTTACCTGTGATACATATATACAGGGGTGTCTTCTTCTTCCTCTGTTTAACATTTTAACAGACTAAACCCATAAAAACAAATCAAATATTTTTTCTCGATTTGTTTTAGGTGATAATCCTTGAATAAAAAGTGATTCTAATAACATAATCTAAATTTTAAAAATATTTTCAACTATATTTGTTAAGGGTTTATTTCTAAAAATTAACTATTACAGTAAACTCTTGGAGATGGTAAAAATAAATGATTTTTTATTTCGAATCTGGAATACATAAACGAATTTGTATTATAGGATGATGAATTTAGACGAGAGTTTTGTAATTTTTCAATGAGTAAATCATGTGAATTTGTCAAATGAACGAATTTCGCATTTTTTTCAATGCTCGATGATCAGAGTAATAATGAAGATCGCGGTTTAGGAGGAAGCATGTTTGGAAGCCATGAATCATCAGAAAAATGTTCAATAATTTTTTAATTCATCATGATGATTGGTCGAGAGCCGTTTAGGGTTTAAGGGTCTATTTTGATCGAGGGGGAAGATGAGATCGCCACGACGTCGACGAAGCAGTTGGAGCGATCGCACTATAGGGGATGGTTGCGTGGGAGGTTTGCGATGTTGTGGCTGAGATTTCATGGCGAACGGTGGTCGAAGTCGTTGGGTTCGGCGGGTTTTCTGATGAAGGGATTGTTCCTGATGGGTGCGAGTTTCCTCATTTTCGATTGAGGTTGCGCGATGGATGGTCAGGGGTCGGAGTCGTGTCAGTGGTTGATGGGAAACTTGCGCGCGGTGTCGCTGGTGGCGGCGGCGGCGTTGGTACGTCGTGCACGTGCACGTTGGGGTGGCGTATCTGTTGTGTTCGAATTTTTGGGGAAGACGAAGATTTTGACTCGGGTTTACTCGAGTAGATGGGAGGTTGGCTCGAAGGATTTGGGTCTGTGACTCGAAGCAGATTGAGATGGCTCGAGTCATATGCGTGTGTTACAGGTTTCATACCTGTAGCATTTTGTTCAACATTTAAAACTGGATTTTTAAAGTGTAAAGAAGGATTTAAAACAAGTTTTAAATTCCCAGTTAAATCTGATTCAACTCTAAATCTGAATCTTAGTCTCGAAATAAAAGAAAGTTTTTAAGTTTAAATTGTTTTAAACATATATTATTAAATGTTTATAAAACCTAACAATGAAATTAAGAAGTAAATAAGAAATGTTTTTAATATTAACTTAAAAGTGAAGTTAATTCACATTGTTAATAATGGTTAATTACAAAGTTTATTAATTAAAGATTAAATGGTAATTAATGATTTATAACTACTTAATAATTTAAGAATAATCAATTAAGGGTTAATTGATTTATTAATTAAGGTTGATTAATTAATAATTAAAGGTTAATTAATTAAAATGAAATTGTAATTAGTTAATGTTAATTAACCAGGATTAGTGACTAATCTGATCTAATTAAATCAGATAAATAAATTGACCTCACTTATAAATATTTGGAATCTATTGAATGTGAATTGTTTGATATCCCTGATATATGATGCTTTGTGATATACCCTGATTTATGTTGTGATCTGTAATTTACTTATCTGTGATATATATCTATGATCTGTGAATGAATGATAAGCGTTGTTCTTATACCGCTTATCGAATTATATTTCTGTATTCTGATATGTGATGATTCATTGTGTTGCACTACTGTGTGAAACCCGTGGACCACACCTTTACACACACAAATATGGATTTCACGTGGAAATCGGTTAAGTCACAGATAATGTAAATTTGATGTTTTTGAAATTGAAATTTTAATTTCAATTGATTTTGAAATTGGAAATTGAGGTTAAAAGTGAAAAGCTTTCGAAATGGAATTTCAAATATAAAAGCTATTTTGAGTAACTTAATCGAGTTTTGAAAATTTAAATAATTTGATTTAAATTTGAATTCAAGTTTGAAATTGAATCCTATGATTTGAAACTAGGGATTGAAAATGTTATAAATGTGTTTATCTGAAAGTTAAACCATTTAAAAGTATAATTTTGAGAATTTGGATTTAACCCAAGGATTTCCACTCGTATGAATGAATCAGATTTTCTGAAATGAAACTGTTTGTTTTTAAATGATAAAAGCTTTCGGATAAGAAATGAAATTCCAGTTTAATTAAAGGAATTTCAATATTGAAGTGAAAATGGTTTTCCAAGTTATGAATGAATTGTTTTGAAAAGCTATGATTTGAATCTGTTATCTTTAACAGATTTAAAATAATGATTGGTTTAAATCATTTGAAATGGAATTGTTTTGAAAGCTATAAGTTAAATCTTGATTTAAAGATTTAACGAGTTAATCAAATTGAAATGGAAATTAATTGGGAAAATCTGTGAATGAATCTTTTGTTTAAAAGATTAAAGTGTGGAAACTGTTTAAACCATAAAGGTTGAATCTTTTTGTTTAAAGATTTAAAATGGTAATTTGTTAAACCATTTGAAAAGAAAGATTTTGGGGTTTTAAGCTGTGATTTAATTGAAATCTCATATCCATATGTTTTTAAATATTACGCTCACTATTCGGTTTAGCCGGGAGAGGACCTTTGGGTCGTATAACCCATTCCGAATATGTGATATGTCGTATATGGATCGCATTTGAAGACCGGTGTTGAAGACCGGATATTTTTGAAAACGGAAGGATTACCGTCGAGTTACTCTGCATCGGCTGATCCCCGATATAGAGGTTTTATCATCCTTAGTGACGGGAAGTCCGGACGTGATTGGAAATTATCCGGATTTGCAAGGGCTTCGTGAGAAGTGCCTTCGGTTCTGTTCGAACCCGGAACAGACTTGTATGGATACATGTCTGACATTACACTTTGAGATATAAAGCCGATTTCTTTCAAATACATATCTGTTGGTGGCGGAGAATTTATTCTCTTAGCTTAACACCCTTCTCTGAGACGTACGAGCTCAAAGGTTATGTAGTTGAAATTTATCAGCGATATATTCCCAATTTGGTAATGTGGCATGCTGAGTGTTGCTGTGTGATGATCAGTGTTTGATCATTTGTGATATGATCATTTGTTTGATCATTTATCTTTGTGATCATAGGTTGATCATCTGTTGACCCAAAGCATGGCTTTGTGACAAAGCGTAGCTTTGTGGACGAGACTTCGTCAGGGCCTCACTACCCGGAAATGGTCGAAACAGGAATGTTGCGGCAAGGTTATGAGGGTCGCGCCCTTTAGGGTATGTCATTTCCTTCTGGAAAGGGGTGGTATCATGGTATGGAGCCCAGATACTTACTCATGTGGATACACTTTCTTTATGATGCGTGATGTTGGATATCGAGCGCTCGGATAAAGGTCCCAAAGGACCGGGAGGTGGCATATTCGTGAGTTACCTGTTACAGGGGTAACCCGGCCTTGTTTGGCAGAGAGCAGTTTGTCTCTCGGGACGTCCCGCCAGAGGCGATCCCATGCGGCGGAAGGAAGTTCCTTAGCCTGACCATTTGTTGGAAAATCCAAAGAAACAATACGAACCCTGTACGGTTTTAGTTGTATTACCTGCTATGGAATGTGGCGGTAACCTGCTGTTGAACATAGTAGCTATAGTAGGCATACGATACTGGTCGTATGCTGGCTAAGATTAATATTATACTTTCGAAATGTTTTCTTCACTATGCACTAGTAATAATATTCAATGATTTGTTTTGCATAGTAAGCATCTTTGACTATCATAAGGAGAAATCTCCTCCAATTCTGCGTTTGCATTGTGTGTGTGGCGGGAGGTCTTATGGTAGTTTCATTTTCCAAAGGCATTGCGGATTTCAATGTTTAAAACCTTTTGTGTTTGTTTAAAGATAAGCTGTTTTTGTTGCTCACACCAGTCCCATGACTGATCCGGAGTTTATTGTTCCCTTCCTAAACTCTGGGTGCTCATAATTTTCCACACGGGCAGTCTAGAGTTGGGTTTTTCAGATATTCAGGTTTAGTAGATTATCTGGAGCTAGTTCATTCATCGGAGTTACTTATCTTGGAGTTGTGGATTCATTCTTGTCTGAAGATCATTTTGGAGTTATCACTTCTATTGATATTGTTCCGCTGCTGATGTTATCTTTTCTTTTCCGCTGCTATTTCTTGTATCATATCTCTGATGTATATTGATATTCATTGTATCATTCTGTTGTATCAGATATTATATATCAATGTATTATTCTTTTCTTCCGCTGTGTTATTTACTTAATTGTGTTATAGCTCCGGCGAATCGGATTTGAACGGTCGAATCTGCGGCATTCTAGTACAATGTGAAGTACGGATGTTGATTTTCGAGCGGGCAAAACCCGAGTCGTCACATGTGGTATCAGAGCTAAGGTTGAACTTTAGCTCAGGAGTATAACACGTTAAGTAGCTCATTAGAGATAGAGTGAAGTAAACTCTAGAATGAGTAATTCTCAGATATCCGTCCGAATGCCTCAGTAAATTCTCTTACTATCCACTGATAGTGAGTATGAGTGCAAGAAGAGGATGAGATAGGGGACATGGGAATACGACTATAAATGGTCAATACCCTGTAACAATAGTGGAAACAAATTTTCTCTATCAGTCTCTTTTTGTTAGTCATCTTTTCTAAATTCTTCGGTAGTTTCTAGTAGATCTAGGAAGAAGAAAATTCGATATATTTGTATGGGACATAAACTCCAAATGAGCCAAAATTGTTTGTTTGGATGTATTGGTTGCTTTGTTTGCTATGGTTGATAGGTATAATTTAGTTTCTAAACTAAAATTTTGAAATTGTATCCATATATCTATCTATTCTTTGGGATTCCGATTTATTCTACGAATGGTTAGTTATCACTTCGAACTAACCGATGCCACTGTATATTTCGTAGATCTGGATAACCCGAGTATCTTGTGAAGTGTCAGACAGATTCGTTCTTGTATCTGTTATTGATGTTCTGATTTGGTAAGCCAAATGCAGAATAGATGTTCAGTTGATTTGATGAATTGTTCTTCATCTATCTTTGTGTCTCCTTGGTAATTTCGAGGACGAAATTCTTTTAAGGGGGGAAGTTTGTAACGATCCTAGATTTTAATTTAATTTAAATTAATAATTAAATGAATTTTTGAATTAAATTGAATAATTAAATTGGAGCAAGTTTCCCCGATACAAATATGAGTGAATTTGAAAATAATAAATAAATAGATATATATATAATAAGATAAACTATAGAATATAAAGTAACATGTAGTTAAAATAGAAATTTATTTACAATACCAAGTTAAAAACAAACAACAGGAAATGGGAATAAAACAAAGTAAATACCATTGTTACAAACTTAACAACAAAGTAAGATAGAAATTCATTTTAAATTATAAAATTCATTTGAATACAAAATATAAAACTAAAAGGAAGAAACAACACTTAAATATAAACAAAACTAGCAGCCACCATTGTAAAACAAATATAACTACATATATACATACAAATCTCTTTAGTCACCAAAAACAAATACAATCCCCTTGTACAAAGCTAAATCATCATGCATAATACATACAGCCGAAAACAAGTTGTACATGAGGCATTAAATGCCATTACTCTTCATCATGTACAAGGTGTACATCAGCCACCACAATCTCGAAGCAAACCAGGCAAGCAAAATACGCCTGTAAAGTTTAATATGCTAGGCAAGAACAAGTAAAAGAAATATCAACATGAAACATAAAGGACCATTGCATTAAATGCCTTCACTTTAGTACACAACTTGTTTCTATATCAGCCACCATTTTTAAAGCAAATCTCTGATCAAAATATAATAATCTTGTACCAGCTGAGATTGTTTTTCTCTTGTACAAATACAACTTAGCCTCTGCATTGTTTTATTTTATATCAAAGTCTTTCCATTCTCGTTCATTTAAAACAAAGCAAGACATTTCAGTTTTAAAGAAAATCAAAGTATTTCAAAGTTTCATCTTCAAATCTTTTTCAAAAAGCCAGGAATCAGGTGCCAGTTTTTTAAGCTTCCAGTTTTAAGACTTAAGCAAGACATTTGATCTCTGGAATCAAAACATCAGAAGTATTCAAGTTTTGAAATTTCAGTTTGCAAGACTTTCCAGTTTTCAGAAAAGCAAGCTTCTCTGTTCTTCTTCCAAAACAACTGTGAGCAAGCTTTCTATAATCTTCTATTTTGATTTATTCAGTGATGATGATAGTTTACTAGTATGATCAATGTTGAATATTGTTATGGAAAATAATTAAATGTATTTACCTGTGATACATATATACAGGGGTGTCTTCTTCTTCCTCTGTTTAACATTTTAACAGACTAAACCCATAAAAACAAATCAAATATTTTTTCTCGATTTGTTTTAGGTGATAATCCTTGAATAAAAAGTGATTCTAATAACATAATCTAAATTTTAAAAATATTTTCAACTATATTTGTTAAGGGTTTATTTCTAAAAATTAACTATTACAGTAAACTCTTGGAGATGGTAAAAATAAATGATTTTTTATTTCGAATCTGGAATACATAAACGAATTTGTATTATAGGATGATGAATTTAGACGAGAGTTTTGTAATTTTTCAATGAGTAAATCATGTGAATTTGTCAAATGAACGAATTTCGCATTTTTTTCAATGCTCGATGATCAGAGTAATAATGAAGATCGCGGTTTAGGAGGAAGCATGTTTGGAAGCCATGAATCATCAGAAAAATGTTCAATAATTTTTTAATTCATCATGATGATTGGTCGAGAGCCGTTTAGGGTTTAAGGGTCTATTTTGATCGAGGGGGAAGATGAGATCGCCACGACGTCGGCGAAGCAGTTGGAGCGATCGCACTATAGGGGATGGTTGCGTGGGAGGTTTGCGATGTTGTGGCTGAGATTTCATGGCGAACGGTGGTCGAAGTCGTTGGGTTCGGCGGGTTTTCTGATGAAGGGATTGTTCCTGATGGGTGCGAGTTTCCTCATTTTCGATTGAGGTTGCGCGATGGATGGTCAGGGGTCGGAGTCGTGTCAGTGGTTGATGGGAAACTTGCGCGCGGTGTCGCTGGTGGCGGCGGCGGCGTTGGTACGTCGTGCACGTGCACGTTGGGGTGGCGTATCTGTTGTGTTCGAATTTTTGGGGAAGACGAAGATTTTGACTCGGGTTTACTCGAGTAGATGGGAGGTTGGCTCGAAGGATTTGGGTCTGTGACTCGAAGCAGATTGAGATGGCTCGAGTCATATGCGTGTGTTACAGGTTTCATACCTGTAGCATTTTGTTCAACATTTAAAACTGGATTTTTAAAGTGTAAAGAAGGATTTAAAACAAGTTTTAAATTCCCAGTTAAATCTGATTCAACTCTAAATCTGAATCTTAGTCTCGAAATAAAAGAAAGTTTTTAAGTTTAAATTGTTTTAAACATATATTATTAAATGTTTATAAAACCTAACAATGAAATTAAGAAGTAAATAAGAAATGTTTTTAATATTAACTTAAAAGTGAAGTTAATTCACATTGTTAATAATGGTTAATTACAAAGTTTATTAATTAAAGATTAAATGGTAATTAATGATTTATAACTACTTAATAATTTAAGAATAATCAATTAAGGGTTAATTGATTTATTAATTAAGGTTGATTAATTAATAATTAAAGGTTAATTAATTAAAATGAAATTGTAATTAGTTAATGTTAATTAACCAGGATTAGTGACTAATCTGATCTAATTAAATCAGATAAATAAATTGACCTCACTTATAAATATTTGGAATCTATTGAATGTGAATTGTTTGATATCCCTGATATATGATGCTTTGTGATATACCCTGATTTATGTTGTGATCTGTAATTTACTTATCTGTGATATATATCTATGATTTGTGAATGAATGATAAGCGTTGTTCTTATACCGCTTATCGAATTATATTTCTGTATTCTGATATGTGATGATTCATTGTGTTGCACTACTGTGTGAAACCCGTGGACCACACCTTTACACACACAAATATGGATTTCACGTGGAAATCGGTTAAGTCACAGATAATGTAAATTTGATGTTTTTGAAATTGAAATTTTAATTTCAATTGATTTTGAAATTGGAAATTGAGGTTAAAAGTGAAAAGCTTTCGAAATGGAATTTCAAATATAAAAGCTATTTTGAGTAACTTAATCGAGTTTTGAAAATTTAAATAATTTGATTTAAATTTGAATTCAAGTTTGAAATTGAATCCTATGATTTGAAACTAGGGATTGAAAATGTTATAAATGTGTTTATCTGAAAGTTAAACCATTTAAAAGTATAATTTTGAGAATTTGGATTTGACCCAAGGATTTCCACTCGTATGAATGAATCAGATTTTCTGAAATGAAACTGTTTGTTTTTAAATGATAAAAGCTTTCGGATAAGAAATGAAATTCCAGTTTAATTAAAGGAATTTCAATATTGAAGTGAAAATGGTTTTCCAAGTTATGAATGAATTGTTTTGAAAAGCTATGATTTGAATCTGTTATCTTTAACAGATTTAAAATAATGATTGGTTTAAATCATTTGAAATGGAATTGTTTTGAAAGCTATAAGTTAAATCTTGATTTAAAGATTTAACGAGTTAATCAAATTGAAATGGAAATTAATTGGGAAAATCTGTGAATGAATCTTTTGTTTAAAAGATTAAAGTGTGGAAACTGTTTAAACCATAAAGGTTGAATCTTTTTGTTTAAAGATTTAAAATGGTAATTTGTTAAACCATTTGAAAAGAAAGATTTTGGGGTTTTAAGCTGTGATTTAATTGAAATCTCATATCCATATGTTTTTAAATATTACGCTCACTATTCGGTTTAGCCGGGAGAGGACCTTTGGGTCGTATAACCCATTCCGAATATGTGATATGTCGTATATGGATCGCATTTGAAGACCGGTGTTGAAGACCGGATATTTTTGAAAATGGAAGGATTACCGTCGAGTTACTCTGCATCGGCTGATCCCCGATATAGAGGTTTTATCATCCTTAGTGACGGGAAGTCCGGACGTGATTGGAAATTATCCGGATTTGCAAGGGCTTCGTGAGAAGTGCCTTCGGTTCTGTTCGAACCCGGAACAGACTTGTATGGATACATGTCTGACATTACACTTTGAGATATAAAGCCGATTTCTTTCAAATACATATCTGTTGGTGGCGGAGAATTTATTCTCTTAGCTTAACACCCTTCTCTGAGACGTACGAGCTCAGAGGTTATGTAGTTGAAATTTATCAGCGATATATTCCCAATTTGGTAATGTGGCATGCTGAGTGTTGCTGTGTGATGATCAGTGTTTGATCATTTGTGATATGATCATTTGTTTGATCATTTATCTTTGTGATCATAGGTTGATCATCTGTTGACCCAAAGCATGGCTTTGTGACAAAGCGTAGCTTTGTGGACGAGACTTCGTCAGGGCCTCACTACCCGGAAATGGTCGAAACAGGAATGTTGCGGCAAGGTTATGAGGGTCGCGCCCTTTAGGGTATGTCATTTCCTTCTGGAAAGGGGTGGTATCATGGTATGGAGCCCAGATACTTACTCATGTGGATACACTTTCTTTATGATGCGTGATGTTGGATATCGAGCGCTCGGATAAAGGTCCCAAAGGACCGGGAGGTGGCATATTCGTGAGTTACCTGTTACAGGGGTAACCCGGCCTTGTTTGGCAGAGAGCAGTTTGTCTCTCGGGACGTCCCGCCAGAGGCGATCCCATGCGGCGGAAGGAAGTTCCTTAGCCTGACCATTTGTTGGAAAATCCAAAGAAACAATACGAACCCTGTACGGTTTTAGTTGTATTACCTGCTATGGAATGTGGCGGTAACCTGCTGTTGAACATAGTAGCTATAGTAGGCATACGATACTGGTCGTATGCTGGCTAAGATTAATATTATACTTTCGAAATGTTTTCTTCACTATGCACTAGTAATAATATTCAATGATTTGTTTTGCGTAGTAAGCATCTTTGACTATCATAAGGAGAAATCTCCTCCAATTCTGCGTTTGCATTGTGTGTGTGGCGGGAGGTCTTATGGTAGTTTCATTTTCCAAAGGCATTGCGGATTTCAATGTTTAAAACCTTTTGTGTTTGTTTAAAGATAAACTGTTTTTGTTGCTCACACCAGTCCCATGACTGATCCGGAGTTTATTGTTCCCTTCCTAAACTCTGGGTGCTCATAATTTTCCACACGGGCAGTCTAGAGTTGGGTTTTTCAGATATTCAGGTTTAGTAGATTATCTGGAGCTAGTTCATTCATCGGAGTTACTTATCTTGGAGTTGTGGATTCATTCTTGTCTGAAGATCATTTTGGAGTTATCACTTCTATTGATATTGTTCCGCTGCTGATGTTATCTTTTCTTTTCCGCTGCTATTTCTTGTATCATATCTCTGATGTATATTGATATTCATTGTATCATTCTGTTGTATCAGATATTATATATCAATGTATTATTCTTTTCTTCCGCTGTGTTATTTACTTAATTGTGTTATAGCTCCGGCGAATCGGATTTGAACGGTCGAATCTGCGGCATTCTAGTACAATGTGAAGTACGGATGTTGATTTTCGAGCGGGCAAAACCCGAGTCGTCACATTTAAACACCTCAAAATATAACATTTAAAGTGATTTTAAATATAAAATATAAAAGGTTTTATGATTTAAATAATATTAGATAGGATTTGGAAATAGAAATATACATAAAAATAGTAACATTTGCTTATATCGATAAAAGTGACAAAATCCAAATTTCATAAAAGTAAGTTTAAATGGTTTAATAAATTATTTTAATTTATTTATGAGTGTTTATATTTTTAAATAATATTATACAAATTTATTTTTAAATTTGGTTTACATAAATAAATAGTTTAACTAAAACGTCAAAATATGACCGTAAAACATTTTGTCAAAAAATCAACGTTCTGTCGATTTAAAGTTGTCACAACATTATTGCACCTTTATTTTCTTATATATGAATATATATTCAAATAGTATAAGTATTAATTAATTTACTAATCAATTTTACTTTTACTAAACATACTTAGAAAATTCTAGAAAGTAATTAACAAAAAGTAAGCATAAAAAGACAAAAAGTGTTATAAAAGTCAAAAAAGTAAACATCAAATCAAACAAACATAATTATTATATTCTTTACTTAATACTTAAGTGAAAATGACATAAAGTAATGATTTGAAATGTGATGTTAATTGTTAGTTTGCTTAAAGTATAAGAAAAGGGTATTTTGGTCTTTTTACAAAATATTATTTTTATCCAAAACTTTTTCTATAAATAGTCATCCACTTTCTTCACTTTTTACACAACTTCTTCGTCCTTTCTTAAGCTTTTCTTCCACTCTTTAATGGCTTCTTTCCATAATTAAATAATACCAAAATATTCCCAAAAATAAAACAAAGAAAAAAAATCAACAAAACTCCGCCCGTACCACCTCAAAACTCCTCCATTTCTCTTCCTCCAATCACGGCCCTAGCCTCCACCATCAACTCCGAGCCAACCTTCCCCCATCAACCAAGGCCGAGCACTCCTAGCCTTCCCCAAACCAAGTCAAGCCATCCAAGTCAAAGCGTTCAAGGAATCGTAAGTTAAAAACGTCGAGTAGCGAAGCTATAGCCGATTTTCCGTTCTCCAAAATGAAACAAAGTGAGAAATCCTAATTTATATGTATATATTTGTTTGTGATGTTTTGATATGTTTGTTTGGATGTTTGGTTATGATATTGATTTCCATATGTTGTTTATTGCATGAAAATATTGAAACAAGTCATGATATACACGACATTGATTCATACGGAAAACGTTTTCGAAAATAAATTGAAAAGTGATATGGAATCATTTAATACCTTTTAAAATGATTAAAAATGGTTTAGAAATATTTTATAAATATATAAACTTGTTTTAGCAAAGTTTAAATGAAAATCATGAGTTCGCGATTCGTGCCAAAAGTTTAAATAAGTATACGGGGTGGAATTAGCTCGGAATTCTTCGAGATAATAATTTTCTGAACTATTATATCCATATCTTTCAAACAAACAAAGAAAATCAAGATTTTATTAAATAGATTTTAAAATAAGTCCAAAACAAATTTTCAGAAAAATCACGTTTTTGATGTAATGTGACCAAAGTTTAAAATTGATATTTAAAATGTTTTGAAAATATAAAATAAATTCTAAATTTTTTTAAAGATGTTTTAAAAGTGATTTAATTTGAAAAGATGGATTTCTGAATGATATAAAAGTCATTTTAAAGAATATAACTTTTAAAACACTATTTGCAACACTTTTACGCAACGCTTTTCAATAACTTTTGAAATAAAGGTTGTAACTAAACAATTCTTTCCAAAGTCTTATGTAAACATTTTTAAGTAAATAATAAAGTATTTTAAAAAGAGATTTGAACAATTCAAAATTATTTCAAAGGTGGTTAAACAAATAGTTAAGTGATTTAAAAAGGGAAAATGAGTATGCGGAAACGACTAGTACATTTGTCCCGCCTGTGAGATCTAAAAGTGAAAACAATGTGTATAACTAAGGTTAGGGATGGAGCAACCAGCGCCCTGAACTTACCTGACATTTTTCTCTTTTAGGCGAGGAGTGGAACATATCGAAAGGAAAGCCCGGATGCTCAATTTGGATTTTATAGAAATAATCTTCTTATACTCATTATTAAAATCCGAAGAGGGAACTTGTCTTATTTGTGGAATTTAAAAGGTGATCTCATCGTTATTCCGCCCATAGCACTTGTTGAATACGGAAGTTGATTTTGAATAAAAGTAGAGTGATTTCTATAATTCTATTTTATCAAAAGATACTCTTTAAAAATGGTTTGAGAAATATTCAAAAAAAAGAGGTTTAAATGATTCCGTATTCACTAAAAGAATATTTTGAAAATATATATCTCTCGAAGATATTTTGGTAAAGAAAAATGAATGAATCGAAAAACAATCATCTAATTACATCATTTTTATCGATGATTGGATTTCGAAGGAACCAGGGTCGGATTTGGGTGATTCCTATCAGAAACCCACTTTGAACCAATTTACGTGTTCGAAGATTAAAGATGTTTGAAGATAGAGATATTGAGATGAATAATAACGAAGGACTACTTGTTGATTAATTGAAGATAAACTTCTGATTCACTATATTGTAGCAGTGGTCACTTTGTTATGAAAAATCTCAAGACCACAAGGACCTCTCGCCTAGTAATGGCCAAGGAAAGTACCTTCGGTTTCGTTCAGTACTAGAACGAACTTGTATGGATAAATGTCCGACCTTGCATTCCAAATCACAATGAGTGATCTCTATAAAAGTATATCAGTCGGTGGCGGAGAAGACACCTTCTCTTAGCTTAACACCCTTTCCTGAGACATACGAGCTCAAGAAGTTATACGTTTGTAGAAATCAGTCATGTGAATATGGAATGGCAATGTGGCATTCAAAGTGAAAGAAGATGTACTATGTGAAAAGGTAATCGTTGCCTCGAGCCTCATCAACCGGAAATGATCAAAATAGGGTTAGATGCGGCAAGGCTAAGTGAGTCATTCCCAATTAGGGTATGATCATTCCCTTCTAGATATATTTGTTCCCGCTATGACGTTCGGGATGTAAATTAATGTGGATGTATGCGAAAAGAGCTCTCGGATAAAGGTCAGTAACGACCGGGGGATGGCATATTCGGTACTATCTAGTTATAGAGGTAGGCCGGTCTTGTGTTGGTAGAGGTGCTCTGTGATGGTTCCTCGGGACATCCATCTAGAGGTGTACCCATCGGAAGGTAATCCCTTCACCTGGTCATTTGTATGGAAATCCACTCCTCAATAAGAGCTTACGGTTTTGTTTGTAGAACCTAATATGCTGGAATTTAATCAATGTAACAATTCGGCTAAGGTTAATAAGTTTATTTGCAAATGTTTTCAAAGAATGTCATTAAAAATAATATATCCAAATTTTATGTAATAAAGAGTTTTGGTTATCATAAGGTAAAAACCCGTTCCGTGTTTATATGCAGCGTGGTCTTATGAGATACCGTTTTGTTTTCAAAACATAGTACTTTGAGTTCTCACACCAGTCCCATGACTAATGCGGAGTTTGTTTTTCCCTTTAAACTCTAGGTGCCCTATTTTTCGGGCAGCCGTGTAGTCAGGATACCTTAGGAGCATTTTGGAGCATGTTGGGGAGTATTTTGGAGAAGTCTTTAGGAGCTATGAAGATTGAAGTACCCTATGTAGATATCTACCTATATTCCGCTGTGTTATGTAGTATGTATTTCTCAGCATATGTACGGATAGACAGTTATAACTATCCCGCTGGATTTGTACTTGACTATGATCATTTATGTATAATTAAAATGTTAAATGCGATGTGAGATTCTATTATTGTGTTATCTCCTATCTTTATTTTCTTTTACACCCCTGATAATCTGCCTCCCCGGCACCTGGATTTACGGCACGTGAATATCGTGGATGTATTAGTGCTGATTTCTGAGGGTCGAGAAGACGGGTCGTCACATTTGGTATCAGAGCTGAAGTTTAAGCGAGAACCTTGGCTTTGTTAGGGTATGACTCATTAGAGATAGGGTTAGTAATACCCTAGAATGAGTTTAGTCTAAGTGAGCGCATAATTAAAACTTTTAACTTGAATAAGTATATTCATACTATATAGCATTTCCTAAGATATCTCGTCTATATATCCTAAAGATCTTTTTTTTACTATATACAGATAGTAGAAAATGAGTGGAAGAAGAGGACGAGGTAGGGGAGGAAGTAATACCACAAATGGTCAAACTCCCACAGCTATAGTAGTTGAGGAAGTAGTAGTTCCGATACAACCCCAAGTCAACTTTGCAACTTTATGCAAGAACTATACTAGCCTTGGTGGTAAACCTTTCAAAGGAATGGAAACCATCATTGAAGTACAAGCTTGGATCCGCTCTTGTGAAAGAATTTTCAAAGGACTGAATGTTGGAGATGAGCAGAAGAGATTCTTAGCTTCTTGGCAACTACAAGACGGAGCTCTAATTTGGTGGGAATCTATTACGCAGAATGGGTTAGAAGATAATTTCTCATGGGAACGATTCAAAGAAGTTCTGGAGGAGCAGTATATGCCGGAAGTAGGAAAATCCCATCTTTACCGAAATTTTATGGATTTTAAACAGGAGGATGAGATGTCGTTTGAGGAGTATGCTAACAAGTTTAACGAATTATCTCATTTTGGGCCTGGATTGATAGATACGCCCCTAAAAAAGAATGAAAAGTTTAACTCGGGAATGAAGAAGCAATACCATGTCAGAATGACTGGGCATGTGAAAGAACCATTTATAGACTTAATAGACATGTGATACATATATGAAGCTTTGGATAAGATAGATCCACCTATAGTACAAGAAGGCAACAATAATAACTGGAAGAAGAGGAAGTTCAATGGCAAGAAGCCATAGCAGGGAAAACCCAAAGGAGGATCTCAGGATAACCGCTTTAAAGATGTCACTTGTTACAATTGCCAACAAAAGGGCCACCTATTAACTCATTGCAGAAAACCCAAAACTCAAGGATCAGCACCAAGAAGCTGCTTTAATTGTCATCAATCAGGACACATGATAAAGGATTGTCCCCTAATGAAGAAAGGAGAACAAGCCAAAGTTTATGCTATCAAGGATGAGCCTTCATCCTCCCAAGATGTGAAGGGCAAAGGAGTGTTGGAAGGTAATATTTTTATCAAAGATGTTTTAGTTAGAGTATTATTTGATACATGAGCTTCTCATAGTTTTATTTTAAAAAAAAAACTATAGAAGAATTGAAACTTAAACCTAAAATTGTTGACGACCCTATCTGCATGACGAATCCTATAGGAGGTTCCACTAATCTTTGTATGCACTGTGAAAATGTCCCAATTTCCTATCCTCCCCATCACTTTCCTTTTGACCTTTTTGTCTTAGATTTTATTGGATTTGAAATTTTACTCGGTATGGATTGGTTGGCTAAGTACAAAGCTATGCTCGATTGCGAAAAAAGAGCGATACCTTTATGGACCGTCTTTGGGAAAATCATAGAAATATCTTGTGAAGATCCTAGTCCAAGAAGGGATAGTTTTCTTTATGCTTTAGATACATCCCAGACAGGATTAGAAACAATACCCGTTGATAAAGAATTTGCAGATGTCTTTGAGGAAGTAAAAAGTTTGCCTCCACATCGAGAAATCGAATTTCGTATCGATTTAGTTCCTGCTGCGATGCCAATTAAACAATGAAATAGAAGGATTGCTCCGAAAGGGATGAGTTGTAACCAAACCCAAGAGCAATTAAAGAAGGGATTAATAAGACCTAGTCGTTCAAGTTGGGGATCAGCAATAGTTTTTGTAGCCAAGTCCGATGGATCTTTAAGATTGTGCATAGACTATCGGGATCTGAACAAGCAAACGATCAAGAACAAGTATCCTCTACCCCGAATAGATGACTTGTTTGATCAATTACACGGAGCTCGAGTATTCTCTAAAATGGACCTAGCTACAGGATTCCATCAGTTAAGGATCGCAGAAGATTGCATCCATCTAACTGCATTCAAAGGTCCGAATACTTTCTATGAGTGGTTGGTTATGCCTTTTGGGCTGACTAATACACCCGCTTATTTTGTTAACCTTATGAATAGAGTGTTTAGAGATGTGCTAAACAAATTCGTGTTTGTCTTTATCGATGATATCCTTATCTACTCAAAGACGGAAGAAGAACACGCAAGGCATCTAGAAGCCGTGTTGGAGATATTGAGGAATAATGTGCTTAAAGCCAAATTCTCAAAGTGCCATTTTTGGGAGAAGGAGGTAAGATTCCTTGGACATATAATATCAAGGGATGGAATTTCAGTGGATCCAGGGAAAGTTGCAGCTATTCAAGATTGGAAGCAGCCACAAACTCCTAAAGAGATTCATAGCTTCTTAGGTTTGGCAGGATATTACAAAAGATTCGTTCAAGACTTTCTAAGATTGCCTATCACCTAACGAAGTTGACAATGAAGGACGATAAATTTGTTTAGACTCCTAAATGTGAAGAAGCATTCCAAGAACTAAAGAAGAGGTTGACAACCGCTCCAGTTTTAGCAATTATAAATGGAAATAGTGGATTGACCGTTTATACATATGCTTATGGAGAAGGAGTTGGTGCAGTTTTAATGCAAGATGGGAAGGTGATTGCTTACACAAGTAGACATCTGAAGATGCATGAGAAGAATTATGCAACACACGACTTAGAATTATTAGCCGTTGTGTTCGCTCTAAAGATATGGAGGCATTATTTGCTGGGTAAGAATCTTTCACAGTTTATTTCGGTAAAACTTTGAATTGATCTTAGTAAATAATATTCCATCTTTTAAGTGAAAAATTCGAACTCTTCATGGACCAAAAATCTTTAAAGTATCTTTTCATCCAGAAGGATTAAAACATGAGGCAGCAACGCTGGCTAGAATTTCTCGCGTCATATGATCTAGATATTCTATATACACCTGGGAAAGCCAACATAGTAGCTGATGCATTGAGTAGGAAGTTAGCTACTATTTCTTATTTGGTAGTAACTCTAACTCTTTAGGAAAAAATAACTAGCAAGCAAAAAGAAGATCGATTCCTAATGGAGATTATTGAAGATATACACATAGGAAGGAGTTCAAGCTTTAAAATAGATAACCATTGAGTTTTGCGGTTAAATGGAAGAATTTGTGTTTCGGATTTTGGAAATCTTAAGCAAGAAGTATTAGCTGAATGCCACCCAACCAAACTTAGCATTCATTTGGGAATTCATAAGATGTACAAGGACATAAAGCGTACATTTTGGTGGAGAAGCATGAAGAGGGACGTATTCATCTATGTCAGCCGTTGTGAAAATTGCCAAAGAATCAAAAGTGACCAACAGAAGATGGTAGTATTACTTCAACCTTTGGAGATTCCAGCTTGGAAGTGGGATCAAATATCCATGAATTTCATTGATGGCTTACCCCGAACAAGGAAAGGAAATGAAGGCATTTGGGTTATTATAGACCGATTAACCAAAAGTGCACACTTTATTCCAGTTAAGCCAACAAGAACGGCAGCAAGCCTTGCGGAGATATATAAGAAGGAGATTGTCTGATTGCATGGAGTTCCGAGTAGTATAGTAAGCGATCATGATCCAATATTCACTAGTCGGTTTTGGAAAGCACTACAGACAACTTTGGGAATGAAGCTGAGTATAAGCACTGCATATCACCCCCAAACTGATGGACATACAGAAAGAGTCAACCGCTTTTAGAAGATCTTTTAAGAGCATGTATTCTAGACTTTGGAGGCTCGTGGGAGAATCATTTACATTTAGTAGAGTTCACCTACAATAATAGTTATCAAGCTAGTATCGGCATGGCACCGTATGAAGCTCTGTATGATTGTCCATGTAAATCGCCTGCATGTTGGATAGAAACCGAAGATCGGTTAGTGCTTGGCCCAGATATGATACGAGAAGCTTTAGAGAAAGTAGATATGATTAGGATGAAGCTAAAAGAAGCCCAAAGTAGACAGAAGAGTTATGCAGACCGAAGGCGTAGAAATCTGGAATTCTCAATTGGAGATTTAGTCTTTTTGAAAGTCTCTCCAATGAGAGGAGTAGTAAGATTTGGAAAAGCCGGGAAGTTAGCACCTCGATATATTGGACCTTTTCCCATTCTCGAACGAATCGGCCCACTAGCTTATCGAGTACAATTGCCTGAAAGATTGTCCGGTGTACACAATGTTTTTCATATATCACATTTACGGAAGCATGTATATGACCCAGAACAAATCATAGAAGCGGCTGCTCAGGATGACTTGGAGGTAGAACCAAACTTAGCGAAGGCCCGTTCGAATCATGGATCAAGATGAAAAACGATTAAGAAGGAAGGTAGTACGATTGGTCAAAGTTCAATGGAGCGGGGATGCTGATGATTGCACATGGGAAACATAAGATATAATGAGAAAAGCATATCCCAAGTTTAGGATCGATGTATAGACTTTATTTATCGTTTGAGTGTACTCACCGCATGTGGTGTGGTCGCTTATTGTATATATTCCATCTTATTGAATATATATTTTCTTTTGACCTATTTTCTTCTTATCTAATTTCGAGGACGAAATTCTTTTAGGTATGGGAGAATGTAATGACCCAAAATTTAACCACCTCAAAATATAACATTTAAAGTGATTTTAAATATAAAATATAAAAGGTTTTATGATTTAAATAATATTAGATAGGATTTGGAAATAGAAATATACATAAAAATAGTAACATTTGCTTATATCGACAAAAGTGACAAAATCCTGATTTCAGAAAAGTAAGTTTAAGTGGTTTGATAAATTATTTTAATTTATTTATGAGTGTTTATATCTTTAAATAATATTATACAAATTTATTTTTAAATTTGGTTTACATAAATAAATAGTTTAACTAAAACGTCAAAATATGACCGTAAAACATTTTGTCAAAATATCAACGTTTTGTCGATTTAAAGTTGTCGCAACATTGTTGTACCTTTATTTTCTTATATATGAACATATATTCAAATAGTATAAGTATTAATTAATTTACTAATCAAGTTTACTTTTACTAAACATACTTAGAAAATTCTAGAAAGTAATTAACAAAAAGTAAGCATAAAAAGACAAAAAGTGTTATAAAGTCAAAAAAGTAAACATCAAATTAAACAAACATAATTAGTATATTCTTTACTTAATACTTAAGTGAAAATGACATAAAGTAATGATTTGAAATGTGATGTTAAGTGTTAGTTTGCTTAAAGTATAAGGAAAGGGTATTTTGGTCTTTTTACAAAATATTATTTTTATCCAAAACTTTTTCTATAAATAGCCATCCACTTTCTTCACTTTTTACATAACTTATTCTTCATTTCTTAAGCTTTTCTTCCACTCTTTAATGGCTTCTTTCCATAATCAAATAATGCCAAAATATTTCCAAAAATAAAACAAAGAAAAAATATCAACAAAACTCCGCCCGAACCACCTCAAAATTCCTCCATTTCTCTTCCTCCACTCACGGCCCTAGCCTCCACCATCAACTTCGAGCCAACCTTCCCCCATCAACCAAGGCCCATCACTCCTAGCCTTCCCCAAGCCAAGTCGAGCCATCCAAGTCTAAGCGTTCAAGGAATCGTAAGCTAAAAACATCGAGTAGCGAAGCTATAGCCGATTTTTCGTTCACCAAAACCAAACAAAGTGAGAACTCCTAATTTATATGTATATATTTGGTTGTGATGTTGTGATATGTATGTTTGGATGTTTGGTTATGATATTGATTTCTATATGTTGTTTATTGCATGAAAATATTGAAACAAGTCACGATATACACGACATTGATTCACACGGAAAACACTTTCGAAAATAAATTGAAAAGTGATATGAATCATTTAATACCTTTTAAAATGATTAAAAATGATTTAAAAATGTTTTATAAATATATAAACTTGTTTTAGCAAAGTTTGAATGAAAAACATGAAATATGTCAAAACTAAGCGCGTCGCGCAACGATAGTTCGCGATTTCGCGCCGAAAGTTTAAATAAGTATAAGAGGTGGAATTTAGCTCGGAATTCTTCAAGATAAAAATTTTATGAACTATTATATCAATATCTTTCAAACCGAGAAAGAAAATTAAGATTTCATTAAGTAGATTTTAAAATATGTCCAAAACAAATTTCCAGAAAAATCGCGTTTTTGCAGTAACGTGACCAAAGTTTAAAATTGATATATTAAATGTTTTGAAAATATGAAATAAATTCAAAAAATCTTTAAAGATGTTTTAAAAGCGATTTAAGTTGAAAAGATGGATTTCTAAATGATATAAAAGTCGTTTTAAAGAATATAACTTTTAAAACACTATTTGCAACACTTTTTCGCAACGCTTTTCAATAACTTTTGAAATAAAGGTTGGAACTAAACAATTCTTTCCCAAGTCTTATGTAACAATTCAAAATTATTTCAAAGGTGGTTAAACAAATAGTTAAGTGATTTAAAAAGGGAAAATGAGTATGCGAAAACAACTAGTACATTTGTCCCGCCTGTGAGATCTAAAAGTGAAAATAAGGTGTGTTACTAAGGTTAGGGATGGAGCAACCAGTGCCCTAAACTTACCTGGCCTTAGTTTTCTCTTTTAGGCGAGGGGTGGAACATATCGGAAGGAAAGCCCGGATGCTCAATTTGGATTTTATAGAAATAATCTTCTTGTACTCATTATTAAAATCCGAAGAGGGAACTTGTCCTATTCGTGGAATTTAAAAGGTGATCTCACCGTTATTCCGCCCATAGCACTTGTTGAATATGGAAGTTGATTTTGAATAAAAGTAGAGTGATTTCTATAATCTTATTTTCTCAAAAGATACTCTTTAAAAATGGTTTGAGAAATATTCAAAAAAAAAAGAGGTTTAAATGATTCCGTATTCACTAAAAGAATATTTTGAAAATATATATCTCTCGAAGATATTTTGGTAAAAAAAATGAATGAATCGAAAAACAATCATCTAATTACATCATTTTTACCGATGATTGGATTTCTAAGGAACCGAGGTCGGATTTGGGTAATTCCTATCCGAAAACCACTTTGAACCAATTTAAGTGTTCGAAGATTGAAGATGTTCGAAGATTGAAGATGTTTGAAGACAGAGATATTGAGACGAATAATAACGAAGGACTACTTGTTGATTAATTGGAGATAAACTTCCGATTCATTATATTGTAGCAGTGGTCTCTTTGTTGTGAAAAATCTCAAGACCACAAGGACTTCTAGCCTAGTAATGGCCGAGGAAAGTACCTTCGGTTTCGTTCAGTCCCAGAACGAACTTGTATGGATGAATGTCTGACCTTGCATTCCAAATCACAATGAGTGATCTCTATAACAGTATATCAGTCGGTGGCGGAGAAGACACCTTCTCTTAGCTTAACACCCTTTTCTGAGACATACGAGCTCAAGAAGTTATACGTTTATAGAAATCAGTCGTGTGAATGTGGAATGGCAATGTGGCATTCAAAGTGAAAGAAGATGTGCTATGTGAAAAGGTAATCGTTGCCTCGAGCCTCGTCAACCGGAAATGACCGAAACAACGTTAGATGCGGCAAGGCTAAGTGGGTCATTCCCAATTATGGTATGATCATTCCCTTCTAGATATATTTCTTCCCACTATGACGTTTGGGATGTAAATTAATGTGGATGTATGCGAAGAGATCTCTCGGATAAAGGTCGGTAACGACCGGGGGATGACATATTCTGTACTATCTAGTTATAGAGGTAGGCCGGTCTTGTGTTGGTAGAGGAGCTTTGCGATGGTTCCTCTGGACATCCATCTAGAGGTGTACCCATCGAAAGGTAGTCCCTTCACTTGGTCATTTGTATGGAAATCCATTCCCCAATAAGAACTTACGGTTTTGTTTGTAGAACCTAGTATGTTGGAATTTAATCAATGTAACAATTTCGGCTAAGATTAATAAGTTTATTTGCAAATGTTTTCAAGAATGTCATTAAAAATAATATCCCCAAATTTTATGTAATAAAGAGTTTTGGTTATCATAATGTAAAAACCCGTCCCGTGTTTATGTGCGGCGTGGTCTTGTGAGATACCTTTTTGTTTTCAAAACATCGTACTTTGAGTTCTCACACCAGTCTCATGACTGACCCGGAGTTTGTTTTTCCCTTTAAACTCTGGGTGCCCTATTTTTTGGGAAGTCATGTAGTCAGGATACCTTAGGAGCATTTTGGAGCATGTTGGGGAGCATTTTGGAGAAGTCTTTTGGAGCTATGAAGATTGAAGTACCCTATGTAAATATCTACCTATATTCCGCTGTGTTATGTAGTATGTATTTCCCAGCATATGTATGGATAGACAGTTATAATTATCCCACTGGATTTGTATTTGACTCTGATCATTTATGTATAATTAAAATGTTGAATGCGATGTGCGATTCTATTATTGTGTTATCTCTTATATTTATTTTCTTTTACAACCCTGATAATCTGCCTCCCCATCACTTGGATTTATGGCACGTGAATACCATGGATGTATTAGTGTCGATTTCTGAGGGTCGAGGAGACGGGTTGTCACATTTCCAATCTAAAATAAAATCAAATTAAATTTATTTATAAGGTGTGGTGATCTCTTTAGTTAGCTACTTTTCTGAAAGAGTTAGGATTTGATCCAAGGAGATTCTGATTCAACATTCAAGGTGCAATATCAAGGCTACAAAATAAGTAATATATAATCAACATTTGCTTATATATATGTTTATTTATGTCATTACAAATGTGTAGATTATAACCATATTTTATCACAAATTTATATGTCTATTTGATGTTAAACGTGTATATGTATATATTCATACACATTAAAAAATTCATTCATATGTGTATTATTACTTTTGGCCACTTTGTAAAAAAATATTTTGAAAGTAATCTAGTTTTAAAATAAATTTTAAATACAATTTTTTTTATAATTTTTAATATAAATTTATTTATTAAATCTTGTTCTTATACATACATACATACATACATATATATATATGTATGTATATGTATGTATGTATATGTATGTATGTTTGTTGAATTTTTCTTTACAAATATATATATTTATATTCATTAGAAAACTGAAATTAAAATATTGACTACATATATGTTAAGATTTTTAAAATTATAACGTTTTAATATATATATATATAGTATATGTTTTAAAAACATAAATTTTATTTGGAATTTATCGTTTAAAAAATTAATCTTGAAATCCGTATGTAACGACCCGAAAATTTTAACGATTTTTATAACGTAATTAACTGAATTTTTCTTGAAAATAAAACAATTAAATTTGACAATGAAATTTTGATATTTGGAATGCGTCTATTTTAACGTAGCAAATGTCAGATTTTCATCAGAAAATATGAAAGTTAGTTATGTTGTGTAATTTTCAATTTCAATTTAAATATCAGTTAATTTGATGGTAATAAAATATTTTTGAAACCTGAATACTTTTATATAATAAAATTGTAAATCATTTTCTGATAGAGACTTTATATTTCGTTTCACCGAATTTGGACTGCTCTAGCTCCGTTTATCTTATTTTCGGTGTTTTAGCAGCATTTTGGCAGCGAATATCGACTTTTGATATGATGGTCGTATCATTGATATCAGTGTACCATTCTGTTCGCCTCGTCATGCTGATCTTCGTAGTATATTCATTCTTGTGATTCAGTGTCTGGTACGCGGCGAAATCGACAAAACGATTTGTCGTATCGGTTCCGTATTGAGATTTTGTTGTCCTTTGTCTTTTAAATTGCCAGCCGTATAACCTAACAGCCATTTCCTTTTATTTATTTCTAAAATCAACGTAGAGTTTTTCAACATTCCCATTGGTTATATTTATTCTCTGTTGCCCTTTCATTTCTTCCTCTGTTAATTTCAAAAAGTTATAAAATATATATGAATTACATTCTTTGTTTGGCTGTGCAACCTTTCTCTTTCCCGCTCCTTCCATTTTGCACGCAACCACCTTCTCCCTCTCCAATGCTCAGCCTACCACCGCTTTTCCCCCCTTACCGCAAAAGCCTGCCGACCCTCTTTTCTCCCACCATCACGACACGCAGCACATCCACGCCCGCCTCCAATCCTTTAGTCGTCGCCCACCGTCAGCCTTTGCACCATCCACCGTCAACCCGACCATTCCCTTCACATGAATCATGAATGACCAGCACAACCTTCCTCCAGACCTCGGCTGCACACAGCACCCAGCCACCGAAGCCCACACACCAAGTCAACCATCAACGCCTCTCCACCTGACCTCGTCATAGCCTCTGACAACAACACCCGTGCCCACTCACCACTTTCTCATTTCTGACCCATTCACCTAGGACATCCTCCACCATGACAATAGCCATCTCTACTTCTTTCACATCTCATTCCTTCACCTAGCACCTCCCATCGAACCTTGTCAACAGCCGACCATCTCCTCCGCAAGCCTCCTTCCTTCCCTCTGCCTTGGCATGCCCGACCCACCACCACTGCAGCCATCTTCCTCACCCATTACGCCCTGACCATTAGCCTCCCTCTCCACACCCATTAGCAGCAGCCGTGCCTATTCTAAAAAAATTATTTGCAATTCACGTGTAATGGTTGTGAAATTTTAAGCATAGCCGCGACAGTTCTTTCCTTAGCCTCCTCATCTGAACCAAATGCCAGCAACTCTTCCCAGCCAACTCCTTCTTGATGATCTTATTTGAGAAGATATATTGGTTTATAATAGTTTATATATCTATCAGTATATATGAGTTTATAAAATTTTGTATATAGATCTCTTTTTACAATTAGTGTATATATATATGTTATAATAATAATAATAATAATAATAATAATAATAAAGTATGTTTATATATATATATATATATATATATGTTTTCAATTTTTTTTGCATAGCGGCTGTCTTGCTTTATATATATGTATATAATAATATTGATTTAAAGTATATATATATATATTTATAATAATATTGATTTTAAAGTGTGTATATATATATATATATTATTTTGAAATGTGTTTTAAAATTTGAATATTGATTTTAAGAGGAAAAACAGACACACACACACAGATATATATATATATATATTTGATTTCCATCGAATCCAGTTCATCGTACTTTGCTTTTGGTTTCGCCGCTGTCCAGAATTGATCGTAGCAGTTAGCTGTTTTGATTTGTCGCTTATCCGTGTGCTTGTCTAATTTCTCTAGCCTCGAAAGGTGAGCAATCACTCACGATTACATTCTTATATATAGTAAATTTAATTCACATGAAATGACAATTGAAATATGTTGTTAAATTTGAATTGTTAGTTATTTAATTGTTAAATATGATATGCCATTATCTGCAATTGTTTACCTATGACATATGACACCATAACCTCTTGTATATATTATAATTAAATTGTCAATGATGATATATGCCTGCTATTGATATGTATGTCATTTTATAATATTCTTTTATTGTCCTCAGTCTGCAAGTTCCCTGTTAGTTTATAAATTCCCTATGGGTTGAAATGATAAACCCAAGCGATTTTATTGAATTTAGATTTTTGGATTGCGGGTTGAAATGATATATACCCGTAAATATAAAATTTAAATTGCAGATTGAAATGATAAATATCTGTATCACTTGACCATAGGATAGAAAATTATATACTGACACCGTTGGTCTGTTTTTGGAAATGATTTCCAAGGTTTGAAAGTAAATATTTGGGTTTTAATAAATAATGGTTTTTAAATATAATATAAAGATTTTAAATTTTAATATATGTGTAAAAGTTAGATTTTTTTTTAAATTATATGTTTTGGAAATTTTAAAATTTTAAGTTAAGTTTTGAAATGTAAACTATAAAATTTTATTTATAACTTTATTATTTTTAAAATATATAAAATAAGATTTAAAATAGATTTAATTTAATAATAAGATTTAATTTAATAAAATTTAATTTACCTAATAAATATATATATAATATGTTTTTAAATATTTATTTAAATTTATATTAATATTTTGAAAATAGACTTTTGTAATAACTTTAATAAATTAAGGTTGGAAAGATAAATTGAAATTGATTTGTAATTTAATTTGTTTAAGAATTGTATTTAAATAGAAATTGATTTGAAAACTTATTAATTTGAGATTTTTAAAGATACGATTTTATAACTTGATAACTTGATTTTGATTAAAGGTGAATAAATGAATATTTTCATATTTAAATAAGATTGAAATTGAATATTTAATTTTTGATTTAAATTTGAATTTGAGATTTTATTTAAATGTTTATAAAAGTGATTAAATGAATATTTTCAGAATTTAATATAATTGAAGTTAGATATTTAATTATTGATTTTATTTAAATTTGTAATTTGAGATTTCATTTAAGTGTTATTAAAATGATTAGGTGAATATTTTCAAATTTAAATAAAATTAAAGTTGAATTTTGAAATATAAATGAGATTTTTCAAATTGAGTTATTATAAATTGTTTGAATATTTAAACTTTAAAATCTATTGAAATTGGAGGTGGTTTTAAATTTGTAATTCAAACCTGGATTTGAAATCGATATAAATTAAAATGGTTTAGTGAGAATTTGAATTGAACCTTTTACCCTTTCAATTAAAATTTGTTAAACTGAAATTGATTTAAATTGAATTGTGGAATTAAAGTTGATTTGAATTAATGTGTGAAGTTGGAAGAAGCAATTCTACTTTGAAACTATTTTAATATATAAACTATTTTTAATATATAAACTATTTTTAATATATAAACTATTTTTAATATATAAACTATTTAATATATAAACTATTTTAAAATATAAACTATTTTTAATTTATAACTATTTCAATATATAAACTATTCTCAATATTTAAACTGTTTAAGTTGGAACTGTTATGATTTAGATTTAATGGATTTAAATGTGAATATTTTGATATGATGGTTTAACCTATTCCGTGGTTATGAATTTGAAATGAATATGATTTAAAGTGATTAAAGTGACATAATTTTGAAAGTGATATGATTTCGAAAGTGAATATGACTTTAAAAGTGATATGATTTCTAAAGTGATATGATTTTGAAATGAATATGATATTTTGATATGAAGTATAAACTGTTTGAAATGAAAACGACCACGGTGTGAAATAAGCGTTTGGTTGTTAAAGAGACCGAGATCAGATATTGTCATACTCTCTGCCAATACCGAAAGCCACTTTAACAACTGTGAACGTGGTGGAGATTCCAGAACGAAGTAGGATGGTTTGGCGATGATTCTGTATGAGGTATTAACGCAGCCCTGACTCCCGCGAGTCAGATTGATGTGACTAAAACAGGAGCTATACCTGGGCCAAGTGAGGTCGCACCTCCGATCGAGCATGCTTCTTCGATACCATTCTATTACTTTGTGATTTTATTGGGTGCACCATTGATTTTGGAAGTGTGTCTCGAGGTGGGTGGTAGTGGCTGCTATGCGTTACCACCAGCCCGGTTCTGCAAAATGGTAGAATCCTACCCCAGGCATTACCTCACGTGCCTTGTCACATGCCTTATCGCACCCTCTACGAGTTTGGTTTGTACCGTACCTATGGAGTGCCCTCTTATATCCCTACAGTTTACGGAGGAGTTACGGTACTATATAGACTACGGGAATATATAAAATGTGTTAAGGAGGATATGGGTAACGCCTTAACGCTATTTTAATAGTTTACTTTACTATAGACATTATCTATGTAGCGTATTGTACTATGTATATAGATAGTTTAACGGATCCTTAGAGGATGGGTATCCCAAACATCCTTTAAGTTATTTTGTATTTCAGTTGACATTTCACTTGAGTTGATTTACCGGTATAAGAATGTTAATCCTGACTCGAGTGTTTTATGTTTTGATTTATGCTCGGGTCAGACTGAGTGCCACGGCCTTTGAGACTCACTTTTAGAGCTTGGACTTTTTCTTGAAGACCTGTCTTATATCTGTTCAGCTTTTAGTTATTCCAGTTATTTCCAGTTGTTTGTTCTGTCTTGTCAGTTACTTTTGTATTTGAGATTTCTGTTGTATTTATTTCAGACTCTGATGTTCTATAGTAGCTTCATGAACTACTATTTATCTATTCCGCTGCTTATTGTTATATTACTCTGTGTCTGTGATTGATTTTATTTACTGTATATGCTAAGTTTTGCCAAATATAAATTAACAATCTGTTGTTTTGAGCAATTCAAGTCTGACATGAGTGGATGATTGTCGATTTGAATGGTTCGAAATACCAGGTCGTTACACCATATGATTTTTTAATTAAAAACGATTTTCTAATGTGCATAAATTTAAAAAAATTGATAAAAAATATTTCTACCAAAATGACAAATATACAAAAAAAAATTATCATTTATATGTATAAATTAATATTTTAAGTAAATTTTGAAATATACATATATATAAATATGGTTTAAAAAATTTGATTTTTCAAGTATATATATATTTAAATTTTGATTTTAAAATTTAAAATATATTTTATTCCAGATCTACATATGATTTAAATTTAAATCTATCTAAGGTATTTTAAATGTTAATTTGAATTATTTGAAGTAGTCAACATATTCGAATTTAAATTTTTATATATAAATGCCTTTTACGTATGTGTAAATATATATATATATATATATATATATATATCTGTGTGTGTATGTGTGTGTGTATTAAATTAATATTAAAATAATAGTAGATAGCAAATACATATGTAAAGGGGCTAGTGTGGCCATTGCAGTGTAAGTCCCAACACTTATATACGGGCATACTAAATCATGTACACATCTAGATGTTGCACGTACACTTACATGTGTATGTGTATTTGATACACACATACAATTTTTTATATTACACACATATATAAAATCAAGTCTCTATATTAATTAGTTAAATAAAATAAGATTTTGTTTAAAATTATTTAAATTGAATCTAAATCAATTTAGACTTCATAGGATCAACAAGATCTAAAATGGACATTTTTTGTAAATTCACCCATTTATCTCGCTAGATGTTGGCTCAGTTCCAACAGTTTCCATCGTCCATCTATTGGACCCTAGACCTTTTCATCCATATTATTTCCTCTTGGGAAGTGACTTCGTCGAGTTCTTTTTAAGGTTTGAAAGAATATTTTGCTCAGAAATTCTTAGTAATCTAGCTTCTTATAATTTTTTAATTTTAAAAATTTAGATAGTAATTTTTCCTTTTTGGTTCTAATGTTGTCAAAGACATCTTTATTCCAATTTTTAAGAAATAACCTTAGGTCTCTGAGCTTATCAACAAAAACATCAACGATGTTGCCCGAATAGATAACATTATTGTTAATCATAGAAAGCCATTTGTTGATAATTAGGTTAGTAAAGTTAATTTATAAAAGTCATATCTTTTCAAATATAAAAATTCTATGGATTAAAAAGTGGTTTTCACAAATTAGCATAATCTGGAAATGGTCAAAATAAGTAGTTGGAAGCCCGTTAACGATCAGAATAGGGAATCTATCTTCCATTTCTTTGCTAATGAAGAAATGGTTGAGGAGGGACATCAAAGGGATTTCCATTGAGTTTGCCATGTAAACCATATATTATCAAGTGGTAATTAAATTAAATTATCAATAATAATAAACTAGTTGAACTCATTCATAGCGGAAATGTCGCATTCTATAGGCGAGCACTTACCTAAAATCTGATCACTTTAAAATCCCTCCTACTACCCACGGACCAACGTTAAGGGATCTAAACTCTTGACACTCGTACCAAAGGATTCTCCTATCAATCTTATAATGCATCCTATAAACATTAGAGACATTTAATAAGGAATCATATCTTAAATCTTTAAAAATAAAGTGCATTAGTAAATGTTAATAATAGATTGAATAAGCTTGACAAAGTTGTATTTCCATCTCACTATTAGACCACCCGAACTACCCCTTGCAGGGACACAAACCCAGTTACTAAGGTAAAACCCTCATAAATTTCTATAAAAGCAGTATTCAGGGCATTCTATTTTGGTTTCTTGTAAATGGGCAATGTCAATGTTATTATCCTTTAAAAAAGATCTAATTGTAAACGTTCCAGCTAATGTATCTTTTGATTTAAATATGCGAACCCTTTCTAACTCTTTGTTTCTAATAATATATTCTATGTCAGAATGATTTATATCAAATACAGAACCCACCTTTCTAGTTAAATCAAGGATAGAACTAGTCAATAAATCATTCAACATGGGAACGCAATAAGTGCTACCTAAATAGTCAACAGAATCTGAGCTAGAGCTAGAAAATCTAGTAGCCGAGTGAGAAGAAGTGCTATGAATCCAATAACTCTACATCACCGAGCTGCTGAGCTGAAGAGACCTGCACCTAGGACCTATTTTTGAACCCGCCGCTAGCTTTGATCTCAAAGCATGCAACCATTCCCCCACCGCAAAGTTCAATCCCATGTCCACATCCCAAATCGAAATGTAAACCATTATGCTCGAATTTAAATAGTCCGGCATTGCTATTCCTGAATATAGCTTTAATCTGAAAAGCCCACCATTCGTCCCTCCCATGGGCATTTTTTCGACTAGGTGCCTCAAATAAGCATCAGACCCATCCTTTAGTTGCTATTCAAAACCTCTGCCCGCATCCCTTTTTTGCATAATAATGACACTCTCAATATGTATCATACCAGCCTCTTTCGTGTTCTTATTGGCCTCTTCAAGATCTTTAAGAAATTCACTCATTTCAATGGGTCCAACTATCTCTTTACCATTGTCTAAATGTTCGGCGTGCGCAATACAACTCGTTGCTATGCCTTGTCCTCACTCTGCAATGTACACATACCATACCCAATTTTCCTTTCTATACTATACTATTAAAATCGGGTTCCTCTATAAGCTCTCTCATTGCTTTGTGTCTTTTCCACTTCTAATTTCTTTGTTTTTATATAAAAAATAAATTCTTATCTATTTTATATATCTATTATATAAAAAAAAGAATATTGGACCATTATATTCTGATCTCTCATTCACTCTTACTCAAAGTATTTTCTCTCATTAATTTATGGAAAAAAAATTCATTTATCTCTATAAAATTAAATGTACTCATTTAAAACCAAATTTATTTCTATTGTAAGATAATTGTTTCTCTAATAAGTATTATATCTTGGTTTAATTTTCACTTCTAGCCCACTCCATGTATTCATTATTCTTAAATAATCTAAGTGACGTTCTCTTCCACTTCACCTTGCATTCAATATAAGAAAAAACATACTAGCTGATTCTATTCCCAGCCCACTTTCCTCCTTTCATACCCCATTCAGTTTTAAAATTTTATCACATCACACTTTGTTCTTTTCACGCCCCAAATCATACTAAACCACATTTAAATATGACATAGTTGGTTCACGAACCTCACTCGACCCAAACTTGGTTATTATACAAACCTTGCTCGTCCTTAACTAGGTTATTATATGAACCTAGTTCGGTCGGAACGAGGTTGGTACAAACCTCGCTTGGACCGAGCGAGGAATTTACAGAAGCCTCACTCTATTGGAGTTTGTTTTTATGACTTTTCTCCTAAACGTGATCGTTGTAGTTTGGAAACAGGGGCAATTTTGGAATATTAAAAATTAATAAATTAGAGGGATGTGGAAGGAGTAAAGCTGGGTGTGAATAGAATTGACCAAACATACTATTTCCTTTTTTTATTTCACATCTTCACTTCTCTAACAATTGTTTCTTCCATATCTCCAGTTTCTTAAATAAAAATTCAGTTATTTTCTTCACCTTTGTATTCTTCTTAATTATTTTAAAATCTATTCTTATTTTACAATGATTGTTTTTCTACCTAGTGCGTTTAGGTTCTAGATTTTCATGGTAAAATTATTGGAAAGCCAGCAATAACCTTGGCTTAGTGCATCAATGAAATCGAATCAGAGGTTAGATATTTATTTCATTGCTTATTTTTCTTTCATTCGAGTTTAAATTTGTTTTACTTGCAATAAATTTCTGATTTCCATCTCTGATTCAAATTTGTACCCAAATTCTATTTTCGTCTTATATTTTTTCGAATAGAATGCTTAGTTTATTGGATTTATGCATAAGCATCTCAGAATCTTCTATTATTCCAAAAAAATGTTATTGGTAAAGTTTAAATATTTTTCATTCTTCATGATTTGTATTAAAATTCATTTTCATTTTTTTTTTAAGATTATGAATTGGGTTTCTTTAACTTATTCTGTTGGGAATTATTGTGTTAGTTAACATATATATATATATATATATATATATAACCTTAAGTTATGTATAATTGAATAGAGGTAAAGTTAGTCCTTTTAATTCTTAAACATAAGTACATAAGAAAAATCATGTTAAGGACCTCTAGCTTAAGTGGCTAGAGGTATATGATGCTATAGACTAAGGTTCTGGAGGTCACGGGTTCGAGCCCTCAAAATATCAAAATGAGTGATCAGCTTGGATAGAGACCACGCTTATTCTCCAAAAAAGGAAAAAAGTAAAGTTAGGAGAGAAAAATTATATCTAAAGTAAAAGAAGAAACAAAAATTAATTTGTAATAAAATAGTGAGGGAAAAAAATGCACAAGAAACATTTTTGTTCCATCTTCAGTAGGCAACTTTAAAATATTATGAAAAGTTTAGTTTTAAATATGCATATTGCAAACTTAATTTTTATTTTTAATTCTTTTTCTTGTCTTAGTCACCTCAACTTATATTTTATAAATTTGGGTATTATCTTTCTTAACCAATCTACACTTTATATGTTTTTCTATACTGTTGTTTAATATACTATAAAATATTTAAAAACTCACATTCATGGTTTCCACTAAATTCTTAGTGATATTATGAAATAATGTAGTAATTATCCGTGATTTTTATGAAATTTATTTAATGTTACAATGTTCCAAATTTTTATGCAGATGGAAACCTTCATAGACAACTTTACATTGGAGATGTAATTATTTGTAATGATTATAAACGAAATATTTTTAAATACATAGGATAATATGGAATATTATTACCATGCAATTTTTAAAATTAATTTTTTGCGTTTTATTTTGATCCATTTGAATTCAAAGTAACCAAATAATTAATTACAATTAATTCTATTTCTATTGCAATTCATTTGAGAAAAATAATTCCATACTAATTATCTTTAATACTAATCAATTATAGAATTAAACATCAATGAGTTAATTCCTTATAATTATTTAAACCCCAATAAAAAAAGTATGTAAATTAGGTCCCTAAAATTAAGTTACTAAGTAATTGCATTTAGTTATGTAATTATTCACTAAATAATTGCAGACATTTATGCAATTATATCCAAAAGTTGCATAAAATTATGCAATTTTTTCGGTGAATAATTGCGGAAATTTCCGCAATTTTTTTGGTGAATAATTGGGGAATTTTCCGCAAATTTTTGAAAAAATTGCGGAAATTTCTATAATTTTTTGATATAATTGCATAAATCTCTGCAATTATTCACTGAATAATTGCATAAGTGTATGCCATTATTCGGTAACTTAATTCTAGAGATCTAATTTACAAACTTTATTTTACTGGGGTTTTTGTGTATTTTGAAACTTATTAGGGACCTATGACAAACTGTCCCTTTTTTAAATTGGGTACTTATGTGGTAGTATGTGGTTGTGAAACAGCTCTCCAGTGGTATATAACATACTACAAGTCAACATATGTTCAGTGGTTCGAATCACTACCTACGCAGGATTCGAACATGTGCCATCATTGGCTAAAGCCAGAGGGCTTAAATACTGGGACAATGGTGCTAGAATTTTTATGGTAATATAATATTTTGCTTTGAATTATGTTAATTTCTGCACCATTTTAGTTATAATATATGCATTCATATTTGAAGTAAAGGCAAAAATTATTTAGTTATTCCAAAAATTAAACTTCACAAGATTTATGTTTAACGTATATTTCTCATGTTATGTTATGTTATGTTTGTCAAAAAAACATGAAAATTTATGCTAAGATAATATTTTTCTATAGAGAATTATTGTTAAAGATTATGAATTTGGTTTCCCTAACTTATTCAGTAGAAAATTATTGTGTTTATTAACATATAGATACCAAAAAAACCTTAAGTTGTTCTGTATAACTAAATAGAGTCAAAGTTGATATATTTTTCATTCTCAAACACGAATACATAAGAAGAATCAAGTTGGTAGAAAAAAATATGTAAAGTAAAAGTATATATAAAAATTAATTTGTAATAAAATAGTTAAGAGAAAAAAATATAAATACACAAAAAACATTTTTGTTCTATCTTCAATGGGAAACTTTTAAATCTAGCGAAAAGTTTAGTTTTAAATATGTATACTACAAACTCAATATTTTAAATTCATTTTGTAATCTTAGTCACTTAAACTTATATTTTGTGAATTTGGGTATTATCCTTCTGAACCAATCTACGCTTTATATATTTTTCTACAGTATTGCTTATATATTACGAAATATTCGTTAAAAACTCTGGTTTCTACCAAATTCTTAGTGATATTACAAAACAATGAGGTAATTATCAGTGATTTTTATGAAGTGTTTTTATGTTAAAATAATTTTTATTCAATGAAAATGTTCTCAGCTAAGTATACATTGGAGATGAAGTAATTTATAGTAATTATAAGCGAACTATTTTGAAACTAGTATAATAATATTGAATATTATTATCATGCAACTGTTAAAACGTATTGGTTGCTTTTAATTTTTATCAGTTTGAATTCGAAGTAATTAAAGAATCAATTATAATTAATTCAATTATAATTACAATTCAATTAACGAGAAAATTAATTACATACTTATTCTCTTTAATTATAATCAATTATTGAATTAAAATAAAATCAATTAATTCCTTCTAATTATTTCCATAAGTAATCCTTAAAATTAATACATTTTATGCATATCCTCTATAAGTAGTTTTTTTATAGAGAGTGCTTTGGTGGTGGTAGTTTCTATACATTGGAGATGAAGTTATTTATACGGATTATAAGCGGACTATTTTTATATAGGATAATATTGAAAATTCAATTTTAAAATTAGTATATTTTATGTCCAGTGGTTTGAATCACGCACTACGTAGGATTTGAACATGTAGTCTCATGGTTCAAAGCTAGAGTACCTAACAACTGGGACAGTGATGTTGACTTTTTATGGTGATACATTATTTCATTTTGAATAGTGTTAATTTTTGTACTATTTTAGCTATAATGTCTACATGTATATTTGAAGTAAAGGCAAAATTATTTGGTAGTTCCACAAATTGGATTTCATAAGGTTTATGTTTTATGTATATTTATCGTGTTATGTTATGTTGTATGTACTAAAAAACATACAATTTAAGCTACGTTAATAATTTTCTAATTCGATATGTATTGAGTAATGTCAAAATTATGATCAACTCTCTATTTTGCGTGTTTCTCCTTGCAACTTTCTTATTCTCATCTATAACACTCATGCATAATAATAATTTTTCTGCCATATTAGTTTTTTACTTCTATTTAGTTCCACATTCTCCAAATTTCCTTTATTAAATCATGTCATGTTGTTCATATTCATATTATTTTCACATTTTCTAACAAACCAGGATTGTGTTCAACCGGTTGGAATCACCATAAGTGGAAGATACATAGTTCACAAGACTTCTTTCAAAAGGTAATATTCTAAAAAATGATTTATTAATTTTAGTGATACAATAGATGTAAAAGTTAATAGGCCAAGTGGTGAAACTATTAATTCTCATTTGTGCTTTTAATTTCAAAAAATGATGTTAAGTTTAGTTTATTTATGCTTTTAGTTTTAACCTAAATCCTTAGCTTTAAAAATTGATTATTTTTACAAATTCACTAAAGTATATGCGTTATATTTGTTAATTTGGAAATTTAATAACATGTTTATTGTTTAGTTTAGCTATTAATATTTTTAATGGGTATGTTTATATTTTATGTTCTTTAGAATTCGTTATTTAATTATAATTGGTTGAATATGACATTGGTGATAATAAATTCAGTAATATAGCATCAGAAAGAATTAATTTAATAATTGATATGTAATTAGTTCTCAAATTAATAATTTTAATCAGGACAAAGAGAAATAAGTTAAAATAAAAAATATTAATTCTTTATTTTGTTTAAATTAGAATATATAAAAATGTAAATGTATTTATCATACTTACTTCAAATTTTTGTTGCATGCATCAATAAATATATATTCATTTATTTGTGTATACAGTTTTACATTTATTTGTAACAATAAATATATCCATTTTATATTTATTTCTATGTGAACTTTTCTATACAATCTAATCGTCTATAAATTGATTAAGTTTTACATAATTTATTTCCTTATATTTATTATGTTAGGGCAAGTTTGGTTTATTACAACATCCATAAACTTAAATTATATACTTGCTTCAAAAGTGAAAATGTCAACTGGTGAAAGCATAAATTATCCATGCTTTCATTTTTAAGTATAATGTTACCATTGTCTTCTCAATGTTTTAATTTTCTAAAAATCTTACTTTCAACTCCAGTCAATTCTTAAACCAGAGAGATGTACACTTAGGTTTTTCTAATAAAATATATCTACACTTATTAGAGAATCTATGTAATTAGGTTAGTTTAAATCTTTACAATTTTTCGGGTTCTATTGATTATTGATATTATTAATGATTTCAGTCTAAATTTCGATTATGATGTAAATTTCATATTGTTCTCATCTTTAATTCTCAATTAATTAAATGTAATTGAATTTCCAAATTAATGGAAATTAATTCACTTAAGCTGGCTCAAAATTTAATGTATAATCAATTCTCTAACTTAATTTGAAATCAAATATATCATAAATTTGTATTGTAAGTTATTCCAAATTAATTTGAATTAGTAAATATCCATGTCATAATTTACTTATACTCTCAACTCCATACGATCCTAAATATGAATTCAATCATATGTGGTATCTATTCACATATCTATACATTGAATTATAACAAGAAAATAGGCATAAGGATCAACTTTGAAAAAAAATTAGGTTAAAGGACAATAAGTTTGTTTTTAGGCTGAAGGACAATGCTGATTATAACTAGCATTTTGTATAGTGTGAAACTGAATATAATGCTAGTTATAACTAGCATTCCATAGTGTGAAAATTGATTATAATGCTAATTGTAACTAGCATCTGTCCTTCAGTCTAAAAATAAAACCTAGTGTCCTCCAGCCAAAAAAAATTCTAAAGTTTGTCCTTTTCCCTAATTCCCTGTGGAAAAATGTAAGGGTGTGATATATTTAACACTTTAATGATCAACATTTTTGTTAACTATTTGCAAATTAAAGTTTTTATACCATAGATGGTTCTTTCTCAAAATGCACGAATGTTTGATACTTCGTATTTTAAAACTACTTTTAAACTATTAGAAACAAGCTTAGTTTAAAATTTTCATTTCTACAAATTTATTAGATATACCTAACATGTGTATTTTTTTTAGTTTAGTTGGCAGTTGATAATACAACAGGCTAACATATTTTTATGTTTAAAAGCAATATTATATTTATATTTTTGTTTATGCTCGAAGGCAACACTATATATTCAATATTTTGTGGAACATGATTACATATTTTAATTGATGTGAATAACAATCTGATTGTCTTATAAATTACATATCGTGTGGATGATTTGATGTGCAAGTGAATAATATTAAAAGCATTGTCCCAATATTGGATTAATACTCTACATGTCAATTTCTGATTGAATCTTCGATGAAAATTTATGGTCAATGTTTGTAGCCATGAACAAGAAAAAGACAAAGTAGAAGTGAGAAGTTATTGAATAAAAAAGAAAAATTAAATTAAAAGTATGTTTGAATGTAGAGTTAGGAATTAAGTGACATTGGTTTGTTGAAAGAAGAGAGATATAATAGGTGTTTCTATTCAATAAATTATTATAAAGAATTCTAACGAAACTAACAAAGTTATTTGATGCACATAATAAAAATGCAAGTTTTATTTAAGATTTTGTGGAAAAATGAATAATTTATCCATAAGTAAAAAATAGTTTCTATGGATTTTAGTTCATAATAAAACAAGTTAACTTTATCTACTTAATGCATTTTATAAAATCATTATTTTACCACACAATATTCATCCTTTCATATCAATATTTATTGGTTATATGCATTATTTTATGAAATACTGTATTCCGTTTTGTAATATAAGCATCTACAATAACTTATCCTAATAATAATAACTTATTTTTAATAGTTTGTTTCATTGATTGTGTTTTCTTACATCATTTGATCTAATTTTCGTCTTTAATGTAATATTATGAATTATTTTCATGTTATATTACGTTATATGAGTTAAAAAAATATGGTGTTTCCTAGCTACTGTTATATTTTTTCTAATTTAATTAATAACGCCTATGTAAAAAAGTAGATATATACAACAATGTACTACCATCTAAGTATCCAATTTTTAAAAAGTATAGTAATGCAAATGTTGGAATTTCACCTTTTTTAACAAAATTAGGAACAGTATTTCACTTGGAGCACATTTTCTATATTATTGAATCCCAGTAAATTCGACTTCGCCGGCAACATCTAAGGGGAACAAAAGAAGGCCCGCCACAACCTACATCCCCAATTTAAGCCATCCCTTTGTCCTATAAAGTCACCGAGGTTAACATTCGTTCTATAAAGTCAAATAACAAACAAACACTTGATGTTAACATTTGTTCTATAAAGTCATCGAGGTCCAAAGATATTGATTATACTTTTTGCAATCGAGATTACCTAAGTAGATTTATCAACAAAAATTTGTTAATATCATTTAATAAAAATCTATAAAAAATTATGATTTAAAAGCATATGCTTTCACTTTCATATAACAAAAAAAATCCAAAAATACACCGTTAAATAAATTATGTGGTGAACCCTGTGTGTACAGTGTAAGTGCACACGGATCTTGTATAATATGGCTTATATGTATATTCAAGTATATAGACTAAACTAAGCAGTACTGACTAGCAGAGTATTATAAAGTAAAGTAATAAAAGAAATCACACCAAGATTTTTATACTGGTTTGAACCTTCCATCCTACGTCCAGTCCCAGACTCCTTCTGGAATTAACTAACTAACCCTCACTAACTTGGAAGAACGAGTATCTTAGAAAATGCCCGAGCAGCTGAACGGTACTTCAACCTTTGCATGAACATCTCCAATAGGACTTCACAAAAGAAGAATAATTCTTTGACTTCTGATGAGTTCTTGATAACTCGAATATAGTCAATTGCGGTACAAGGGACTTCCTATAATCTCCTTGAGGATTCAAGATGCATGCTCCATGATTATGGAAGTATAGTAGGTGATTCTTGAGTATAGAATAATATTTAAATGCAATAGTTCAAGAGTACTCAAGAGAGAGAATAGAGATTAAAAAAAGCAAGTAGAAAAGTTAAAAACGGTTTCAGATGTTGATCTCTGTATATAGATATCAAAGAGTTACGTTGAATAGTTGTAATCGTTCAATCATAGCTATTACCATTTGCAAAGATGCTCACAGTCAATCGAAACTATTAGAGATGACTTTTCAAAAAATTTCCATTATAGGGTAATCAGTCGAATAAGTGTCAAAAATCAGTCTACCGAATAAGAACATTGAATTACGCTATGAAAACCAATATGTATAATAAAATATTGAAGTTCAGTCGACTGAATAAAATTTTCAATAGACTGTCCTCAGTCGACTGAGAATATATTATGTAACGAACTGACTTTCGACTCTCGAATGTTGACACTAAATACATCCACGGTATTCGTGCGTCGAGCACCCAAGTGGCGAAACAATAAAAGTTAAGGTAAAATAAAAAAAAGAATAGAACAAGAAAGGAAGAACACAACATCAAAATCTCAAAGCAGAACGGTAATATATAATATCAAAAGATTATAACAAAGGGTTACTCTAAATACAAAAATCTCATAGTTACTAAGACCTAAGTAGTGATCAACCTGGACAGTAATAACTACCTATACTCAAAAATGTTGATACATACAATACAGTAGTGTAGCGGGAATAAAAATAGTATAGAAGGTAATCACCAGCTCCTCTCCATAAGCTCCAAAGCATCCGTAGCTAAATCTGGAAACATACACGAGGCTAACCCGAGCATTATAAGAAAATAACAACCGGATCAGTCTGGTAAACCAACGTGAGAAACTCAATAAATAAGAGTGACATATAATAGCACCTTTGGAGGCCGTATGGATTACCGTAACAATATTCCCCTTAAATGAAACAAACCATTAATTAAGTTTAAAATATAGTGATATGATAGATAATGTCTAGTGTGCAGCGCATAAATCATATCAAATAGCTGTTGTGTGAATGCCACAATAATAATAGGTATACAATCAATACCGCTAAGGCACGTTCGCATAGGTGTAAGGATTTTCATGGAGCTCTCCTCGGATCAAGCCGAATCCGAACTCCATGACCAGGATTAGAAACTTCCTTTCGAGCATCATATATCCCTAGATAGAATATACTCTAAGGTAAACACAACTAGCCAACGATGAACTGTGTGGCACCAGGTATCAACAACTTCCGCACGCAACATATCGTAAGCATACTGTAGATCTGGAGTTGATATACCCTCATGGGTAAGCTAAACCAAAGATTTTGCAACTTACTCTGGATTTAGTTATTTCTGATGTCGAGGCTACGTTCGGCATCTTTCACATGAGTCTTCATCACTCGAGCAGCACACGAATCCCTAATTGGATTCTCTTATCACAAACAGATCACGAATCACTACATGGATTGGAGCATCTCGAATAGATCTTGAGCCTCCATATAAGTTCCCCGTATAAGTCCTCCGACGAAAGCTAACACTATCCTCTCTCTTGGAATACTCCTTAAGGTAGACAGTCCCACAAGATAGAAATGTTTGAAATGTTAACGTCGACTTCTCCCTTGGACATAACTTTAGGATAAATAGTTCAACTCTATAACATTTCCCTTCGCAACTGCTTCTAGAACATAGATCGCATATATGGTTTTTGAAGTTGTTACGGGTTTGAGTCATCTCATACAAGTACATTCTTCCCGCTTACCAGACTCTCCAAAACCAATTGACGAATTTTTGATAAACTTAATTCTGGTTCTCTCAGAAGTAAGCGAAAGCTAGAGACGTTTTGTACCAATGATCCTCCATGAGGGTTCTCATTGGTATGAAATCGCAAAGCCTTTCAACAACTTCTTAAGTCAATATTAGGTCAATTTTGATAATCGACTAATCGATTATCTAGTCAAAACAATTGCTTATACAAATCAATAATTGTATGCTTAACATGTTTCCGACATTCCAACTTAACCATTTCTCATTCAAGGGTGAAGCCAGGTAAGTTAGAGCACTGGTGCATCAAAGCCTTTCCTAGACACTTTATTATTAAATCTCACAAATAGATAAGTCTACCTCGTCGGCTTTTAGTGTTAAGTATAGTATTAATAATTTCTATAAATAAGTAAGAAATCAACACGATTAACATGTTTCTGACATTTTCCGACTTACTATTCCTCGATCAAGAGGAAAGCTGATAGGTTAGAGCTCTATTTCCCCATCCCTACTCGGACAACAATCTTAACTCTCACAAATAGATACGCCTTACCTCATTGGCTTTTAGTGTTAAGCATAATCAATTACTTTACAAACAAGTAATTTAACAATAAACCATTTGGCCATTTAGCAATTCTAACCACTTTCTAAACCTTTTGTTATACTTTTGAAACCCTTTTTAAAATGATATATAAGTATAGTAGTTTATTTACCAAAACTTCATATTTAAATAAACAAGTCAAAAGATATTTTATTACATAAGATATAAAATAGTCAACATAATTTTCTAAAAAATACACTTAAAAATGCTTTTAAAATACTTTATAATGCTTGTAATAGGTTTTGAAACATTTACAAAAAATATTACTTGAAAATAACAACTTTATAATTTCCTTATAAACTTGAAAAAACACGTTTTTATTATAAAATCCTCTTCTTTAAAAATTCACAACTAGTTCTTAAAAATTCATAAATATCTCAAATCACTTTTGAAATACTCTAATATGAGTTAGTAAGTACTTATAAAAATAATGAAACAAATTACTTCAATTTAAATATCATTTCAAACCTTTCAAGTCCAAAAATCAATTCTAAACGGGGAAGTTCTGCACAAGTGAAGTTTTGGTTTCTTTTTGAGATGTTACTTAATTTTTACTATTCAAGCTTTTAATAGCAACAAACATATATATATATATATAACACATTATAAATATGACGAGAAACCCCTAAGGATCTCTCTACAAAGTTCCATAGAAATAGCAAAAATAAGACAATTCCTAAGTGCATCATAACTAACATCGCTATAAGTGCACTTTCAAATCCGAGTCTGATCTAAACCATCTGTATATAACCTATGTGCTTTGTTCCAAGGTCTTGTCGCAAGTCATCCAAGTCCGTTCAAGTCCATTCCAAGTCCATACATATGGATCACGTATACTTCTTATTTTCAAAACACGAATCAAACCAATGTTTCCAACAATGTCAATAACAATTCAACAGCTTAAACACAATCAAAAAACAACATTTATATGTTATATTTTCCATTCAAAGAGGTGTGTTAACTGACCTTTAACCCAAAAACAACCAAGATCCAAGTACTCAAGTCAAACCTTTACCTTGCAACCTCTTATTCCTTCGTTATTTCCTTTGCTTTTCACTTGCTTTTGCCTTCCCTCTCTATAAATTGCTCGCGGTCATAGCTTCGTGAGTGACCATGGCTTTGTTTCTTCAATTTCTAACTAGGTGGAAGGTGTTACAATATTCCCGCAAGGCTTCACTCTAAATTTGAATTGATTTGCAATTAAATTGCTTTAGGAATTTAGAGAAGAAGAAGAATCCATTAAAGAAGCTTGTATTTGCTTTGTGAATTTGTGATTTATTCTTAAGGGTATGCCCCTCCATATATAGGTTAGTTTTGTGTTGCCTAAGCATACCTTCACCTCCCATGCTGTAGAAGACTCACCTCCCATCATTTCTCCTTTACGTCACTTCTCTTTTATGCTAACTATATTTATACCCTTCTCATGATAATATCTTATCCTAATGGAAGCTTCTAAAATGTTCCATGCTTTATGAAGAGATGTGTATGGTAATTAGTTACTAATTTAAATTCATTCGATCATTAGATAAGTGCACAAGAGTTCAAACAGTTTATATCGATTGAAAAGTTGTTTACCAATAAATCGATTTTCGGTCACATTATCGATTTTTCTTCGAAGAATATATTTTTGTAAATAATTTTCAAAACAAGTTTCTTATCATTATTCATTAATTAAGTAATGTCTAAAAAGTTTATAAAATCATATTTATAACACTTAATTATATTTCAAAATGTTTCGATATCCGAAGACGAAGTGCTCGAATTTCAGGGTCGTTACATATTCAGCCGACTGAACTGTGCAATTTCAGTTTTTATATAAGCAATTTGTAAAATATTTTTCAACTCATTGATATTTGAAAATACTTGTATGTAGGTGTGTAAGTGTATGTACCAAGGAGATTTTATATGTGTATTTAAGAACAAATATATATATTTGACTTGACGAACCGTATTCCATAGCTTTTGATACGTATATGATCTACAATGCTCTCCCTTTGATTCTCTGATTCAGGTGCTCCTTCTACCTGCATAATATTGTATATTAGATATACATAAGGATATAGTTCTCATTATTAAAACATAAATTCAAAGTTCTAACAATCTTCCCCTTTTTGATGATGACAACTATATGAATTATTGATTTAAAACATATGTATTTCTCCCCCTTAATACATACTTCCTCTGTCAATATTCTCTCCCCTTTAGCATCAACAAAAAGAGGAGAACACAACGGAGATTACAGTATACAAGGTATATCATAGGGGATGATTGAAATTCAAACATTTATTGGAAGTTAATACAAATCATATAAACAAATGCACAAACACATACTTGAAAAACTAGAAGAACATAACATAAACATGAGTTCAACACAAATGACCATAATTTAGTCGACTAGCCAAATCGTTCAGTTGATTGAATCTATACATGGTGGTTTCCCAAGAGTGGATTGCAATTTTTAGTCTACTAAAATATATAGGATTAGTCAGATAAACTACCCTGGTTCAGTCGACTGAGCATTCATTTCAATCGATTGAAATGGGCATTTTGGTTCCATAGATTAAATATGAGTTTAGTCGTCTACATTAATAACAGTTAGTCGATAAGGTATATATTTTTATATATGGCATAGGGGTTTAGTCGATAGGGAATCATCTTTAGTCGACTGAATGAATGAAAAAACAAATTCTAAATATTATTTTTTGTAATTTATGGACCTGTTGTTATATTTTATAACTTACATACTCTGAATATTTTATTTGCTTATATATTCTTATTTAAAAAAATGTATTGTATTACATATGTTTGAAAAGTACATTCACACACATATATACATTTATGATTTATTCCAAAGGGTATGCCCCTTCTTATATTGGCTCCATTTAGTGTTGCCTAAGCTTTCCTTCACCCCCCAACCATGCCATGGAAGACACACCACCTATCACTTCTCCTTTACATCACTTCTCTTTTATCCTAATTACACTTATACCCAATGGAAGCTTCTAGAATATTCCATGTTTTATGAAGAGGTGCATGTGTTAATTAGTTGCTAATATGTTCATTTGATCATTAGAAAAGTGCACCAGAGTTCGAAAAACTTATATCGATTGAAAAGTCGTTTATCGATACACTGATTTTCGGTTACATTATCGATTATTCTTTGAAAAATATATTTATGTAAACAATTTTCAAAAACAATTTTCTGATTAACTATCTGCCATTATATTTATAAAATAATATTTATAACACTTAATTGTATTTCAAAATATTTTGATATTCAAAGATAAAGTGTTCGAATTTCAAGATCGCTACATTATCCCCCACTTAGAACATTTCTTTCTCAAAATTCAAACAAGAACGACAATCAAAGAAGATAAACAAAAAAGATACATGTATAGAGTACTTCTGAAACTATATACAAAATAAACTGCAAACCAAAATGCATACTAAGCCACTCCACCTCCAGCGGTGAGTACACTACAAAAGATATATGATACTAAGATAAGAAGGAATCCTAGTTTATAAGCAACCCTGGATGGATCTCCATCAAACTTCCTTCATCTTCTTTGTATCATCCCGAGCATCCTTGCTTACGATACTTCTAACCTTAACAAAGGAAGAAGCACACAAATACTTAAATCGCATTCACACCCACTAGTAAAACAAAGCTCGTAGTCTATTCAGGTTCAAAAAATCTCCCATCACCCATGGATGACAAACAATCCACTAAGCATACCTTATGCTCAAACGCCTTAGGTTATTACTTAGATGATTATTCATGCTACCTCATAATCAAACGAAGAGTCATTCCCCAAACTCTTCATAAGCCAACAAACATAGTATACAAATGTACTAAAGCCCATATGATGCACATGAACCATCCGTATGCAATATTCGATCTAATCACTTGTTCGATCACATGAAATTTAACTTCTAAACTAGTATAGATCACTTAACCTCTCTAGTGCGGAATTTGATTTGGTTTCTTGACCAGAACCTCCATTCTCCTAGCATAGCCATATGCTATGATAGAAAACATCGGGATCATATCATGAACCTGTATCAAGTGTTCGCTGTTAAGAATCGAGTGAAAAATACTTGTATGGACCGGTGTAAACCGCCTCGAAAATATGTACTCGAATACTGGATTAAGAACAGTTATGCAAATAAAACGATCTACGTACAATTTACGTATTTATCCTATTGGTTTCTTAACTACATCAATTCTTTTTTATTCACATTCATTTATCCAAATAGTATGTCTTTTAATACTAAAATAATTTATGAATCATCTCATAAAACATAAATTCAAGTTTATCCACATTTTATAACTTAAGTTCACTCGTATAATACTGCATTACATCCTAAGAGCATATACAAAACGTCACTTTGTTTTACTTAATAAGCATGTTTTACTTAATAAGCATGTTTAACTTAATAAGCATGTTTAACAAATTTAAACTTGTTTTAACTTATTACCTTCTTAATTCAAGCGTTATAAAAACTCAACTTTATATTTTAAAAACACTTAGTTTCAAGTTTTATAACAATCCGGAAGTTCCTAACTATCCAAAACCATCAAAAAATTCCATTTTATTTTAATAATAAACTATCAAACAACATATCATATCATAATACACATACCATACCTTCCTAATGCATACGCTACACGTGTCCATGAAATAACTTAACAAGAGAACTTTAGAACCAAACATTGGCTTTCATTTCAAATTGTTTCGAAATAATATATACATATAAATTTTGTATATCAAATCTTACTTTGAATCAAAATCAGTTTTTACCAAAACAACTTTGTAGCATCCCATACTTAAAAACCCGAAATGAACGCGGACGATATTGCAGTCATCACCGAAATTATTTTGAAGCGACAGAAGTGAGTTCAGTAGATCCAAACCATACTTTGGTATTTAACCAAAATCATTTTAAAGCGGTGTCAAATACTTCGTATAATAATACTAAGTATCATGACCTTAATCTCCTAAATCAATTTCCTAAATATTTACTTTCAAATAATACTATTATTATTTTAACAAAAATCTTGAAAAACATTTTCAAAGATACCGGGATTTAAATCCTCAAATTCTCTGTTTAAATCCTTTTCATTTATAAATCATATTTTATAAACCATACTTATATAGAATCATTTCCTTATATAAATATTTTCACAAATATTTATTTTTAAAATATTCTATCATTCTTTTTCTTTATATCAAACATCATTTGCTAAATTTTAACTTCTAACCCAACATTATCACTGAACGCTTTATAGTCAAACCGTGAAACTTAATTCACAAGGTGTTCGTTCAATGTGCCCACAATTACTGTCTACCCACCCAATGATGTAGAAATGTAAAGCTTCTCATAAACTAGTTGAGCACAAATCAATAAAAAATAATACTTAATGTTCCTAACACACAGAGCATGACTAAACAATCAAGGTTATAGGATATTAAACTATAAGAAGCACTAGAGTCAAACAAACTTGAATAGGAAAGCCAAATAGTGTACCCTAAATAATTTTCTTCCCCTTCTCAGCTACATAAATAGCAAAGACCCTAGGTTACTACCCTTTCTTAAGCATAGGACAATCTCTAACAAAATGGCCAGGCTGGTGGCGGCCGTAACAACCTTTTGGTGCAAACTGGGCCTCAAGCTTTGGAAACTTCTCTATTGGTGCTTTAACTATCTGCCATTCTCCATCCGACCTACACTTATTAGAAAAGTGACCCTTGTTCCCACACTTGTAGCAAAAGAGGGTGGTCCTATTCTTTAGCGACTAAAACTTATGCTTGTTGTTCCGCACCGGTGTAGAAATATATGGCTTCGGAGCTAAGCTCTCAAACCTAAAAGCCATGTTCATCAAACCCATAAAGGACCCCATGGCATGATTAGTCATGTCCCTTTGGAAGTTGGGATGAATACATGTGATGAACATCTTGTTCTTCTTCAGTGGCGTGTGTACTAATCCCAACCCAAATCGAGACAATGCAGCGAACCGATTCTCATACTCCACGGTCATGGACCCCTGCTTCAGATCCAAGAAGCTCCTAAATAACAAAGTCTTTCCAGCATCCAGAACAAACTTCATCTCAAACTCATCTTTGAATTATGCCTAAGAAAAGTTGTTCTCTAGGACATCAGCTGTAACAGAACTCCACCAATCCATGGCTGCATCCGCCAGATGTTGCGATGCCAACCTACACTTTATTAATCATCTAACTCCATATCTCATCCATTCACATAATCTAAGCCAAGACTGGACTTCTATAATAATCTCCATGCCACTAAATCTGTTACCTTCTAGTCTCTCATAATCGCGGTAGAGTGAAGCAAAACTCATTTGAAGCCTGACCTGCACGGTCTTCTCTACGACATTCATTCTCGATTCCTCAACTGGAGCAACATTCCTCATGCTCGATTCTCTCCATTCATGAAAATATTACCCCGATCACCTCTAGCATTGGCAGCTCTGGTACTCATAGTTCTTACTACCTAATCAAAGTGGAATAACTTTAGGAAACTAAAGTATAGATTTACTCCAAAGAGAGGGTTACAAAAAAAGAGATATTCCTAACAAATAATTTTAAAAGTCAAGTTTTTAAAATACAAATACACTCTCATATGTATAATGCACTCGACTCATTCTAGAGTGTCGCTTACTCTATCTCTAATGAGCCATACCCAACCGAAGCCAAGGTTTCGCTCAACCTTGAGCTCTGACACCAAATGTAATTACCCGACTTTACGACCCTTAAATGTCGACACTAGATACATCCAATGTATTCATGTGTCGAGCACCTAAGTGCTAAAAAGACAGAAAGTTAGGGTAAAAAAAGAATAAAAGAACAAAAGGAAGAACACAACATCTTAATCTCATAACAAAACGATAATATATAATATCAAAAGATTAGTACAAAGGGTTACTCTGAATATAGAAATCTCAAGGTTACTAAGAGCTAAATACTATCATCAGTTTGGATAGTTATAATTGTCTGTCCTTACAAATGTTGATACATACAATACAGTAGTGCGGTGGGAATAAGAATACTACGTAAGGTAATCACCATCTCCTCTCCATAATATCCAAAGCGTCCATAGCTAAATCTTAAAACATACACGAAGCTAACTCGAGCATTATAAGAAAATAACACATGGATCAGTCTGGTAAACCAACGTGAGAAACTCAAGAAATAAGAGTGATATATACTAACACCTTTTTGAGACCGTATGGATTATCATAGCAGTATTCCCCTCAAATGAAACCAATCATTCATTAAGTTTAACATATAACGATATGATAGATAATGTCTAGTGTGTAGCACATAAATCATATAAAATAGTTGTTATGTGAACGCTATAACAATAATAGATATACAATAAATACTGCTAAGGTACGTTCACATAGGTCTAAGGATTTCCATAGAGCTCTCCTCGGATCAAGCCGAATCCAAACTCCATGACCAGGATCAGAAACTTCGTTTCGAGCATCGTATATCTATAGATAGAATATGCTCTAAGGTAAACAAAACTAGCCCAACAATGAACTGTGTGGCACCAAGTATCAACAACACCCGTATGCAACATATTGATAAGCATACTCTAGATTTGGAGTTAATATACCCTCATGGGTAAGCTAAATCCAAGATTTTGCATCTTACCCTCGTTTTAGTCATTTTCGATGTCGAGGCTACGTTCAGCATCTTTCACATGAGCCTTCATCACTCGAGCAGCACACAAATCCCCAATTGGAGTCCTTCATCTCGAACAAATCACGAATCACTACATGGATTCGAGCATCTTGAGAGGATCACGAACCTCCACATAGGTTCCCTGCATAAGTCCTCCGACGAATGCTAGCGCTATCCTTTCTCTTGGAATACTCTGCAAGATAGATAGTCCCACACGATAGCAACGCTTGAAATGTTAACACTGACCTCTCCCTTGGATTAACCTTAGGATAGACATTTAACTCTATAACATTTCCCTTCACAACTTTTTCTAGAACATAGATCACATATATGGCTTTGAAGTGATTACGTGTTTGAGAAATCTCATATAAGTACACTTTTCCCGCTTACTGGACTCTTAAAAATCAATCTATGAATTTTCGGTTAACTCAATTCCTGTTCTCTTATAAGTAAGTGAAAGCTAGAGATGTTTCGTACCAATGTTCCTCCCTGGGGGTTCTCATTGGTATGAAATTACGAAGCCTTTTAATAACTTCTTATGTCAATATTAGGTCATGTTCGATAATAGACTAATCGATTATCTAGTCAAAACAATTGCTTATACAAATCAATATTCATATGCTTAACTCGTTTCTGACATTCTAACTTAACCATTCCTCATTTAAGAGTGAACCCAAGTAAGTTAGAGCACTGGTTGCATCAAAGCCTTGCCTAGACACTTCATTCTTGAATCTCACAAATAGATAAGTTTACCTCGTCGGCTTTTAGTGTTAAGTATAGTATTAATGATTTCCATAAACAAGTAAGAAATTAACACGATTAACTCTTTTCCGACATTTTCCAACTTACTATTCCTCGATCAAGAGGGAAGCCGATAGGTTAGAGCTCTATTCCTCCATCTCTACTCGAACATTAATCTTAAATCTCATAAATTGATAAGCCTTACTTCGTCGGCTTTTAGTGTTAAGCATAGTTAATTACTTTTCAAATAATTAACAAAACAATTAATTAATTAGCCATTTAGCAATTCTAAACCTTTTTTATACTTTTAAAGTCATTTTTAAAATGATATACAAGTATAGTAATTTATTTACCAAAACTTGATATTTAAATAAACAAGTCAAAAGAAATTTTATTACATAAGATATAAAATAGTCAACATATTTTAAAAAATTATACATACTTAAAAATGCTTTTAAGATACTTTATAATACTTATAATAGGTTTTAAAACATCTATCCAACACGTTACTTGAAAATAACAACTTTATAATTTCCTCACAAATTTGAAAAAACAAGTTTTTATTATAAAATCATCTTCTTTAAAAATTCACAACTAATTCTTAAAAATTAATAAATATCTCAAAACATTTTTTAAATACTCTAATATGTGTTTGTAAACACTTGTAAAAAGAATGCAATAAAATACTTGAATTCAAATATCTTTTCAAACCTTTAAAGTCCAAAAATCAAGTCTAAACAGGGCAGTTTTGCACAAGTGAAGCTTTTACCACTGTTCAAGATGTTACTTAACTTTTTACTATCCAAGCTTTAAATATGACAAACATATATATATATATATAATATATAATATATATATAAACAATTATAAATATGGTGAGAAACCCTAAGGACCTCTCTATAATTTTCCATAAAAATAGCCAAAAACAAGGCAATTCTTAAGTGCATCCATAGTGACTATCGCTATAAGTGCACTTTCAAATCCGAGTCCGATCTAAACCAAAGTCCATCTATAATCTATGTGATTTGTTGCAAGTTCTTGTCACAAGTCATACAAGTTCGTTCAAGTTCATTCCAAGTCCATGCATATGGATCTTATATACTTCTTATTTTCTAAACAAGAATCAAACCAATGTTTTCAATAATGTCAATAACAATTCAACATCTTAAACATGATCAAAACACAACATATATATGTTATATTTTCCATTCAAAGGGACATGTTAACTCACCTTAACCCAACAACAACTAAGATCCAAGAACCCAAGTCAAGCCTCCACCTTGCAACATCTTCTTCCTTCCGCCTTTCATTTTCTTTTCACTTGCTTTTGCCTTCCCTGTCTGTAAATTTCTCACGGCCATAGCTTAGTGAGGGAGCATGGCTTTGTTTCTTTAACTTCTAACTAGGTGGAAGATGTTATAATATTCCCCCAAGGCTTTACTCCAATTTGAGTTGATTTGGAATTGATTAGCAATTAATTTGCTTTAGGAATTTAGAGAAGAAGAAGAAGCAGCCATTAAAGAAGCATGTATTTGCTTTGTGAATTTATGGTTAATTCCTAAGGATATGCCCCTCCTTATATAGGCTGGATTTTGTGTTGCCTAAGCAAACCTTCACCCCCTATGCTACAGAAGACTCACCTCCCATCACTTCTCCTTTACATCACTTCTCATTTATGCTAACTACACTTATACCCTTCTCATGATAATATCTTATCCTAATGGAAGCTTCTAAAATATTCCATGCTTTATGAAGATATGTGTGTATTAATTAGTTGCTAATGTAAATTCATTTGATCATTAGATAAGTGCACAAGAGTTCGAACAACTTATATCGATTGAAAACCTATTTATCGATAAACCGATTTTCGGCCACATTATTGATTTTTCTTTGAAGAATATAATTTTGTAAATAATTTTCAAAACAAGTTTCTTATCATTATTCATTAATTAAATAATGTCTAAAAAGTTTATAAAATCATATTTATAACACTTAATTATATTTCAAAACATTTCAATATTCGAAGACGAAGTGCTCGAAGTTCAGGGTCGTTACATATTCAGCCGACTGAAATGTGCAATTTTAGCTTTTTATAAAGTAGTTTGTAAAATATTTTTTAACTCTTTGATATTTGAAAATACTTGTATGTAGGTGCGTGGGTGTGTGAATATGAACTACCAAGGAGATTTTATATGTGTATCTAACGACAAATATATATTTGACTTGACGAACCGTGTTTTCATAGCTTTTGATACGTAGATTATCTACATCGCTCTTCCCTTGATTATCTGATTCAAGTGCTCCTTCTACCTACATAATATTGTATATTAGATATACTTGAAGGTATAGTTGTCATCATTAAAACATAAAATCAGGGTTCTAACAATCTCCCCCTTTTTGATGATGACAACTATATGAATTATTGATTTAAAACATATGTATTTCTCCCCCTTAATACATGCTTCCTCTGTCAATATTCTCTCCCCCTTTGGAATCAGCAAAAAGAGGAGAACACAACGGAGATTACAATATACAAGATATATCATAGGGGATGATGATGAAATTCAAACATTTATTTGAAGTTAATGCAAAGCATATAAGCAAATGCACAAACACATACTTGACAAACTAGAAGAACATAACATAAACATGAGTTCATGCCAAAGTTTATAAGCAAATTACAACACCACATTGTTTAAAACACAAATTCATGATTTCAACACAAATGACCATAATTCAATCAACTGTCCAAACCATTCGGTTGACTGAATCTATACAGGGTGGTTTCCCAAGAGTGAGTTGCAATTTTTAGTCGACTAAAAAAATAGGATTAGTCATATGAACTACCCTGGTTCAGTCGACTGAGCATTCATTTCAATCGATTGAAATGGGCATTTTTGGTTTAGTCGTCTATATTAATAATAGTTAGTTGACAAGGTATATGTTTTTATATATGGCATGGGAGTTTAGTCGATTGGGAATCATCTTTAGTCGACTGAATGAATGGAAAAACAAATTCTGAATATTTTTGTTTGTAATTTTTGAACCTGTTGTTATATTTTATAACTTATATACTCTGAATATTTTATTTGCTTATATATTCTTATTTTAAAAAAATATGCATTGTATTACATATGTTTGAAAAGTATATTAACACACACACATACATACACACAGATATATATATATAAAACTTTATTTGCTTATTAAAAAAATTACTTAAGAATTGCATTATACCTAAAAATATTTAGAATCATATTAGTGGTACCATCATGAATTTAATTTATTTGAATGTTAATATATTTATGAAATTCCGAAAAGGTAGATTCACATAGGGACATAGTAAGCATATAGACTATTTTGTTTTTGTGGATACCTGCAAGAAAAAGTGTAGGAGTTTCATTGGTACCCACTTCCTACGTGAGGGTTTTACATGTTAGTAGAAGGTAGCCATACCTAAGTGGGTTTGAGACCTTTAGAAATATAACTACTATTATTAACGATATTTACAAGATAGTTATATGTTTATTTTTGCCTAATTAATTTATTATTAGTTTATGGAATCCAAATTTTCAAAATTTTTGAATTTGAATTACCTACTTTAACATTTTATTTTTACTTCTTGAATTTAGTATACAAAGTACTATAGTTCTTATTACTTTGTTTAGCTTTGAAAGCAAGTCCAAATCTATTGCCAGAAGGTTTTGAAATTTTAATTAAATTTTCTAAATTCTGCTTTCCTTTATTAAATTTTAAAATATTATTAGTAACTTGTTCCAATTTTTTGCTTTAGTTCAAAATTTTGATCTCTAGCTAAGTCTAGACTAGATTTTAATTCATAATTCTCTTTGCTAAGCTTATTGTTCTCAGTTTTTCTATATTTAATTTCATTGGTTAGAGCAGCATTTTGAGAATATAAGTTTTCGCAAGATTTTTGTAAAATTTCTAAGTCCTCCTCTAGAATACTTTTCTCGTCTTTTAATAAGCCAATTTCGAGTTCAGCTCTATTTAATTTACCTATATTCTTTTCGTATACTTTCTTTAGATCTCTAAGTTTATCATCTAGTTCTATACTTATTTCTAAAATATCATGATAAGAGAGTTTGGGATTTGCCTCACTATTAGCCATGAAACAAACATTTGTTTGTTCTGTGTAACCGTTGCTATCATTGTCCAAAGAAGACGAGTCGAATCATCCCAGGTAACTTGTAAAGCTTTTCTTTTCTTCTCAAATTTTCCCTTCTTCTTTTCCTTGTTTAGTCGTCGACAGTCCTTCTTTATGTTCTGAAATTATCATATTCGAAGCATTTGATTGAGGTACGGTTTCCACCGTTTTGAGCCTACATGAACTTCTTAAATTTGTTGTAATCCTTGGCATCTAAGTCCGAGTCATCATCATTGGCTTGGAAAGCAATACTCTTTTTCTCTTGATTTTTCTCTTTCCTTGCATACAAATTAGCTTCGTACAATATCAAATTTCTATTAATTCTTCAACTTTGAGTTGAGAAAGATCATTAGATTCTTTGATAGCTAAAAATTTTCTTTCCTATTCAATAGTCAAAGAATTCAAAATACGTGTGACTAGATCAAAGTCTGTAAAAGTGACTCCTAGTGCCATGAGATCGTGTTGAATCATTTGAAATTTACCATACATGTCAATAATAGTCTCATTTGCTTTCATTTTGAATGAAGAGAACTGATTGTGTAAAATAGACATTTTGGTTTGTTTTACTTTATTCGTTCCTTCATGAGTGACTTGCAGTGTACGCCAGATATCATAAGCAGTTTTACAAAGAATAACTCTTGAGAACTCATTTTTATCAAGTGAACAGAATAAAACATTCATAGCTTTGGCATTGTTGGTCACTGTGGTCTTTTGAGCGTCTGTCCAACTACTCATTTAGTATCAAAAGCTTCATACTTAGTTTGAGCAGCTTGCCATATTTCAAGACCATTAGCTTCCATAAATATTCTCATACATATGGACCAATAAACATAGTTAGATCCAGCGAATAGTGCAGGACGTGCAGTTGACTAACCTTCTTGAAAAGTACTTTCCATGTTATGATGATTATTCAAATACCATGTTACGGTAATTGGAAAGACCTTTCTTTGATACCAAATGTAAGTGCACACGGACCTTGTATAATATGGCTTATATGTATATTCAAGTATATAGACTAAAATAAGCAGTACTAACTAGCAGAGTTTTGTAAAGTAAAGTAAATAAAAGCAATCACACCAGGATTTTTATACTGGTTTGGACCTCACGTCCTTTGTCCAGTCCTAGACTCAGGTATCTTACAAAATGCCTGAGCAGCCGAACAAAACTTTAACCTTTGCCTGAAGATCTTCAACATGACTTCACAAAACAAGAATAATTCTTTGACTTTCGATGAGTTCTTGATAACTCGAATACAGTCAATTTTAGTACAAGACTTTCTATAATCTCCTTGATGATTCAAGATGCATGCTCCATGATTATGGAAGTGTAGTAAGTGATTCTTTAGCAAAAAAATAAGATTTGAATGCAATAGCTCAGGAGAGAGAACAAAGATCAAGAAAGCAAGTAGAAAGGTTAAAAATGATTTCAGAGGTTGATTTCTATATGTAGATATCAAAGAGTTACGTTGAATAGTTGTAATCATTCGATCGTAGTATTACCATTCGCAGAGATGCTCACGAATGATCATAACTACTGGAGACAACTTTTCAAAAAATAGTCATTATAGGGTAATCAGTCGACTGGGTATCAAAAAATCAGTCTACTGAATAAGAACATTGAATTACGTAGAAATTTTTTAAAACCAATATTTATAATAAAATACTGAAGTTCGGTCGATTGAATAATATTCTTAGTCGACTACCCTCAGTCGACTGAGAATATATATTCAGTCGACTAAACTGTGCAATTTCAGTTTTTATATAAAGCAGTTTGTAAAATATTTTTCAACTCTTTGATATTTGAAAATACCTGTATGCAAGTGTATGAGTGTGTGCATATGAAATACCATAGAGATTTAACAAGTGTATCTAAGACCAAATACATATATTTGACTTGACAAGCCGTATTTCCATAGCTTTTGATATGTAGGTGATTATTTCCACAGCTTTTGATATATAGATGATCCACATTGCTCTCCCCTTGATTCTTTCATTCTAGGGCCCCTCTTACCTGCATAATATTGTATATTAGGTATACACAAAAATATAGTTGTCATCATTAAAACATAAAACCAGGGTTATAACACGTAGCACAGGTTTTCACTAGTTATATAATGAAACACCATCTTCATCAATCCTACTTTCAGCCATTCCTTGCAACTCATCATGCTTTCCTGCCTCAACTTGGAAATTTTCACTCACGTCCATCAGAACAGACCCAATCAGTAGCCAGACCTCCAATAAAACTTGCTACCTATCCAATGTCCACCATCTACCCATGCCATATCTTACTCCCTAACCCGATTATTCCCTCCCCCCCATGAACCACCTCACTATGAACAATCCCATCTCCTTCATGTGATGTATCCAACATAGTGAAGTTATTGGTAGTTACTAAGTTTTCAAGTTTTGATATGTTAGATAGATTTGCGATGTTGAACCATGAATCTATCTCTAAGGCGTGTCGTTGCAACACTACCTTTTAGGAATTGATCATCCTCACTACGAACGAGAATGCTTAGGGTTAGCGGCGGAATTCCTCCAGGGTAAAACAAAGACTCTCCTTGATGTCAGCAATCGACTGCAAGAACAATATGTGAATTTATTGAAGTTAGAGAATAGTATAGTGTAGAATGAGGTTCCAAGAAGAAGAAGATAATTCATTATGAGCAAATTTGGGCTCCTTATATAAGGCATGAAGGGGCATGGGTGCAACTGTTTGTAACAGTCACCAGGCAAATAGTTGCGACCACTAGCGGAAAAAATAAAATTCAAAAGATAAAAAGTCCCAATTGTTCCAAATAACCACTACCCTTCAACGCGCCCACATGCCTAATCTTTGACATTTAATATGTATGTGTAGAGACATATTCTTCATGCTTGGTTCTTGTAACATCCCCTATCTTGAGGCCCAAAGCTAAGCGCTATAGATGCTGCAGTCATCCATAGTATTAACTTCCGGTGACAAAATTCGGCAATGTTAATGGTATCCATAATATCAGAAACACATGAATATGAAATAAAATCAACACAGATTTAAAACAACTTTTCTAATTACATTTCAAATCAATATTTCATATTCAGATACATAATCCCAAAACGATTCCCAAGTTTTGATCTAATATAATTATTACAAATTACGCCAAGAGTGACATATTAAGATACCCCCTTGGATGATCAGAGTACTAAATAGACATATCAGTCTTAATACACCACAGCGGAAATACAACTAAATAGCTAGTTTTGCCTCTTGCACGTCTTCGGAAGCTTTATTTGTCCAACCTACTAAACCTGAAAAACCTCAACTCTCAATCTACTCAAATTAATTTTGAGCACCCAAAAGTTTAAGGGGAAAACATAAACTTCGAGTCAGACATAATGCCTGGTGTGAATAATACTATTACATCTCGGTTTACTGATATTAAGTGAGACCACGCCGCTTAGCGGAAAGGGTTTCCCCTCACTAATATCCCTTTAAAACATATCTTTTTGCAAATCAGAATCCTGCAATCAAACTGATTAAAACAATAATAGCAATATCATATAAGCTCATAAATCAGGTAACAAATGGACTATCTACCCGAACGATATAGTTTTGTTTGGCTAACTACTAGCAATTGGCTGACTCGGGCCTATTAGACAAAATAAACAATCTAACATCTGTTAGACAAACTTCTGAACGGTTTGTCCTTAACTTCTCCCAAGATCAACTGATCCTAATGGTTTTTTGGGCTCACCAATAACCTATACTCCTTCTCTGTATATATTCCTTTCTGTGGGTACCATCATTTAAGTCTTACATGTGATTAAGCCCTACACACTGAAATTTTGGACTAAATTAGCTAGGGATTATAGCTAATGTATAGGGTGCGACCATATACCAGTCTATCTGGTATTTAAATATCCGAGTCATTTACTTAAGGTTAACCACCCTTCGAATTTTCCTTGAAAACCTTTTAAATTGATTTAACCCTTTAAATCATACTTAAACAAGAAAAATATACTTTCGCTTTACTCAAATCTCTTTGCCATGATATATGCTTTACACAAAACATTGTTGACGAAAACCTTCGAAACCCTTGTTTAAAAGCTTTAAAAAAATCTCTTTCGAAACCATAGAAAGTACCCCTTTCGAAACCAGTTAACTACTTTACTTTGACCTCTAGGTAGAAAGGCCAAAACATACCTTTTGAAATCATTTAAATTAGACCTTTCAAAATCATTGAAAGTGTCCTTTAGAAAGCTTTATAAAACCTTAGACATCCACTTTTAAAACACTTCAAACTTGCCTTTCGAAAACATTGGAAACCTTCCATTCAAATACTAAAGATAAACCTTTTGAAAACATTGGGTAATCACCCCTTCGAAACATTTATCATATACCTTTCGAATACACTAGGGAACATCTCCTTCGAAACCTTCATTAGATACCTTTCAAAAGTATTAAAGTCCTTTACTTAAAACAAACCTTTCGAAAGCATTGGGTTCAAGTATAAGTTTGTGGAACATAGTTTCGAAACCTTTAAAACCATTCCTTTCGAAACCTTTAGGTTTAACTTTCAAAATATTAAAAGGGTCTTAAAAGAAAAAGGATGAAAGCAACTCTTTCGAAAGCATTTTCCTAAATAAAAGAAGTGGATGGTGTCGAAACCAACCCCTTCGAAAGCATTAAGAAGTGGCTTCAGGGTTTAAAACAAAAGAACCCTTTCGAAGGCATTGCTTCGAAAGGTAGAATACGGCAGTAGAGGTTTCGACCCCTTCGAAAGATCTATTTAAAACAAAAGGCAGCAACCTCTTTTGAAAGCTCTTTTCCTTAAAATAATTGATCAATTCGAAAGCCATCTCATTCGAAAGCCTCATTTACAACCAAAATTGTTCTAAGTTTTCAGAAGCTACTTCAACCCCTTTGAAAGCCCTGTTTTGACTTCATACCTTTCACCCAACTCCAATCCACTACGTACCGAAGCTGATGCCATGTGTATTGGTTTCGACTTAGATGGAGGCGGTAGTATGAGGTCGAAAGGTGCTGCTATAAGTGGCGAAGCAGATAAACCTTATAAAACTGATTTTTAACTTTATAAAGTAATTTCTTTCTAACTAACTTGCTTTGTTTGTCAACATATGATTGGTTGCCAATACTTTTCCAAAATATTTTCTAAAAGTGCTGCCGAATTTCAGCAATAAACAAAATAAAACATTTACAAATAGCCCCTTCTCCTTTTATAAACATATAAAATATTTAAGTCCCATACCTTAAATAATTTTATATACTTATCAAAACACTTAGGAAAATTCTCCAAAAATTCCCATAAATCACTTTTAATATGTTTTCTAACATATATAAATTTCTGACCCAAAGCTAACATATAATAGCCGCAATTAATTTTAAACCCAATTTAACTATTTTCTTCACTAGAAAATTCTTAGTAAATCCACAATAATTCAGAAAATTATAAAACTTGAAAATCATCTCTAAAATAATTTTTCTGACCTTATATAAAAAACGCAAGGCATTTGGATGTCATTTGATAAGTTTTTCAAATCATAACTTATCATAAAATCTATATGAACAAACAAAATTCATCAACAAGCATATACATCTATTTATCATTCAAAACAGGGCATGATACTTTGCAAAACATATTCGGATCTGATCTAGAACCGAAAATAAGAAAATATGAGATGTAACCTATTATTCACCTTAGCTTGTTGTTAAGGAGTTGAAATTTGTTCTTGAAATAAATTGATTAAACTTCTTTCTCTTGATTTTTAGCTTATCTTCCTCTTGCTTTCTCCTAATGGTGGCCGACCTTACTTGATTTAATTTTTGTTTGTGAACGTGTAAAATGAGAGTGCATGAGGGTTTAGGGTATAAGAATATAACCTAATCCTATTTTTCCCTTATCCATTAGTTAATGTTCATTAGTTAATTAGGCACGACTAACCTATAATATTCAAATCTCAATTCCCTTAACCATTTACATTTTTTCATTTAATATATCTAATTAAATGTCCTAAATAATGTTAATCAAAATTAGGGTCGTTACAGACTCCCCTCTTTAAAGAATTTCATCCTCGAAATTACGATAAGGAACTCATCAGAATCAATTATAAAGGTAAAACATACCATAAAACAAGTCAGGATAAGTATCTGTAATCCTGCTCTCAGTTTCCCAAGTACAGTCTCTCTCGTTGTCACTCCACTGGACTTTGACTAATCTGACTGTCTTGTTCCTTAACCTCTCCTCATCTCTCGTGACTATATGAACTGGTTTTCTAACTAAAGTCAAATTCGGTTCACTACTAAGTCATCTAACACAGTCAGTGCTATAGTAGTCTCTGGATCTCGAATATACTTCCTTAGATGAGAAATATGAAAAACATCGTGGACTCCTGCCAAACTGTTCGTTAACTCTACTCTATATGCGAGTTTTCTGATCCTTTCTACAATAGGAAATGGTCCAACAAATCTTTGCGCCAATTTTCCCGATTTTCCAAATCGAATTACACCATTCATCGGTGATACCTTGACGAAAACACAATCTCCAACTTAGAAATCTAAGTCTTTCCGTCTTCTATCTGCATAGCTCTTCTGCCTAGACTGAGCTTCCTTTATTCTGGCTCGAATGAACTCAATCTTTTATGCAGCTTCTCTAACCAAATCCGAACCAAGAACTAACCTATTCCCTGTCCCTAACCAACAAACTGGAGATTTGCATGGCCTTCCAAACAAAGCTTCAAACAGTGCCATCCCTTTACTAGCCTGGTAGCTGTTGTTATATGAAAACTCGACTAAGTGTAGATGGTCTTCCCATGATCCTCCAAAAGCTATCACACAAGCTCGTAACAAATCTTCTAAGACTTTGTTAATCCTTTCCGTTTGCCCATCTTCCTATGAATGGTAAGCGGTACTCATCTTGAGCTTGGTACCCAAAGTCTCCCGTAGACTCTTCCAGAACTCGCTAGTGAATATGGAATCTCTATCGTTTATTATACTGCTAGGAATTTCGTGCAGTCTAACTACATTCTTCATAAACAACTTAGCTAAAACAGGTGCCATCCTGGTTGACTTAACTGGAATGAAATGAGCACTCTTGGTCAACCTTTCCACTACAACCCATATGCTTTCATTTCCTCTGTTTGACCTTGGTAACCCGTCTATAAAATCTATTGAGATAGAATCCCACTTCCAAACTGGAACATCTAAAGGCTGAAGTAACCCACTTGGTTTATGATATTCGGCTTTTACCCGTTGGCAGTTCAAACATTGTTTCACCCATAAGCCTACATCTCTCTTCATACCTTCCCAAAAGAAACTTTTTTTCATATCCTGATACATCTTAGTTCCTCCCGGATGAATAGTGAACTTCGAACAATGGCATTCTTCAAGAGCTTCCTTCCTAATGTTTCCCACATTCGGAACACATAGTCTTCCTTTCTTCCTTAACCATCCATTCTGGTCAAGACCGAAATCTTTCAAATCATCGCTCTTTGTTCCATCCCTTAACCTTCTGATCCGTTCAACTAATAAGGGATCCTCCTTCTGCTTAGAAGCAATCTTTTCGATCATCAGCGGTCGAACTTCTAAACACGACAACATAGCAGTATCCTTATTAGATCTATCTTCAGATCTCCACTATATCATGCATGTAGTCAATGCTTCTAAATCTTTCCACTCGGCTATCATTGCCAATACTGTGTTCTGATGTTTTCTGTTAAGTGCATCAGCAATCTTGTTGTCTTTTCCTGGTGTGTACTCAATATCAAAGTCATAAGTGACTAAAAACTCTAACCACCTCTTATGTCTCATATTCAACTCCTTCTGAGAGAATAAATACTTCAATGACTTATGATCCGTATACAACTCGAATCTTTCTCCCAATAGGTAATGTCTCCACGCCTTCAATGCAAAATTACCGCAGCTAATTCCAAATTATGCATTGGATATCTAACCTTATGCGGTCTAAGCTGTCGAGATGCATAGGCAATCACTTTACCCTTTTGCATTAACACAGCTCCTAACCCTGTTCCACATGCATCTGTATACACTACTAAATCATGATTCCCCATTGGAACAACTAACACAGGTGCATTTGTCAATAAGTGTTTCAATCTCTGGAATGCTTCCTCACGCCTATCGGTCCAAACGAACTTCACATCCTTTCGCGTTATCTTGGTCATCGGTGCCGCTATCTGTGAAAAATCCTTAATGAATCTCCAATGGTAACCCGCTAATCCAAGAAAACTCTTTATCTCAGTCACTATCTCGGGTCTCTTCCAATTATTCACTGCCTCAACCTTAGCCGGATCTACAGATAACCCTTTTTCTGAGACTACATGACAAAGAAACTTCACTTCTTTCTTTCAGAAATGACACTTCAAAAACTTCGCCTTCAACTGATACTGCCTCAACGTCTCAAGCACCACTCTAAGATGAACTTCATGCTCTCTTTCATCTTTAGAATACACCAAAGCATCATCTATGAATACCAATACGAACCTATCCAAGTGCTCTCGTAAAACTCGGTTCATCAAATCTACAAAGAATGCTGGGGCATTAGTTAGTCCGAATGGAATTACTAACCATTCATACGATCCATATCTGGTTCTAAACGCCATCAAAGGAATACTATCCTCTGCCACTCTAAGCTGATGGAATCCTGTTGCTAAATCCACTGGGAAAATACCTTGGCTCCACTCAATTGGTCGAACAAATTGTCAATTCTAAGTAACAGATATCGATTCTTTATCATCTTCTCATTCAACTTACGATAATCGATACATAACCTTAACGATCCGTTCGGTTTCTTAGCGAACATTGCGGCTGCTCCCCAAGGCGAACCGCTTGGTCTGGTAAAATTCTTGCCTTCCAAATCCACTAACTGCACCTTTAGCTCCCTCATCTCGGTAGGTGTCATTCTGCTTGGTGGTCTACTCACCGGTTCTGCTCCTGGTACCAAATCTATCCAAAACTCAGTAGCTTGTTTCGGCGGCAATCCTACTATAGGTTCAAAGACATCTGCGAATTCTCTAACAATGGAAACTTAATTCAACTCGTCTCCTACCTCCACAACACCCAACAAAGCATTAAATTTAAAACTAGGGTTTTCTATGGTGTATAAAATTTGATCACTATAGTCAGGGTGTCTAAGCGATATTTTACTATCATGGAAAAATATCCTAGCATTGTATTTACTTAACCAATCCATACCCAAAATAATTCCAACCCTACGAAATCAAACACATAAACTGCAAACAAATATATGACCTAACAATTCAAACTCTAACGGGTTACACCTCATCCCAAGCGTCGCATACCCTCCTATCAGATTTGCAACCCTTAAAGAAGTAACTAGGTATGGGGGTTCCAGGTTAAGCTTATCTACCAATGAGATATAAAAGGATGTGATGCACCTGTATCAAATAGAACTCTAACTGATACACCATGAATCAAAAGCGTACCTCCCAACACAGCTTTTCCCTTCTCCTCTTCTATTGGTCTCGAGGTAGCGGGTTCCAACGCAAACATTTTGCCTTTTACATCCTTGGCCGGCTCCTTGCACTGGTTCTTATAGTGCCCAATCTGATCATAGTTGAAACATCTCACTCCTTTCTTCTCAGCAACTTTCTTCCCCTTGCTTGTCTGACATTTATGAGCATAGTGTCATTTCTTGTCACACTTATAACAGATAACTTCTGCCTTCCCTTTCTTAACAGCTCCACTCTTCTAAGCTCCCTTCTTATGGAAAAACTTCCTTTTCTAGTTCTGCCCTCCTTGAGCTTCCTTGGCCTTGTTTCCTTCAAAATAAGCAAACATCTCTTCCTGCCTCAAAGCCATCTCAACAACAACATCGCACGGATCTCTAATATGCGATAACAAGGCCTTAGTAAGCTCAGGCTTCAACCCACGAATGAAATTTTCATTCCTTTGATAACAGTATCAACCGTAGCATATCCATATCTTGCTAGCTCCTCAAACCTAGTTGCATACTTAAGCACTGTCATATCTCCCTGCTCCAACTCGGCAAACTTCCTGAGCAGAGTAGACTTAGCAATCTCTGACATAAATCTTTCTTCAAACCTCCTCCTGAACTCATCCCAAGTCATAGTCTCCTCATTGACTCCAATAGTAACACTGTTCCACCAATATAGTGATGCCCCTTATAACTGCCTAGAAGCGAGTCGTCTTTCCTGCTTATCATTGAGCCCCAAATCAGCAAAAATCATCTCGCAATAAAGTATCCAATTCTCCACTTCGATTGCGTCTTCAGTACTAATAAATGACTTTCCTCCCAGCCTGGCATAATCTCTACTCAATACAACATAGTTATTAACCACTGAAGCTTCCTGATTTCCTCCTTCAGCATTTCCTCCGGCTAACCCTGCAGCAACTCCTACTTGCATCTTGTTAACGAAAAACAGATACATCGCTCCCATATCGACTTGCAGGACTCCATCACCCACATTTGTAGCTTGTGGCTAACCTAGGTTCCTTTCAGTATTTGGTCTGGCATTCCTATTGGTTGTGGTGCTTCCCCTACCAATGTTAACTCTTCCACTCCTAGCATCCATATCTTACGTCCGTAAAATATGCATTCGAGTCTTCGAAAGATAAAGAAGAATAGCCATAGAGATAGGAGAATAGAGATAAAGCGTATACTTATATATAGCAAATACAAGTACGTTACTATAGTGTTATCCCATACCCTGATCTTTTCTCTAATTCCTTAGGATTATGTTTTCAAAATCATTTTAAGTTTGAAATTTCTTTTAAGTTTTTCATAAACCTATGCTCTGATACCAAGATGTAACATCCCTTATCTTGAGGCTCGAAGCTAAGCGCTACAGATGCTGCAATCATCCTAGTATTAACTTCCGGTGATAAAATACGATAATGTTAGTGGTATACATAATATCAGAAGCACATGAATATGAAATAAAATCAACACGGATTTAAAATAACTTTTCCGATTACATTTCAAATCAATATTTCATATTTAGATACATAATCCCAAAACGATTCCCAGGTTTTGATCAAATATAATTATTACAAATTACGCCAAGAGCGACATATGAAGATGCCCCTTTGTATGATCAGAGTAATAAATAGACATATCAGTCTTAATACATCACAGTGGAAATAAAACTAAATAGCTCCTATATAGCTAGTTTTGCCTCCTGCACGTCTTTAGAAGCTTTATCCGTCCAACCTACTAAACCTGAAAAATCTCAACTCTCAATCTACTCGAATAAATTTTGAGCACCCAAGAGTTTAAGGGGAAAACATAAACTTCGCGTCGGACATAAAGCCTGGTGTGAATAATACTATTACATCTCGGTTTACTGATATTAAGTGAGACCACACCGCATAGCAGAACGGGTTTTCCCTCACTAATATCTCTTTAAAACATATCTTTTTGCAAATCAGAATTGTGTAATCAAACTGATTAAAATAATAACAGCAATATCATATATGCTCATAAATTAGGTAATAAATGGACTATCTATCTGAACAATATAGTTTTGTTTGGCTAACTACTAACCATTGGCTGACTCGGGTCTATCATGCAAAATAAACAATCTAACATCTATTAGACAAACTTCTGGATGGTCTATCCTTAACTTACTTCTCCAAGGATCACATGATCCTAATGTTTTTTCGGGCTCACCAATAACCTATCATCCTTCTCTGTATATATTCCTTTCTGTGTGTACCATTATTTAAGTATTACCTGTGACTAAGCCCTACACACTGGAATTTTGGACTAAATTAGCTAGGGGCTATAGCTAATGTATAGGGTGCGACCCAATACTAGTATCATCTGATATTTAAATATCCGAGTCATTTACTTAAGGTTAACTACCCTTCAAATTTTCCTTGAAAACTTTTCAAATTTATTTAACCCTTTAAATCATACTTAAACAAAGAAAACATACTTTTGCTTTACTCAAATCTCTTTGCCATGATATATGCTTTACACAAAACATTGTTGATGAAAACCTTTCGAAACCCTTGTTTAAAAGCTTTAAACAATCTCTTCCGAAACCATAAAAAGTACCCATTTCGAAACCAGTTAACTATTTTACTTTGAACTTTAGACCGAAAGGCCAAAACATACTTTTCGGAATTGAAACCAGTTAACTATTTTACTTTGAACTTTAGGCCGAAAGGCCAAAACATACTTTTCAGAATCGAAATCAGTTAACTATTTTACTTTGAACTTTAGGCCGAAAGGCCAAAACATACTTTTCGGAATCATTTAAATTAGACCTTTCGAAACCATTGAAAGTGTCCTTTTGAAAGCTTTATAAAAACTTAGACATCCTCTTTTAAAACACTTCAAACTTGTCTTTCGAAACATTGAAAAACTTTCGTTCGAATACTAAAGGTATACCTATCAAAAACATTGGGGAATCACACCTTCGAAAATTTTATCATATACCTTTCGATAACAATTGGGAACGTCCCCTTCGAAACCTTCATTAGATACCTTTTGAAAGTATTAAAGTCCTTTACTTAAAACAAACCTTTCGAAAGCATTGGGTTATGGTATAAGTTTGTGGAACATAGTTTTAAAACCTTTAAAACCATTCCTTTCGAAACCTTTGGATTTAACGTTTAAAATATTAAAAGGGTCTTAAAAGAACTGGGACGAAAGCAACTCTTTCGAAAGAATTTTCCTAAATAAAAGAAGTGGATGGTGTCGAAACCAACCCCTTCTCCTTCTAAAAGTGCCCGAATTTCAGCAATAAACAAAATAAAACATATACAAATAGCCCTTTCTCCTTTTATAAACATATAAAACATTTAAGTCTCATACCATAAATAATTTTATATACTTATCAAAACACTTAGGAAAATTCTCCAAAAATTCTCATAAATCATTTTTAATATGTTTTCAAACATATATAAATTTCTGATCCAAAGCTAACATATAATAGCCGTAATTAATTTTAAACCAAATTTAACTATTTTCTTCACTAGAAAATTCATAGTAAATCCACAATAATTCAGAAATTATGAAACTTGAAACTCATCTCTAAAATAATATTTGTGATCTTATATCAAGAACGCAATGCATTTGGATGTCATTTGATAGGTTTTTCAAATCATAATTTATCATAAAATCTATATAAACAAACAAAATTCATCAACAAGCATATATATTTATTTATCATTCAAAACATGACATAATAATTTGCAAAACATATTCGGATTTGATTTAGAATCGAAAATAAGAAAATATGAGATGTAACCTATTATTCACCTTAGTTTGTTGTTAAGGAGTTGAGATTTTCTCTTGAATTAAATTGATTAAGCTTCTTCCTCTTGATTTTTAGCTTATCTCACTACAACAAACATGACCTTTAACAGTGTTTAAAAAACGTTGTAAAGGCTTTAACAGCGTTTTTAACTACGCTGTGTAACGACATGCCATTATAGGTCAGGAGCATACCATAGCAATAAAGTAAACGCTGTGAAAAGTCGTTTATAATAGCGTTTTATGGATGTTATTAATACATTTCATAGCGTTTCTTTTGATGAACCAAAAACATTTCTTAGCGTTCAAATTTTGCCATCAAATGTATTTAATGGCGGTTATCTCTTGCCATAATACTTATTTACAGCATTTTATATGTTGCCGTGAGTGTTCTTTTTAATGCTTTTTTCATTGTTAAGAATCCTATTATGGCGGTTTTGAAACACTGTTAAAGTCTACCATAGCGTTTTCAAAACGCTATTGAAGTCTACCACAACATTTTTAAAACGTTGTTAAATTTTACACAGCATTTCGACAGTTTACACAGCCTTTTCAAAACATAGTTGAAAGTATACGCAACATTTTACAAGTGCTATCATTTACTATCTCTGTATTTTCCCCTTTTGCTTGTTACATTTCTATACACATCGGTAACAATTTATATAACATCATGGTTAAATCAACACGGACGTTTCATAATCAACATATTATATGAATAGCACATCACATAATCAACATGTAATATTACATAATCAAAATACGAAATATTCTTACATCAAAACATATATAATACACCCATAATATTTCATAAACAGTGTAGAACCAGTGGCAGATAGTAACCTAAAGTAGTAATACATACAAACCAAAATGTAGTTCTTGCATCAAAAATAACTTCGCATCCATAACTTGTTGCGACACTTTACCTATTTACCTGTAAAGTGAAAGTTCACAAATTAGCAAAATAAATCGAAAATACAATAAATATATTCTAGAACATAGTTGATGCGAGTAGCAACAACATGAAATGCAGTCTGGAACAAAAGAAAAGTGATACTATTATTAATATGATATATATATATATATGTAATATAATAATTCATATATTTCTATGGTACATTTATATCATGTGGTTTAATAAGTTTATTAAGATATTATTATAACCAATATTTCTAATTACTCATATTACTGGTACTATTTGTATATAAGATGTTATATATATGTATGTATGTATATGCAATTTACATATATAATTTATATGATTTGCGTATATATTTAGAGATATATGATATGATATACATGTATCGTTTATATAATATTTATTCATTATATATATATAATTTGTATTAATTCATATACTTATTATATACATTTATTATGTTATTTGTTATAAATCAATTCATATGTAATTTATATTAATTTATACTAATTAATACACATAATTCTATAATACGTTTTCAAGCTTTGGTTAAGTTTATCAAGATATTATTATTATTACTCCTCCTACTACTACTATTACTATTTACAATACACACACTTACATGCACGCTATTTACAACAGGCGTGTGTGATTTAATGTATAATTATACGATTTACATATAAATATGTAATTTATATTTATTCATATATAAAATTTATATAATATATACGTGTACAATTTACATATATATGATATAATATATATATATATATAATATATATATATATATGTATCGTTTATATAATATTTATTACATATATAATTTATATTAGTTCATATACTTATTATATACATTTATTATATTATTTGTTATATATTAATTCATATGTAATTTATATCACTTAATATGTATAATTTTATAATACGTTTCCAAGTTTTGGTTAAGTTTATAATGATATTATTACTGCTCCTACTACTGCTTCTATTACTGTTTACAATATGTGTGTGGATTTATCATGTTTGAGAAACAAAAACCTAAAATGTCACAAATGCATTATCTTGTTAGCAAAGTCTAACTTGCGCCTCATTAGATATAAAATTAAGTCGCCAAAAAAAATTAGCCGAACAGCTACTTAAATTTTCAGTCCGAGTAAATGATTTTTCTCCCAAGTAATTATTTCAGCCCGAATAAATTTTTTCAGCTCGAGTAAATTAATATCGATAACAGCTTTGACCATGTAATTATTCGTATGGTGCAAATATGCATTGGGCATTTCTTTAATTGTAAAGCATTGCAATATTTTCATGTTATATACTCAGTTAGTTCATTTATAACTCAGTGTATACACAATTAGTTCACAGTTAGATTATATAACACATGAAGTTATATATTCAGTTAGTTCATAGTGCATATTTATATGCATATGTTATATACTCATTTCATATAATATATACACAGTTCTTAGTATTTAGAATTAAAATGATAATATTCAGGCTGAGGTTAAGGAGAAAAATAATTTGGGTAACTTTTAAATGGAAAAAAGAAATGAAGTTAAGGATTTTTAATATGTAACGGGGAAGGCTATGTGACCATGCTAAAATCATCGAGAGATGGAAAAGGAAGCTAGAAATAGGATTTTATTTGTGGCCTTGTTTTTCCTCCCTTTCTGAAAGCACTGAGTTAGGCTTGACGTAAAAACTATACCCTTCACCTTTTAATGTTTCGAACATTTTTTTAATCTTCTGTTGCTACAAACTCCAGTCCTTATATCTTTTCATTAATTTAAAAGGTAGTAGGAAAAATTGAGAAGAACGTGGTGAATTGAGAAGTGGATTTTTTTCCAACATACATACTTGTTGATTTCTTTCAGGTCATTCATGGTGCAATTTAGCAGATGCTCCGCCTCTTTATCAAAAGCGGCAATTATGATAGAAGCAGTGTCATCCCAAATTTGTAAAAGCAGCATGTACCTATGCAATATTAAATTTTGTAAAAATAAATTAAGTACGATAAGGAAATAATAGATTGGAACGATAAGATGATTTTGTAAAAGAGATTAATTATGGTAACGCAAACATGAATTGGTCAACATGATTTTAGGATAAATGATGCAGTTTGTAATCCTTTTAGAACAAATATCTTAAGAAGTAGTTGCATTAGATATTTAGTTTGTAATAATTGAGTAGGGCATATAGCAAGCACTGTAATATAGGAGTGGAATAGGTACAATTAAAGAGGATCTTCAATGTCACCACCACATTTAACACACCAGTGAGTAGGGCCGCTTTACATGATCGATAACTCCATCAGAAAATAGCATTAACATTTACAATTTTTCCTATATAGAACAAATTCAACAGTAAATTACTGTCTTTACTTTCTTGTAAATGTGATAATATATAAATTTAGTTGTGTGATATACCATATAAGATTCAGCATTTCACTTAGCATATTAGCAATGATTGTTTCTATATGTTGTCTGTATGGTTGAGAAGTTAAATTTAAGTTAGGATTCATAGAAGCTCTTCTTTATCACATTTAATTCCCATAATCAAAAAGAATAAAAGGATGTCGTTGATAATTTAAACATATGAATGCGATAATGATATCATATAATGTAGTTCTTTTTTGTATTGCTACTTTCGAAATTTGAAATATGGAGGAAAAAATGAGTAAATTGCTTTATTTTTTATACTCGTACAAAAATTTCATTTACATTTTTTGTTCTTATTTACTATGACATCTGGTTTGGACAAAATCGGCTTTTCAAAAAAAGGAAATAAAGGCATTTATAGGAAGGACGAAAATAGCTTTGTCGTATCTGATTTCATAAGATTAAATACGAAACACATCATCAAATTATTTTTTGAAGTTCTGCAGTATAAAACTTCCTGCTGCCAGTAATAGATAGAAATATCAAGCATTTCAAACATGACCTAGTAACAAATGGGTAAAAGTCTCAAGACTGGAATTATGGGTAGAAAGTCATTCTATGTATGTCAATTGAACTCTATTTTTATACAAATGAATGGGGGTGGAATAGATAAGGAACAATTTTTAAACTGAATTTGGCTATGAATAGGGCAGGAATTGGAATTCTGTTACTCGAGTACATGAAGTTTAATTTAGGGAATGCAGGGCGAATGATTTGTCACCATTAATGAATTTGGAAAATACATGATTTTGTTATTATCTAAGAAGCATGTAAGGACCGTAAAAAAGTTGATGACAACTCATTATAGCACCTAACCTAGGTCTGCTGTAGTCAAGTTGGAATAAAACAGGGGACATGACAGCCATTGTACGTATAGCGTTTTAGAAATGTAGCGGATAAATCGCGGGAATATTAGGCTTCAACTACTGTTATATTAGTAGGTAAACACAGTAGTAAAAATACTTTGATAAATCAAAGTATTGGGTAAAAGGAGAATAAAACTAAAACAATCAATGAAGGGCATGCATTCAATCATGGAAATAACGATACTTAAGTTTTGAAACATGATCTTAGGTTATCTACAATATGTATTTTCCTAAGTAAATAATCAGAAATAACAATAAACATCAATTTAGATGTGTAGTTTAGAGCAAGTTTTTAATATAGTATGAGACAGAAAGCAACAGTGTCGAACTTCGTTTCCATAACATGCTCTATGATCAATATATGTTGATCCTTATCTAGACTTTCTAAAATTTGAATAGAAACAGATTAAATAAATCATGATCATCCATTAGCAAACATTATTAGGCATTTAGCACCAATGCTCAAAAGTTCAGCTTAGGCGAAGCCTAATAGTTCTCGGACAGAGCTTTTGACAGCATAATAAGCAACTATATTGAAGGCTATGTCTATATGGATCGTTGTAATATCACTAGGCAGTAGTTGGGCACTAAGCTGAAAAAATATGAAGTTCAGGAAAAGCATTGACTAGAACAATTTACATCGTGTAATTTTATTTTCAATCTTCTTAAGTTATATAATTGTTGGAGAAGCTCAACTAAGTCATATTCCTTCTCTTTATCCACAATTTCCATGTGTAATCTCTCTCTTTTGGGAGGCAAATGGAATTAATATACATGGAGGTGAGTTGTGGTTAGAAAGAGCAAGGTAAAAAGATCTTCTACCAATTGAACAATAAAATTAAATAAATTTGTCGATGAACTTTATCCCTCAATGCTACAAAATCAAAAGACTGGAATGTTCACATTACCACATCAACAGTAGTTAAATTCAGTTTAATTAGGGTCATAAAATAATAATGATCCATATTATCAATAATCAATAATATAAATTGCTTACCCATTCACAATATTGCAATGAAAATCTAAAAATGAATTTACCTGTTATATCACATGTCGATCTAGGAACAGCAATCCCTACAACCCTATGCACATAATAGCTCTTTGGATTGGTTGTTTTCACCTACAAATTCCAAAAACAGTTCTAAATTAACAGTTTAAGATTAAAGTTAGTAAAATTAATATCTTAAGAAAAATATGTACATTAAATACCTTAAATGCTATATATTGATCCAACTTATTTGTCAGTTGTAGGCAACATGAGCTCTGCTTCCTCAATTCAACTAAATATAGAAGTAATACAATAAGAAATATAAAAAAGAAGAGTTGTACTTGTACTCAATTATATTCTTATATACTTATCAGATTTCATAAAAATCCAACAACGTCTCCTTTGCACGGTTAGTGCTTTCCCGCACACCCTAGTTCAATATATATGTACTCGATCAAAACAAGATCAGGTTCATATTATATATAAAATTATATACTCCATCATAGCATACATATTTAAAGGCATAAAAACATACATTTTTTAACAGTTTTAGCTAGAAATCTTTCATATAACAAAGCGATGTTTTGTGTACCTATAGAAATAAGTAAAGGGAATAATTATGATGCAAAGCTATTAAAGAGTTAAGTAATTATATACCTAAATGCAAGTATGGCCCACATGAAGCGGAGAAGAGTAGCAACCATGACATCTGGGATTGAAGCAATGAATCCTCCAGCTTTACCTACACAGACAAGTATTGTTGAAATGGACATAATCATCACTCCTTAGTTTTTGCCATATATTGCACACAACTAGCGATCAACAATCAATTATCCAATAGTTTCAGTGATTAGTCAGTTTAATTTAATCTGCCAATTTGAAAAAATGCCAAACTGAATTTAACAGAATTAGCAAGTTTTATATTGCATTGTCTCCTCTAAAACTGATGGCTCTTATGTACATTTCATCCATTCATAATAATACAATATATTACATTGTTAGCATCACACAAAACATATAATCCAGAAAATATGTGTAGATGGATTTACAAATAGGCTAAGATGATTCCCTCTCTGTTGTTTAGAAGGCATTTTCTCTAAAGTTTTTGGATTGTTTTCTTGATACAAAATTTGTTGACCTAGCTTAAAGGAGAAGAAAAGGATAAACTGACCGAGCAAGGATGCGAGTATCGAAATAACTGCGCCAACCTTAACTGCACTTTTACTACCCATTTTTGTTTCGAAAATTGTGTGACCGTTTTCGAGTGCTCCAAAATATTGTGTCAATGCAAATTAAGCTTCCCATTTCTTTGTACCATAATGTATTATAGAGGTAGAAGAGCTCTAAAATTTGATTAGAGAAGTGTTAATAAAAAATTGATCCTAAACCAATACTATAGATATGGTAATCTAAACTTTAGAAATGCTGCCAAGAGTTAAGGTAAGTACATGCGCATCACTAATATCACAGATTAGGCATGTAACAAAAAAATACCATGTTTTCAAGAAGTTCATCTTATATCAATTCACTAAGATATAACAAATGGATATTTTAAACCAGTCAATACAAAAATATGTATCATAATCTATCCAAAGTTGAAACAGACAGGCAGAACTTAATTTCCTTCAAGAGTTTACCGATCCATCGGGATCTCCTAAATACATATTATATATATATATATATATATATATATATATATATATATCTATGTATGTATGTATGTATGTATGTATATGTGTATATGTGTGTGTGTCTAGATGTTTAATCTATATTAATTAATTGGACGTCTAGTTTTGTGGACATATAATAAAAGGACAGTTTGGCTAAAGCCCCTATTAAGTTTCAAAACACACCTAACATCCTTGCCAAAAAAAAGTATGTAAATTAGGTCCTTAGAATTAAGTTACCGAATCACTACTAGAAAAGGGTTAAATAGCGACGGGGAGCGACGGCTTCCGATGGCCATTTTCCAACGGCTTCCGACGGGCCGTCGGCGGCCGTCAGAAGCCGTCGGAAAATCGCGTAATACTGGCTCCAGCCGAGCCTCTTCTTCCTCATTTCAGAATACCCAAAACCTAATTAGAAATTCCCAAATTTACTCCCCAAGCCTCCAATCACTAATTTCGTATTTTTGCATCCTCCCCGACTACGAATTCAACCTCTCTTGCTTTCTAGCTCAAGTATAATCTCTTATTTTCACGAAAAATTCAATTTTTACCCTATTTCAAGATTGGCATAAGTTGATAAATTAGGGCTAATTGGTGATTGAAATTGTTTCCAATAGTGTTATGATAGTTTCTAGCATTCCATGGTATATCTATTTCATCTTTTATCGTGAAATTGTGAAAAACATGTATAATTTATGGTTGTTCATGTATATGTAAATCGTTGTGTATGCCTTGATTCTACGATTGTATATGTGTGTAGCGCTGCTATCATTGTATTATGTTAGTTGAAATAAGGTAAAATGAATGCACGAGCTAGGAGTATTATATTGTGCACGTATTGACTTATGCAAAAAAAAATGCATGAGTCTAAATTATAATTGTGTGTATTGAAAAATGACAAAAATGTTAAACCAGCCTTAAGTTGATGTAATACGTCGAATAAATGTGTTAAATTAAAATATATTTTTGTAAATGTGAACAGTTAGTAAAACTGTATTTTTTCGTAAAATGCGCACATTTAATTAACTAATGTCCCTTAGAGAGTTTTTGGCCCCGTTTGACGAGTGTTGTACATGATCGTTATATAAATAGTCGTTTTTTTCAAAAACAACCATTTATATTCATCTGGTACAATGTTTGTTGGATTTGTCCCTGTGTTGGACAAGTTATGAACACAGTAAGCATTTACATTTTGCATACTACTTCGTCTCAAACGGTTCATAAAATTTCGGTTTAACTTTTCTTTTTTGTTTCCTGCGTACACGCATTTGTGTACAATGCAAGGAACAAAAGGGAAATGCTGCCGAAATTTTGTTGAATCGTTTGAGACGAAGTAATATACGAAATGTAAATGCTTACTGTGTTTGTAATGGGAAGTAGAATGCCTGATCATGGAAAAAAATATCTTTTTGTACAAAATTTTGTATCGATACGTTAAAAAATAAAATGTGTCATATTTGAAAATATTTTTTAATTTGTAAAATAGTTCTTTAAATTCAAATATTATACGACCATGAAAATAATCTTTTTCGAATTTGTATTCTTGAAAATAAATATTAAATTTTGAACTTGTGACTCATTTTAATGGTCAAAGAAGAGACCATGCTTCTGGTTATAGCTTGATTTAAGAAAAATCTTTTAAATCATGTCATGTTTCCATGTTACATATGCAATAATGTGATACTTAAGAATTTGATAATTGTTTGTTCAGGTCCTAAAATGGTAGTGTTCGTACATATTGACCCTTCAACTCCATCCGTGTTTGAATATAATCAAACAGTCATAATAGTTTGTGGGTTTGTATTTACCACTGCAATAGTGATGCTGCTTTGAAATACTTTACATTTGAAACGTTTGGCGCTTTTTTTGGCTGATTCCTCAACATGATTAATTCTTACACTTTTGCAGCCTGGTTCAGCAAGCACACAAAAGTTTTTTCTGGAGAAGAATAGTTCAGGTGATGCTAGAAATGAAGTTATTCCAGTATTCAACCTGGGAAGTTATTTTTCTTTCTGTGTCGCCAAAATTCAGGTGAAAGTGTATTAACATTAATAGAAAATAAGTACACGACATGGTAGTATCATGAGTAAACCAGTAGTTTAGGTATTTCTTAAAAATTATAGAGTGTATAATTTTATTCGTTGATTGCGCAGATGGAATACCAGTTTGCTGGGAAAGCAAACTAACTGCTCTGTGGGTTGCTGCGTTTTCTCTGTTTATGGAATTATCAGGTATTGTTGGTGTATGTGGAATTAGATAAAAGCATTACATACTATCCAACTTGGCAAGTCATTGTTTGGTGAATTCATGCTGAGATTATACCTTTCATTACTAATTCTGCATAAACTTTTCATTCTGTTGACAGATATTTACAAGTTTCCTGTCAAGTGTTATGATCCATGATACACGACCACTTGTTTTGAATAAATGGATTAAAGCAAAAATCGAGGGGTATGAAGTTTCTAGTACCGTCGAGGTTAGTTTAGTATTCTCTTCTCTTGAAGCAAACATATTTAAAGCATCCACGTCATATGTTTGTATTTATCATATTATTGTTATCATTAGCGTTTTAGCCATTTTTGTCATTTCAGCATGTTGGTTGGTGGTCTCGAACAATCATAAGAGGGGATGATCGTAAAGCACTTCATATTCCCAACCATAAATTTACAGGTAATGTTGTGAGAAATCTTATGTAACGACCCGTAAATTTTAACTGTTTTAATAACGTAATTAGTTGTAATTTTGTGAAATTTTAAACGATAAAATTTTGAAATATAAATTTAAAATTTGGAATACGTCTAGTTAAACATAGCAACTGGTAAATTTTCGTCCGAAAATATGGAAGTTTATTTCGCGCGTAAATTCACTTCAATTTAATCAGTTAAAAAGCGTTGAAAATAAAACGTTTTCAAAACCAAAATATTTTTACATAGAAAAATTCTAAACCATCTTCTGAGCAAGATTTCAGTTTGTCGATTTTCCAAATTCGGACATCTTCGGCTCCGTCGTTCTTATTTTCTGCAAAATAGCAGTATTCTGGTACCGATATCGATTTTTATCGGATGATCGTACCACTGATATATATATGCCGTTTTGATCATCTCGACGTGCTGATCTCTGCGGTATATTCAACTCTGTGTTTTGAAGTCTAGTACGCGACGGAATCAGTAAACGTCGGTAACTGTATCGCTACCACTTTTGCACTTTTGATGGTGGTGTCCATTCGAATTTCAAACTGCTGAAATAAACAGTCACTAGTCATAAATATTTGCAGAATTCAATGGCCGTTACATCTCCATCATTTCCAATTTACTTTATGATGGTACGTTTCTTCATTCCTTCTACTTACCTCTGCCTACTCATTTTCTCCCTCTCTCTCACTTGAATTATGTTCTGTTGCCTGTAACCTACTTTTCACGCAAGCTATCATCTTTCCCTTCCCCACTAGTTCTCTTCCAAAATTATAAAAACAAAAGTGTGCTGCCTGAGACCTCTTTCCCTTCCATCCATTTGTTTTCTTCTCTACGCAAATACCAACAGCAGCTCCTCCTCTCCTCTGACCTTCCGACCACTCCTTACAAACGCGAGCAGCCAACCCGAACCCATCCACTTGCCAAACACAGTTCGCCCTTTCCTCTTAGCACCACCTCGACGAACCATGGCCGCCTTAGCAGCGCCGAAGCCTGCCACTTACCCACCTCGAAGCTCGGAACCCTCTCGGCCTCAGCCACGTCTGTAGCCTACATGGCTATGCCACCGCTCACCGAGGCCATCATCACTCCCTTGCCTCCACCTCTCCCGATCTCCCTAGGCATGCAAGCCTCAGCACCGCCCGAGATCCGCCACAGTCCCACCTCCACGCACCTGACCAGACACCGCCTTCCTCTAGCCTCGGCTTGCCATACATTCCGCGCCTCCGACTTATGTCCTTTTCTTTCTAGTCGGGCTCAGCCTACCTTGGTTCCGAGGTATATATATTACCTTATATGTTAATATATATATATGACACAATTCGTATAAATATGTTAGTGAATCTGCACACATTTATGATTGATATTTATATCACAGTATTGTATATTTGGAGTTACAGTGTTTTACTTTAATATATATAAAGCTACATACGCATATAGAAATATATAAATTTATAAGCTATTCATATTTACATTTTTCCTATTTTGATTGAAGCCTGCATATAAAATCTAAATGTAAGTATATTTTGCATGACTAAAATGTATATTGCTTGTTGATGTAAACTTACTATATCTTGATATGCAGTTGTTATATTATGATTTATATTTACGGTCTATTATATCTGACAGCACATGAGTTTGAGATGAAGTGCTCGGCCCTTTTTTCTATTTGAAGTATGTTATATTATAGGTGATTTGAAGTATTACAATATATTCGATTTATAAAAAAAAAAAAAAAATTCAAAGCATGCATGAATATATATGTTATTTATAACTATAATATGTTTCTGGTTATATAAGAGTTAGTTCATTTTATACATGAGTTGGATAAGAATAATATGCGTTCTGTTATACAACGTGTGTACAAGATGTATGGACGTGTTGCAAGATGAGTTTTAAATATTTGAAAGTTTTGCTGAATGAAGTTACTAGTCTTAGTTCAATCGTACCAATGTTGTATACTTTATAAAATAAATATTTATATTATACGTTACTTATGATACGTACACATATCCAATGTCTGTCATTATTTTAAAGTAAAATTTGTAATGGCTTACATGTATATTATTGTTTTGGAGCTTCTCTTCTTTTGTATTGCATATACATGAAATATTTGGTTCCCTGTTTTTTTATTTATTGAGTTGTATATATATATATGAAATATTTAAGAATTATTTTTAATTTACATTACGGTTTACATTATAAGTCTTTATGTAAGTTACAGTATTTTGTTTACAATATTTCATGTATATGGTTCATTATACCAATTATCTTCATCGACCCCGTTCTAATTTATTTCGTCTATTCCTATTATCAGCTTGTTCGTCAAATTTGTGCCTATTTACTTTGTTCCGAAATTCGTGCTTGGATTCGTAATTCAATTTCAGTGTCCGTATTAGTGTGCGTATCCGTGTCATCTCCTGCTCTCTCTAGCCTCGAAAGGTGAGCACTCACTCACGATTAACGTTCTTGTATTTATTAAATTTGATTTCAATTGAAACGACAATTGAAATATGCTGCTGTTAGTTAAATACACTGTTATATATGTTATTGCCTGTATCAGTTCACCTGTGACATCTGACACCATTATCTGTTAATTATTTATGCGATGATAATACAGTTTGGTTGATAATTGATTGATTGTTGATGTTTATATTGGACGTTAAAGTGTTAATGTTAAAATGATAAACAGTATGAAATTGAACTTGATATAGGATAATTAATTGTTAAATTTGATTAACTGACATTTGTATAATATGACCCCTTAACTGTTGAATTTATTGACACGTAGGATTTGTTTAATTACACTTTGAACCACTGAACGTATGTTGTTAAATTGATGATGTATGAAATTGTAATAGATTACAAGTGAAACCGTAATGTAATAATCTTTAATCTACATGAAATGATAGTGTAGATTCTAGAAATAATTATATTAATTCGCACAAATAACAATGCGAATTAATACGGTTATTTCGGGATTATTTGAATTGATTATTGAATTGATATTGGTTGTTGTTATTGCTTGTTTATTTACTTTGACACCATCCCAGTTATCACACTGCAAGTTCCCTTTACTATGCTTTGATTTGAATTGAATTGGAATCAGGTTGAAATGATAAATACCCAAAAATTGAACTTTGACCTAGGATAGAAAATTAAATAAACCCGATTGGTCAATAACTTGATTTTGAAATAAGATAAGGATTTTATTTGAATAAATAATATGGTTTTGAAATGAAGTTGAAATTTGAATTTAAGTGAAAGGAAATGTTAATGTTTAATAATCTGAAACAAATTATTAAAAATGTAATTGATGAAAGAATGTTGTTTAAGTTGAGAAACTATTGAGTTAAGTTGGAAATTATAATTAAGTTTGAAATTATTAAACTTTGAAATTATTTAATAATTAAGTTTTGAATTATTTAATAATTAAATAAGATTGAATTATTTAATGATTAAATTAAATTGAATTTTGAATAAGTGAATTTTACTTCGTAATACTTGAAATTGAGTTTCTTTATTAATAAAGTTTGGAAAATCATTTAAGTAAGTAAATAGGTGAAATTGAATTTCTTTAACAAGAAATAAAATGTGATATTTTTGGAATTAATGTAAGACTTGTAATTGAAAGAATTGATTTGACGAATTTAATTTAATTCAAAATTGTAAGTTTTGAAATAAGGAAGTTGAATTTAAACAATGGATTTAATGAATTGGAAATTTAATAGAAATTGTTTTGAATGATAAAGTAACTTAACGAATATTGAATGAAATCGATAAATGAATTTGGAATTGATTTGAAGGTTAAATTAAATTAAATGTAAATGATTTCGAAACAAAACTTATATACGAACTTGAATCAATATTTGAATTGTTTTAAGAGAAATTGAAATTGAATTATAAGATTTTGAAATTGTGAATTTGGAAGTTTGAAACGTAAATTATTGGAAATTGGTTTTGGAAGACAAATGAAATGTTGATTTACGAATTGAAATTGAAATTGAAATTGATTTGGTTTTGAAATAAATAAACGACCAATCGGGGTAATAATTACGGAAGTTATTAAAGAGACCGGAATTCGGTTATGGATATACTCTCTATCTAAACCGGAAACCACTTTAATAACTACACGCGGAGTGATGATCCAGAATGAAGTGGTTGGAATGATGTACGTGATGACTGAAGAAAGAGAACGATAATGGATAGCCTTGACACTTGTGTCAAATTGGAAATGACTAAAACAGGAGCTGTGCCGGGCCAATGGAGGATTGATACCTCAAGTGGACACACTTCTTCGAACTACTTATACTTATTGTCGATTGGTGCACCCTTGATTTTGGGAGTGTTGTTTCACGGTGTTGCGGGCGCTGCGGCGTTGCGTTCTCACCAGTCCGGATCAGGCGAACGGTAGTATCACTACCTTGGGTATAGCCTCATGTGCCTTGTCATACTTGTATTCCATTTATGCGCGACCACTACGAATTTGTTTTGTACCTTGAGTATATGGATTGCCCTCTGGTGACTTCCGGTTTTGGGGAAACTACGGTCTTGTATATACTTGTGGGAATAAAAATGTGTTAAGGGTGGAATGGGCCATGACTTAACGCTATTTTGATATCTTCTTATATTACTGATAGACATTATCTACTTATCGTACATTACTACATAGTAGATAGTTTAACGGATCCTTAAGGATGGTTATTCCAAACATCCTTTGAGTTACTTGTATTTCAATTGCTATTTCACTTGAGTTGGATTTATTAATATAAGAATGTTAATCCTGACTCGAGTGTCTTGTGTTTTTGCTTTACGCTCGGGTCAGACTGAGTGGTTCAGCTTTCGAGACTCACCTTTGGAGTTGGAGCTTTGCTTGAAGATCCAGCCATCTATTCTGCTTTCAGTATCCGATGATTCCAGTGATGCATTCTGATTGTATCTGATGTATCGTGTTACTCTTCCGTTGTATCTGGTTTAACTCTGATGTATCGTATTACTCTTCTGTTGTACACTCTGATGTATTTTATATATTCATATAGTAGCTTCATGAACTACTATCTCTTTTATTTCCGCTGCACTTATTACTCTGTGTCTGTGTTCTGTGATTATATCTATTTACTGTATATGTTCAGTTTTGCCAAATTTAAATTAACAACGCGGTATTTTGAGCAATTCAACTCCGGCATGAGTGTCTACCTATACACTTATAATGGACGCGAATGGTCCAAAATGGCGGGTCGTTACTTCTTACCCAGAAGACTCGAGAAACCTTACCCAGAAGACTCATCGGCGTATCAAACCTCATCTTGCTATAAGCCAGTTGGATGTCAATAAAATCAGTGCGCGCGCATGTGTGTGTGTATATATTCAGATTTCACGCATCTTTATTTTTACATCATTATGGCATCGTACTGAGTATTATAACTCCCTATTTATACAGATCATGATAGCAGATATGCGGGAAGGTATTAGCAAAGAATCCTCAGATAGAACAACAGAGACTTCATAGAAGAGTGTTTCTAGAAAACATCATGTTGATTCATGAGTTTTGATTCATGACACAAGCTTCAGAGATCATACGACGAAGAATACTATATGAAAGCGACAAAAAGAGAATAAGTGCATACCGTGCACTACAAAGGAGATAATTTTACAATCCAGAGATTAGTATGGATATTTTATTTTATTGAGTCTTAGAATAATGTTAAAATCATTCCTCAAATAGTCACACACGCACACAAAACATTTTATAGCAAAAACTGTGTTCACTGTGCATATAACACCAGGTCGGCCGACCGACCAGGATCCTCGGTCGACCGACCCAGTATCATGTGCACAGTGACTTTCTGTTTTGTATACGTTTTTAAACTCAGCTGACCGGCCAGGTTTTTCGGTCGACCGACCAGAGAAAAACGGCTAGTTTTCTGAAGAGACGCGATCATTTCATGAAGAGGAATGTCCTCTATTTCAAGAGGTATGGACACAACTGTTAACTAAAACTCTTCATAAAAGATTACAACTCTTCTACAACTATATAAACATATTCAATTCACTTCTACAATCACCGATTCTTGTTTATATTTCTGAAATCTAATCTCTATTCATTTCTGCAAATAAAAGCATTCATTCTTATTTAATATCACTAGAATCCTTGAATTTATTCATATACTTCGATTCTACGTGATTATCTTCCTTCTAAATCTTCACACACATATATACTCTTGAGGATTTGATTATAGGAAAGTTGTACTATCAAAAGACAATCAGTGTTATTCAGAACACATTCGTCAACAAACTATTTGTATTAAGTTGAAGTCCTCTTCGGCTGTTGAGGCGGAAAAATTCCTGTTCGGCTGCTCAGGTGTCGTATACCTATTCCTCCGGGTTAAGTGAGGGGTTTAGTTTAAATCCAGAGGGTATTCTGGGACTGGACGTAGAACGGGAAGTTCGAACCAGTATAAAAATTCCTGGTGTGCTTACTTTAATTATATTCAAAAATTGCGGAAATTTCCGCAATTATTTACTGAATAATTGCATACATTTATGCAATTTTTGGATATAATTACATTAATGTCTGCAATTATTCGCTGAATAATGACATAAATGTATGTAATTATTTAATAACTTAATTCTAGCGACCTAATTTACAATCTTTTTTTGAATAGGAATTTTCGTGTATTAAGTTTGATTTTAAGGACCTGAGTCTAATATTGACAATAATAAAATACATGTTATATAACAAACACCATTTTTCAAGTGGTTAAGTAATTCGGTTTTGGTGCAAGAGGTCACAAGTTCGAAACTTGCGTAGCGTGATTTGAACATTTATTGACATGTGATGTGTTCTCCCAATGACATGTTGTATATAAAGTACCATTTCAAAAAAAAATTACATGTTATACGCAGTACAAACTGCTTTGAATACGTAAGCCTACCGTGAGAGATATTAACGTGCACTTATGTTTGATTTTTTGTGGATGCTTGGTCTATTAATCAAGTTTAATAAACGATCTCTCCAATAGTGGTTATGCATACCCACTCCCCTTAGATTGAAAATGTAATTTTAGAAGATGGAAGATTTAATATGCTCTTTGTTCGTTTATGAATGATCTTGACAATTAATCGATTATATCTACAGCCATGAGAACAAAATATTTTGAAACAAAAGATAAGATAGGGTTTAAGGAAGTGATACTTTTCTTACTGGTCAGGGGTTACATCAGAAGGAAGAACTTGCAATACCATCAAAAATAGACAATAGTAACCAAATAAACTAGTGAAGACGAGGTTTCAATATTGTTTGAAAGTGATATCAATGGAGTAGAAATATGTACTGCAATTAAACTCAAATGAGAGAATGACACAAAAAAGTGCTTGGGTCCTAAGAAACCAATTCCTTTGTGTTCTTCTGTATCCATGTCTCTGATTATTTAAAAAAAATAATAATGGATGGAATCCACACTTAAAATAAATGTGGTAGATATTACGGTGACAGGGACAGAGCATCATGCGGACAGAGCATAATATGGCATGGACAGAATACGTGCTTTTAAAATGACCATTTGTCCATATAAAGCTATTGCAATCAAACTCAAAACTATAGATGAATTCTGAAACTGTGATATTCATGTTAGTTCAGTCTGTACTCTGTAATAAAGAACAACAAACCATACAACATTTATTCTTTGAACGTCGGTTCATTATAAATTTATATACATGTGATAGTGGTGTGACCCAAAGATAGACATGCATGGTACTAACGACTTCAAACAAATGTGTGGTGGCTATATAAGTAAAATATGAACAAAAATGAAATACTAGGAAAAATATGAAGGCCCATAAAGATACTCATACAATACTCCTAGATATCAGAGGTATTAGCATGTTATCTTTGATATGTACTAGCTTCAAAATTTTGTGGTATGGTTGCATAGAAGTTAGGCTTCCTCATTTGAATATCCTTTCGATTCTTTCTCTCCAGGCATTGGAAAGGGTAGCTAGTCTGACAACAGTCAACCTGCTCCTCCATCTTGTTTTCTTGAAAAAGAAAGAATTATTCAAGCCTGCTGTTATGAGATGGAGATTAACAGCCATAGTTGATGAGCAATATCTCCTATTGAGCACGGACATGTTAGCAGCTAAAGAAGACTATTCTATGGGTTCATCACCATTCTGACATAGAGAACAAAGTTTAGAGCTGATGAGACTTTTGCTGCACAATTTCGTCCTTGATGTGAATCATACCCAATACTTCTCCATAAGAGAAAATTTTCCTTAACAAGAGCATCTTGAAACCCATGTTCTTTTATGCCATGGGAAGGCAAGTGTTTGATGAAATTCCTAAATGGATGTATACACAATAGAGAGATGGTGTGAGAGATCTTAGCTTTGTTCCATTGTCTCAAGTTTACATTGTGGCTATTATCTTTTAACATTAGAGTAGTCCATAGAAGCCTGACTTAGAATATCAGATAGGATGTGGTCTGAATTAGCCAAAGGTGTATGCCATAACAAGTGTTTACAATCTGGATGGACTGTGTATTGGATGTAGGGAAGAAGTTTAGGTCTCAGTTTAAGAATACCCCTCCAAATCCAGCTAGCATTGACAAGTATAGGCATTTTCCATTAGAGTTTATTCGTAGTTGATGTTGAATGGTCCATTGGGCTCATAGGCATGGGTTATTGGGGAGAATGTTCTCGATATGGTTGGAGTTAGCTGCACCATTTCAGCTAAACATGCTAAGGATGCCTAGGCCACCATCTCTTTTGGTTTTCTAGGCTTTAGAGAATCAAAAGGAATTAGCTTTCTAGAAAAAGGATCACAATGCTAAAGAAATGATTAAGTACTTGATCAATCATGTAGGTAGGTTTCATTGGTAGAATGAAAATTCTAGACCAATAAGGTTAAGAACATCCGGCTCAAGTTGTTAGAGCTATGGCGTTTTAGACGAAGGTCATGGATTCGAACCCTTGAGACACCATAGTTAGTACTCTACTTTAAAAAAGTATCACTTTTGTTATCGGAAGAAAAAATGAAAATTCTAAACCGGTAAGAGCTCATAGCTTGAGCTATAGAGGTAATTACGGTTAGTCTTCCCGGTTGGGACAACTTTTGATTATGCCAAGGTTTCATAATGATGTATTCAATAAGCAACATACATTGGGATGTAGTGACTATAAAAGTTGTAACATGAATCACTAATTCGAAGGAGCTGGCAGGTAATAGTTGTAGAGTGGTGGATTATAGCATCTCTGTTGTTTTTGACAGACTGCAACCATAACATTTGATTTTTACCTAGAAGGTCATTAGCAAGCATTAGAGAGGAGATCATAATGTTGTAACATGATACATGAGAAGAGTGTTGTGGCATCATATTATGTGTTGAATCAATGTTTGTTGTGGCTGAAGTGTAGAGATATGGTTGAAATGTTGCTGCTTGTAAAGGAAAAACTTATGTCTAAAATGGTGGTATCGGTTACATGTGCATCATGCACATAGGTAAAAGTTATAGCATTATGTATTTTGGCTACATTTAGAGACATCAGCTGTGTTAGAAAGTAGTTAGAATCTGTCAAGGTAATGAAAGCATTGGATGTGTTTGTTTTAGATTGTTAACGGATATTTTCGGATGCGGATAGTACAATATCTGTATCCGCATTCAAAATCATTTTTGGATATCCGTATCCACGGATACGGATGATTATCGAATGATTATCATATCCGTCAATAATCGATAAATTAAGAAATATACATTGAAAATATTAGTTAAACATAGATTTTTCTCAATTACATTGATTATAAAAGTATGCAAAATCAACAAATATGACGTTGATAAATAGTTCTGAGCATTTAATATGCATTTTGACAAAAAAAATGGACAGATAATTTTCAAGTGTGGATGCTTTCGTATCAGCATCAACATCCACTCTTCTGGATATTGGATATTTATCCGTTTTTCGGATAATACAGATACAAATGGATTTCGTATTTTTCGAGTATTCATTGACAGACTTGGTCTGTTTGCTTTGTTGCAGTGTAAGTAGCAAAGAGCATAAGACCGGATAAAGTGAATTCAAAATTTTGAAGTTTCACCATTTGGGCAAACTTGTTAGAAGTTGTAGTAGTTGTTCTGGTAGGGATGGAACTGGAGCTTCTTTCATAGAGGTAGTGGCTAAAAAAAATGAACTAGCTGAGTGTTATTAAAACATGTAGAATTTTTTTATTTTGGGCTTGGGCTACAGTAAGAGTTGTGGGCTTCCAAATTTTGGTGGTCGTACCTTTATTATATGCCTGACACTGAGAACGGATTCAATTTGCATTTGTTTTGGTATAAATTGTACTCTCGACATTCAAGGAGTGAACTTACACTCATCAGTAATATGGCCAATATTTTTACATTTGGTACATATTATTGGCCTTCGTTGTTTATTATTCTACGGTCTTCGCATACGAGGGCAATTATCATCTTCATCACCAAGTTGAATAAAGTAATGCGATTAGAATTGACTTCAACTAGAGATTTTCATATTCGAATCACTGGAGCTTTTCAGTAAACACATCATAGCGTATGGGCTTGTATGGGCTGGTTAATTCATAACAAGGTCCAAGTAAGAAGATGGATCTTAAAGGAAGTATACTTGCGCCGACCCAAAAGGAAGGAATGGATCCTAGTACTTATGATAACATTTAAGAACAATAGGTCAACCTCTATAATTTTCTGTAATCATTGTCCAAGGAAAACGTGAAGTACAATTTATAATTTTAGAAATCCTTTTAAGAGTAACCTCTATAACTTTTGGCTTTTACGTGAAATCTAGTTCGAAACAAAATTATGCTTTTGATTTTACTTCTGTTATATGTAAATAAGTGTGATGTTAAGAGTGCATTATAACATATAAGCATGCTTTCGGTTAGTCAATCGTAGTTCTGAATGACTTCATAATCATGAGCATTGGATCATACAAATAAACATAAACGTTTATCCTTAAATGTTTGTAGTTGCTTGATATTTAATAAAGGATATTGATATACCAATAAAGCTAGTGCATGTAACGTTAACCATAAGATGAACAATGATTTACTCATGACTATTAAGGGCTACAACATGATACGTATTTGTTGTCATTGGAATGATTACAGAAAAACTCGTTGAGTATTTTCTGTAGATTATCATGTCTAAATCAAATAAAAGATCTCATATTATGATATAACTTAGTATTGTTGTCACAAATCTATGGCCAAAGTTATTACATAAATCAATAAATTATCAGATTGATCCAAGTGAATTTGGAAGTCGAACTTTGCGACTAAATTTGAACATTATAACATTATTGATCATTGATCAATCTTTAGATCTCTAAGTGGCATGGTGATGACAAAGAAACATAGCTTGCACAATACCATTACTTAATGTGCAACGTAAACATGGTTTGAAGTAGAACTTCCCTTAAATGATCTTTAAGCGACTAAACCCGGGTCCATTATTGTAGTTCAACAAAATCATGCATGATTTAATATTAAATTGTTCAAATATTATTAATGGCCAAGTTCACACTTAGGAATCACATAACCGCGACTATCAATATTTGACCAAATTTTTTTTAATGAATGTTAGTAATTATGTATATAATATATAATTTATAATATAGCTATTCATCATTTATGAAGATCATGACTTGTTGAGCACGCTTAAGGTTATAGTATCATGATAAATGGATCCTAACACATACTATACGAATTTTTTGAAAATTATAGTATCTACGTTCGAGTTTTAAGATATATCTAAAGTCTATAGAAAACCTTATCAGAAAAATTATAAAACTTTTGGAATGTTGTCATTTTAAATCCCATACAAGAACCAAATGGTACAACCAATGAAAACTTTGGAATCTTTGTCACATGAATATGTACTTAACTGATATTATGTCTTGTCTTTTATAAGTATTATGCTCTAAAGGCAAAGCAAAGACTATGGATGTTTATTTCATTGGAAAGTTGTAATTGGTATTGTACCGGCAAAATGTCAATTATAAACCGATACTATCTTAGGGTATCGATGTCCTAGTGCCTATCTTCGGACATCCATCTCCGACCTCGTCTATCCCTGGATATTGGTGTCCGTGGTACCTACCTTGGACATCCATATCCAAACTCATATATTTCGGGGCAATGGGCAAAGATATGATGTGTAGGGACAATTATCCAATCTTTCCTCAGGCCAATTATGCGGCAAAGAACCGATCATGGATCAAAGAAGTCCGTCGATACCTATCTCTACGTACCTAGACATCCAAATTTCAAAACATGTGATGTGTGTTCGTGTCACTAATCCGGCAACACGAAGTTAGACTTAATGAATACATTTCCAGTAATTCAAAAAAAAAAAACTTTATTGCAATAATCTAAGAGGAAGTCCCTCTTGTTACATCCAATCTAATTCATGAAATTTTCAGATAAAAATAGACGCCTGAAAATGGAAGAAACTCAGTTCGTATAATTCATCCATGAGTTGATCGATCCGTCGAAGCGGAAAGTGGTCATTCGGGCATGCTTTATTCAAGTTTGAATAATTATTACATGTTTGACACTTTATGTTAACCTTCCTAACCAACACGGGATTCATCGTCCATCTGACGATGACGGCTAAGCCTTCTGAGACTTGATGTGGGGAGTCTTCTCTACATGCTTTCATCTTTCTTTACACCATGCTTCTCGCAGCCTCGTGACTTAATATTCTCTTTTTGAGCTTTGATCAACTTGGAATGTTCCGAATTCGTCATGCGTTGGAAATTTCACCAACAAACACAAAGGAGCAAGCGTAATCTTTAAATTAGCAAGGGATGGCTGATCCAAAAAGCGTTGTAAGAGGAATATCCATTCACTAGAATGTTGTGTGAAGAGGCCAACGTTACTATTTCATGGTAGGTGTCACAATTGTAGCCCCACCATTGTTCGTGAGAATTTATGATGGTCGTGAGTCTCGTGACAATTCAGAGTGCATTAATAGCCTTTGTTAACACACAACCAAAAGAATTATCAAAAAAAAAAAAAAAAATACAAACAAAATCTTTTTGACCAGGACAAAGCCAAAGTTTTAAAATTGGCTTTCATCCCCATCTAACGTATAAACATGTTTTACGAAAAACACTTCCACTTTTTCGGTGAAAATATGTACTTTAAACTGTACATATTTTTCAGTTATAACTGCAAATATTTACAGTTATAAGCGCGAATTTTTTATAAAATGAAATTCGCAGTGCTCATAAGAATGTGTTTTACAATTTAAATATTTGCATTCACTGCAAATATTTATTTTATAAATATTTGCATTTTAAACTGTAAACATATGCAGTTTAAAATACACATTTTCATAGAAATCATTTACAGTGATGTTTCGTAAAATTTGTTTTTTAGAAGGGTTTTTCAAGTATTAAGCTTGAAAACAAAGGACGATGCACTAATTTTTACATTTTCTTTTCCAACCAAAATTGTACATTATGTAGGGCTGTTATATTAATAGTAAATTTCTCATTACCAGTCAATCGATAACCATTTTTGATTGAGATCGATATACCAGTTTAATCGGTATGGTAACGATATATTTTCATTTTCTATGGTAAATTATTGGTAACATTTTTACAAAACCAGCGGATGGTAATTTTACCAGTCAATTTAAAACACATGTATATTCATGTGGTATACTTTATTATAGGGGTGAGCGCGTGTCGGTTTGGTGCGGTTTGGAGTCCAAACCGCTTTCGCACCGCATCAAACGGTTAATCAAAACACAAACTATTGTACTAATCTTTTAAACGGTTCGATTTCGATCCGGTTCGAATGTAATGCGGTTCGGTTTCAGTCCGGTCCGGTTTGAACCCATATTGAATATGAAATAAGTTTCATCAACAATCAATTTACGAAGACAACTGTGTGAAACTTTTATACTTAAAGGTTAAAACACACAATGTTATACTGAAATGAAAGAATAGTTCTTAATTGTATGAATATTTCAATTTGACATTTACCTACAACTGAGATTTTTTTGGTAGATTAAACATCAACATTAATCAATATTAATCAATGCATAATCATTAAGAAAAATGACTAGAATAAGATTATACTAAGCATTTATCCAAAAAAAAATGATATGAAAAATATTATATCAAAACTATAACTTCTTCCTTTATAACAGTGATTATTATTAATATAACAACAACATACACTAAAAATAGAATGTATATCGTTAGAATCTAAAATAAAATAGGAGTTGCTTATATTTTTATCATAAGACTGCTAGTGTAAATTTCGGTTCGGTCCGGTTTAATATGATTGGTTCAAGCGTCCAAACCGCAACCGAATCGTATCGATGCGGGTTGATCCAGTTTGGGGTATTCACTTTGGTTAGAAAATTCGGTGCTGGTTTCCGCACCGTTTTACGGTCCAGTGCGGGATGGTTTTCGTATAGCGGTGTAGTTTATGTCCACCCCTACTTTATTACATACATTTAGAACCGAATAAATGATTAAATTTAGTTCAGTAATCATGTGAAATAATACCAAACACATTTCTTTTCTTTCTCATTTATATCTTTTATTAAATAACAATATAAATAGTATAATGAAGATGTGTTACCGTGTAAAATCATGTCAAGTTTCAAACATTTTTTTATAAACGGTAATTTATCATTATTAGTGTAACGGTTACCAGATTATCGGTATATCAGTCTTCGGTCCAGACGATCGGTATCAGTAACAGTAAGCAATTCTAGTTTATCAATAAAAACGGTACGGTAACGGTATTTGCAAAACGGTAACTGTAACTATTATCATAACAGTTCTAATTGTCATTTTTTCTTTGTGTGTGGGGTAATCCACATTTGAAAATACGTAGGCGTAATTTTACGTTACACAACACAACCGTCGCCTTTGTGAATTGTGAGCGTCTGCTTTTTTAACCGTTGTATTTCTTCGTGTCGGCAATATCAGGTTACATATTGCAGTTGGGAAACATTATCACAGTAGAAGAGACATCAGGAACAGTGAAAAGATACAAGGTATAAAAGACGATGCGCCGACAATTCTTTTTATTTGTATAATGTCTCCGTGGCTTCGCACTAACTAACGCGATGGACCACATATTATCTTGTTCGGACACCGACCTACAAACACAAAAATCAATCGTACACAATCGTACACGTACTGCCAAATCACTCTGTCAGTGGATCCGTTAACCGCTACGGTTCCCTTGCGTTACATCAAATACTTATTTGAATTTCCTTTTCAAATACCAGAATGTATGTATACTGTCTGTGGTAAGAGCCACTAGCTTCTTCCTAACATCATAATAACAATCATCCAAGGGTCTTGATGATGACTAGAGTATGACTTCACGACACTTAAGTTTAGGATGACTTCAAAACAAATATAGATTTTCCCTTGTGTGTGTGTGTTTTTCAAGTACATTTATAATATATACAACTATAAATTCTTATGGTGAAATGTTTAATCGATTGTTGTTATGGGAAAATTACATAACCATGAGTATTTGATCTTAGGTTTAAACACGTCCTTAAATATGAGTATTTGATGTTAGGTTTAAACACGTATCCTTAAATATTCATAGTCAAAGTGTTGAAAATGAGATATCGGCTAACTAATGCACGTAACGTTGTCCATTAGTTTGGATACTGATTTATTTATGACTATTGAAAACATTTATAGGTAATGTACTTATATTCGTTTGGAATGATTATAGAATGATTTTTCGAGAGTCGCTTACTGAATCTAAACCAAATATAAGATCCAACATAACCATGCGATGTATTTTTCAACTTCATGGTACTATGAATCTTATGTATTAAGAGCATACATGGATTATAGACAATTACACGACAATGGATCGTGTTACACGATAATGTTGGCATTGCCTGGTTGGGCAAATTTGGTAGGTGAATTGGTTTGCTTTAACGCTTCAGTTAAGCGTAAGAGGCTTGTTTATGCCAACTTCTTGATTGAAGTGAAGTTCGTCGGTTTGCTTCTGACTATGCTGCTAGCTGAGTACGCAAGGGGCATGTATCTTTTGTGGAAGTGGGCTATAGTTGGAAACCCATTGTTTGTACTACATGTTATTCCTTTGGTTATATACCTTTCAAGGCAAACACTCGCCTATTTCTCACTCTCGTTCCCGTTTAAAAGAAAACATCAAAATTCCTATCCATATGAAGGTTCCTTTCTCGAGACCATATAAACACACTTGGTTGCAAAATCTCAAGCCTCTTATATCTCTGCTTGGGGAAATGTTGTAGGTTGTTCGAAAAATTTACAAACAAATCAACCCCAAACTTAGCGGAAGCATTAAATTCAGATCGTGTTAATGGTGAAGTGGAACAAATAGAAAATTAATATTCGAAAAGATGCAATAAACAGATAAGTAAAAACATCAAATTTAAAGTAATTCCTCTATCGCGATATAGTGTTCATCCAATTTGAGGAGATGAGATTTTATTATTTTGAAAAATAAAAAAGTTACAAGGTTGACAATGGATGTTAACACCGGAGAAGAAGAAACAAAATCATTTCTATCAGATTGGATACACCAGAGAGAACTAATAATATACCCTAGCTAGGTCTATTTATAGAGCCATGATCTATTCCCTATCGTTGGATCAAATTACTACAGAAATATGACACCCACTATTTTTAACATCTAAAATCAATTATAAGCGATGTTAAATACGCTTGCAACTAATTTTAGAAATTAAAAGCAGTGGACCGTGGATAGATAAATTAAAAAGTCTAAAACAATGGACGTATGAAGAGAAACCTCGCAGTGGAATTTAAACATCAACATATATATACAATCCCATATCAATAACTAAATATTGCGCAAATCTAGTACGTCAAATATTATACATTTTTTCAATACATCTATTACAAAATTAACAACTGTAAAATTTTCAAAGCAAGAGATATACCACTCTACCATGTAGATATGACCCATTCAAGATCCTTTGCCATCTTTTTTGTTTTCACCTACAAACTTACAAACACACGTGCACGCGCACGCACACACGCACGCACACATATATTATAAAAGGGAAAAATATTTCAACTATGTTTGGACTGTGACTAACCCTACACACCACAGTTATAGGCTCGAGAGCTATTGCATAAAAAAAGACTGCCTACATACCCCTTTTGGGGGTTCAAGTTCATATAGTTCTATTTCATTCTCTTCTCCTACATCCAGATACTTATTAGTACATAACAACTAAATCATCCTTTGAAATCAATTCAATCATTGCAATCAATGAGATGAACCTTATGTCTACAGTCCAAACCACTAAGAAGACGAACGATAACAAACGAAATTAAAAAATTATAAAAATCTAGAAAACACCAAGCCAAACATCTGAAGAGGAAACCAGACATCTGATTTAAGATTTAGCCGTCTGAATTTCAGACCATCCTAATCCGAGAGCACTAGTTCAAATTCGACTCGATTTAGGCGTTAGGATCATTTTTCAGACCTCTAGAAAGAAAGTCAGACATCCGAGAAAGGAAGTTAGATGTTTGAATGTTAAGAATATTTTTTTAAAAGAGAGTCAGATGTCTGAAATAATTTTCGGACATCTGAATGGTTTCGACAAGCCCAGTTTGAACCTAGACCTGGTGCTGGCCAAGTAGAGGGAATACGGGGACTTGTTCCTACTTTATCAGGCTGGATAGCGGTTGGCCTTCGGGGATATTATGCAACCAATGGTAATAGTAAAAGTAGAAAACAATATTCCAACTTATCCATCGTAACAAATCATCATTCAAGGAAACAACACAAATGAATCATAGCCACCGAATACAAACAACATTCCATGTCAACCCAAATCATCCAATAAGAAAATAACAACAATATAAATATACTTATATTTATATTACCATTCATTATAGTAACACATTACGATGTAAGTATAAGTCATCAAATGTGTATTAATCACCTTATAATTGTAACACAACATCAGTCATTAATTAATCATGATCAACTATCCATCGTTTAGTAGTAAAAATGGTGAAATATCACATCCATATCATAATGCGATACCATCATCAAACAATCAAATATTTGTGATAATTAATAATAGATAATCAATCACACATTCAACAACCATCCAAATAATATATTTGCATCCACTATCATTTTAAGTATAAGATCATTTTCTTATTGTTTATTATAAGATCGCCTTTATTTGTTCATTCCAGAAACAAAAATAATCCATTTTTAAACGATAATATACTCTTTAAATATGTTGTTATACTTTCATTTCTTTAAATACCCAAATATTGTATTTTAAATCAAAATAGTAATCATCGTCAAATTCTTTTTTAAAACGATATTATTAATATTTTACATCAAAATAATAATATATGTTAAAACCACTTTAATACTTTCCAAAACCGGCTCATTACTATTTATTCCAAAAAACAGCATTCTATTTTAAATCATCGAAAGTCCTTCTTATTCTATTTGTCTCAGAATAATAATTATTTTCTCCAGAAACACCTTTGAAAAACATTTCTTTACTATTACTGTTATTATATTATTATTCATAAAATATATTTCTATCTTATTTCTAAAATAATAGTTTAGAGTATGACTTCTGGAAAATTATAGATTTTCCCATATGTATGTATGTGTGTTTTTCAAGTACGTTATAATATACAAATAAAATTCCTAGGATAAAATGTTTAGTCAATTGTAGTTACGAAAAAATACATAACCATGAGCATTAAATCATAGGTTTAAACACATATCTTTAAGTATTCATAGTCAAAGATGTGTTGGGAATGAGATATTGGCTAGCTAGTGTACATGTTGTCCATTAGTTTGGATACTGGTTTACTTATGACTATTGAGGGGCATCTATAGGTTATGTACTTGTATTTGTTTGAAATAATTACAGAATGACTCTTCGAAAGTCTCTTACTGAATCTAAACCAAATATAAGATCCAACGTAACCATGAGATGTATTTTCGACTTCATAATACTACGGACCTTATGTATTAAGAGCATACTTTGATTATTGACAATCACACAACAATGGATCGTGTTATACAACGATGTTGGGCATTGTCTGGTTGGGCAAATTTGGTAGGTGAATTGCTTCACTTTGATGCTTTGGTTAAGTGAGAGAGCTTGTTTATTCCAAAGTCTTGATTGAAGTAAAGTCCATCAGTTTGCTTCCGACTATGCTGCCAGTTGAGCACGCAAGAGGAAGGTCTCTTTTATGGAAGTTGGCTATAGTTGGAAACCCCTTATTTGTACTACATGTCATTCCTTTGGTCATATTGGCTTGCAATGCAAACACTCGCTCATTTCTCCTTCTTTCAATCGCGTATAAAAGAAAACATCAAAATTCCTATCCATGTGAAAGACTATAGAAGCCCTCTTGATTGCAAAGTCCCAAGCCTCTTATATCTCCCTGTGGGAAAATGTAGTAGGTTGTTCCTATTGAGGAGAATTTCCAAAAACATCAACCCCAAACTTAGCAGAATCGTTAAATTCAGATCGTGTCGATGGTGAGATAGAACAAATAGAAAACCGATATCTGAATTCACAAATCATGGATGTAATAAACATAAAAGTAAAGACATCAGATTTATAGTGGTTCCACTATCATGAGGTAGTGTATATCCACTTTGAGGAGAGGGAATTTTATTGCTTTTAAAAAGAAAAGAGTTACAAAATTGATAAAGGGGGCTAACAAAAGAAAAGAAGAAACAAAACCCTTCATATCGGATTTGATACACCGGAGACTACTAACAATATACCCTAGCTAGATCTATTTATTGTGGCTTGATCTTTTCCTTGTCGTTGGATCAAATTACTGCAAAATTCTATAGTGGAAACTCAAAAAACATCCAAAAAAGGAAGAAGTTGACCCTGGATTCTCGGACTTTATCTGCTTCAGATATTGCTGCATTAATCGACCGAAAATCTTACCCAATCGACTGGTCTAGTTGATTGGAAAAGCAGTTGACTATGAGCATTGAAGTATACAAGGGTCCAAAATGGCTAAAAATACAGTCGGTTGGTAGCTCCACTAGTCGATCGAAAATGAGCTCCAGAAGATTGGTGGTTACCACCAGTTTATTGGAAGCATGTAGCATAATACAGCCTTCTGACCACTCTTCTCTGCCTTCCCCTCCCATCTCCTATGCCTTATCTACCTCTCCAAACAACACGCCATCTTCGCCTATGTGATAATAAAGCCTTCTTCTTCGATCCAAAAATGTTATATCACCACCTATGACGATCTCAACCTTAATACTAAATTTCCATACAAGTCATTCAAACTCCACTTGCACCTTCATACTACAAGCAATCTTGGACATAACACCATGGATACTTCTTCAATAAGCTACATCATTGCCATCGCCCATTACACTTTGTCAACAAACTTCGACAAGGCCACCGTTCGCTAACAAAGTGGTGAAAATATCCTCTCCGTGTAAGTAGGACGTACCAACCTCCAATATAATCATGAAAACAAATGTATCCATCTACCAATTCACTCTGCCAAAGTACCACCATGTGACACATAGCGCCTCAATAAGTGGATCAAGTTCGAGCAATGCTCAAACTTTGGAGCAGGCAAGGTGTTGGTAGGCATTCTATTACATTTTCCTTTGTGCAAACCTTATGAAGAAAAGCTAGCTTCTCTTCATTCACCGAGGAAAGAAAGAACTCTCTCACCTCTGTATGCTTCATCTTTGAGGTGGAAGTAGATTTTCAACTAAGTGAATTGCAATTTACAATCACAACTCATTAAAATTCCATCATATATGAAGCTCAAATCACACATCAACCGCTTCAGATATAGTGCTCTCTTGGCTGCTTCAACATCGGTTATCAACTCTAGCTCTGTAGTGGATAAAGCAATTATTGCCTTCAACATCGCTCTTTAACTAATAGTTGTCAATCCAAGAGTGAACACAAACCTAAAGTTGACTTCCTTCGATTTCTATCCTCGGTATAGTCGGAATCACAAAATCTAACCAAACTAAAATCTCTGTCTCTGCCGCCAAAAACAAGTTCATGATCTGGATTTCCTCTAAGATATCTCAAAATATACTTCACCGCCTCCCAATGCAATTTTCTCGGATTCACCATATATTTACTAACCAGTCCATTAGCTTGTGCAATGTCAAATCTAGTGCAAACCAAGCATAAATCAAGCTACCAAATGCACCTGCCTAGGGAACCTTCTCCATGCAGGCCTTGTCCTTTTTTGAGATCGGAGAGTCTTTACCAAAAATGTGGTATTCGCAAAGGCATGTGTTTATCGATTGCATTTGCTCCTTACATGCTAAACCAAGCAAGTACCTTCCGAAGATATTTCTTTTGGGTAAGCCCCAAAAGTCCAACCATTCTATCTCTTTGGATTTTCATACCTAGAATCTTCTTTGCTCGCCCACGGTGTTTCATCTCGGATTTGACTTTTAAATTCAACTTCAATTTATCAATTTCAACTTTGTCTTTGGAAACAATCAATACATCATCCACATATAAGAGCAGATACACCCAATTATTATTCTTTAAATGTTTTAAATAACACATGCATCTTTGATATTGCAATCAAAACCAAGTAAAAGCATGAAACAATCAAACCACTTACCACCATTTAGGCGATTGCATGCTTAAGTCCATAAAGAGACTTCCTCGACCTAAAAATTCAACCTTCTTTCCCACTTATGACAAACCCTCATGTTTGCTTCATGTAAATGGTGTCCTCCAAGTCATCATGCAAGAAAGTAGTCTTCGCATCAAGCTACGCTAGCTCTGGGTTATGAGTATCAACTATGGAAAGTAAAATCTGAATGGGCATATGTCTAACTACAGAAGCAAAAATCTCATCATACTCCACTCTCTTTCTCTATGAAAAGCATTTCACAACTAATCTAGCATTGTATCTCCTATCATCCTTCACTTTGAACACCTACTTGCAACCTATGTCTTGACTCCCCTAAGGTGGTGGTACCAAATCCATGTCTTGTTCTTCTTTAAAGACTTTAACCCCTCTTCCATTCCACAAATCCACTTCAATCTACCACTCAATTTCATGGCTTCTTTAAGTTCAAATGGTTCATCATGAACCACATCTAGGCATAATCAAATTGATCGTCAAGGCTCAGGTTTGCATATTGCCAATCTCCATACCTATCAGACAGCCTAATAGTCCTACGACTTGGCACAAGTAGGTACAACTTTGCATAAACTTGTTCCAGCTTCAAATTGGACTGAACTTCCACTAGCTCTATGAACATCACCAACATTGCTTGAAGACATCTGTGGACTATAATGTAATGTCTCATCCACTGTATTTTCACCTATCTTATATGCGGCTTAAACCCCGATTCTAAGCTGAAATGTGGAAACCTCATCCATCTTTTTAGGTCTATCAAAACCTGAAACTTAATTGTTGGATAAATTTTCCTTAGACTTAAACATTGCAGACTCATTAACTGTAACTTGCCTGGAATGTACAATCCTATAATCCATAGGATTCCAAATGCGATACCTTTAACTTCACCTGTATATCTCATAAATATGCCCATGTTTGCTCTAGCCTCCAACTTATCATCACATGTATGATGAATATACACAAGGCAACCAAAAATACGAAAATATCATATATACCTTACTTTACCTCTCAACTTTTCTTCAGAAATCTTTCCATCTATAGCTGAGCACGTGAGAGAGCGATATGCCTAGGGATAATTATGTAATTTGTTATGTATATCTAACTTTGTAATCAATCTTGTTCGTAATAAATGTGTTTGTTTTCCTATATATGCTTTGTTATATTGTGATATAATTAATTAAATAAATAATTTAAAGTACATTAATAAGAAAATCCTTAAATAAATGTTATGTAATTGTAATTGCAAGTAGTTGCAATCATGGTTAATTTATTAAAATAAAAATAAAATAATATTTTGTTTAAAATATTCCTAGCCAACATACTTTAGAAAAGAATATCGATACATCCGTAAAGACCAGAATATGGAACACTCTCCAAATGTTTAACAGTGTATTACCCATGATTATTGGAGGCATAAAGGGGTTACGTACTCATAGTTATTGGATAACTATGAAATGATTCATCCGAGAGTTTCTTGTTAATTAATAATAACTAGGTTAAATAGGAAATCTTAGTATGATAATGTAACATAGTTCCATCAAATTTAGAATACTATGGAACCTTAATGTTGAAGGAGCTCAGTCCATTTCACAATACGTGAAATGTGTAAGTTTAAAAAAAATCCCTATTTGGATCTTAATGGACCTATGAGGTCTATTACCTAGAATTAGGTCCAGCCTAATTACTAAAATAAAACAATATTTTGTTTCAAAGTTGTTCTCATAATTGTTCAATTAATCATATGATTAAATTCATTTAGTGTATAGTTTGAATATATTTAATATATGCATTCATAGCATAACTTGATAGCATAAATATATAGGCATATGTATAACCATATGTATATACATATAGATATTGGGATTTACATCTATTATATACATATACTTTATATTTACATATGCATATGATAATTTCATATACATATCATGAATATAAATAACTAAGTATATACATAAGTTTAAATATACTATAATATATGTGTATGGTTTGTATACACATATTAATAGTACTATATATATATATGGTGTAACGACTTGGATTTTTCGACATTGGATTTGGAATATTTAAATGGTTTTAAATATTGAATCTGAATTTTAAATTTATTTTTAGTATGAAGAGTTGATTTTCATTTGTAGAATAAATGCAGAATTTAAATATAGCGGGTTATTGGATAATTGAATATAATAAAGGAGAATTAGATAAAAATTTTGATCTTGAGTTTTAAGCTTATTAAAAATATTTTAAAGGCTTGTAAAATTTATAATGATAGTAATAAAGGTAATAAAAGTTTTAAATTTGAGTTTGAAGGTGATTCGTTCAGTTTTAAAATATATCGTTTAAATTGACATTTAAAAATAGCCTTCCGAGGCACAGTCTCGAAATTCGACGAAACTAGTTCCATTGGATCCATAATATTGTATTATTATCGGATTTCAAACGTTGTAGCTTTCAGAGTTATCGTGTGGTCGTACAAGATGTAAACGCGCTGAAATTTATATCGAAAATTCAATAAAATAACTGGGTCCAAAAAGTTATCTTCCCCATACGATCAAATTAGGACTCGGAACCTTTTCCACTACGTTCGGAATAGGGGTATAACATTATAAATGCCTAGCGGCACGCCTCGATAGGAGGTTGAAATTTTAAGTTACGATTTCGAGACGTTTGAAAATTTAAATAAATAAATATATATTGGTTGACTGGTCAAAATGCCATTCACATCAGAACTTTTCCCCTTCTTTTCTATCACTGTAGCTAACCTTCTCCAACATGCCTCCTTCAACTTTATATCACGTCCATCCCCTTCCATCTTCATCAGTTCAAACTGAAAACGAAAAATCATTTGTATTAAGGAAGAAAAATATATATAATAAAACAGACGCACTCCACATTTCTTTTGTTCTAGAATCGAAATCAAAAACCGTCCCCTCTTCTCAAACAAATCAAATTCGTTTCGTTTTTAAAAAAATAGCCGCGACCTGATGGGAGCACGCGCAAGCGAGGAGGGTCGGCATCGATCGCGTGTTGCCGCGACGTGGTACGGCAGTGGAGTGACGGAGTGGGTGCGGCCTTGCCTGTTCATCGACGACATCAAGGAGGTAGGCGCGACCGAGGGAATGATGGCACTCGCCATGATTTTCAGTGGGAGGGCTCGTTCGATTGACCTAGGGCTTCGATGTTGTGATGCCGAGATAGGTTGTGTTGATTCGAGTAATCTAGGGTTGGCTTGGGACGACTATAGGCGATCGAGCGGTGAAGGGAAGTGGTCGCGATTCTCTGTTCATTCATGAGCTTGAGTCGAAGAGTGGTTCTGCGAGGAGTAGGTATTTTCTTTTATTTAATTTATATATATGCGTGTATATATATACAGAAGAAAAATATACAGCGAGGTATATAGATGCAGATTGTTTTCAATATATATATATGTACAGAAAAGAGAGAATAACAGTAAGTTTTATAAAACAATTTATTTTCTTCAATTTATAGATTTATATATGTATATGTATATATATACAATAAAGTAAATTACTGTTGTTATTTACAAAAACAGAAAACAAATTTTTGAATAAAAATAAACATACATACATACATACATACATATATATATATATATATATATATATATATATATATATATAAACACGCACACATATTTTAATATATATAGGAAAATAGAAAAATTAGTTTATACAGATAAAGTTTGAAAAAAATAGGAATTTTAAAGTATTGTAGAGTTTATATAGAAATTAGATCTTTAGAATGTATATAGGTTATTTTTTAGTATATGTAGTTTCAAAGAAAAATAAAATGAATATACATATATACACATTTTCACTTACCAGTTTAATTTTAAAATAATGGAGATTAATTTGTTTAATTAACTTATTAAATTATTTTAGTTACTAAGAAATTGTTTAAGGAAAATTAGTTAAATTATCATTTGAAATTAATTAATTAAATTTATTAAATGGTAATAAATTGTTCGGTTATTTCAAATATTAATAAATCATAATGCTTATACAAGGTCGAAAACCGTGAAATCAAGTCGAGATGGAAGTGGATTGCAAACAAAAATAAAGGTGAGATTTTCTCACTCATTCGGATTACCTATTAAAGTTTAAATGTTAAATTTAAATTATGGGATGCCTGACTTGATTGATAAATGTATAATTTATCTATTGGATGATGTTATATATATAGTAGTGTATGTATATATAAAGAAGAGATTCAACGGAAAATCATTCAAACAGAGAAAGGAGAGGACAACTGGGTATGGAAGAATAATTCAGATGGTAAATTTGTGTTCAGAGAAGCTTGGGAAGATTCGCGGAACAAACACCCTCAGAATATATGGACGAAGGTGGTATGGAGCAGGTCGAATAACCCAAAAATGGCGCATACTTTATACAAAGCTCTACTCAAAAAACTACCAACCAAAGACAGACTCTTTAATTGGGGAATTGTGGAAAACACTACATGTTACATCTGTAATGACTTGGAGGAAAGTCATGAACACCTGTTTTTTGAATGCGAATACAGCACAGGGGTGTGGAACATACAAAAGTCAAATTACTCAAGAAATAATAACACCCAGAGACTTAAAGAGGAAGTAGAATACCTAAACAATGGGAGCGACCTCTCGAAGGTGTTGCAGGAAATTGGCAAAATTGGACTCACAACCACTATCTGGCACATCTGGAGGGAGAGAAATGAGAGGGCTTTCAACAAGAAACAAAAAGACGTGTTAGCCATCACGAATCAGATTAGCAGAGATATAAGCTTGATTTTAGATAGGATTCCAAAAAGAATTCTCACCACTGCAACGGTACAAGAAGCACGACAATTGGAGAAGTTGAGGATGAAGGAGTTGACCGAATCAAGTGGAGGAGAGAGCTGGGAGCCGCCATGAAAGGAAAGTTTTAGGTTTTCGTTTGGCTTTGTCGGAAATCCTGTAATGTAAAGTGTATTTCCTTTTATCGGTTGTAAAAGCTTTAGGCCGCACAGCCCATTATATTTGATATAAATTAACCTAGTTTCAAAAAATATATATATATCTATACATATATATATATATTGGAGTGATTGATATTCCCGCATTATATAGCGGATGAGATCCTATGTGCCTCGCATAATAGCGGATGACCCTATATACCGCGATATCCCCCTCGAAGTTTCATTGTCACTTAAGTGTGCGTACTTAAGGTAAGATGGTAGAGCTTTAAGCTCTAATTTAGGAGATTGCTCAATCAAAGAAATCAGTTGAGTTTTGGACTCAATCGTGAGAGGTTCGAAAGGAAGCATTTCTACGATCTCATTTTCCACGTCTTGAAACAATTGGTCATACTCCACCTCATGTTCATTACTAAGGTCATTTGTTTCATTTTTAAAGTTTTCATGAATAGCGCTAACTTCCAAAGTGTGGTCGAATGGTTCGTTTGATTGATTTTCTAAATTGAAGATGTTAAGATCTATTATCATGTCACCAAAGGAGATATTTATTGAACCATTTTGACAGTTGAGCAAAGCATTCGAAGTGGCTAAAATAAAATCAAAGGAATTTGACTTTTGAGATTATTTACAGGTTGTGTTTCCATAACAATAAAATCGACAGAGAATATAAACTCTCCTACTTTGATCAACACATCCTCAATCTCACCTGTTGGTTTCTTTTAGAACGATCAGCCAATTGAAGGGTGACTTTTGTCAGTTTAAGCTCACCTAGACCTAGTTCTCGATAAACTGAATATGGAAGCAAGTTTATTGTGACAACCCATATTTTTTCAATGATTAAAATATTGAATTTAATAAGATGTTGAAATTTAATATTGGAAGAAAATAAAATTTATGATATATAATTTGAATGAAATTTAATAATGTTAAGATAACTATTTTAATGTAATTTCAATCAATTGAAATAATTGTAAAACTTAAATTTGGTTATAAAGCGTAAATAAGGAAATAAACTAAATGTTGCATTAAATAGTAAAATTGTATGTAATTAATTAAAATTAGTTAATATAGAATGATTAATCAGGATGTGAATTTATTAGCTTGGTTTGTAAATAATAAACATTGAATTGTGTTCGAAATTGTAAGTTGTAACAATTGTTTAAGTATCATTTCATTATCTAATTCGTTGATAATAAATTGTAAATCAATTGAAATTAATCTAATTAAACACTGCAGTTAATGTGAATTAAGATAATAACCGTAGAATATTGATGTAATAAATGGTAAACCAATGTTAATTATATCTGTAAGGTGATAGTTGAGTGAATAATAAGATATAAATTAAAATAAAAGAATTTATTTGAAATTAAAATATAACTAACTGGATTTTATTACAGTTGAAACTGAATACTATAATTTGTGTAATATTTAACATTGGATTGACATGGAAATTTATTTTAAAAGATTATTAATTTTTAGGTAATCAAAAATGATAAAATTTGTTAGTTATAAAGATTTGAACGTGAATAGTGATTAAATTAATCTAATAATAATTTATTTAATTAACGTGAAAATAGCCATTTTGGCCACTATCTTGGATTTCGACGAAACCAGTTTAATCGGATCTGTAACGATGAATTATTGTAGGATTTCAAGTTTCATAGCAATTGAACTTGTCGTTTGATCGTGCGGGCTCAAAACGCGTAGAAATCAATTTAAATAAGCTGCTTTTAAAAGCTAACTTCTTCATACAATGGAATTAGGACTTGAAACATGTTCCATTGAACTTAAAAATATCGAAAACATCTATTTTGATATATGGGATGATCCAATTTCGTTTCGGAAGCGAAACGGGCTTTTTGGGTCGTTATTATCGTTTCGAACCAATTCGATATGTTCATTCTTTCTTATCAGGCCTTGTCTATATAAATAGATTTTCTAACCCTAGCAGCCTTTCTATTTCTTATTTCTGCATGTACAAATCTGTATATTCATTCCTATCTCCTCTCTCCAATGGCAGAAATCTATTTTCAATTCCAAAACCCAAATTCAATTTCAAAAATTTAAACTCCTCAAGCTATATTGAATTATACATCGTTGGAAAGCTCTCGACGAGCGCAACCAACTGTAGTAATTTGTTTTTCATTTGGATGCATTGTTTGACCAGAAATTGACGAAGAACCTCGGCTGTCCAATTCTAGGGTTTTCGATCCAACGGTGGATCGTCGACCGTTTGACGATTGAGAAGTGCTGTTTGGAAGACGGAGTCGAGAAGGTTGTAGATTTGGTGTTCGTTTGTGCTAAGGATGCTTGGTTTTGCCAAAATTCAAGGATGAAGCCATCAGCGGCAGAGCAAGAATTTGACCACCGGAGGGTCGTGTGTGGCTAGGGTGTAGGCGGCCGGAGGTGCACAGTCTGGTGGTGGCTTTAGATCTTGAGATGGTCAAGCAAGGGCGACGTCGCGACAAGGGGAATAGGTAGTGGCTGGTTGTGTCTCGCGTACATGGTTGCTGAGGCAACGTTAGGGTTTCTCGAACGAAGAAGGTAACGTGGCATATATATATTATTATTTTATTTGTTTTATAATTTGAATTTCAAATTGTTCTAATTATCATATCTTTTGCATACGAGCTCAGATTCACGTGCGGTTTTCTCCGTTGCTATCATATCGAAATTCCAGACATTATGGAACTAGTTTGGATGAATTCTGAGAATGTTCAAATTTGGGCCTTTATTTGGATTTTAAATCGACGAAAAATCAAAGGTGAGTGTTTTAACCCACTCACGACTAGTAAATTATCTTATGTTAGTTAAATTAAATTTGTGATGTGATTAGTAATTGATTGGATGCTGTTTGGTATATTTAAATTGTCATTCCAGTTAAATCTGATTTTTATTGAATTAATCGCCATTTAATTTAATATTGAATTTTAATTATCAATTAAATACCTATAAATGATAATTAGTTAATTGATGTTATTTATTAGTTGATTTGAATGATGATTGTGATGGATGTTTAATTGTTGATATTGGATGAATGGATATTATGTTATTTTATATATGTTGATACCATACTGCAAGTTCTTTTAGTTTATAATTAGAAAAATCCCTATGGGTTCAAATGATACATACCCGAATGACCTGATAGATTAGGGAGAAATCATTATGGGTTGAAATGATAGACTCGAGCGATTTCATGGATTTGAAGTTAAATTCGGGATTGTGAGTTGAAATGATGTATACCCGTAAATTTTAAATTTATTGCAGGTTGAAATGATATATATCTGTATCACTTGACCATATGGTAGAAAATTTTATACGGATAGCGGATTGGTTAATTTAAATGATTTTAAAAATCTTAAATTTTGAATCCAGTTAAATGATATTTTGAAACAAAATATTTTGATTTATATAAACTGAATTATTTTTGAAAATCTAAGCTTTAAAGGTTGACGTTGGAATTGGTTTAAATGAATTGTTTAAAGAAATTAAATTGGAATTTTAAAGTTGGATTTGAAGTATAAATGGAATTTATCGAAATTGAGTTATAGAAATATTTGAATATTTAAACTCTGAAATCTACTAAATTTGAAATAGTTTAAATCTATAGTTCGAATATGGATTTGAAATCGATATTGATTAAATGGTTTTAATTGAGAATCTAAATTGAAAGACAAAATTGAGTCTGTTTACTTGAAAGCTGGACATGGTACAGATGTGTTGAAATGGAAGAAATAGTTTAGTTTGATATTAATTTCAAATTAATTATTTTAATGTAAACTGTTTAAGAATATATTAATTTAAATTCAGATTTATTTAGATTTTCAAACTATTTACTATATAAACCATTTCCAATAATCAAACTATTATATATTAAACTATTAAAACTGTATTAAATCTATTTTTAAACTATTTGACCTATTTTAACTATTTAACTATCTTAATCTAGTTTAGAACTATCTTAATATGTTTTAAACTATTTTACTATTTTAATCTATATTTATACTAATTTAATCTATTTTAAACTATTTTAAACTATTTAAACTATTTTAAAATATTCAAACTATTTTAATCTATTTTAAACCATTTAAACTATTTTAAAGTATTTTAATTATTTTATACTATTTTAAACTATTTAAGTTATTTATGACTATCTAAACTATTTTCTAAATATTAGACTGTGTAATGTTGAAGTGTTTATATTTAAATCCTGGATTTGAAAGCGAATATAGTTAAATGATGTTATAATCTAAGTTGAGATTTGAAATGAGACTTTCTAATGAAATGACATATTTGAGTAAATACGATGATTTTGAAATGAGGGTGTAACCTATTTTGAAAATATAATTTCGAAAGTTAATATAATTTCGAAAGTGATATGATTTTGAGAATATGATATTTTGATATCAATATGAAATGGTTTTGGAAATGTAAAAGAGCCATCCGGTGTGAATTAAGCGTTTGGTTGTTAAAGAGACCAAAATCGGATATTGTCATACTCTCTGCCAATACCGAAAACCACTTTAACAACTGTGTACGTGGTGGAGATTCCAGAATGAAGTGGGATGGTTTGGCGAACGATTTTGTTGAGGTATTTACTTAGCCCTGACTCTTGTGAGTCAGCTTGATGTGGCTAAAACATGAGCTATACTGGGCCAAGTGAGGTCGCTCCTCCGATCGGGCACATTTCTTCGATACCATATTATGACTTTGTGATTGATTTGGTGGCCACCCCTCGAATTGATTATGGGAGTGTGTTCCGAGGTGGGCGGTAGTAGCTACTATGCGTTACCACCAGTCCGGGAGTGCAAATGGTAGAATCCTACCCTGGCATTGCCTCACGTGCCTTGTCACATGCCTTATCGTGCCTTCTACGAGTTTGGTTTGTACCGTACCTATGGAGTGCCCTTTGATAGCCCTCCAGTTTACGGAGAAATTACGGTACTGTATAGGCTACATGAATATATAAAAATGTGTTAAGGGGGATATGGGTAACACCTTAATGCTATTTTAATACTTTACTTTACTGTAGACACCATTATAATAGCGTATAGTACTATATATGTAGATAGTTTAACGGATCGTTAGGAGATGGAAATCCCAAAAATCTCTTAAGTTATTGCACTCACGTCGACACTGGAGAGGAGATGTCAAACCCATAAACATCTCTGAAGCCGTCACACTCATATTTATTTATTGTTGATTTAACTTACATAAGATCTTTTCATTCTGACTCGAGTGTTTTGTTTTTTCATTACGCTCAGGTCAGTCTGAGCTTTTTAGTGTATCGAAGACCGCTTCCTGGAGGACGAAGACGGAGATTTGTATACTATATTATTTGTTATATTTATCCCACTGCATCATGTTATCCCGCTGCATTATTTATTTATTCTTGTTGTATGTAACTCTGATCCGTATTGTATAAGTGTAATCAAATGTTATTTGTAAAACAGCTTCATGAACTGTTATTTGATTATTATATTTTATCATTCCGTTGTGAGATTCTGTGTTTGTTTCTTTTTTTTCTTATTTACCCCATAAAAATCCTCCCTTTTGAATGGTTTGAGTTTGACATGTGTGGTTTATTGTTGATTTAAACCATCCAAAAAGGTGGGTCGTTACATTTGGTATCAGTGAGCATTCTAAGTAAATGAGAACTTTAAGGAGGTTGTAGATCCAGTGTTTGTTTGTGCTAAGGATGCTTGGTTTTGCCAGAATTCGAGGACGAAGCCATCGGCGGCGGAGTAAAAGTTTGACCACCGGAGGGTCGTGCGTGGCTGGGGTGTAGGCGGCCGGAGGTGCACAATCTGGTGGTGGCTTCAGATCTTGAGATGGTCGAGCAAGGGCGACGCGGTGACAAGTGGAATAAGAGGCGGGTGGTTGTGTCTCGCATACATGGTTGCTGAGGCAACGTTAGGATTTCTCGAAAGAAGAAGGTGACGTGGCATATATATATATATTATTATTTTATAATTTGAATTTCAAATCGTTCTAATTATCATTCTTTTGCATACAAGCTCGGATTCACGCACGGTTTTCTCCGTTGCGATCGTATCGAAATTCCAAACATAATGGAACTAGTTTTGATGAATTCTAAGTCTGTTCAAATTTGGGCCTTTATTTGGATTTTAAATCAACGAAAAATCAAAGGTGGGTGTTTTAACCCACTCACGACTACTAACTTATCTTTTGTTAGTTAAATTAAATTTATGATGTGATTAAAAATTGATTAGGTGCTGTTTGGTATATTTAAATTGTCATTCCAATTAAGTCTGACTTTTATTGAATTAATCGCCATTTAATTTAATATTGAATTTTAATTGTCAATTAAATACCCGTGAATGATAATTAGTTAATTGATGTTATTTATTAGTGGATTTGAAAGATGATTGTGATGGATGTTTAATTGTGGATATTGGATGACTGGATGTTATGTTATTTTATATATGTTGATGTCACACTGCAAGTTCTTTTAGTTTATAGCTAGAAAAATCCCTATGGGTTGAAATGATACATACCCGAATGATCTGATAGATTAGGGAGAAATCGTTATGGGCTGAAATGATAGACTCGAGCGATTTCATGGATTTGAAGTTAAATTCGGGATTGTAGGTTGAAATGATATATACCCGTAAATTTTAAATTTAATGCGGGTTGAAATGATATATATCTGTATCACTTAACCATAGGGTAGAAAATTTTATACGGACACCGGATTGGTTAAATTAAATGATTTTAAAACCTTAAATTTTGAATCCAGTTAATTGATATTTTGAAACAAAAAATTTGATTTATATAAACTGAATTATTTCGAAAATCCAAGCTTTAAATGTTGAAGTTGGAATTGGTTTAAATGAATTGTTTAAGGAAATTAAATTGGAATTTTAAAGTTGGATTTGAAGTATAAATGGAATTTATCGAAATTGAGGTATTGAAATATTTGAATATTTAAACTTTGAAATCTACTAAATTTGAAATAGTTTAAATTTATAGTTCAAATATTGATTTGAAATCGATATTGATTAAATGGTTTTAAATGAGAATATGAATTGAAAGACAAAATTGAGTTAGTTGATTTGAAAGCTGGACATGGTCCAGATGTGTTGAAATTGAAGAAATAGTTTAGTTTGATATTAATTTCTAATTAATTATTTTAATGTAAGCTATTTAAGAATATATTAATTTAAATTCAGATTTATTTAGATTTTCAAACTATTCACTATATAAACCATTTACAATAATAAAACTATTATATATTAAACTATTAAAACTATATTAAATCTATTTTTAAATTATTTAGCCTATTTTAAACTATTTAACATTTTAATCTATTTTTAAACTATCTTAATCAGTTTTAAACTATTTAACTATTTTAATCTATATTTAAACTAATTTAATATATTTTAAACTATTTTAAACTATTTTAAACTATTTTAAAATATTTAAAATATTTAAACTGTTTAAAACTATTTTAATATATTTTAATCTATTTTAAACCATTTAAACTATTTTAAAGTATTTTAATTATTTTAAACTATTTTAAACTATTTAAGCTATTTACGACTATCTAAACTATTTTCTAAATTTCAGACCATGTAATGTTGAAGTGTTTATATTTAAATCCTGGATTTGAAAGCGAACATGATTAAGTGATGTTATGACCTAAGTTGAGATTTGAAATTAGTTTTCTAGTGAAATGATATATTTGAGTAAATATGATGATTTTGAAATGAGGGTTTAACCTATTTTGAAAATATAATTTCGAACGTGAATATGATTTCGAAAGTGATATGATTTTGAGAATATGATATTTTGATATCAATATGAAATGGTTTTGAAAATGTAAAAGAACCATCCGGTGTGAAATAAACGTTTGGTTGTTAAAGAGACCGGGATCAGATTTACTATACTCTTTGCCAATACCGAAAACCACTTTAACAACTGTGTATGTGGTGGAGATTCTAGAATGAAGTAGGATGGTTTGGCGAACGATTCTGTATGAGTTATTTACGTAGCCCTGACTCCCGTGAGTCAGCTTGATGTGGCTAAAACAGGAGCTATACCGGGCCAAGTGAGGTCGCTCCTCCGATCGGGCACATTTCTTTGATACCATATTATGACTTTGTGATTGATTTGGTGGCCACCCCTCGATTTGATTATGGGAGTGTGTTTCGAGGTGGGCGGTAGTAGCTACTATGCGTTACCACCAGTCTAGGTGTGCAAATGGTAAAATCCTACCCTAGAATTGCCTCACGTGCCTTGTCACATGCCTTATCGCGCCTTCTACGAGTTTGGTTTGTACCGTACCTATGGAGTGCCCTTTGATAGCCCTCCAGTTTACGGAGAAATTACGGTAATGTATAGACTACGGGAATATATAAAAATGTGTTAAGGGGGATATGGGTAACACCTTAACGCTATTTTAATACTTTACTTTACTGTAGACACTATTATAATAGCGTATTGTACTATGTATGTAGATAGTTTAACGGATCCTTAGGAGATGGAAATCCTAAACATCTCTTAAGTTATTGCACTCACGTCGACACTGGAGAGGAGATGTCAAACCACATAAACATCTCTGAAGCCGTCACACTCTTATTTATTTATTGTTGATTTAACTTACATAAGATCTTTTCATTCTAACTTGAGTGTTTTGTTTTTTCATTACGCTCGGGTTAGTCTGAGCTTTTCAGTGTATCGAAGACTGCTTCCTGGAGGACGAAGATGGAGATTTGTGCACTATATTATTTGTTATATTTATCCCACTGCATCATGTTGTTCCGCTGTATTATTTATTTATTCCTGTTGTATGTAACTCTGATCCGTATTGTAAAAGTGTAATCAAATGTTATTTGTAAAATAGCTTCATGAACTGTTATTTGATTATTATATTTTGTCATTCCGTTGTGAGATCTGTGTTTGTTTCTTCTTTCTCTTCTTTTTCTTATTTACCTCATAACAATCCTCCCCTTTGAATGGTTTGAGTTTGACATGTGTGGTTTATTGTCGATTTAAACCATCCAAAATCTTGTGCCGTTACATTTATGCTAGCACCCAGATCAAAAAGACATTTATTGATTTTCTTGTCTCTTACAATACACGAGATTATGGGGCAACCAAGATCTTCTTATTTCATAGCAATGGATTAAGAAAAGACTTCACTTAGACCATCTGATAAGAAGTCTTTTTAGGTACTTGAGTGTGTCGTTTTTTGAGTGCATAAGTCCTTCAAAAATTTAGCATAAGTTGGGACTTATTGAATTATGTCTAAAAGAGGAATGTTAACCTTGACCTGCTTAATAATTTCTATCACTTTTTCCATTTGTTCTAAATGCTTCTTAGCACGAAGTCTATATGGAAGTGGAGCTCACAACTCAGTAGGTCGGTGTACTTAAGTTGATGAAGGATGAGATTTAGAATTGGATTCAATGTTCGAGTTGGATCAGTCGAGCGTATTGGAGATTTGGAAGAAATTTCTAGTAAGTCATTAGGATTGACAATTTGGTTATCGATTTGCTTACCGGATTGCAAACTAGTGATAGCATTCATTTGATTCAAATTGCTACCTTGAATGACATGAGCTTGTGTTTTGATTTCTAGGGTTTGGAATAAGTTGACTTGGGAACATATCTCTTTCCCTGTCACTTACAGAACTAGCCAACTGACTTGTTTGCGTTTCGAGTTTAGCAATTGACTTATTCGTATTTTGCATGTACGAGGTTAGCAAAATTTTGCAAATTGTTGTTCGACCGAAGATTTTGAGTCGTTGCTTTAACCAAAGTTTCCAAACTTTTTTCAAGTGATGCCATTCATTTGTCATCTTAAGGAAGAAAAGATTATTGTGCTTGGTTTTGAGAAGGTGGTGCAAAGTTTTGTTGAAATTGATTTGGTTGAAAAGAAGGATTTGAAGCATTGTTCGGAAATGCTTGAGAAGATGGTCAAACAAAATTCATGTTTGAATTATTTGTTCCAAGCGAAGTTTGGATGATTTCTCCAACTGGGATTCTACATTGGAGAGAACAGATCGTTGCTAACTTTGTTAAAAGTGTTGATTTGCTCTAACGAGTGAGGACATTGATCGGCAATGTGATTTGGATCATTACATTTATAACATGAGATTTGAGAAGCTTAGTTCATTTGATTAGACGAAAGAACATTATCAAATTTTTTTATCATCGCATTGGTTTTCGCTTCTAAGGCTAATGATGACCCTATCGAATGTGTGCTTGATCTTGAATAGATTACTTTCTTGTTAGATCGTTCCCATTGAGATGATTTTTCGGCTAGGTTTTTAAAAAATTGCCAAGCGACGTCGTGATGTTGTACTAAAAAGTTTCCTTAGCACATTGATTCAAGCATCGTTCAAGAGTTATTTTCAAGTCCATCGTATAAAATTTGGCAAAGAGTCCATTTTTTAAAATTGTGACGTAGACATTTGATCAAAAGTTCCTTAAAATTTTCAAAATATTTCCAAAGGATTCTCCACCAAATTGATGAAAATTTACAACTTCATTTCGAATTTTGGTTGTCTTTTCTAAGGGGTAAAATTTCTTTAAGAAAACTTTTACAAATTCGTCCCAAGTTCTAATTGAATTTGAAGGCAAACTATATAACCATTTTTCGGCATAGTCCGTAAGTGCAAATAGAATTAACCTAAATTTTATTCCATCGTCGCATAATTGTTGAAGTTTTATAGTTGTACAAACTTGTTCAAATTTCGTTAAAAAGATATAAGAATCATCATTTTCAAAATTGCCAAATTTTGGAAGCGTGTTAATGTGATTTGAATGGATTTCAAAGTGATTACCCGTTAAGGCTGGTAAAGTAATGTAAGATAGGATAGAAACTCGATTAGGAAAAATTATGTCCATGAGAGTACCAGGTGGATTTTCATTCGTCGTTGTGGAAAGATTGTTTGTTCAAGTTTAGCGGTTTTGAATTATCATGAGTCTAAACACTCATGCATAAGAGAGAAGATTAAGGAGAGAAAGAGGTGAACAATATGAGTAAGAGAATAAGAGCGAAAGATTTTTGTTTTTTTTCTCTACTAAAATAAATATACTTTTTTCTGGATTTTTAAAAAAAAAATGTGTTTATTTTTTTTTTCTTTTTTTAAAAGAAACTGTAAGAAAACATTTTTTTACAAAAGGAAAATGTGTTTTTTCGATTTTGTTTTTGTTTTATTATATATGCATGAAACTAATGCAATTAGATGAATGCAAGGACTTAAGCAGAAATTTTCTGTCCTTATTAGCTCCTAACCCAAAGTTGTACCGTGACACTTTGACTTAATTCAACGAAACAACTTTTAGCTAGGTAACGAACTTGGTTTATCAGTGCACCATGAATCACCGTAGCAATGTAGCTGAAGGTTTAAGTATCTTCAGAGAAACAATCAATATAATATCTTATGAATCATCGTAATAATTATAAATGATTGTTACTCTGCCATTGCCTTAGACACTAACAAATAGTTTGTTAAAAGAAATCAACTTGTCAAAATACAAATTTATCCTTGATGAGCCCGTGACACTCTTAAGTCAAACATCTAACATTTATTATTTAAGTCAATATTCTACGATGAAATGCAATTTATTGGCCAAGGAAAGGGTGATGAAATCCCCACCTTATGCGATGTTGGGTGTTGCCCTTAGAAAATAAAAACAATATGAAATGATGCAAAACTAATATTAAACGTGCATTAATAATGCAACTACAAATGATTTTTTTTAAATGCAAGCAACCAACAATGAAAGAAAGATTAAAATAGTAGATAAGAATACGATACCAGAGCATGCATAATTATTTATTTAAAAGCAGCGAATTTATTTTTTAGTGCAATTTTTTTGCAAGCAAAGTAGAGCAATTCTAACTAGAATTCATCTCCTTCTTTTGCAACCTGAAAAGTGTTGAACTGGGTATTTTTATACAAGGATTAAATGAAAGCAAAAGCAAAAAAAAAATCGGTCTTACCAAAACAAAACTCAACAATTACATAATAAAATTCAACCAGTTACAAAACAAAGTTCAACAATTTAAAAAAACAACATAAAACACGAAAGAAAATCACAAGTGAACTAGATAAGTTAACAAAAAAAAGATATATGACACAAGAGCAAAACGTGAACTAGACAAGTTAACAAAACACAAAACAATTTTTGTTTAGGTTTTTTTAATAACACAAAATAAATAAAAGAATATAAAAATAATCTGAAAAGTGAGATTAAAATTAAATTGCTTTCCCCTTCCGACGGCTACCAACGGCTTTACTGACGGCTTCCGACGGCCGTCGAAGACACGTGGACGATCACAGGGGGTGATGAAAACCGTCGCTAGCCGTCGGTTTTTCGCCGCCGCAAGCCGTCTGAAAAAATTGGCCTATAGGCCGTCGGAAGCCGTCGGAATTCCTGAAGCTTTTTTCTCAATTTTCTGCTACATTTTTGCCTTCCATATGCAATCCATAAACATAACATATTCCACTACACAAGCGCATATTCAATTCAGATATTCAATATATAATCAAACCATACAAATATAATCAAATCACATAAAGAAATAAACCAAGCATAATTCGTATAAAATCAAACCAACACTTCGCTAATATAATTTACATACGTCTCATTATACAAAATATACATCAATCCTTCATCAACTCCCCACCATCAACTCCCAAATATCAAAATTACTATCACCAAATGTATCATCAAACAATATACACAATGTTTCAAATCGAACTTCACAAACTCAATGTATCATAAAAAATTATTAAAAATGATGCAAAACAAAAAAAACATACCTATTACTCTGGTCAATCACCTCCAGATCCTCCGAAACCAGCTGAAGATGGAAAGTGACCACTATACTGCTGCATGTACTCAGCAATACGCTTGTTCAGCAGCTGTGTCATCTTAATGGCCTACCAATGGTTCTGCTCCTCCAACTGCGCCACCCTAGCTCTCAACTCTTCAATCTCTCCTAGATCGATTTGAGCTCTGGTTTGGCTGGCTCTCCTCTGCCTACTGGCCTGCAATACTTATTTAATTTAATAAAAGTTCAATTACTATAATCTTACTATTAAAGCTATAACATAATGTGTTAATTGTTATATCTATAAACTTATTATTGAAACTAAATCGATGTGAAGTTCTTCAGAACTGAAAGATTACTAAATTGTTATATCTTAATATATTATTCATTACCACTTGATTGCCAAAGGCATAGTGCCTGTTCCGTGAAGGTGGATCCATGACTGACTCAAAAGTGACGTCCTCCTCGTCCGTCGTCAGCTTCTCTCGACCAGTGTCCTCCAGGAGTTTCTACCGTTGTTCTATAAACCTTGCCTGTATGAACAAATAAAAATACGGTTAAAATTAATAGCATGATATCTTAATTCATTATACTTTAATGATTAAAACAATTACTAATAGTACATAAACTAAAATATGCTTACATGGCTCTTTCTCGATTTATCATCATGCCATTTATATGAAACAGTCCCGTCTGGATTACAGCTCGATAGATGAGTACGGGTAAATACATCCACTACGATACGGGACCCTGCGCTTCAGCTTCCTGAAATTGATTATTATGTACTATTGTTGTATATTCAAAATTATACAGCACGATAACTATTTATAATTCACATTTAATAAATTTACCAACACTTGGCGATATTGTTGGAATGACTTGGACCCTCCTCGATGAGTGACAGAATTTCTGTTCCTATTTGCAGAGTTTCTTTCCGACTCTGCCTGTACATTTAAATTTAACACATTATTTACTTGCCAAATATTTTTTGATATATACGTATCAATCCAATAATTAATAAAAGTTTAGTACACTTACCTTCGCTTCGTCGCTATCCCAATGTGCCAACCACCTTTCCCATACACTCGCTCCCATCCAGTTCGGCTTCTGCCCATTATGCTTCATAGCCGACATAGAATCCCGTTAATTCTTTCTCATCTTCGGCATCCAGTAGTGTCGTACCAACTGTAGGTTATCTGATTGTACGTCAACTGCGGCCTACATTTTATGATAAACAAGCGACAAATAATTAAACAATAAAAGGCGAACGATAAATAAGCGACAAAAAAATTAAGAATGGAAAACAAAAGATTATACTTACAATGAAATCCTGCCATATACACTCTAGGATGTGGGAAGGAATATTATCCCACTTGGGCCAACAAGCCGTCATCCTACTCTTGTACAAATCTCTCGAAACTGATAGAGCTACAGCTGATGGCTATAGGTCAAACCTCCTGTGTTAAATACGATACAGATTATTATATCGTACACAAAATATTTAAAATGTTGAAAAAAGTTTAATAGTTACCCCTCCGCTCTAGGTATCAGATACACAGCGGGCCACTGTGGCGGCTGCGATGAACCGCTGCCATCGCCTCCTGAAGAATTGGAAGAACTCCTCCTTCTGGACGACATAATACCTGTCATAGACACATCATTTTAAATAAGAATAATAGCATAATAATGAAATATATTTTACAGTTAAATAACATAAATGAGATAAAGTACATAAAGTGCAAAACATACCTGATTCAGGTTGAGTCTCATGTTTCGACGATAAGCAGAATACATTGCATTTTTAACATAAATTGCTAAATAAATAACAGAAGCGGTAATGACATAAATGATGTAAATGACGATAAGCAGAATCGATTTCATAAATGACATAAATTACATAACTAGCAAAATAAATCTCATCAATTACAAAAATTGCATAATACATCAGAATTCAACATAATATTTATATCAATCATCATCTTTTGATTCAGATTCGGTCTCATATTCTACGTTATTTTCCTCCCTACCCCCGAATGCTTCTACCAAAATGTTTGATTCATCGTTCATAGGTTCATAATCAGAACGATCGTTTGTTGTTGTTATTTCGTTGCTTTGCTCAATATCTGCCTGATAAGCTTGTTCGTCTGGAATATTATTCCCATCAAACATAAATCTTGCCTTTGTTTTAAAACCGCCGACCAATCCGCTTTATCTCTTTTTAGAGATGGATAAGGAGCATAATAAACTTGCAATGCTTGTTTGGCTAGTACAAAAGGATTGTACTTATGCAAATGCGATGTGTGCTTTATTTCAATGAGATTATAATCCTTGTGCACATTAATTTCAGAACCTGGAACATTTTTAAACCAATTGCATGTAAACAAAAACACCTTCTCCGAAAGGATGATTGACATGGAAAAAACATCGATGTCAGTCAAACCATGAAATTTTCTTACCATTCGGTAAAGAAAATGCATGTGTTTCTTCCATGCAATAAGGGCAAGCTAGACGACTAGATGTACTCCATCCTAAAAGCATTGCATAGGCAGGAAAATCACTTATAGTCCACAACAAAGAAGCAAACATACGAATTTTTTCTTTGAAACGTTGTATGTTTCTACTCCTTCGTTTCATAGTGTTTTTATACATATCCACGGAACGACAACAGTATGAAACATATATTGTGTTTTCATACACATCCACAGAGGTAAATTATAGGGTGTGATGATAAGGGGCCAAGATGAATATTCAGCACCAAATTGAGAAAATGGTGGAAAACCAATCCGTACATAATCCAGGTCTAAATTACGACTCTCCGCTGCAAAATTGGGATAAGTTTTATCAAAATGCTTCCATGCTTCTCTATTGGCTGCGTACCTTCTTCCTCTATTCTCACACTATGCCATCTCATATGAGGTGTAGTTACAGAAGATGCATATAATCTTTGAAGCCTAGGAGTGATGGACAAATAATGCATACGTTTATATGGAACTTCCTTTCCCTTCTTTTTCTTGGTTTATACTTTTCCTCGTTACATATTCTACACTTGATGTCCAATTTTCAAAACAACATGCAGCCATTTAAACATGTATCTATTTTTTGATAAGGTAAACAAAAAGCCAACATAAGTTTATTAACTTCATAGTGATTTTTACACATTAAATTATCGGGCGGCGTATGTCTTTTTACGGCTTGTACGCCAAAAAACTTGTTCAGAAGACTTACCATCGATTAGAAAACCGCCAAATTATATCGTTATAAAAACCGCAAGCGCACAGCCTACAATCGTAGTACGTATGCGAGTACGGGTCGATCCCACAAGGAAAGCAAAATTTTCAAAATCATTCGATCAAATTATCCCAAAGATATGAAATTGTGTTAATTAAAAATTATTAAAAAAAGAGAAAAATGGAATATAAAATATGAGATTAGAAGGAAATTTAGAGGCAAATCTCTTCTCATGATCATACAAATCAACACAAAATGAATTTATGATCTTTGTTTTTAAATCACTTGTGAATTAGTTGATGTATTTATTATAAGTATGGCCTAATTGTGATATTAACTAACACAACTAAAACCATCAAACTTTAATACACCCTCTAAATCCACTTGTCCAGTCTAATGAAGATGATTATGAAATTAAAAATAAAATCTATTTTAAGCATGATATATTTACTATAGATTAGTAACACAGAGCATCAAATTTTGATTCTAGATTCACTTTCATCACCAAAATCATATTTAGATGAAAGGTAACTTGTATTTATGTTTGATTAAGCATAGCTTATTTGTTATGAACAACATAGGCTATCAAATTCACTAATAAACAAAAAAATTCATTAAAATCAAAACTTCCATTAAGCACAAAACAAGAGATCATAAATGAAATCATTATGTTAATTTTGTATGATTCATGAGAGCTTCATTATCCCTAAATTAAAAGGGTTTAGCTTCTCAAATTTGAATACATATTAACATAAACTGATTTCAATATTAAAAAGAAAATCAAAAGAAAAACTAATAAAAAGGGAATTAAGCTAATTGAAAATAAGTAGAGACCTAGCAAATTGCATAAAAAATAAATCTATACTAATAGCATAAGATAAATCTAATCTACTAACATAAAATAAAAAGAGATACGAAATAAAATAGCATAGTAAAAAAAATGAAATAAGAGCGCATAAAATAAAAGTGAAGGCTAAGAAGCCATTAAAAATAAGAGAACTTTTATTTATGTTTGGTGGCTACGACTATGCATAAAAGATGAGATCCATTACATGAAACATAATAGGGTATTTATACATGTCTAAAATCCTAATCATTTTTTAGCGAGCTACCAAAAATGCCCTTGACTTTGTGTAGCCTCCAAGTTAATATTAATGTATAATTAATCTCCCACTAACTATGATTTTGCTTTTAAATGTGGTCCATTAGCAAGTAGGTAAGTGGACTCCACCATGTTGATTTAATTCCTTCTTTTGTTCATTCTTTTGGCTTCTACTATTTATGCATGCATACATCCACGAATCTTCTTCTCATTTACGCTTAATTTCTTACAAAATTAAATTAAATTATGCAAATAATTTTTTTCAAAATAAATGCACACAGAAAATGATTGTTTTTCCCAAATGTAGATGACCGAATGATGATTTGAAAACGCTTTTATATTTTGGTTAAAATGTGTAAAAATACCATAATATGTCCTTTATTTTAATAAAAGAAGATTAAGCACGAGTGTAAAAATATACATTTTTACATGCACATCAAATACCCTCCCACTTATCTTTTTATTCGTCCCCAAATAAACTAAAACTAAAAATAAATCCAACTTCGCAGGATGCACGATTGCATTGAGCATATGCAACAAGTCGTGGAACCTCTAAGTGTCCGTAGTAGAGCGAATGTTGTCTCGTGAGGGTTTTCAGCTAATACTATCCATGAAATCCAAATGGACATGCAAAGTTCCTAATGGAAGTTTTATTTACAAAGATATGAATACAAGTTTTTGTTTACAAAATGAAGAACTTACTTTTTAAATTGACGTGAAATAGTAATATACAAGTCTCTGTCATCATCAAGAAATTTCAGTCTTTTACTAATCAAAACTTCCAACAAAAATTAAGTTATCATCACAATTAGACTCTAACTTGGCTGTTTATTTCGGTTAATAATGTAGTGCAACTATGAAATAAATTCTCTAATTGATTTTTAGAGTTTGCAAAGTGGTATCTTCATTTCCTTTTATAAAACAAGTCAAATTGATAAAGTCAGGGTAACACTTGGGTTTCAATTGCTTACCCTCTCTTTATTTGGAAAAAAAATCAACATTATTAATATTTATGTACACCTAACTCGGAAAACCGAGGCCATCTATACCATCCATGTACTGTCATGTAGGCTTACATGAGAAAAGTACAAAGCATGGCAAGTGTACACACTTACATGTGAACACCTGACTCTAGGTGTTTAGTATTATTATTTGTATTTGCATACACCTAACTCACAAAACTGAGGCTAAATATACCGTTCATGCACTACCTTTCGGGCTTGTGAGAAGAGTATAGGGTGTACACACTTATATATGTACATTGACTCTAGGTGTTTTTGTTTTGTATTTTTTTGGATATTTTTTTAAAGAGGAGAGAGTTGTGCAAAATCATCTTAGCGCCACTTGACTTTAAAGATTAAAAATGTTAACGCAAGTACTTTAAATCAATTACTTTTTAAATGAAGATTAAAGTTTAGAACAAACTTCATAATTATTACCCTTGAATCTTCCTGTATACTAGTTACACCATAGTTGCTTGTAATTTAAACTTTTCGTTTTGTCATTCATTTGAGTTAAGCAATTTTCCAAAAATTGCAATCTCATGACCAAAATTGTATGCTTACTCCATCGTGCCTATTCAAAAGTTAAAAAAAGTTTGGAATTTTTTTTAAGAAAATTAAAATGCTTTTTTGAAAAAAGGAAAGAAATGCAAAATCAAAGCATGTAAAATCAAAATAAACATATGACTCCCCCACACTTGATTTTGACTGTGTCGCCACAGTCAATTCATGATATAATGAGTGTAAAAGAGAAAAATATTTACATACTTACAAGAGAGGGTTAAAATTCCTTACTAGACGTAGTATGGCTCATAAAGAATCACGAGCTTCTCCTCTTGGTCACTTGCCAATTCCAAGTAAGGCTTTAAACGATGACCGTTGACCTTAAAAATTGAACCAACCCTAGGGTTTTCCATTTCTATGGCACCGTTTGGAAAAACAGTACGTACCACATATGGTCCTATCCGTCTCGATTTTAATTTCTCAGGGAGTAAGTGAAGTTGAGAGTTATACCTACTTCCTGGTTTAGTGAAAACGTTTTTCTTTCGACTGGTTTGTCATGAATTTTTTTTGTTTTTTCCTTGTAAATTTTTGCATTTTCATACACATCGTTCCTAATTTCTTCTAGTACATTAAGTTGCAATTTTCTGTTTTCGCTAGCTTTTTCAAGATCAAAGTTTATGTTCTTTACTGCCCATAATGCTTTATGTTCAAGCTCGATTGGTAAGTGACACGCTTTAGAATATGTAATCGAAAAGGTTACATCCCAAGAATAGTTTCAAAAGAAGTTCTTTAAGCCCAAAGCGCATCTGTCAATTATTGAGACCAATCTTTTCAATTTTATTAACAGTTTTCTCCAAAATTTGTTTGATTTGTCGATTTGAAACTTCGACTTGACTACAAGTTTGAGGATGATAAAGAGTTGATAACTTGTGGATTATCGAATATTTCTTCATTAAAGATCCGAAAGGTTGATTACAAAAATGGGTTCCTTTGTCACTTATTATCGTGCGAGGTGTGCCAAACCTAGCAAAGATGTTTTCCTTTATGAATTTCACAACTACTTTGTGATCATTTGTTTTACATGGAACGGCTTCAACCCATTTAGAAATGTAATCGATGACAATAAGAATGTAAAGATATCCGAAGAGTTAGGAAATGGCCCCATAAAGTCAATTCCCCAAACGTCAAAGTTTTCGATTGTAAGGATAGAGGTTAAAGGCATTATGTTTCGTTTTGTGATTTTTCCTAACATTTGACAATGATCACATGTTTTACAAAACTCGAATGCATCTTTGAAAAGTGTAATCCAATAAAAGGCACATTGAAGCACTTTTTTGTGGTTTTCTTAGGACTGAAATGTCCACCACACGCTTGGTCATGATAGAACGAAAAAACACTCTTGATTTTGCTATCCAGGATACATTGTCGAATGATTTGGTCGGAACAATACTTAAACAAGTATGAATCGTCCCAATAGAAGTATTTCACTTGAAAAAGAGATTTACATTTATCTTGTTTGGACCCAGAATGAAGGAGTTTCTTTAGTGAGTAAATAGTTCACTATATCGGCAAACCATGGATCGAACGAAACTGAAAAAAGTTGTTCGTCGGGAAATTTCTCATAGATGGGTAAAGAAGATGGTGCATTTGGAAGACGAGATAAGTGATTGGCTATGACATCGTCGGATCCTTTTTTATCATTGATTGTAAGATCAAATTCTTGAAATAATAGGATCCAACGAATCAAACAAGACTTAACATTCTTTTTAGTAAAAAGGCACCTAAGAGCGAAATGGTCGGTGTAGACCATGATGTTTAAGCCTATCAAATAAGGTCAAAACTTTTCTAGTGCAAGAACTACAGCTAGAAGTTTTTTTCGACGGTTGTGTAGTTGAGTTGAGCATCGTCATATGTAGTTGTTGTATTAAGAGGACTATATTGATTATTATTGAGAATTGTTTCACATTTGTTTGCCTATTGATTTGACTGTATATTGTAAGAAACATGTTGAGTTGTGTTGTATTGTTGAATATCTAGATTTGTCTCTGAATTGCAGGAATTATGCACTGATTTTCCTTCATTACTGTGGGTATTAGTTGCTGTTGAATTAGCTACATTGTCATTTGAATTATTCATGTTCACCACCACTTCCATATCAAAATTATCACTATTAGCATTTTGATTACTCTGCTTAGGTATCCATATCTTAGAAAATTGATAAAAAATTTCATTATAACCAAAGCTATGACAGTTAGCACATCTGAGTGGTTTCCATTCATACTCTACTTCTTGCATAATAATCTGATCATGTTCAATTAGAATGGGAATTTGGTTTGAATAGTGAAACGAGCTAGAGATTTCAATAGAACCCAAGCATAAGAAATTTTAATAATACCTTCTGCGAGTTTATCTAATTTAATAGGAATATCAAGGATTAAGGCTATACGGCTTATACACTCTTTCGTCTAGTAATCAAAGGGGGTGTTAGGAAATCGAATCCATATTGGGATCGAGTGAAGCAGTTCCATGTCTAGTTGCATACCAAGGGTTCATCTTTTCATCATCATCATTTTTAAATGTAATAATAGGGACCACCTTCAAGAACTCTATCATAGTCTTCTATTTTGTTAAATTTGGTTACATAAAAAACCATTTTCTTTTGAGTAAATAGTGAACGCGTCATTAGGTTTCCAAATCCTGTATATATAATCCTTGAAATAAGAGTAATGTGGTTTAGGGCCTACCACATACACAACTATTGCGTCCTATTGTTTTCTAGCATCTTGAACTACCTCATTTGTCATTTTGGCACATTTGAGGGCGTTGAAATCACGTGGGTGGTGGAATTTAAGCGGAGTATAAATCGGGATATTGTTGCCTTTCACAACATCATTCCAAACTCTGCTAGAAGTGGACGTGAAATTCCAAGTCTTTGACATAGGAGGAGGTCGATTAGGCTGCTGGTTAGGGTTTGGCATAGGAGTCGAATGGGTCTGATATAGAGTTTGGTGGTGGAAAGGCGGTTGAGAGGCATCATGAGATGCATGAGGTGGAGGGGGATGTTTGGAAATAGCTGGAGGGGGAACAAATTTAGGTTGGCATCTCCACTTTTTGGTTACAATTGGAACAAAACCATCATTGTCTAAGTTGATATGGTTAGCATGGGGTGAATCGACAGAAGGATTGAAGTCAGGTGAGGAATCAAAAGGATGGCGATCAGGTGGCGTGTCAAGGATTGGGAGTTGGCGACTAGGAGAATGGGTGGCAAACATTACTAGGGTTTCTATATTGTTTTTTTCTCATTCCTCCTCGGATTCCTAGAATCAGTAAACAATTTTGCAATGATTAGATGTACCACTTGTTTTGACTTTATTTGATTTAATTTTAGGTAATAGCACCACAAAATTAGCTATGAATAGGGCTATGGGTTGGCGGTCATTGTCTGTTAGAGCAGAAAGAAAAATAGAATAAAACATAAAAAAATGAAAGAGATGCTTTGTTTGAAAGAAAGAATAAGAACCCTTCCTCTTCGTTTTATTAAACTTTTCCTTGTTTAATTCCTTAATTAGTTATCAATTAAATCTCTTTTAAATCTTTTCCTCTTTCTAGCATGGTTGGCCATAATTTCCCCACGTGGAGAGAACTTTCCAAAAGCTTGTTAAAGTAATTAACTTTATTTAAAGCCTATTTAAATGTTTATTGATATTATAATCGACAATCTTGTATATAACTTTTACATAAACATCCAAATAATTACTAACGATGCCCAGAATATCAAATAAATTAACAACTAATATTTCTTAAATATTAATTAATTTATAATACTTTATAAGCTAATTAAATAGTATAGTTTTTCGAAGAATTCAAAAATGTGGTTGTGTGACTTAGAGGTGTGATTCAATCAACGATTATATGATTAATATTGAGTGATCAAATATTAATGTTAGCACGTCAATTAGACAATGATGTGACAGTTTGGTCGAATTTATCTCTTACATATCTTTTGGTAAAAGCATATTTTATATTATATTAAACGGTACCAATAGTGACGACAATTTAAACATTTTCTCTTCGTCATAACAATTTGATATTAGGATGTATGAAATTTCGTACGGATCAAAACTCCAATATTATCCATATTCAACTCGATTATTCCATAAATAAAGTCCTTGGTTCAATAGAAATATTTATTACTAACCATTCTTCTTTAACCAGATATTTTGACCTTGACTTGACTATAGTTGGCAGTAATACTAATCTCATACAACCAAGGAAGTGAATTATCTATTGAATAGTTCTTCACTTCCAATGCTTCAACTTAGACCCATTTAAAGTCGCTCGATAGATCACCATATCATGATTTAACTAGAATCGAAATGAGGTATTCGCATGAAGTTCCACGGTATCACCAAGTCGAAGGAACTGTTTAACATCACCGCATTGAGATTTCATGTTTGACCTAATTGTTATCGACCAATAGGAACTCTCTGACGAGTCATCCCATAGTTATCTAGCAACTACAAGTATGTAACCCCTTGGTGCCTCCAACAGCTATATGTAATACACCGTCCAACATTTGGATAGCATTACTCACTTTGGTCTCAACGGATGCATCGATATCCTTTCTCACAACATCTTGACCAGGAATATTTAAAATAATATGCTATTTTATATTGTGATAATTTTCTGATGATTACACTCCTTGCAATTCTTATCACATAATATACCGTTTAAAGATTTTCTATTTAATATACTAAAACTAATTACTTAATTAATATAGCATAATATAACAAGTATATAATAGAAAATAAACACCCTTATTACAAACAAGATTGGTTACAGAGTGCAACAATCTGCCCTTCTTACACTAAAAGAAGATACTTGATACAACCTTAGTATTCCTGTGCCGATCATTTAAGTGAAGAGAAATTTATAATATACACATGAACTTTACAAAAGAAAAACTCGTTATATACAAGACATAACCAGAGTACTAACCTATCATCGACCTGGAAAGTTATAACAACTTGTCCTAATAAATGCTGATAAATACAAACACTAGAATACCGTGGAAGTAAAAAGTACGTGAATACGTCTTGGAGGCATCCAGCTCATCTCCTAAAGCTCCAAAGCATCCAGCTAAATTTAGAAAATATGTTCGGGCTGACCTGAGCATTTAAGAAAATAACGTCCGGACCAGTCTAGTAAACCAGTGTGAGTAAACTCAAATAAAAATATATGGATTTCTTATTCTTGAAAAACCTTTTCAGAAAGAAGAGTAATCATAAGACCATGCCGCATATAAACACAAAGGTTTTTATCTTATGATAACCAGAATAATTTTATTATTAATCCAATGATATTATAATAATGTCAGGGTTTAAAGTATTCAATAATCAAGTAGTTATGATGGTGTAAATTCCAATAATAATAGGTATACAATCGAAAATCAAAGGTGCTTACTGGACAATGTATTCCAATAATGGAAAGGTAAGTGACTACATTCCGTACAGTACACCTCTAGATAAATGTACCAAGATATCAAAAACATTTCAACCTCAACATGACAACACCGGCCTACCCCTTACTCGATAGTACCAAATAAGTCATCACCCCAGTTGCTTCCAATCTTTTAGAGAGCTCTCATGCACAACCAAATCAATAATATAATGATCTAGAAAGGTGATGACACACCCTAATGGGAGCGACCTACAAATCCTTACGGCGTACCCTATTTTAGCCATTCTCGAGTCATGAGGCTTGAGAGGTTACACTCTTACCATTTCCTCGTAGCAATTCCCTCTTGGAATGCTAATACTACCATCCAGGCAGAAATGCAATGCCAACATTCATCCATACAAGTTCGTTCTGGGTCTGAACGAAACTAAGAGCATTACCTCTAGTACATCCATTTTGGAATCACACTGAAAATTAGTAGCAAGTAGCCCTTTTGCTTCAAAGAACTCCATCTTAGATCATCCTCAAGATGTCTTCCATTCGAATGCATACGTTGGTACGAAGTGGATTTTAGATAGCATATTCGATCCAGGTCTCCACGAATCAACAACCGATAATTTTCGGCTGACTCATTTTCGGTTCTTTCGGAAGTAATCAGACTATGCCAGAGTCCCAAATGGGTCTCTAATATATCCCGTATAGCTAGAGATATTTCACCCGAATAAGTTCTCCTAAGGTAACTCAAACCGTATGAACATGCAAAGCTCTTATATACTTCCTAAGTCAACAATGACCAAAATTTGATTGTCGATTATTTAACTATCAAATAAACAAACAAACAACAAGTTAAAGATTTAGTTACCCATAGCAATCACTAAGCCTCAAAATAAATCTTTCATTTATTTCTAATCCCTTTCCAAAATGTTTGTTAAATATGCATTTATTTATCTCACTGCATAAGTATATTCACAAAACATTACGAAAGATTTCATATTTCAAATCATTATCAAAAGGATAAAAAAAACAAGTGTTATTTAAAATAGAGATAAGGATAACCCCGAACACTATTCCTTCTGTATTAAGTAGGGAACGAATGTTCTATGACACTGTAATTAAGAAGCTCAGTTAAGGGAAATCCAATCTTAATTTTCTTTTATAAATTTCTTCTACAAATCCCTTTAATAAATTTCTTTCATTTATGCAAATCTCCTTAACTAAAATTCCAAATCTATTTACAAAACTTTTTATAAATCTCCAAGTTTATTCATAAAACTCTTTATAAATATCTGAAATCATTTATAAATTTTCCTTTATAAATATCCAAAATCATTTATAAAACTCTTTTATAAACATTCCTTATTTTAAACAAAACTTCTTTAATAAACTCTAACCAATAAAGTTCCTTTGATAAACAATCAATTATTTAAAACACCTTTAAATAAACAAGTTATTATTCAAACATCCTTCATTTAATTATCTTTAAATCTCATTAATAAATACAGATTTTAAATAATAATTTAAAAAGTATTAAATTAACTTCAAATATTTTAATAAAATAATTGCTTGGTTATCCTTTGAATATCGTATTTATAAATAATAATAATCTTTAAACCGTTTTCAAAAAGGATAAATTTTAAATATTTGACGTCACAGGTTCGGAAAGAGGCTTAGCGACCACATGAGTTCTCATTTAATTCAGTTTAACTTTCTAGTTATAACTTGGGTATTTACATAACAAGCTGATATATGAAGGGAATCAGCCAATAACCATTAATCAACATATATGTAAATATCTAAGTTAGCATAATAGCAGAACCGGGTTTAATTTCTGCTTAATATATGTCAAACATAACCTTCTTGGTGAATTAGAGCAGAATGATGATTTATTCTACTAAATATATGTCCAATTTAAGTTAATGAGCAGAACGGTGTTTTATTCTACTAAACATATGTCATTGGGTTTCATATTCAATTGGGATTACTTAAAGTTAATTGCCAAAGAAATCGCTTGGATTTATAACATTCTCTAAAAGAGAGTAGTTTTAAAAAACAGATTGATCTTTAGAAATAAAGTGGTTTATAATTTTAAACCTTTATTTAATAATTAAATAACATTTAAACTCTTTATTTAAATAATAATTTAACCTTTAAATAAATAGTTAAATCCCAAATTGACCTTTAAATAAATAATTAAATAATATTTTACCTTTAAATAAATAATTAAAACACAATTAATCTTTAATTAAAAATTAAATATTATATTAAATCTTTATTTAATAATAATTAAATCTTAATTAAGTCTTACTTTAATCTTAACTTAATTAGTAATTAATCAGCAATCATACCCTTTTATAAATAAGTAATTAATTGATAATTAATCTTTAATAAATAAATAATAACTAACCTTTCATTAACAATTAAATAATAATTAACCTTTACTTAATCAACTAATTATAATTGACTTACTTAATTTATAATTAAGTACAAATTTCCTTTATTTACTAATGATTAAGTACTAATTGACTTAAATAATTAATTATTTAATCATCAAATAAATAAATAAATACTTTTTTATTACTTATAATATGTTTATGAAAACACTTTCCAAAAATATCCTAAGATGAAAAAAAAATTAATTTGCAAACGTAGTTCGTTTTTACGAACTGCATCCATCGCAACTATCGCTATATGACCCGTAAGTTCCAAAACTTGTTTAATATATCAATAAATTTAAAATCATTATCTTTTATACTTTAACCCACTTTATAATTTGAATAAAGTTTTTGAAAATCAAATAAAGTAAAGTTGGAAACTTTATAAACTTTTCATAAAAACTCCTAAGTGTAAACAAGTTTAAACAAGGAATTTTGATGCCGCATTAAAGCACAAATCAACGTCAAATTTATCCAAACAAGTATCATATTTTTGCAATAAATATAAGCAGTGGTTAAATTTTTAAAACTTGGTTAAAGGTGTGAGCTTCCTCACCAAAAAGCTACCAAATCAACCAATTTTATATTACAACTTGAATTGGACCTAGACCCATTACTTTTCCTTAGAAAAATGAAGTTTTTAAGGCCCAAGGTGAGTTCAGCCTAGATGGGAGGGGGGGTTCGGCCATGGTTGGGTGGAGGGGTATGGCTTTGTGTTTTTTGGTAAGGAGGAATGTAGAAATAAAATAAATGATTTTAAATAATGTTTTTAAGGATTGAAAGTGAAAATAAATATGATTTTTAACTTATGAAAATCAAATTGAAGCCATGGAAGTGCTTAAGGAAGAAGATGGAGTTCGTAAAAAATAAAATGGGAATGATAAATATGAAAAGGAAATTATGGGAATTGTTTTTATATAGCATGGAATAACCAAATTACTAAAATGTCCTAAAGTACCTACCCTCGACTACATGCATGTCACCTTACTAACCTTGTCCCCCTTACTTCCATACGCCCAAACATGCCCCCCTTTGCTTTGAGCCAACGTACATATAATAGCCTATGGACTTATGTTTTCCTAAGGTGTCTTTCATTATAAACATCTTTTAATTTTATTTTATTTTCCATAAAAAGTCACATCAAACTTTATAAATAATTTGGTAAATGCACGTATACTTATATGTACTAAAATCCTAACTTACTTATAAATATATATGTATAATTATACTAAAGTGCTCACAACGTTTCCGACAACATTTAGCTGACGAAAAGTCGAAAATTCAGAAAATGATATCCGATCATATTTTCGATTTTTCTTCAAAATAAATATTTTTGTAAAATAATTTTGAAAACTATTTCTCCATCGCTATTTATTATTTAAAAGAGTTTTATTTAAATTATAAAATCTATTATTTGAATATTTAAAATTAATTAAATATTCACAAATCAAAGCGGTGAAATTCCGGGTCGTTACACTTCCCTCCTTTAAAGAATTTCGACCCTGAAATTTTACCTCTATCCTAACCCAGATACACTTAACATTATTCATTAGTCCGTATGATGTACATAGATCATTTTTATGCAAAATATGGTTTGATTACTCACTCGAATACATAATTTTACTTCCAAACTAGTATTTCTCACTTGACTTCCTACTGTGGACTCCGATTAGGATTCTTAATTAGAAACCTTCATTCTCCTTACATAACCATATACTATGATTGAAAAACATTTGGTTCCACTTTGAGAATCCTCACCAAGTGTTCACCGTCTAAAATCGAGTGTTAAATCCTTATTCGGAACGGTGTGAAACACCTCAAGTCATGTGCTCAAAACTTGGATCGAGAACTATGTGAAAAGGAGGAAGGACCTATGTACAACTTACGTACTTATATTATTGGGTCTTACTACCCAACTACTTTTTACTCACCCCAAAATATTTATGAAAACATTTCAAATAAATTTAACTTAGGTTCAAACAATTTAAATGGTACAACTTATTTATGAAACCTTTTCATAAAATTATTTTATTTTATTAACTTGTATAATACTCTCCTACATCCTAAAAGTATATATGAAACATCTGATTTTAATTTCATTCACTTTTAACTATTCAGTTGCAAGCTCAAAATAATTAGGGTCTCAAAACTGAGTCGACCAATTCAACCTCTTTACCTAATCGGTATGGTAAATAGCTAAGAAGAGTGGGATGTTGGTATCCAAACTCCGTCCTAGAGTCTACTTTTTCTTAGACAGCTCTAAGGTAAAGACGTTTATTAGTTGGCCCAATAACATCAAATGATTTTTCACATCCTAAATGTTTAAAATCAAAAGACGCCATTTAATAAAATAAAGTTTATTAAATCTCCCTACTAAATTTTACTCAAGTAAATACTTCATTTATTTACCCAATCTTTAATCAAAATACATTATTATTTCGAAAACTTAGGAGCCAAATACCCTGGTTTTATTCAAGAACCTTTTGAAATGATACTTTATTTTTAACCCATAAAAATATACATATAGCCCGAGTAACTCAAAAATGATATCAAAGAACTAGGTACCACCAAATAGTATCATATATCCATTTACCAAGAAGGGTAATGCTCAAGAGAAGTGTTTACCATTCGAGCACATTACCTATCCATTTTTAGTCACTTTCGAGTCATTCAAACTAGTTAATTATAAAATACTTCTTCTTTTCGAATCCTTTTTTGGAACAATACTATATATATTTCCAGCTAAATAGTTTTCAACAAAATATTTATCATCTACTTACTTTTGATTCATTCGGATTCGAACTCGTTTTGATCTGACAAAGAGAATAATTTACTAAGTGCACTATCATATTTGCCTAGGCAAACATACGATTGTCACTTAGAAGATCATTCAGATTATCACAAAATAGACTCATTCTCCGAACTATCCAAAGAAAAATCCTAATCTAAAATTCCCTTTCAAAATATTTATACGTTAAAATATTTTCAAATAATACTATTATTATCTTTTCTCCAAAAACATTTAAAATCCTTTTCAAAGACACCGGGATTTTAAATTCTCCAAAACTCCTTTCAATTAAAACATATTATATAACTCTAATTTATAAAATCAACTCTTTTATAAAATTTCTGAAATATTTCTTTTTAATAGACACCTTATATCAAAATTCAATTTTAACCCAACATATCATCAGATGCCTTATAGTCAAACTGTGAAACTTAATTCACAAGTTGTTCATTTCAATGTTTCCCCAAGTTTCTACTTACCCAATCCATGTTTTAAAAAGAAAGATTGCAGATAAATCTGTAAACCATAACAAATGCTCTAGACTGAGCGAGCATGACGAATCAAACCCTATATGATAATAATTAAATATTATCAATTCTTAACAAACAAGCACATCAACATAACGATAATAATTTTTGAAAATTCTTCCTTATATATAAAATGTAGTCCTAGGTAAAATTATTTTATTTACCAATTTCAAAATTTGTGTGTCAATTTTTCTATTCAAGTGTTTAGGAATCCTTGTCGATAACGATGATCAAGCGCGTCGATCAGAATCCCAAAGTCCAAAATTAATAGACCAATTAACAAAAAACATTTTTATATCACTAACAAATACGCACTTTATATGTACACTCAAACTCATTATAGAATATTACTAATTCCATCATTTAATGAGTTACTCATTTTAGGGCATTACTAACCCTATCTATAACGAGTTCACTCCTCAAGGCATAGGTATTTGCTCAACCTAAGATCTGATACCATATTGTAACGATCTGCCTTTCTTACACGTAAAGACGACACTTAATCCATCCTCGATATTCGTGTGTCAGTCATTTAAGTGTCCAAAAGAAAGATCATTTGGGGTTAAAGAAAGAATAAACAGAACAGTATCTCACATTTGTGAAAAGAAATTTATAATATACACATGATATTTACAAAAGAAAAACTTGTTATATATATGACATAGCCATAGTGCTAACCTATCATCGGTCTGGACAGTTATAACAACTATCCTAACAAATGTTGATAAATACAAACAGTAGAACATAGCGGAAGTAAAAAGTATGTGAGTACGTCTTGGAGGCATCCAGCTCATCTCCTAAAGCTCCAAAGCATCCAGCTAAATCTGAAAAATAAGCTCGGGGTGACCCGAGCATTATAAGAAAATAATGCCCAGATTAGTCTGGTAAACCAACGTGAGTAAACTCGAATCAAAACATACAGATTTCATATTCTTGAAAAACCTTTTCAAAAAGAAGAGTAATCATAAGACCATGCCACACATAAACATGGAGGGATTTTATCTTACGATAACCAAAATCATTTTTAATATAAATCCAGTGATATTATAATAATGTCTAGGGTATATAGTATTCAATAATCAAGTAGTTGTGATGTGCGTATATCACAGCAATAATCGGTATACAATCAAAAATCGAAGGCGCTTACTACATAATGGATTTCAACAATAGCAAGGTAAGGGACAACCTTCCGTACAGTACACCTCTAGATAAATATACCGAGAGATCGAAAACCTTTCAACCTTAGCATGACAAGACTGGCCTACCCCTTACTGGATAGTACTGAATATGTCATCATCCCGGTTGGTTCCAACCTTTATAAAGAGCTCTCATGCACAACCAAATCCATAATGTAATGATATAGAAATGTGATGACACGCCCTAATGGGAGCGACCCACATAGGCTTGCAACATACCTTATTTTAGCCATTCCCGGATTATGAGGCTTGAGAGGCTATGCTCTTACCATTTCCTCATAGAAATTTCTTCTTGGAATGCTAACACTTCCCTCCAAGCAGAAATGCAATGCCAACATTCATTCATACAAGTTCTTTTTGGGTCTGAATGAAACCGGAGGCTAGTACCTCTACTACATCCATTTTGGAATCACCCTCAGGATTACTATCAAGTAGTCTTTGCACTTCAAAGAACTCCATCTTACATCATCTTGAAGATGTCTTCCATTTGAACGCATATATTGGTTCGAAGTGGTTTTCAGATAACATATTTGATCCCGTCTCTCCGAACCAACAACCAATAATTTTCGATTGACTCATTCTCGGTTCTTTTGGAAGTAAGCGGACTATACCAGAGTCCCAAAGGGATCTCTAATATAACCCTTAAAGTTAGAAACGTTTCACCTGCATAAGTTCTCCTGAGGGAACTCAAACCATATTAACGCGTGATGCTCTTATTTACTTCTTAAGTCAAAATAGGCCAAAATTTGATAGTTGATTATTTAACTGTCAAATAAATAAATAAACGATAATTTAGAGATCTAATTACCCATAGCAATCACTAAGCCTCCAAATAAATATTTCATTTACTTTAAATCTCTTTCCAAAATGTTTGTTAAAATATTCATATACTTATCTCACCGCATAAATATATTCACAAAATAATACAAAATATTTCATATTTAAAATCATTATCAAAAGTATAAATAACAAGTGTTATTTAAAATAAAGATAACCCGAAACACTATTCCTTCGTTGTTAAGTAGGGAATGAATGTTCCATACCACCATAATTAAGAAGGTCGATTAAGGGAAATCCAAATCTCAATTTCCTCTAATAAATTTCTTGTATAAAGCCCTTTAATAAATTTCTTTCATTCATGCAAATCTCCTTTACTAAAATTTCAAAGCCATTTATCAAACTCTTTATAAATCTCCAAGTTTATTTATAAACTCTTTTATAAATATTCAAAATCATTTATAAAACTTCTTGTATAAAAATCCAAAATCATATATAAAACTCTTTTTTAATCTTTCCTTATTTTAAACAAAACTTCTTTAATAAACTCTAATCAATAAAGTTCCTTTAATAAACAATCAATTATTTAAAAACATCTTTAAATAAACAAGTTATTATTCAAACATCCTTCATTTAATTATCCTTAAATTTCATTAAAAATACCGATTTTAAACAATCATTTAAAAAGTATTAAATTAACTTCAAACATTTTAATAAAATAATTGCTTAGTTATCCTTTAAATATCATATTTATAAATAATAATAATCTTTAAACCATTTTCAAAAAGGATAAAATTTAGATATTTGACATCACAAAGAGGCTTAGCGACCACATGGGTTCTCATTTAATTCAGTTTAACTTTCTAGTTATAACTTGGGTATTTATATAACAAGCTGATATGCAAAGGGAATCAACCAATAACCATCAATCAATATATAGGTAAATGTCTAAGTTAACATAATAGCGATATCATGTTTAATTTCTTCTTAATGTATGTCAAACACAATCTTCTTGGTGAATTATAGTAGAACGATGATTTATTCTACTAAACAGATGTCCAATATAAGTTAATTTGCAGAAGGGTGTTTTATTCTGTTAAACATATGTCATTGGGTTTCATATTCAATTGGTGTTACTTAAAGGTAATTGACAAAAAATATCTTTTATTTAAACATTCTTTAAAAGAGAGTTGATTTAACTGATCTTTAGAAATAAAGTGATTAAAAACTTTAAAACCTTTATTTAATAATTAAATAACATTTAAACTCTTTATTTAAATAATAATTTAAATAAATTATTAAATCCAAATTTGACCTTTGAATAAATAATTAAATCCAAAATTGACCTTTAAATAATTAATTAATAATTTACCTTCAAATAAATAAATAAACCATAATTAATCTTTAATTAATAATTAAATAATAAGTTAAACCTTTATTTAATAATAATTAAATCTTAATTTAATTAGTACTTAATTAACAATTAAACCCTTTTGTAGATATGTAATTAATTAATAATTAATCTTTAAGAAATAAATAATAATTAACCCTTAATTAATAATTAAATATTAATTAAATAATAATTAACCTTTAATTAATTAACTAATTATAATTAACTTAATTTATAATTAAGTGCAAATTTCCTTTATTAACTATAAGTACTAATTAACTTGATTAATTTCTTAAATAATCATTAAATAAATAATTAAGTATAATAATTACTTTTTATTACTTAAAATATGTTTTTGAAAACCCTTTCCAAAATATCCAAAGTTGAAAATAAATTTTTAATTTGCAAACATAGTTCGTTTTTACAAACTGCATCCATAACGACTGTCTCTATATGACCCTTAATTTCCAAAACTTTGTTTAATATATCAAATAGCTTTAAAATCATTATCTTTTATACTTTAACCCACTTTATAATCTGTATAAAGTTTTCGAAAACCAAACAAAGTAAACTTGGAAACTTTATAAACTTTTCATAAAAACACCTATGTGTAAACAAGTTTAAATAAGGGATTTCGATGTTGCGCCAAAGCACAAATCAAATGCTAACTTTTTCTTAGTATAGCACAACAAGATCAAGATCACAAACATATACACAAGCCATAGTCAACATACACAAGCAAAATTCATAACTTTCTAACTAAATTAACTTTAACTTCCATTTTTAAGTTTATACAACATCACATCCAAGCACATATATATACATACAAATCAACATCAAATTTATCCAAACAAGTATAATATTTTTGCAACAAATATAAGCAGTAGTTAAAGTTTTAAAATTTAGTTAAAGGTGTTAGCTTACTCACCAAAAAGCTATCAAATCAACCAACTTTACATTACGACTGGTATTGGACCTTGACCCTTTGCTTTTCCTTAGAAAAATGAAGTTTTTAAAACCTTAAGACCCCAGGTGGGTTCAGCCTTGTGGGGAGGGGGGTTCGGCTATAGTTGAATGGAAGGGGTATGGCTTTGTTTTTTTGGTAAGGAGGAGTGCAGAAATAAAATAAAAGGTTTTAAACAAGGTTTTTAAGGATTGAAAATGGAAATAAATATATTTTTAACTTTTAAAATCAAATGGAAGCTATGGAAGTGCTTAAGGAAGAAGATTGTAACAACCTGAAATTTAACCCGGAATTTAAATTGTTAATTAATTAAATAATAAAATAACGTTGTGAAAATATCAGAATAAAGCCACGGAAGTTGCACCATTGTGTCCATCGTAATTTTTTGGTCAATTTCCATATATAGAACGTCAAAAACCGAGCTAATATGACCAAGTTATAAAATAAACAAAATAAGTAGAAAAGAAATGTATATATATATATATATACACACACATACACAGGTCGACCGGCCGGTCGTCCTGGGCAAAGGGGCGGTCGACCGCCCGATCGACCAGCCTTTCTTTGTGGCAAGCGAACGAACGTTCATTCGTTCGAACGTTCCAGAACCCCTAACCGATGTATTTTGCATCGTTTTAACCGATCTGGTCCCTCCGTTTCTGCATCCGATGACCTCTATTCAGCCTATGACGTGGTTGCATCATATTCAGTTTTCAAATCCAATGGTCCGAGATCTACTTCTACACCTATAAATAGACCCCTAGACCTAACACTTTTTCTCATTCTAGGTTTTCTCCAATTGGGTTCACCTTTCTAGGAAGGACCCCAAATGGAATAATTTTTCCAAAGGAGAAAATCGTTATAGATTAAATTATTATACAACTCCAAGTGGATCCAAAAAGACCAAAGGAAGAGCTTAGGACCAGAGGTGAGTGGTTGTAATTATTTTAAGATTTCTTTAAGTAATTTAAAATAATAGGGTTTCCAATAGTTGTAGTTTTACTACGTATTTTGGAATAGCCTTTTTCAGTAGTTTATTTACAGTTTTTAGAATTATTTTCAGTCTATTTCCTTTCAGCTATTCTTTTCAGTAATTTTAGTTTATTTCTGTTAATTATAATTTATTACAATTAAGTATAGCTTTTTATTGATTTACAGTTTAGTTACGGTATTTAAGTTTATCTACTGTTATTTATTTCTTACTTACATCTTTTTCGACATTTTGGATTTTATGCAAGCGTCTATTCTCTTCATCCCCCTTTTCTTCGCGTATGAATTAGAATAAATTAAACGCGAATATGGCTTATATAAGTAAGAATATTGAATGAAGAAAATAAGATGTAAATTATAATGGACTGTAATAAATAATGGAATTGGCTTATCTTAAGGCTTATCTTAAGACTTAGGATAAATTAATAAGAGCATATAGTAGAGAAAAGTGTAAAGGCTTATTTAAAATAATTTATCTAAGTTAATAAGCAAAGATGAAAGTAGGACCTGTACCAAATAGCATTCTCTATTAGACAGAATGGTAAGCCTAGGGCAAGCTTATCTTTACTTCTAATAATGATAATTCAATGAACTGAAAATCAACCGTGTCTTTTTGAAATTCCCAAAATGCCCTGTGCATCACCAAAAGTTCAAAATGACCTTTGAATGTTAGGACTTAAATAGCGCCTAAAGAAGCATTCTGGGTATTGCTACATACTACCATTCAATTATTATGCAGTCAACTTGACTTCAATTACCCTTCCCACCTCAACACGATTTTATAGGATCTGCATGGATTGACAACCTTATGCTTCCTCTCTTGGCTTATATACACTGCTAATTAAGATATTTTTTATGATGTGGGACTACTTAAAATTAAGTTATTTCCACGTACAACTACTTTATCTTAAGAAAATCAGTGATCAGTATTAGAAATCTTCAGACTCTATGTCATAATAAGCTAGCATAAGTCTACAAAATTGAGTTCACACATGACATGTATCACAATGATTAGCAACAACTGTTTCAAGTACTGAATGTAGACACTACAATATTAAGCAGAGGGTGTTTAGGTGAACATAGACGCTTCGCATTTCACAATGAAACTCTAAAGGAAATTTTGGTGAAATTTGTACTGTTGTTGTAATAAAGATCATCTTATGTGTGGTAATTGTTGTGTTAACAGAAATGCCATGTGAAGAACAGGGATATCCGTAAATTTCTTGATGGTATCTATGTCAGCGAGAAGGGAACAATGGCAGAAGAGTAATGACTGGAGACTTCCTCGGTTTAAAAGATCAATTGAGTTACTTTAGTTGATGTTATGGTGCTACTTTTAGTGTTCCAAAGTAAAATGTATTTGCCACAAATTTTGTTCGTCTATCGTGTCATGTTTTTAACTATTTACGTTTCTGCAGATGATTTTTTGCTCAATGTTAAGACTGGTTCGGATGCATTGTTTCGTAACATGTCACAAGTACTTTAGTCGATGGCATGATGTGGTGTTAATATTTTTATCAGTATCTCACGTGAGAAAAAGTCTTTAATCTGCTTTTAACTCGTGTTCATAATTTATATCCACTGTAATATACGTGACCACTTACATAGAAAGTAGTTCCTAAAAGGGAAAGATGTAAAACAAATAAGTTTAGAAATTAAGAATGTGTCCATAATTTTCACTTTATTTAAATATGGTGTTTTATAAAATTCCCTTATCTATTTTCTCACTCGACAATTAAGGTCAAAGTTGATTGAAAATCATGTTTAAATCACGATACGATGTCATTCAACCGTAGTACATAACTTTACGTAGTAATAAATCATCATTTGGTAGAAAAATACTGGCCTACTTTTATAGTGGGTTGGACTTGGTTTTCATAATGTTCGTGTTAAGAATAGTAGTAATCGGTCAAATAAAAGTCCAAATCATGGGGGATTTGGAAAAGGGGTGCAACTAGATATTGTTTGGATGAAGGGCCAGTACCAACAGCATTTCCCATGTAGATTCTATGGACACACGGTGATCTCACGTTAGCCTGAAGTGGGATGAGGGGCACACCTATGCTGGATGTTGAGGTAATAAGAAGACCCGATAGGTGGAGCAAAAGGTAGCATGGGCATGGTGGTAGTTACGCGTGCGACTTCCATTCGGGTGCTCAGTAATAGCTATGAGTTCCAAGCACTTAGTATAAGTGTCTTTCGTAGACACCATTGCCTTCTGTGTAGGGAGTTATATATGTCGTTCGGATCCACAGTAGTTGCTCTGTGCATCTTTCGTAGATACCATTGGCTGCTGTGTAGGGAGTTATATCGCGACTGGTCCGCGGTAAGGTCTACGGAGTAGCAGGCCGATCAATAGAATTAGGGTCACATCCTAATTACAGGGTTTGGAATTCAGCCTAATAAAAGCAAAAATCAAGGACAAGTGCAAGAAATCAAAGTTAACCTGTCTTATAAATTGAGCAATATTTAATCGTACTTATTTTCAGTTTATCTCTTTCCTATTTCCTTTATTATCCTTATTTATGCCAGAACTGTTGTAGTGTCTATTACTTTTATTTTTCTTAAGGACTCTATTAATTACTATCATTCACCAGACTTTTAGTCTGACCCACTCCTCTATTTTCCCCTTTCCCCCTTAGGCAATCAAGGGAGAAGTCAGTAGATTGCTGCAGCTTGGAGTTTTCTTGGAAGAGATTTCTTCTATGTATTTTTTTATTTCAGCTTTAGTTCTTTTTGTGTACTGTCTTATTATGAGGGTATTATGTACTCTAATTTTGAGACTATGAATTTTCATTTCATAAGATACGATGTGTTTTGAGATATGGATGTTGTATTTGGTATTTGACTTATTTATGAAGTAATTATGAAGCTTTGTTTTAATTAAGTTATTATTTTAGTTTTCGCTGTTTTTACCTATTTTTGTCTTGTGAATCTTAGTCTCTATTAGTTTCAGTTATACCTACAACGCACCATGCCTTTTAATGTGTCCTTTTGGGTATATTAAAGGGTATGGGGTTGTTTCACTTGGTATTAGAGCCTAAGGTTACAGGATTCCAAATTTTTTAAAAGTAAAGTATTTTTCAAAATAACTTGTTTTAAAGGTATTTTTCAGAAAAGAACTTTTAAGAATGATTTTTAAGTATAAAAGAATTTTTATAAAAATCCCCTCATAAGTCCAGTTCAATTTCCCTTTGAACCTTTCCTAAACTATCATTTTCTTTTCGTAGAATGGTTGATGCCTCGAACCTTCCCAAGGGCATTCCAGTCCCAACCTGGTTTCGTAGATACTTACAAGCCACTACTCCAGAGGTGCACGGGCCTGTGTCCACTCCTGCACCAACGGGTGGGAATCAACCCACCTGCCGCCATCAATTTCTCTAAGCTTTGTAAAGATTTTGCGAGTTTGGGCGGGAAGACTTTTTCTGGAAATAAGACTTTTGTGGAGGCAAGAGCATGGCTTAGGGACACAGAGAGGATTTTTGGTCTTTTGGGATTGGATGATCAGCAGCGAGTTCAGCTAGCCGCTTGGCAGCTAAAGGAGGAGGCATCTTATTGGTGGGAGGTGATCGAGTTGGAAGGAAGGAATATTACTTGGGATGGATTCCGCGAGCGATTCGATAGGAAGTTTCTGTCTCAAGCGGAAGCGAGTGTTCAACTGGAGAGGTTTATCAATTTGAAGCAAGGGAGTTTGTCTGTCAAGGAATACATCAATCAATTCAATGAGCTATCGCGGTTTAGTATGGATTTGGTGAACACGCCTTACAAGAAAGCTATTAAGTTTGCGAAGGGATTGAATCAACCCCTTCAGGGATTATTGCTGACTTATGTATTGATGGGAGCTACTTATGAGTCTTTGGTCGAGATGGCGCTTATGTCGGATACAGTCAAGGAGGAGAGTCTAAAAAGGAGGTTAAGTCAGAAGGTTCAAAGAAGAAAAGGTGGGAAAAGAATAAGAAGAAGAAAGGTGATGGTCCTCAGAAATAGATTAAGAAAGGAATAAAGTGTCATGGTTGTGGGAAGGTTGGACATATGGCCAAGGATTGCTGGAAAGAGAAGATGAAGGGTAAGTGCTATACTTGCGGGCGGCCCGGTCATATGAGTAGGAGTTGTCCCTAGGGAACGAGTGCACCAGTTGCGCAGATTCAGGCGTTAGACACAGCACCATCCAGCAGCATTCCAAATATAGGTAGGAAAGTCACAGTTGAAGGTTTGATTTCTATATATGATTTTCCCATTCGAACTTTATTTGATTTTGGAGCATCACACTCTTTTATCTCTAGTTCTCTAGTAGATTGTTTGCACTTGGACATATCATTAGTAGTAGGCCCCATTATTGTTTCAAACCCCATAGGAGGATCGGCACACTTATCTATGGTTTGTAGGGGTTTGAAAATCTTTATCCTAGGCATAGAATTTGACTGCGACGTCTATGTTTTGGGATTCTCAGGGTATGGGATGATCTTAGGGATGGATTGACTATCCATATACGGAGCTATCTTAGATTGTGAGAGGAGAGTCGTTGACTTGAGACTTGTAGTGTGAGGACTCTAGAGGTATCTTGCGACCCATAAGGGTCAGTCATGTTGAGTTTTCTCTATTCCCTCGATTCATCATCATCAGAGTTGCATTCGGTTCCCGTCGTCAGAGATTTTGTAGACGTCTTCGAGGAGGTTAAGGAACTACCCCCTAAGAGAGGGATTGACTTCAGGATTTATTTGACCGAGAATGTTAAGCCAGTAGCATTACCTGTGAGGCACATGGCACCTAGGGAGAGGAAAGAATTGAGAAAGCAGATTCGTGAGCTTTTGGAGAAGGGATTCATAAGAAGGAGCATATTGGAGTGGGGAGCGCCAATCGTCTTCGCCACTAAGGCGGATGGTTCTCTCCGACTTTGCGTAGATTATAGAGAATTAAATAAGCTCACCAAGAAGAACCGATATCCACTTCCTAGGATTGATGATCTTTTTGACCAGTTAATAGGTTCTTCGGTTTTCTCTCAGCTTGATTTAGCCACGGGATTCCATCAGATTAGAGTCGCTGATGACAGCATAGATAAGACTGCCTTTAGGACACCGGACGGATTCTTTGAGTGGTTGGTTATGCCTTTTGGGCTAACCAATGCTCCAGCCTATTTCATTGATTTGATGAGCCGCAACTTTAGGGATGTCCTAAACAAGTTTGTGGTGGTATTCGTGGATGATATCTTGGTATTTTCCAAGAATATGGAGGAGCATGTTGTTCATTTGGAAGAAGTTCTTCGCACACTTCGTAGTCATCATTTGAGAGCTAAGTTTTTGAAGTGTCATTTTTGGAGAGAGGAAGTTCGTTTCTTAGAGCACGTAGTCTCGAAGGAAGGTTTGGCTGTTGATCCTGCCAGGGTTATTGCAGTGCAAGATTGGAAGGCCCCTAAGAACGTTACCGAGGTTAGGAGCTTCCTAGGATTGGCTGGCTACTATAGGAAGTTCATTATAGATTTTGCCAAGATTTCGACACCACTCATGCACCTTACTAAGAAGAATAAAGCTTTCGTGTGGGACGTGGATTGTGAGGTTTCCTTCACGAAGCTTAAAAGAGCCTTTACTAGTGCACCAGTGTTAGTTTTACCCGATGGAGCTAAGCCTTTCACTGTATACACTGATGCATGGGGAACGGGTCTAGGAGCAGTGTTGATGCAAGAAGAGAGGGTAGTGTGTTATGGTAGTAGGCAGTTGAGGATGCATGAGAAGAACTACCCTACCCACGATTTGGAGTTGGCTGCCATAGTTTTTGCACTTAAGGCTTGGAGGCACTATTTTCTTATAGAGAGGTTTGAGCTTTTTACCGACCACAAGTCATTAAAGTAACTATTCTCATAGAAGGACTTGAACTTGAGGCAACGGAGGTGGATGAAGTTTTTAACCTCGTATGATTTTGGGATAGCTTATACCCCTGGCAAGGGTAATGTGGTTGCGGATGCATTGAGTAGGAAGAAAGCAATCCTTAGTACTTTATTCGAAGAGTGGAGAAGCTTGGAGTTTATTTCTACTTTTGTTTTTAAGCCCTCTACGGACATTACTCCTGGATTGTTGGCGACGTTAGAGGTGAGGCCTACCCTTATGGATAGGATTGGCTCGAGGAAGCGGGAGGATTCAGAGTTCATGGGCATTATGGATAGGATTAGCCAAGGAGATGTCTCGAGACATCTCCAACGCTATTCCATTGATAGCAGAGGGTGGCTTAGGAGAGATGGGAGGATTTGTGTTCCGTGCACCAGTGACTTGTTGAGAGCAGTTTTGGAGGAGGCGCACCATTCTCGTTTGATTATTCATCCGAGTGGTGACAAAATGTATCGGGATATGAAGAGGATGTTCTATTGGGGGGTATGAAGAAGGATGTGGCGGAATTCGTAGTTAAGTGTCTCATATGCCAAAGGGTAAAAGTAGAGTAGCAGAAGCCCGGTGGATTACTTCAGCCCTTAGACATACCGGAGTGGAAGTGGGACAGTATTTCTATGGATTTCATTGATGGTTTACCCCATTCTAGGAAGGGGAACACTAGCATTTGGGTGATTGTTGATAGATTGACCAAGAGTGATCACTTCATCCCAGCTAAGAGTAAGCGTACGACTTCATATTTTGCATCCTTGTATATTCGGGAGATAGTCCGTCTACATGGAGTTCCTTCTAGCGTTGTTAGTGATAGAGATCCCATTTCACAAGTGAGTTTTGGAGAAGCTTACAGGAGGCGCTAGGGACGCAACTTAGGTTGAGTACGGCCTATCACCCCCAGACAGGTGACCAAACGGAGAGGGTAAATAGGGTGCTTGAGGATTTGCTACGGATGTGCATATTGGACTTTGGAGGTACTAGGGAGGAGCATCTTCCATTGGTTGAGTTTGCATACAATAATAGTTACCAAACAAGTATAGGAATGGCACCATTTGAGGCTTTATATGGGAGACCTTGTAAGTCCCCATCATGTTGGGTAGAGTCTACGGAGAAGTTATTACTTGGATCCGATATGGTTAGGGAGACCTCTGAGAGGGTGGATTTGATTCGGTGATGGATGAAGATGGCTCAAGATAGACAGAAGTCATATGCGAATAAGCAGAGGAGAGACTTAGAGTTTGAGGTTGGACACTTAGTTTTTATCAAAGTATCCCCGCTTAGGAAGGTGGTAAGATTCGAATCAAATGGAAAGTTAGCCCCTAGATTTTTTGGACCATTTCCTATCACATAGAGAGTTGGGAAGATGGCTTACCGAGTAAGGCTACCTGATAAGCTCACAGGAGTGCACGACGTTTTCCATGTTTCGCACTTGCAAAAGTGCTTACATGACTCGGCGGAGGTTGTAGAGCCTAGTCACTTAGAGGAGGTGGAGGTAGAAAGGGAAGCTTATGTTCGGCGTATACCCACGAAGATTGTTGGAAGAGACATCAAGCGGCTAAGGAATAAGGAGGTTCCACTGGTAAAGGTGCAATGGGGAGATGATGTTGCAGACGCCACTTGGAAAGCAGAAGAGAAGATTCGTACTTCCTATCCTTATCTTTTTGATAGTAAGTTTTAGAATTCCTTTTTCCATCATTAGATTTGAATAGGTTCTTTCCTTTATTATCCTTTGGGAGGGCTGAACTTAGGATTTAACCTATGGATGGTAGGATTTGATGTAAACATGTTAATAGAACATGCTATGAATGATGTATGCTAGTGATTGCAAGTGTTTGCTAGTGGATGCTATGGACGCATATAGGTACACTAGGCACTATTATTCCTTAGGGATCGGCCTAACTAGGACACTAGAGCATATGCATATGGATGTGTGCGCATTTTTATTTTATTTCCATGGTTGCTATAAATGGATGTTTATCACTTGATTGCTGCATTTGGGTGATGTTTGTAGCATGCATATAGAACTATCAGTTATCACTAGGAAATTTTTGCATTCACTTGGATACATGGCATGGACATGATTGCATAAAAGGAGGCCAACTGAATCAGTGGACTGCCTAATCTTCTGCATTAGTTAGGGACATTTACACTACACTAAATGCATAAGTATCATAAATTGCATTAGAAAAACTTAAGGACAACGGATGAATGGTTGATGATTGAGTAATTGGTTGTAGAATTGGATGAAAACATTTAGTACATTCTTTTATCCTTAGAGATTTGGGGGACGAAATCCCTTAAGGAGGGGAGAATGTAATAACCTGAAATTTAACCCGGAATAATTAAATTGTTAATTAATTAAATATTAAAATAACTTTATGAAACTATTAGAATCAAGCCACAGAAGTTGCACCATTGTGTCCGTGGTAATTTTCTGGTCAATTTCCATATATAGAATGTCAGAAACCGAGCTAATATGACCAAGTTATAAAATAAACAAAATAAGCAGAAAAGAATATATATATATATATACAGGTCGACCGGCTTGGTCGACCTGCGCAAAGGGGCGGTCGACCCGCCTTACTTTGTGGCAAGCGAACGAACGTTCATTCGTTCGAATGTTCTAGAACCCCTAACCGACGTATTTTGCATCGTTTTAACGGATCTGGTCCCTCCGTTTCTAAATCCGATGGTCCCTATTCAGCCTATGACGTGGTTGCATCCTATTTAGTCTCCAAATCCAACGGTCCGAGATCCACTTCTACACATATAAATAAACTCCTAGACCTAACACTTTTTCTCATTCTAGGTTTTCTTCAATTGGGTTCACCTTTCTAGAAAGGACCCTAAATAGAATAATTTTTCCAAAGGAGAAAATGGTTATAAACTAAATTATTTTATAACTCCAAGTGGATCCGGGAAGACCAAAGGAAGAGCTTAGGACAGGAGGTGAGTGATTGTAATTATTTTAAGATTTCTTTAAGCAGTCTAAAATAATAGGGTTTCCAATAGTTGTAGTTTTACTACGATTTTTGGAATAGCCTTTTTCAGTAGTTTATTTACAGTTTTTAGAATTATTTTCGGTCTATTTCCTTTCAGCTATTCTTTTCAGTAATTTTAGTTTATTTCCATTAATTATAATTTATTACATTTAAGCATAGCTTTTTATTGATTTACAGTATTTAAGTTTATTTGATGTTATTTATTTCTTATTTACATCTTTTTTGATGTTTTGGATTTTATACAAGCGTCTATTCTTTTCATCCCCCTTTTCTTTGCGTATGGATTAGAATAAATTAAATGCGAATATGGATTATATAAGTAAGAATATTGAATGAAGAAAATAAGATGTAAATTATAAAGAATGTAATAAATAATGAATTGGACTGTAATAAATAATGGAATTGGACTGAAATTATGCCTAATTATAATTAGAATTGGACTAATTAAAGATAATTGGCATAGTTATAACTTAGAATTATAACTAAATAGAGTAAAAGATGAAAGAAGCTTATTTTCACACTTAGACCTTGGGTTAAGTAATAAGCATGATTATAACGTAGGTTATAATAAGAAAAAGAACATAATAAGGCTTATCTTAAGACTTAGGATAAATTAATAAGCACAGATAGTAGAGAAAAGTGTAAAGGCTTATTTAAAATAATTTATCTAAGTAAATAAGCAAAGATGAAAGTCGGACCTGTACCAAATAGCATTCCCTATTAGACAGAACGGTGAGCCTAGGGCACGCTTATGCTAAGAATGGTAGTAATCGGTCAAATATAAGTCCAAATCACGAGGGATTTGGATAAGGGGCACAACTAGATATTGTTTGGTTGAAGAGCCAAAACCAACAACATTTCCCCTATAGATTCTATGGACACACGGTGATCTCACGTTAGCCTGGGATAAGGGGCACGCTTATGCTAGATGTTGAGGTAATAAGAAGACCCGATAGGTGGAACAAAAGGTAGCATGGGCATGGTTGTAGTTACGCATGCGACTTCCATTCGGGTGCTCAGCAATAGCTATGAATTCTAAGCGCTTAGTATGAGTGTCTTTCGTAGACACTGTTGCCTTTGGTGTAGGGAGCTATATATGTCGTCCGGATCCACAGTACTTGCTCTGTGCATCTTTCGTAGATACCATTGACTGCTGTGTAGGGAGTTATATCGCGACCGGTCCGCGGTAAGGTCTATGGAGTAGCGGGCCGATCAAAAAGGGTAGAATTAGGGTCACATCCTAATTACAGGATTAGGAATTCAGCCTAATTAAAGTAGAAATCAAGGACAAGTCCAAGCAATCAAAGTTAACCTATCTTATAAATTGAGAAATATTTAATCATACTTATTTTCAATTTATCTCTTTCCTATTTCCTTTATTATCCTTATTTATGCTAGAACTGTTGTAGAGTCTATTACTTTTATCTTGCTTAAAGACTCTAATAATTACTATCATTCACCAGACTTTTAGTCTGACCCACTCCTCTATTTTCCCCTTTCCCCCTTAGGCAATCAAGGGAGAAGTCAGTACATTGCTGCAACTTGGAGTTTTCTTCGAGGAGATTTCTTCTATGTATTTCTTTTATTTCAGCTTTAGTTCTTTTTGTGTACTGGCTTATTATGAGGGATATTATGTACTCTGATTTTAAGACTATGAATTTTCATTTCATAAGACATGATGGGTTTTGAGATATGAATGTTGTATTTTGTATTTGACTTATTTATGAAGTAATTATGAAGCTTTGTTTTAATTAAGTTATTATTTTAGTTTCCGTTGTTTTTACCTATTTTTGTCTTGTAAATCTTAGTCTCTGTTAGTTTCAGTTATACCTACAACGCACCACGCCTTTTAATATGTCCTTTTTGGTATATTAAGGGGTATGGGGTGTTTCAAAGATGGAGTTTATAAAAGATGAAAATGGGAATGATAAAAATGGAAAGGAAATTATGAGAATTGTTTTTATACAACATGGAATAACCAAATTACTAAAATGCCCTAAAGTACCTACCCTCCACTACATGCATGCCTCCTCACCAACCTTGTCCCCCTTAGTTCCACACGCCCAAACATGTCCCCCTCCTTGCTTTGAGCCAACATGCATTTAATAGCCCATTTGTCTTTTCATTATAAACATCTTTTAATTTTATTTTTATTTTTCATAAAAAGTCGCATCAAACTTTTTAAATACTTAAGTAAATGCATATATATTTATATATACTGAAATCCTAACTTAATTATAAATTTATATGTATATTTATACTAAAGTGCTCATAATGTTTCCGACAACATTTAGTCGATGAAAAGTTGAAAATTCGAAAAACAAATTTCGGTCACATTTCTGATTTTTCTTCGAACTAAATATTTTTGTAAACTAATTTTGAATACTATTTTACCATCACTATTTATTATTTAAAAGAGTTTTATTTTAATTATAAAATCTATTATCTGAATATTTAAAATTAATTAAATATTCACAAATCAAAGCGGTGAAATTTCAGTTTATTATATTGAGTTAGATATATGTAACTATTTACAAAATTGCCCTAGTGCATACTCCTAACTCTTTCAATCTCCCACTTGCACTTGGGGTCAACCATGGAATCTAATCCCAAAATTTCTACTAGTTTTCTCAATATCGATAGAGTTAGTCCCTTAGTGAACGGGTATGCTACATTTTTTTAATTGTCCACTCTTTCAATTAACTATTTTCGATGCTGATAAACTGACTTTATCGTATGGAACCTTTCGTAGTATGTTTCTCGACTTCTAGTGAGCTCTAGGTTCTTTCACAAAGCGCATCATGGAATTGTTATCATATAGTAGTATCATTGGATTCTAAACATTTGTAATCGCTCCTTGCTTGGTTATAAATTTGTGCATTTATGTTAACATGCTTTTATTAAGGCGCTGTCCATGGCGATGTACTTAGGCTTTCTGTTGAATCAACCATAACTTCTTATTTGGAACACTTCAAACTTAAACTTCTTAACTTAGGCTTTGAGAATGAATTAAGGTTGACATACAATATTTAATACTACTTATGAAGTTTGAGTTCGAATACTTCTTCATAAAAAGTATGTTGTTTCCATGAACAATTTTATACTATTTCGTCAAATAATCAAGAATACCCTTAACCACTGTAATAACCCGAGATTTTGTAATTTTTAATTATCGCCAAAATGACGATCAAACTGTTTGATTATTGCTATTGGAGTTTAGATCGTATTGAAATTCTTTAGTAAAAATTGTTAAATGTTGAGTGGGCTTTACATTTTGAATCGTGGCCCATATTTGTTGATGTCGAGATAATATCAGAGGCAAACCGATCCCCTTTCTTTCATTCTTCATTCGAACCCTAAAAAAAAACGAGATCGAACGAAGAAAATAAATGGCGGCCGTTCCTTTTCGTCCTCCTTCGATCTGTAATTAGGGCTTCGAAATAAGTGGTGGCTCCGTTCGTTCGTTCACCTTGCAGCTAAAGTCTCGTTTTCGACCTCGCTCGATTCGTCGATTTCATGCTCGTCAAAATAAGGTGAGTAATTCTCACATCTAATTCATCCTTAAGACTGTGCTTAGGTCGTTCAACTTTATTCGATGTTGATGGTTTTTCCTGTCTTGGTTCGATTTCGTGTTTTCTTGGTTTTGTTCTTCCTGACTTGGACTTTGCTCGAATTCATATATTTTGTGATTTTAAGTTCCATAGTTTTGGTTTGATTTTCTGGTGATCTCGGCATACTTTGATTCAAACTGCAATGTTTTTGGACTTGGTTTGAAAGCTTGATTTTGCGAAAATAATCTGGGTTGGCATTGTTTGTTTTCATTTGAATTTGGCTATTTTTGTAGTGAACAGTTGACTTCGGTCACTTTCACCTGCGATCTTATTTCGATTCGAAACTTTGGCTTCCCTGTTCACTGCTTTGGGTCATTTGCGACCTGTAACTTGACTTGTTTGTGAATTTTCATTGCCGTTTCATGACATCGGCCACTGGAACTATTTTGATTTTGTACTGTTTCATTTGAGATGGATATGTATGTGTATACATATATATATATATATATATATATGCATACATGTATGTTTATATTTGCTGGGCAATTTGGTTGTGCTGCACTGTTTCATTGTATTTGCATCATGTACGTCTTGTAGAAATGTTGCATTTACTTGCATCCATATTGTCACTGTATCATGTTTGAGATTGCTCATTTGAGCTGCTGTGGCCTTCACTTGATATTGTCACAGACCTGTACACTTAATTGGTTCATTGGTGTTTGTTCATTCATGTAGTTTATGGTATCACTCTTGAGACTGTTTGCATGTCTTGTACCACTTGTGTCTGCGCTTTGTTGCCTTTGATATTGCTTTCAAGTTAACCTGTCTTGTGCAGTTGCATTCTGGTCTTGCTTGCATTGTTGGTTTATCACTTTGTTTCACTACGTTGAAGTCACAGTGATGCATAATGGTGAGTTCGATGTGCATGCTTTGTACTTGTAGTCTTGTCTCACTTGCATTTGATCACTATAACTAGTTGGCATTATGTACATGTTGTTTTACTGTGCTACATATAGCCTGCACTTGCATTGTCTACATTGGTTGTACACTTCACTTGAACTTGCACTGTGAAGTCTGCTCTTTTCGATCCTGGTCTGCATTGATTTGAGTCAACAAGTATGCTTTGTTCTTGTGATCCTGAGTCTGGTATCTTGACAGGCTTGTTTGAGTTGCTTTGAGTATTGACTGCGGTCATGACTTGTTCGATATAAATTCCTGATGGTATTTTTGATCTGAAGCGTGAACTTGTTCACTGTTTCCATTTGCTTGAATTGGTTGAGCTTGGTTTGTTGGTTCTTGATTGTTTCAGGTTGATTTTTGAGATTTTATAGTGAGTTGAATCCAGTCTCAAAGACTTGGGTTTGACCCTGTACTCGAATGTAAACTTTCATTGTGCACTCGTGTGTAATTTGTTCCTTTTGATTTGAGTTAGTGCCAGTTGTTTTTGGTTCATTTATATTGACCTCTGCAGTTTTGATTGCTGTTAGTATTCACTGTTGTGATGTTTTCACGTACTGTAGTGGCGAGGCAGTGCACGCGTGCGTGTACTACAGCCACACAGAGTTTGGTTTGATTTAACCCCTTTGAGATTTTCTAATTATTTATTTAATAATTGGATTTGGTTGTTAATTGCTGTTTAAGCAATTCTGTTGTTTTCTAAAATTATCTTCATTGATAATCTTTTTATCTATCTTTATTGATGATTTGGATTTGCTGATATGTTGTTTAACACTGTTTAGTGTTATATCTGCCGTTATCCAATTCTCTTATCGAGGAGTCGGATATACGAGATTTCTGTGATTGTCGTCTAATTGTTATTTAATTATTATTGCTTCTGTGCATTAATAACTGAGTTTGAATTAGACTGACCCGTGTATTATTTTCTTTTGAATGTAATACTCGGGTCAGACCCGAGTTATTTCAGATTGTAGATATCTTGCTTTGGATTGCTGTTTGAGCTATGAAGGCTTTTCATATCTTTTGAAGCGGTCTTCGTCTTCTTGTAGTAGACAGTATTTGTTTTAGGTTGATATGTATTCATGTATATTAGTCGATAATGTACTTGTATATATAACTTCCAGAGTCGACAGTTGTAGTTGTATCATATGTATCGTGTCAAATGTATTGTAACTGACATCAGTTATATATATATATATATATATGAGACTTTTGTTTTATCTGTGTTCCGCAATTATATTATCTGTGTTATTATTATATTTATTGTCCTAAACTATTATAGCCACAGTGTAGTAGCTTTGAGTTTGTATCGGTATGTCGGATTTCCTCCTGAAATAAAAATGCATGTATACTATCTGACATATCATGCTCGCACAAAGTAATTACGCAGATGGTCGCTCCTCAACGGCCTTATTCTCCGTGCTAGTTGACAACATTACACCGTAGTGTTCTTGGCTAGCGTGGGTATAGAGGTGGGGCGTCACTGCTTGGTATCAGAGCCTGGGGTTTAGGACAAATATAAAACATAACTTAGATGGAGCATGTGTTACAACTATTTGTCAATGTTTTATCTCACATCTTTGTCTATGATTATCTTTGATTGTTAGGTATGAATTCCTAACGCTTATTCATTTGCATTTGATTTTGATTTGGATTGGTTTTGTGAATATTCCAATTTTTAGTGTTTTGGGTTCAAATTTTTAAAGATCCTAACTTTGATGTTCGAGCATGTTTTTAGTGATGCATCGACGAGCCAATAGGACCGGGTAGCCGATGGGCGTAATCCCCAAGCATCCGTGCTCGACCGGTTGCAAATTGAGTGAGAGATTGCACTTTTATTAAATAGGGTAGGAATTGCAGAATTTGCAGTTCGGTCAACCAACCTGCTCCTATTTCCCTGCTTGCCTACTTATGCTCGTTTTGCTTTGTTTTTCCAATTGTTAATCGATTCTTCTTCTCCGATTAGTTGTTATCACCTTTGTCAACTTTGATAACTTCTATTTTTGGAATTTTTTTGGGTATTTCCACTTTGATGGATTTGATATCGATTTCCTTGGAATCGAATTCTTTGGGTTTTATTCACGTCTTCGAATGTGAATTTTAGTGAATTGATTTGTTTCTACAATCATTTTTGTGATTTGTCACTTTAAAAATATAAAGGTTTCAATACTAGTAGTAAATATCAAAACTCTTTCATTTAAAACGATTTCAACACTATTTTATTTATAAAGCTCGTTTTCTCAAACCGTTTTCCTATCTATTAGTATATACAAACCTTTAACTCACTCGTATGAGAAATCTAATTAAACGACTTAGTAAAATGAGTGGTATGAAACGCTTGCGTTTACTTCGCCGGTTAATTCTTGGACTTGTTCGATTGAACCTCTTGTGACAATTTTCTAGTGAAGATCTACAGTTCGTTCGTAAATATTTAAGTTAAGCTAGTGGTTATGGGACATGAAGCTAAACTCATATATTTACTAGCTTAGTGTGATTGACACTTCTTTATGATCAATGACGATCATTTTTGTGATTTAGACTAGCAATTGTGCGATGTCTCTTTGTCTACGAGGGAGACTAAACCCCGTTTGTGTGATGTTTCATCATCACATATGTGGGGTAGCGCCCCACGGTCTTCGAGCCAATCTTGTGGAGCTTCGGCTCAAAATTAATGGTTAGCTACCATGAGATAGCATCTCGTCTTGTGTTACACGTGTTGGTGAGTTTTCATACTCCCGTTTTGTGATAGGCCTTCCCCTTTTTTTGTGATTTAGACTAGCAATTGTGCGATGTCTCTTTGTCTACGAGGGAGACTAAACCCTGTTTGTGTGATGCTGTGCAGTTAATGCCCTGCTATTACCCCGCTATAACCCCGCTATATCTTATAGCGGATTTCTACCGCTACGATATTTTCATATAGCCCCAAATATAGCCTTTCCGCTTTAAGCCCCGCTATTTCCGCTATATCCCATTATTTCCGCTATATTCTGCTGTTTCCGCTATATCTTCTTTATAAGAAATGAATTAAAAATGATATTTATACATTATAAAAATTATGAAATTAATTAATTTAATTGATTTTTTAATATATTTTCAGAAATGAAAATACTCTAATATACTACTAAATTCAATTACGTTATATAACAGTTTTACGTTTTTTTACAGTATATTTGCACATGTTTTTATTTAAAATTATTTATGTACTAATTATAATTCAATTGAATGTTAATTTTTCACTTAATTACCATTTATATATTTGTAAAAACATTAAGTATGAGTTTTATATGCTATTTTAGAGTCATCCGCTATATCCCTCTATATCCTCGCTGTATCCCCGCTATGACTTTTTGCACCTCTGCCGCATTGAGTCTACCGAGCGCTTTAACTGCATAGGTGTGATGTTTCTACATCACATATGTGGGGTAGCGCCCCACGGTCTTCGGGCCATTCTTGTGGAGCTTCGGCTCAAAATTAATGGTTAGCTGCCATGAGATAGCATCTCGTTTTGTGATACACGTGTTGGTGAGTTTTCATGCTCCCGTTCTTGTGATAGGCCTCCCCCCCTCTTTTTGTGATTTCTGGATTTCTTGTGATGATTTCTAGAATTTTGTGCTTCACCAATTTTCGTGATTTCCATTGATAAATTTTATCAATTTTTGTGCATTGGTGAATTTGTGTGTCATTAACTTTTTATGAATAAAAGTTTAAGGAGTTTGACATTCCTTTTGATCTTTGAGAAGATTCTTGTGACATTTTTAATGAATGAAAATTCATTGGTATTATGTTTTGATGCCAATTATTTTGATGAGATTTTGACGTATAAAAAAATTACTGTCGCTTTAACTTTAGTAACCGTCAATTTTAAAATGGATTTTCAAGCGGTTATCCCGCAATGCTGATTTTGTTGTCCGTTTTTACGGTATTTTGAGAAGTGCAATTTCCTTGTCGAAGTTACTATTAATATTGCTGTTTTAATCACGTGTTTTAAAAAATTGTTTCAAAATAAAAATTGTTTTCAATTTTTTTTACAATTTACGCTTTCAAAAGAATGAGGAAGCGATTTAAACGTTTCAGCAAAATCGAGGACTATGACCCCTTTCTTTTACTGATTCGCTTATTTCTGGACTTGTCCGTTTAAGAATGTGAAATGTTATTTTTAGAATACACAATTTTGCACTTTCAAGGAAACGATGAAGAGAATTAAATGATTTAGTAAAACTCGTGGATTATGGGACATGTGCGTTTGCTATTTCGGTTAATTCTAGACTCGTTAATTGAAATATTTGTGATTTCTGATTATCGTTTTTGATAATCGGATATTTGTGATTTCTGATTATCCTTTTTGATAATCAGATATTTGTGATTTCTGATTATCGTTTTTGATAATCGGATATTTGTGATTTCTGATTATCGTTTTTGGTAATCGGATATTTGTGATTTCTGATTATCGTTTTTGATAATCGGATATTTGTGATTTTTGATTATCGTTTTTGATAATCGGATATTTGTGATTTTTGATTATCGTTTTTGATAATCGGATATTTGTGATTTCTGATTATCGTTTTTGATAATCGGATATTTGTGATTTTTGATTATCGTTTTTGATAATCGGATATTTGTGATTTTTGATTATCGTTTTTTGATAATCGGATATTTGTGATTTCTGATTATCGTTTTTGATAATCGAATATTTGTGATTTCTGATTATCGTTTTTGATAATCGGATATTTGTGATTTCTGATTATCGTTTTTGATAATCGTATATTTGTGATTTCTGATTATCGTTTTTGATAATCGGATATATTTGTGATTTCTGATTATCGTTTTTGATAATCTGATATTTGTGATTTCTGATTATCGTTTTTGATAATCAGACATTTGTTGTTTCTGATTTTCGCTTGTGATAATTAAATATTTGAGATTTGATTATCAATTGTGATAATTAAATATTTGTTAATTTGATTATCATTTTTGATAATTGAATATTTGTTGATTTGAAGTTTGATTATCCTTTGTGATAATTAAATATTTGTTGATTTGAGATCTGATTATCGTTTTGATGATTAGATAGTTGTTGTTTTCCAATTATCTGATTAATAACTAGATATTGGCAATTTTGTGAATTGAGATTTGTGTTTCCTAATTATCTTTGTTGATAATTAGATTTTGCTGTTTTCTAATTATCGTATCGATAATTAGATATTGCTGTTTTGTGATTTTTGTATTCTAGTTATCTAATCGATAATTGAATATTGCTGATAATTGTGTTTATCCAGTTTAGCTGTTTTCCGATTATCTATTTGATAGTTAGATTTTGTTGAGAATTTGTGAATTTCTTTTATGAAATTAAAAGATTTCTTTGGCGTTTGTATTCCCGACTTTCATTTTCTAACTTAACCAGTTTATGTTAGAAAAATAATTGTTATTGACAACCTTAATTATGAAAATTGCGGGGATGCAATTTTTATAAGGAGGGGAGTCTGTAACAACCCGGGATTTTGTAATTTTTAATTATCGCCAAAATGACGATCAAACTGTTTGATTATTGCCATTGGAGTTTAAATCGTATTGAAATTCTTTAGTAAAAATTATTAAATGTTGAGTGGGCTTTACATTTTGAATCGTGGCCCATATTTGTTGATGCCGAGATAATATCAGAGGCAAACCGATCCCCTTTCTTTCATTCTTCATTCGAACCCTAAACAAAAAAAAACAAGATCGAACGAAGAAAATAAACGATACATCATAATCAACATGATCCCATCACGAGGGATTCTAGTCCAAATGGACATTCCAACTTATGGAAAATTCTACGTAGCTACGAATTTCAAATGGACACTCATCACGAGTTCCAATACCTTCTCCAATAATAAATGGAAGGTACTTTTCCATATCCTCAGTTTAGAAAACATAATACTATACATATATAGTACTACATTTCACATTTCGTACATATCATACTCATGTAAACCTACATAAGATTTCCATAACAATGTCTTTCTAAACTAACGGTTTCAAATTTACCGCATTCATATATATATATATATAAGTTCTGAAAACTTACATATCCTATATCCATAACAAATAGAGGATTTCAAAAAATTTCCTCTAAGTCGATTTAGAAATTTAAGGTTATCTCAAACCCAATTCATATTCAAAATTCCATTTATTATCGACTTTCACATTCGATTTGAATAACATGTTACATCGTCAATTCTCAACACAGAATTGATGTCTATCGATATATAACCTCTGAGCTCGTACGTCTCAGAGAAGGGTGTTAAGCTAAGAGAATAAATTCTCCGCCACCAACAGATATATATTTAATAGAGATCAATTGCTATGTCATCAATTCACAATGTTAGACATACAATCCAAACCATCATCTGAAATTCAAAACTCAACTTATATTGTCTTTGATGTCGAAGTTAAACTCAATTTTAACTCAACGATTCAATCTTTTTTTTTGAAAATTTTCAAATTGAACTAATTGTTCAAATTTCTCATTTAACTTTTCAACTCCGACTTCAAAAATGAATTTCAAATCATTTATCCCTTACGGAATATATTCACAACATTTCATTTCATATTGGAAAAACATTTCCATACTTATTTAAAAATAAGTAATTCACAAATCTAATTTATTTTCAACATTTGAAAATATTCGATATACTTTAATCAAAATTAAGTATATATTTCATCTTTAAGGAAATCATTCTCTTTCACATATTTATTTGAGTCAAAACGAATGTTACGTAAAACATCGTTACGACAATTCAAAATCACTAGTATAGGGATTCGAAATTTAGATAGATGTATAAATCCCAATACTATACAAAACATTTCCTTTCGGAAATCATTTACTATAACAACAGTGTTATAGTCCATCATTTCCTTATATTCGAAAACGTCTATTTCAACAATGAATGTTGAAATCTATGGTTTCGATATTCAATGCCTTTGAAAACATCTTTTAAAACCATTAACTTCGTTTTAAAATATCACTTTTCCAAAACATGTCCATTTTATTCAATAATATATTCACTGTCCAAAATCGTGAATATACTTCATTTAACAAGCTATAAAGATTTACTTATCCAAAATTAGTCATTTTCGGATTTATAAACAATGTTTATAAATTCCATTCCTATTTATAAAGACTTCAATTTATAGTTTGAATTCCGCATACTTTTCACAATATTGGTTTTAAACCAACTTCAAATTTTCCAATACTAAGTTTTCCACTTAACTTAATTCTCTGCAAGTTCAAATTTCAATTCATCACTGAATCTATTAAATTTATTATGGATTGTCATGTTGACAACTTCAAAATTTTCAAATCTAATTCCCATTTGAACTTTGCATCTACTTTCTATTTCCAAAATAATCCACTAGTTCTTTAGTAAATCATTCATCGAATTGATTTTCAATTAAATCACATTTGATTTATTTACATTGGATTTTACTAACATTCATTCATATTCAATTAGTTCACTTTCACTAATTTATATTCAAGTTAGTTTGCTTTCAATTCAAATCAAATTTGACTCTATTTAGATTTACTTATCTTCAATTTGAATTTAATTACTTAGCTTCCAATTTCCATTAATTCAATTTCATTAACACTTAGTGAATTTCTATACAATCAACTAGCAAAACCAAATTTATTTACTTTGCTTACATTCAATTTGGTTTAACACACTTAATTTCAATTGGTTTATATTCTAATTCAGATTGAATTCTTATAATCACTATATTCACTAATTCACTTTTACAATTAAAGTTGAATTTCCTTTCTATAACTCAAATTCATATTCATTACTTCACTTTATTAATTCATTTTGATATCAAATTCAATTTGATTCAATATTACTTAAGCCATGTTTCATTTTATCTTCACTTGACTTATTTTCACTATACAACTTAAGTTCGTCTCAAATTTATTTGAAATTCTATTTTATTTAACTTTTACTAAAGTCAAATTCATATCACATTTCAAAATTCAGATTTTTGTTTTACTTAACAAAACTGTTTAACCATTTAACAACTGGTTTTACTTAAATTTTCTCATTTTATAAGTTAAACAACTTATTAATTTAAACTTTCCAATTCATATTATATAATCACTTATCTTTCAAGTTTAAATTTCCATTCAATAATTTATCAAATCAGTTCAATTTATTTAACTTCCATTAGTTAAATTTCAAATCCATTCAAACTATTTTAAACTTCTTTAGATTTGAAAAACATTTTCTTTAAAGTGTTTCTAGTAACTATTCATATTAAACATCATAAACTAAGCTTTGTGTAAACCAAAGCTCTGATACCACTCTGTAACATTCCCCCTTCTGACCGCCCCCAGTCGGAAATTAAACCAACTAGAAACGTTCAAAAAGACGAATTGTTATTTAGTTTATAAGGTTTAAACAGAATCAGCCACAGAAACACAGAATAATAACACTGAATTAAAACAAATGAGAATTTATTTCATTACTATAAATCTTTTTATATACATCAGAGTTTTATACAATTTAATACTGATACAGCGGAATATCTTAAAATACAATTTTCTTCTGAAAACTAAAGTGATTCTTTACTCTCTCTCTCTAACTTCGCTGCTCGAAAATCTTCAAGCTGTAAAATACTCGGTCTGACCCGAGTATTATATTCAAAAGAAAATAATACACAGGTCAGTCTAATTCAAACCAGTTTATGAGTGCATAGAGACAATAATAATCAAATAGACGATGGTCACAATAATTCCCGTCTATCCAATCCTTTTAACAAAGAAATCGGATAACGAAAATTTTAACACTAAACAGTGTTTAACAAAAATCAGCAGATTTAAATCATCAACAGAGATAAATAAACAATTTATCAAATCGACTAAATCAATTTAAAACAATTGAAATTGTCACTTTAAAACCATCAAAAACTCGATTGGCTGCCGTACACGCACGCGTGTACGGCCTCGCCAATACAGCATAAAAGATCAATGCATCAAAAGCAAAAGAAAAATATCAATTCAAAACTGTCAATTCTGGGTGGCTGCAGTGCACTGCCTCGCCAACTTGTGTGCACAGAGAATAGTGCAACATGCAACTGCTACAAATACACAGAGGTAACATCACATAAACATACTGCAACAGTAAAATTGTGCATGTACACGAGTCAAGGAAGCAAAACTACAACATCGAAACAGTGAACCAATGAATCAGCAATGTCAAAGACATGAAGCACTGAATAGTATGGAGAAAGACTAAAGTGCAGACCCACCAAACAACTAAATGAAGTAGTGTCAGCACTGATGGCAATGCAACAAAATGTACAGCAATCAATAGCAAAAATGCAAACTACCAGACTGAAGTGACGAAATCACAACAGTGTAAACTCCACCAAGCTACAAGGGCACAAAGCCAAAACGGTTTCAAGAAATCAGCCATAATGGATGCAGTATCAAACCAGGGTGAAGTGCATCAGACCAGGTGAAGTTTTCAGATGGCAAAGAAAACATGCACACAGTACAAACATGGAATGGGTATGCAACAATGCAATAGCAACAGAGAAGAGGTACAAGTACAACAGTGAATCATCTACAGGTTCAAGTGTCAAATGAACCAGACTACAGTGAAGTCAACAAGAAAAATCAACTCAGAAACAAAGTGCACAAGAGACTTAAGTGCACAGCTACAAGGGAAACTAGTTGGCAACTGCATATGACCAGAGGGAACTACATAAATGCACAGCCACTAGTTAATGCACAGACTACATGGATGCAACTCGACTACAGTTCAACATGCAGCTATCAGACTGGAATTAATACAAGCAAGGTAGCATGGTAATGTCGAACACAGTGAACAGATTCAAGTGAAACAGAGGTGATGTCAGAATGAACAAACAAAGACCAATGAACAAAATAAGCAACTGTTCAAGTAACAAACATCTAGGAAGTCAGAATGCACAACAGGTCATATATGCAGTATGTACAAGTCAGGAAGCCATATATCATCACCGAACTAAAACAACATCAGGGATAAAATGATCAAGCATGTACAAACTATTTCAGTAAAGATCAAAAGTCAGGTGAGGAGGTCAAGATCAACCATGAACAAGTTAGGCCGTATATTAGACCAGCAACAAAATGACCAAACTTTGCATTTTAAATTCAAGAATATATGCATACACGCATCATATGTATATATGCACATATATAGACTTGAATAAACAGGTCACAGTGAAAACCAAGCTACAGAAAAACAACTTAAAATGACATAGCACTGGAACTCGACAAACCCAACAACATTGCATGATATTGTTGAATACAAGAAAAGAGTGTGTGTGTCGAATCAATGCAGACTCAAAGAAACAACATCAAAAGTGAACAAGCAAACATATACGAATTTGAACTGTTTGAATAAGATGTGAGTAAATATGAATTACTCACCTTCGCTATCGGATTGGGGCTAGAATCGAACAAAGTTAGAGGTAATATTTTCAAAAATCAACAGAGAAGATAAAGCAACTATCGATGATCGAATACATAGAACAGAAGATCCATCGAACAAGGACGAAAGTCGAACAAATCAATATCGTTACACCCACATCCAAAATCATCAATACAGTGGATAAACAAAAATCGAACTACCTTAGTACGAAACGAGGAAAGAATTAGATGTGAGGGGCGAAAACCACTCACCTGTTGTTTGAAACAATCGCGAGCAAGAGGAAGACGAGCGAAAACAATATCGAAGCCGAAGCCCTAACTTTCAGATTGGAGGAAGAAAGAAACTCGTGGCCGCCATTTTTTTATTTTCTCGCTTCGATTTATTTTATTTTTTTCTTAGGGTTTACGAATGAAATGAGAGAGTGGGGTTCGTGGGTTTTGCAGAAAGGAGGGGGGAAAACGATCGTGGGTTAGGGTATGGGCCGGTATGATATAGGGTATGGGCTGGTGTATTATTTTTTTCTTTTCTTTATGATGTTTTGTTTTCATTCATTTTTTTTTCTTTTTGTTTTTATTTATCAATAAATTATGTTATTAAATTTTTTTGTAGATATAGTTTTTATTTCTTTTTTTTTTAAACATCTTTATCTATCTAACATTTATTTGCATATATCATAGCATTTCAAAAATGTGAAGTTTTTAATTTTAATTAATTAGATAAATTCGATTTTTAAAATCCAAAGATTTTATATTTTAAAATTTTAAAGCAGATTGTCTTATTATTATATAAATCCCGATTCAAATCTAGATTCAAATCTATTTCTCATTTTAAACTTGATCAATTCAAACACATTCACAATTTAAATCAAAATTTAAATTCATTTTCAATTTAAAATAGTTTAAAAATTCGGGATCGTTACATTAATCCTGACTCGAGTGTTTTGTGTTTTGCTTTACGCTCGGGTCAGACTGAGTGATACAGCATTTGAGACTCACCTTTGTAGTTGGAGCTTCGCTTGGAGATCCAGCTATCTATCGATCCTGCTTTCAGTTATTCAGTTGATTCCAGTGATGTATTCAGATCTTGTATTTGATTATTGTATTGAGACATCTATTGTATTCGAGACTTCTGTTGTATCTTGTTTGACTCTGTTATATATATATATAGTAGCTTCATGAACTACTATCCTTTTGTTTCCGCTGCATTATTGTTATATTACTCTGTGTCTGTGATCTGTAATTATTTTATTTACTGTATATGCTGAGTTTTGCCAAATTTTATTTACAATCCATTGTTTTGAATTATTCAAGTCCGACATGTGTGGATTTATTGTCAATTTGAATGGTCCAAAATACTGGGTCGTTACACGGAGTGTGATCCAGAATGAAGTGGTTGGAATGATGTACGTGATGACTGAAGAAAGGGAACGATAATGGATAGCCTTGACACTTGTGTCAAATTGGAAATGACTAAAACAGGAGCCGTGCCGGGCCAATGGAGGTCAGCTACCTCAAGTGAACACACTTCTTCGAACTACTCATTACTTGTTGTCGATTGGTGCACCCTTGATTTTGGGAGTGTTGTTTCACGGTGTTGCGGTCGCTGCGGCGATGCGTTCTCACCAGTCCGGATCAGGCAAACGGTAGTGTCACTACCTTAGGTATTGCCTCATGTGCCTTGTCATACTTGTATTCCCTATTCGCGACCACTACGAATTTGTTTTGTACCTTTAGTATATGGATTGCCCTCTGGTGACTTCCGGTTTTGGGGAAACTACAGTCTTGTATATGCTTTTGGGAATAAAAATGTGTTAAGGGTGGAATGGGCCATGACTTAACACTATTTTGATATCTTTATATTATTGATAGACATTATCTACTTATCGTACACTACTACATAGTAGATAGTTTAACGGATCCTTAAAGGATGGTTATTCCAAACATCCTTTGAGTTACTCGTATTTCAAATTGCTATTTCACTTGAGTTGGATTTATTAATATAAGAATGTTAATCCTGACTCGAGTGTTTTGTGTTTTGCTTTACGCTCGGGTCAGACTGAGTGTACCAGTATTCGAGACTCACCTTTGAAGTTGGAGCTTTGCTTGAAGATCCAGCCATCTATTCTGCTTTCAGTATTCGATGATTCCAGTGATGTATCCCGATTTGTATCTGATGTATCGTGTTACTCTTCTGTTGTATCTGGTTTGACTATGATGTATCGTATTACTCTTCTGTTGTAAACTCTGATGTATTTTATATATTCATATAGTAGCTTCATGAACTACTATCTCTTTTATTTCCGCTGCAATTATTAATCTGTGTCTGTGATCTGTGATTATCTATTTACTGTATATGTTCAGTTTTTCCAAATTTAAATTAACAACGCGGTATTTTGAGCAATTCAATTCCGGCATGAGTGTCTACCTATACACTTATAATGGATGCGAATGGTCCAAAATAGTGGATCGTTACATATATAATTCCACAAATAAAGTCTTTAACAAAATAGCAATTATTTAATATCAACATAAATCCACTCGGCAAACTCAAATGAAAGTCTCCAACTGCTGTTGCATTTACAATAGAACCATCAGTAACCTAAAGACTCATTTCTCCTTTTGCTATGCGGCGCCATTTCATATGCCCTTGTAACGAATTATAGATATGGGTTCCGGATCTAGTATCTAACCGAAGATAATTTATTGATTGCAAAACAATTTTGAGTTATTAATGCACCTGATGGAGAAGTGGAACTATTCTATTTCTTTTCTTTAACAATCTTTAAGTACACCAGACAGTTCCATTTTTAATGACTTTTCTTCTAACAACGATGACATTCACCCTTGGCAGCAGCTATAATTTTCTTACTTTTCTTGGTAACCCTATTCCTTTTTTTCAAACCTTTTAAAGATGACGCACCAACCTTTACAACAAACACAGTCCTTTGATCCTGGGATGTAGACTTGGCTGACCTCAACATACTGAGGAACTCCACGAGGTTCACATTCAATTGGTTCGTATTGTAATTCAGTATGAATGGTTCATACTGCGGTGTAAGAGAACAAAGGATCAAATCAACCTACAACTCATTGCTTATCGCTATGTCCAATTATGAAAGTCTATCAATATAGCCCTTCATCATCAAAATGTAATCGTCCACTTTCTATCCTTTATTATTTATGTATTGAATAGCTTCTTCATAAGTTCGTACCCTGCGTAACATGATTGTTCATCAAATAGGGCCTTAAGAGTATCAAATATCTCATGGAAAGACATGTTCTCGTGTTATCTCGACAATGACTTGTCTAACATACACAATACGAAAAATAGGGCACTCTCAGGATCCAAAGCCTATTTCTCATAAGAAAGTCTAAGTTCAGAGTCCGCATTATCAGCATGTTGTTCTTTAGGATCGCGGGTAATAGACAACCAAAGATGCTCGTAAGTCAATGTTATCTTAATCGCTCTTAGCCAATCGATGTAGTTGGGTTTAGTAAGCTTGCCACTTTTAGCAAACAATTTAGATGTAGACATTTTCTACAAGTTTTAATATTAGTAGATTCGGAGAATTTCATAGTAGATGTTCTTATAATATTAGTAAGGTTAAACTTAATGTTTCATTTTAATAACAAGCTCCCACTAGTCAACCCAAAGATGGAACATAGAAGGCTTTTGACTTCACTTGTAGGTGTTAGGACTCATATGTCATAGAAATTTGATATTGAAGATAGCTCACAAATCATATTCCCACATATGATGGATCACCCTTTATCAGTTGTATCATATACAACTCTTAACTCAAGGTTACTTATCATAATCTCTTCTTTACCTTGAGGAAACCTCTACAAATAAAGAGAGATTATTCACTCATACATAATATTTTATGATAGCCTAAGTATAATGCACATACCATGAGGAAAGCTCAACAAATATATACAGTTAACATACCTTGTCTATTCTATATATTAACAATACTACACATAACTTCTCTAGCTTTAGGAAAGCTCAAGCACTAGAGAGTATGGAAGTAATTTATTAATATATAAATTGTAGAGGACAACTTTATATTCAAGATTCAAAAACTTCAATATATTTATATAGAGTGATATCGGTTTATGAAATAATGTATTTCTTATAAAATACCCTCGCGATTCAAGTGTTAAACACATCGGAAATCACGGTATACGTACAATACATATGTAGTCATCCCTTAAGTCTATTAATTAATTTTATATTATTCAATTATTACATTTTATATTGAAATGTATACTATAACACTTATAGTTATACATATATATCTTTATATATATATATATATATATTTTTATTTACTAATTAATTTTATTTATTTATTTAATTAAACTAGTTTAATTAAATGTTATTAGTTTCATAAATTCTTATATATATATATATACATACATACATTGTCTTAAACATTTCAAGACAACATAACATATATCTTATATATATTATTCATGTATATATATTTTTAATTAATTAAATTTTAATTAATTTATTCATTTTATTAGTCTTATTAATATTTATAGTTTCGAATTCAAAATATTTTTGAAAAATTAGCCCAATGCCCAATTCAAATTGGACATTTTCTATAAGGGGAATTTTTCAAGTCAGGCCGATAGCCAGGTAGGGTACTTGATTACCCAAACTCAAGCCTAGACACTACCTTTCTAGACACCTTACTAACTTGGTTGTATGCTTAATCGGCTAACCCTAGCATGATAATTTAGACAGCATAGGTTATTAGGCTCTAATACCATTCTTGGAACTTGGCCAGCCTACAACGGAGTAAATGAGTAAATTTCAAAAAATAAAATCTTCCATTTGGTTTTTATTGAATCTATGAAGTCTAAGTTTATTTAGATCTTATCTATTTTTTTTAAAATAAAATCAATAATTTGTTTTATTTTATAAATAAAGTTTTTTTATTAAGTTTATATTATATTATATGATACGTATATCATATACACGTATGTGTGTACATGCATGTGCAACATAATAAGGTGTACATGGTCTGACATGTCCATGCATAGATGTTGTGATTTATACTGCAATGGACATGTTAGCCCCTTTGTGTTTGTGTGTATATATATAATTTTATATATTCAGAATAATAATTGTAAAATGTAAAATTTTATAAAATAATATATATGTGTGTACACGCATACATATGTATGTATTAAATTAACATTATTTTAATTTAGTAAATTAATTTAAAATATTTATATATGATTCAAATAATTCCAAATTTAATACAATAAATTAATTTAAATATATATACATGAAATATTTCAAAAACTATAAAGTGACGCACGCACGCACATTGTGCAGTTAAAGCCCTGCAAAATCCCAACTATAGCGCATAGCGCTCTCCAACCGCTACGTTATTTCAATTTAGCACTGTTGAACAGTTTGTTCGCTTTAAGCCCTACTATTTTCTGCTACATCCACTAAATTAAGGTTTTTTAGCGCCCGCTATAACATTTTGCACCTCTATCATTGTAAAACCGCTAAGTACTTTAACTGCATAGGTGCATATGTCTGTGTGTGCATTGTGTATATTAAATAATTTTTAAATTGTTTTATATATTTATATATAACATAAATAAAACATATAATTGTATATAATAAAGTACTAATAAATTTTTTAAATATACATCTATAAAATAGCTTTCAGCCATACAAATTTCTTTTATTAAGTTTATTTATTTACTTATTTTCGTATGGAAATAATTAGATAAAAATAAAAAAGTTATCGTTTTAAAATCCAAACCAATTTTAAATTGCTAGATATTATAATGCATATTTTACAAAATTATTATTTAATTTTATATGTATTTATTTTACATAAATATAAATTTAATTATAAATCAAAAGATATAAATATATATAAAGTTTTTAATATATATATATATATAATTAATTAATTTTTTATCTGAATACTATATATATACATGTATAAATTTAATGAAATAAAATACATACATTATATATATGCATATAATGTTATTTTATTTCTTTATATCAAAATCAATTTAATAATAAAATTAAATTCAAAATCTAAAAAAAATTGTTTTTTTATTTGCATGGCCGTAAGAAATTGTAATATGTATACATAATTTTTTTAAACATATATACATACATATATAATCCATCCACTGGTGACAACAGTAATTAATGTATGCAGATTCGTGATATTCAATTACTCTCTAAAACATATATGACATGATAATCATTTTATACATTATATATAATTATACATAAGAATATACCTCTACTCAATTCCAAAACAGCACACCCTGAAATGTTGAAAATGATTACTCCTTGAATAAAGTTCTGAATCCAGAAAGTGTTACCGTCGTGAATGCAACAACCACCAAAGCTTGTATGCTTTTAGAAAAATGTTTTAAGCTTGAAAATTTAGAGGATGGAGGAGGGGAGCGGTCGGCCTTGGTATGTAGAGAGGAGAGCCAAAAGGTAAAACTAGAAGGTAAGGATTAGAGAGCTTTAAATAAAGGAGATTTCAAGGGGTAAAATAAGAATCGAGATCCTTTTTTTTCTCTTACATATTCTCCTTTCTTAAATCAAAATCCAACCTTCTCTTAGCCATCACATGATCGGCCACTCCTAGGCTAAGCTTAGTTGGCTACAACAAGCAATCCATGGGCCACAAAAATGCTTCAAGCCCGATCAATAATTAACATACTTAAATTTAGTTTAAATGTGTATCGATATCATATATTGATAAGTGTATTTATAACTATTATATACACACCATTTAATATCGATCGACGCAAATTAAATGGAACTTCACAATTAATATTTCACAAACACTAATTAATTTAATTAACTTATAACAATTTATAGTTAATTAAATCAGGTGGTGTAACAACCCGGAGTTTTATAGCAGTTGAATCTGGTCAAATGACAATTTAATTCGATTGGCAATTGCAATTGAAGTTTTAAATTTGAGTGAAATTCTTTTATAAATTGCTAAAAGGAATTGTGGGCTTTAAAAATTGAATTGGCCCAAATCTTTTCCTTGTTACCGTGATAAGGGTATGACCCGATCCCCTCTTTCATTTTGAATTTTAAAAACCCTAAATCAAACAAGAAACGAACGGAAATAAATGGCGGTCGTTCCCTTCTTACTCGATTCGAACCCGTTCCCTTCTTTTCCTTTGCATTGCTAATCCTAAACAATAGAATAGAGAAAGTGGTGGCTGTCTTCTAGTTCGTCTTCAACTAGGGTTTCGTGAATTCGTGTCGCCGCATTCAAGTTGATCGATCGAAGCTCCTTTGCCTGTCGATCAACCGTCCCCTGGTAGCTTTCTTCGGCAGCTTCTATTTAGGTCGAGTTCGACTTTGAGTGGATCTACGATCGCCGATATAAGGTGAGTGGTTTCTCCCCCGCTCACATCTAATTCATGCTTTGAGTTATTTAGAGTTCGAAGCTCTGTGATTTTCGTTGCTTCTATTTGGTGGCTATCTTGACTTTGAGCGTGCTGTTCGATGTTCGTGATTTTGGGGTTTCACTGATTTGTGTTCTGTTGCTTTTCCTTTGATTTATGCTTCAACTCGATAGTTCTTGCTTTGCTCTGTTGTCCACCCCGCAGTCGATGATGATTTGGGTTCCTTTATATAAGCGTCTGATTTGATTTTAACGTGTTATTCACGTTGTCGATTCTTTTCGATTTTAAGCTTTGGTATTTCTGGAGAATTTTGTTCTGTAAATCTTTATCGACTTTGGCCATTCTTCGGCCACTCGAATTTGTAAACCTGTACCTTGATTTGCTTTTGCTTTGTTGGTCTCGTCCTTGCTTTGGCATTCAATGTGTTGCTTTAGTTGAGAAAGGCAGTAACGTGAATTTTGTTCTGTGCTTTAATTCATGTATATTTGAGCTTTGCAGCATTGAAACTGCACTGTGCCTCGTTCTTGGTCGTTGCTGGACTTGTTTCCTTGATCATATTGACTAATTTGATTTTGATGTCTATTTTATTGGGATTGATGTTGCACTTCACTGCCTTCCTGTGTGTATTGCTAACATGTTGAATTTTCTTTGTGACTTCGCTGCAGTTTGTGTTCTTTGTAGCTCTGTTGCTCTCGACATTGCGATGTTAAACTTGGATAAGTGTATCAATGATGTTTCATCCCTGTTATACTTGATCCTATTGCTGTTTTGTTTCACTTGATTAGTTTAATTGCTTTGTATTGGTTCATTCATCCCAGTAGTTTTAGATGCACTGTTGCATTTGATTCATCTGGACATGTATTTGTTGCCTTCGCCTATGTGCTTCGACTTTGGTATTAAGTCTGGTTCAAAATTATGATGTTAGTACTGTCCAGTTACAGTATTATATATGTTTACAATTCGTACACTCATGTTTTTGGAGACTGTTTGCATCCAGTTGCATTTTAGTCTTCATATATATATATATGCAGTCACGTATGTATATACATCATTTGATATGTATATATGTATGTTCGAAATACATTTTTCTCTTGAAATGATTGACTTGGTTTTGAATCTGTTCCTTCATGTGCTTGCTGTCTTATATCGCTGGCACTTGACTTGTTTTAATGATGTATTCATTGTACATCACTTGTTTACTGGATGCACTGTTTCATTTCACTGTGCAGCCACACAGAATTGATAGATTTTAACTGATATTTCTTTTGTTCTTGATTCATTGACCTGTTGCGTAATTCGTAGGCTGTATTGGCGAGGCAGTACACGTTAGCATGTACTGCAGCCAATTAGCATTGATGTTTTTAAATTGACATTACAATTGTTTAAACTGCTTTGGATTTCTGATTTGTTATTTAACACTGTTTAGTGTTATATCTGCCGTTATCCGATTCTTTTCTCAAGGAATCGGATATACGAGATTTCTGTGATTGACGTCTATTTGATTATCTGATTATTATTGCTGCTATGCACTAATAACTAAGTTTGAATTAGACTGACCCGTGTATTATTTTCTTTTGAATTTAATACTCGGGTCAGACCCGAGTTATTTCAGGTTGTAGATTTCCTTCTTTGAGTTGTTGTTCAGGCTATGAAGACTTTTCTCATCTTCTGAAGTTGTTTTTGTCATTTTTGTAGAAGTCGTGTCATTGTATAGGATGATATGTATTCATGTATATTAGTTGATAATGTACTTGTTTATATAACTTCCAGAGTCGACAGTTGTAGTTGTATCATATGTATTGTGTCAACTATGTGTAACTGACATCAGTATATATATATATATATATATATATATATATATATGAGACTTTTATTTTATCTGTGTTCCGCATTTATATTATCTGTGTTATTGTTATATCTAATGTCCTAAACTATTATGAACCATCGTAGTTTGTTTTATACTAATACTTGGGTATGTCGATGGGAGTAAATAAATAAGAAGAAAAATGAAAAGTATATACCACTCCTATCGAGGTAACCAATATTAGCGTAAGGCCAACTACGGATGGCCGCTCCTATCCAGCCTTATTCTTCGTGATAATAGACAGTATTTCTTTTAATACTCTTTGTTATTATGAGCATAGAGGTGGGGCATCACAGGTGGTAACATGTGTATTCAATGTTTCAATCGTGTGACTCTCATGTGTAAATTCGATCAGTTGTTAATATCGAACAATTCAAATATTAATGTTACACATCACTTAGCAGGTGATGTGACATTCTGATCAAATTTATCGCTTACTTGGCTTAGGTAAAATCCAATTTTAATTTATTTAAGCGTTATCTTGTACTGACAATTATTTAACCAATTCTCTTCGTCAAAACTAAATCAAATTAGGACTTATGGAATTTGATGATGGTCAAAGTTCCAATAAAAGTCCATATTCAACTTAATAATCTGAACACAAAGTCCTTGGTTTAATAATAACAGTTATTATTAACCGAACTACTGTAGGCAGAGATTTTGACTTTAATTTGACTTTAGTTTATCGTGATACTGACCTCATATAACTGAGGAGATGAATCCTTTCTTGAATAGTGTTTCACTTTTAATACTTCCACTCAACCCAACTATAGTCGTTCGATTGACAATGTGTCATGATTAACTATAATCAAAAGCGGAGCTTTTATATTGAACATCAGTGGTATTTTCAAGTCAAGAGAATGTGTAATATTGTTACATCGATATTTTTTTGTTTGGCCTCGGTTATATTTACCAACAGAAAACTGTCGAGTAAGTCATTTCATAGTTATCCAATAAATACCGGTATGTAAACACTTGGTGCCCCTCAGGAGTCATGATTAATATACTGTCCAACATTTGAAGAGTGTTACGTACTCTAGTCTCAACGGATGCATCGATATCTAGTCTCAATACATCTTGAGTGGGAATATTTAAAATAATGCATTTATTATATCGTGGTAAAATACACATGATTACAACTATTTGTAATTACCATCACAAACACAAAATTTATGGATTTTCTGTCATATATACTTAAATTAAATAATTAATTGCTGACATATTATAACAAACATACAACAAAAAGAAAACACCTTTTATTACGAACGAGAATTGATTACAAAGTTAATAATTTACAATAAATTATAGAATTTCCCCTAAGACATACCCCTAACCCTATCAGCTTCGTCATTTGTTTCTTCCTTAGGCCCTCCACCCTCGAAAGAACCTCGTAGATATCACATTATTTAGTATCCAGATCAGAAAGTTTGGGTTCATGAAAAATTACAAATGTGATACCCTCTTATTGAAGAGAACTACTATACAAGTATGTGATTAATGAAGAAGTTGAGGATATATACTTATATTATCATGTAGATCAAACACCCTATTACTTTCATCAAAGGGTGAAGGGTGAGAGCTAAAATAAATGCCAAGTGTACATAACTGATTCGGTGAGCTATGACCCATATATTACTTGGCTTTTATTTCAACCCAAATCAGTCGTGTTTATTAATCAACAAGTGTTGAAATAAAAGTCATGTTTATTAATAAACATGTGTTGAAATAAAAGCCTAATTGGGTTGAGTGACCCGTCCACTTTATATATCCATGCAATAGGTTTTGATTCAAATGATGATGATGATGATTTCTCCTCTTATGGGGGGTTAGTTCTGCATATATGTTTTTGTTAGTAGTTGAGGCAATGTCGTCTCACTCCTCTACTTAATTTGATTCTTTGTAGTTGCCCAGGCATTTATGCATCGCACTTGTTTATTGATATAAAGTGGATGGGTCACTCAACACAGTTAGCTTTACTAAAAAAAGAGAATAACAGTAATGGATTTAGATCTTCCGATCAAACCATTCTAGAAATTTAATTTGTATGTAGTAAATCACTCTCGGCACTCATTATTATCTCTAGTTTGCATTTAGTAGCTAAAGATCCCCGCAACATGTAACTTTGAGTCTTAGAATTTAGTTGAACTATTTAGTCAACGGATTCTTTTTACGGTGTTCCCTATACTTCCACATTCAACTTACACAGTATGTTGAAAATGGTATTAGTTGTGGATTGCATTGTGCATATGCGGATAGGATATGTCCTGCATCGTAAGAAATATGACATATAATGTTGTATCTATTATGAAATTGAAGGCACGTAACATTGAAAATTTTATTTTGTTAAAATCAAGTGTTGCCAAAACATATTGGAACGTCGACACATTCTGAAATGACCCTCTCATTTATACCTTAATTTGTAAGGATTTTTTTTTACATATATATATATATATTATCATATATACATATGTATATTTCTAAAGCCTAGAGCCATTTTCTATCAAACAACATATATCCAGGATCGAAATCTTTAACCAATATAAATATATCAGTACATTCACAAAGACATGCACATACATGTGAAGATGTATATGCCTCTCTTGTTTGAATCAGAGTTCTGGAAAACAAGAGGATATTTGATTGATTAAGTTTAATCAATCCACACATAGTTCAGTTCAAATATATACAATAAAATTTCCATCCATGTATGTACCTATATATATATTTTTAAACTCCTGATTCTTTGCTAAATTCTCTATGGAGTATAAATCCTAGAAACCAGATAATTTTAATATGATTGTCTATAAATTAATGGTTTGGTGCTTGTGCTCTGGGAAAATGATACAAGTTCCTATCATTATCTATGTTTGATTTTCTTATAAAATCTGTCTAGAGTACAGGCTCTTTTCTGGAATATTTTTAAGTGATATATCACATTCAAAACTTAATTCTTTGATACTAGAATGCTAAGCTAAAACAAATACAAATATGAGTGGGTTTCCTGAGAACCAGAGTATCTGAAACATGGTTCAACCAGACTCCTTGTTCTGGTATAACCCATAGGATCAGTAGAATGCATTTTGATCAAAACTTTAATAAAAAGGGATTCAGATCTATGTTAAAAATATAAGGATATCTGAACAAAATATATTTAGATGTATACATGTACAACTATCATGGTCATGGCTTTCACTCCTATATTACATATTCTTCCTTTATCAAGAACAAGGTATAAAAACACTTGGGTAAAACAAGTTGAATTATGGAAACATTACAGATACATAATACATTCTCCCTATGCGTATCATTTCTTGTATACAAATATCATGGTAGAAAAAGAAAACCATTTCATTTTCTGAGATTCAACTATTCAGATTTCCCAAAACTTAACCCTTTTCAAAGACTCAAGATTGACTAATACATTTATAAAATGTAACCACCCTAATTATCATGGTGTTCTTGCTCAATTCACTTACAAGATTTAGATTATCTACTTCAACATATCAGATAATATCCAGATTTATAGATTCCAGTTACAAGTCAATTTCTTAACAAAATACTTAGCAAAATATCCATCCAATATTCAACACTCAATACAAGTAGCAATTTAAATTATCAATACATGAAGATTTCATCATTTAGGCTCTTATCTAACTAAGTTTAGCATGCTATAATCCTCTTCTCAAAGCCTTGCTCCTACTCCTACTTAGTTGCTGCAGTCCCTGAAAATGCATTTGAAGCTGCCCCATATTAAATGAGACACCCCATATGCCATAAGCACACTAGGGTCAGACACATGTCTGGTATGAGAAAATCTACTAAAACAGTTTGCAAAATCAAGTTAAAGTTAAAACATGGATTTATGTATATAACTCTGCCTTTAGAAAACAAGTAATTCATGTGTGCATGTTCTGTGTCAGTGTGCAGGTGCACACTTAAGTCTACCTTTCCAGAAACCTCAAAAAAAACATGGTACATTCATACATTCATATAATTCAATCATGAATCAAATAAACATCCATACAAACAAGGAAATCACCCAAAATGAATTAAATCATTTATTCACTATCCAGATTTCATTCCAGGAAAACTCTAGTTCCTCTTTATATCAAATTCTTTTACATTGATATATTTATCTACCTTGGTCTCATCTGCAATTAATTGAATCAATGGACACACTGTAATGGATTAATTCACTCCATTACACAAAGATTTCAGGACTTAAACAAGCCATGTGTCAACTTGTATTACTCAAGAAAACAAGTCATTCCTGCAGTGTTCTTGACCCCCATTTCCTAATCAGGTTTAAGTTAATAATAACTCTTTTGATTTTTCACGACTAAACCATTCAGTGATTCATTTCACTAACATAAACATCCATGTCATGGCATCTCATATTATTCATAACCAAACAGAGACAAACAAGCAAGCAAACATTGGTGTCTATTTAAATAAGATTCTACATGTATATATCTTTTCTGGTATTTTAAAAGGGGTATAGGCACTAACATTGGCTTATGGTTTTTAAGAGAGTTTTTCCTTTTGCAACCATCTGTGCTTGAGTTAAACTCAGAATGACCAAGTTTCACTGAATCACAAAATTTATTTGCTATGTGTATGAATATTTATATATTTTCATTGAATCAGGAGCATCAGCACATAGGCAACCCTATTGAACCCCTAATTCCTTTTTGTCTCAAGCCTCGGCACTTATACATGAGTATATTGCAGCTCAACATGTTTGCATTTTTCTAGATTGAGCCAAAACCAATACTACTTGCCTATATTCAACATTTTATTTTCTAGGTATTTGTTTATGTTCCTAAACATTAACATATCAGAGAGATCTGGGTTTATAAAACATATATGTATACTAATAATACTTAAAACTTTCATATAATAAAACAAGTAGAACAACCAAAAAGAATCAAAACATTTTCAGCTCTAAAATCACACGTAAACAATCACATATGAAAATACATTTTCAAGAAAATTAAGTTATAACTGGCTGCCTACATTAGGACTTATTGCCTTAGATTTTGAGTGAGTTTTCTCACCTAGCTCTCTTTCACTTCCCAGTTGATTGGTAAGCTTCTGCCTTCAACCCTTTTCTTCACTTGTATTATATTTATATAATATTTATATATTTTTCTCAAGAGCTATCCGGGAAGAAGAAGGTTTTTCATCTCACTGTCTATTTATGCAGGGTTTTTCTTAGGGTTTAAGATGTTGGCTGAAGTCATTTTTGCCCATCAGAAATCATGCCATTTGCATTTAGTTTTTAAACCCAAAATCTCACCCTCCCCGGCTTGAGTTTGTGGAAAGAAAAGTGGTTATATTCTTTTGGTTATTTTTAGAGATTTTCTTTTCCAGAAATTACTTTTCCTTTTGTCTACTATCATGCTAAAAGTGTGACTTGATTTTATTATTTATCAAATATTCTTCCTAATTCTGCCTATACAAAACATTTCTCTGTTTTATCTTATTTTTCCATTTTTAGCTTTCATTTAAATAACATGTACTTCCTTTATTTATTTATAAGAGGTTTACTCTTTTTATATCTTCATTCTTTTTCTTTCTGCCTATAATTTTAAAATATGTTTGTATGTTTTATTTTGCTGATTTGAACTCTAGTATCTTATTAACATATATATATATATATATATATATATATATATGTATATAAGTCTTACTGAATTAATTAGTACACTCATATATATATTTATACATTATTTTGTACTGACACACATGCACATGTAAACTCAACAATACTCAGTAGCATCCATATATATATATATTTATTTATGCATATAGCTTTTAAGGATTTAATCTATATATATATATAATATTTCCATACACATCAATCATGTGTTCATTCCTAGCATTCAGGAATTAAGCTTTAGTTCATATGTATTTCCTGTGCACATATGTACACACATACTGATACACCATATCAAGCTATATCAATTCCTCTTTTAAAATTGGTTTAAAAATTATTTTAAACATATTTTATATTTTTCAAAATAAACTCCTAAAATCTTGGGTCATTACATACACCCCACCTTTTAGAAATTGTGTCCCACAATTTTCCTAAGCTTAAATAAATTTGAAACTTAATTCAAAGAACAAATACATTCTCAACCAAATAGATTTTTAGTTCTATCATAATAACTAAAAATACATGCATCCAAAAGGAAAGCAAATTAAAAATCAGAATTACCTTTAATCTGAAAATAGCTTAGGGTAGTTCATCCTAACTTTGTCTTCTAATTCCCATGTGCAATCACTAGGATCAAGACTCCAATGTACCTTCACAAGTTTCAGAGATTTATTCCTCAACCTCTTCACATCTTTTTCCAAAATTCCCACTGGATCCTTTTCATAAATCAAATTAGGATTTATTTGCACTTGAGTTGGGGTCTCAAGAATTTCTGCCTTGTCATGGACCCATCTTCTCAATTGTGATACATGAAAAACATCATGCATCCCTTCCATGTTTTCTGGTAATTCCAACTTATATGCCAAGGAACCAATTCTTTCCAGAATTTTGTATGGCCCAAAATATCTTGGGGTTAATTTGCCTTGTTTCCCAATTCTCAGTACATTTTTCATAGGTGATATTTTGATGAAAACAAAATTTCCTACTTCATATTTCACCTGCTTCCTTTTCATGTCTGCAAATTTCTTTTGCCTATCTTGAGCTGCTGCCTTTGCCTTCCAAATTTGCCAATTTTCCTTGCTGTTTATACTCAGGACAATTCCTCTTCATATGCCCCTCTGTCCCACATAGATAGCACTTGAAAGCTCCTCCTTTCAATTCTGGACACCTTGGCTTGATATGTCCTTCCTTTCCACATTGATGACACACAATTTTCTTCTTGGTTTCCTTAGCTTTGACATCTCTAGTGCCTTTGTTACTGGCCTCTTCCTTCTTCTTATCATAAGGGTGATATCTCCCCTTACCCTCCTTAGTGTTATTGTTCTTAAAATTTCTAAACTTTTCCCTTTCTTTGTCATGCTGCTCTAACCTCAAAGCCAAGTCTATTACTTGATCAAATGTCCTGTAAGCATAAGGTAACATGACTCTGCTAAGTCCTGGGTTCAAACCTTTAATGTATCTATCATTCTTGGATGCTTCATCTGCCACAAGCATTGCTCCATATGTGGAAAGCCCCTCAAACTTTTGAGTGTATTCAGTGACACTCAAAGTTCCTTGCCTAAGTCTAATAAATTCTTCTAGTAAGGTGGTCTTAGCTGATGCGGGTACAAATCTTGCTTCCAACGTCTCCTTGAATGGGTTCCAAGTGATTTCATTCTCATCTCTCCCTGTAATGATTACTTCCCACCAGCTTAAAGCTGCTCCTTTCAGCTGTCTTGAAGCCACTTGCCTCTTCCTTTGATCATCAAGCTGCATGTCATTGAAAATCCTATCCAATGTTCTCAACCATGCTTGAATTTCCATAATACTTTATGTCCCTTCAAATCTTTTGCCTCCTAAATGAGTATAAGTCTTGAGTAATTTGGAGAGCTCTTCATGGGGATTTTCTTGCCTTTGTCCTGCCCCATCCCTAAATGCTCTCACCAAATCTTGTAGATTGACCATTGGTGGTGCATTGAAAGATCTAGCTCCCTGATTTGGTGGTCTTCCTACCATAGTTTTGCTAATAATAATTTACATAGCTGGTTAGTTTTATATTTTTTTTTAACTTAAACTTGATCATCCACTGATCAATCCCTACAAAATATTTTACTTATACTTTGTTTCTTTAGTTTTTTTTTTAATTTCATAGAAGGATTTGATTTTAATTTTTCAACTATGTTTTAGTAACATAGCTCTGATACCAAATGAAATGACCCTCTCATTTATACCTTAATTTGTAAGGAATTTTTTTACATAGATATATATATATATATATTATCATATATACATATGTATATTTCTAAAGCCTAGTGCCATTTTCTATCAAACAACATATATCCAGGATCAAAATCTTTAACCAATATAAATATATCAGTACATTCACAAAGACATGCACATACATGTGAAGATGTATATGCCTCTCTTGTTTGAATCAGAGTTCTGGAAAACAAGAGGATATTTGATTGATTCAGTTTAATCAATCCACACATAGTTCAGTTCAAATATATACAATAAAATTTCCATCCATGTATGTACCTATATATATATTTTTAAACTCCTGATTCTTTGCTAAATTCTTTATGGAGTATAAATCCTAGAAACCAGATAATTGTAATATGATTGTCTATAAATTAATGGTTTGGTGCTTGTGCTCTGGGAAAATGATATGAGTTCCTATCATTATCTATGTTTGATTTTCTTATAAAATCTGTCTACAGTACAGGCTCTTTTCTGGAATATTTTTAAGTGATATATCACATTCAAAAACTTAATTCTTTGATACTAGAATGCTAAGCTAAAACAAATACAAATATGAGTGGGTTTCCTGAGAACTAGAGTATCTGAAACATGGTTCAACCAGACTCCTTGTTCTGGTATAACCCATAGGATCAGTAGAATGCATTTTGATCAAAACTTTAATAAAAAGGGATTCAGATCTATGTTAAAAATATAAGGATATCTGAACAAAATATATTTAGATGTGTACATGTACAACTATCATGGTCATGGCTTTCACTCCTATATTACAGATTCTTCCTTTATCAAGAACAAGGTATAAAAACACTTGGGTAAAACAAGTTGAATTATAGAAACATTACAGATACACAATACATTCTCCCTATGCGTATCATTTCTTGTATACAAATATCATGGTAGAAAAAGAAAACCATTTCATTTTCTGAGATTCAACTATCCAGATTTTCCAAAACTTAACCCTTTTCAAAGACTCAAGATTGACTAATACATTTATAAAATGTAACCACCCTAATTATCATGGTGTTCTTGCTCAATTCACTTACAAGATTTAGATTATCTACTTCAACATATCAAATAATATCCAGATTTATAGATTCCAGTTACAAGTCAATTTCTTAACAAAATACTTAGCAAAATATCCATCCAATATTCAACACTCAATACAAGTAGCAATTTAAATTATCAATACATGAAGATTTCATCATTTAGGCTCTTATCTAACTAAGTTTAGCATGCTATAATCCTCTTCTCAAAGCCTTGCTCCTACTCCTACTTAGTTGCTGCAGTCCCTGAAAATGCATTTGAAGCTGCCCCATATTAAATGAGACACCCCATATGCCATAAGCACACTAGGGTCAGACACATGTCTGGTATGAGAAAATCCACTAAAACAGTTTGCAAAATCAAGTTAAAGTTAAAACATGGATTTATGTATATAACTCTGCCTTTAGAAAACAAGTAATTCATGTGTGCATGTTCTGTGTCAGTGTGCAGGTGCACACTTAAGTCTGCCTTTCCAGAAACCTCAAAAAAAACAAGGTGCATTCATACATTCATATAATTCAATCATGAATCAAATAAACATCCATACAAACAAGGAAATCACCCAAAATGAATTAAATCATTTATTCACTATCCAGATTTCATTCCAGGAAAACTCTAGTTCCTCTTTATATCAAATTCTTTTACATTGATATATTTATCTACCTTGGTCTCATCTGCAATTAATTGAATCAATGGACACACTGTAATGGACTAATTCACTCCATTACACAAAGATCTCAGGACTTAAACAAGCCATGTGTCAACTTGTATTACTCAAGAAAACAAGTCATTCCTGCAGTGTTCTTGACCCCCTTTTCCTAATCAGGTTTAAGTTAATAATAACTCTTTTGATTTTTCAAGACTAAACCATTCAGTGATTCATTTCACTAACATAAACATCCATGTCATGGCATCTCATATTATTCATAACCAAACAAAGACAAACATGCAAGCAAACATTGGTGTCTATTTAAATAAGATTCTACATGTATATATCTTTTCTGGTATTTTAAAAGGGGTATAGGCAACTAACATTGGCTTATGGCTTTTAAGAGAGTTTTTCCTTTTGCAACCATCTGTGCTTGAGTTAAACTCAGAATGACCAAGTTTCACTGAATCACAAAATTTATTTGCTATGTGTATGAATATTTATATATTTTCATTGAATCAGGAGCATCAGCACATATGCAACCCTATTGCACCCCTAATTCCTTTTTGTCTCAAGCCTCGGCACTTATACATGAGTATATTGCAGCTCAACATGTTTGCATTTTTCTGGATTGAGCCAAAACCAATACTACTTGCCTATATTCAACATTTTATTTTCTCGGTATTTGTTTATGTTCCAAAATATTAACATATCAAAGAGATCTGGGTTTATAAAACATATATGTATACTAATAATACTTAAAACTTTCATATAATAAAACAAGTAGAACAACCAAAAAGAATCAAAACATTTTCAGCTCTAAAATCACAGGTAAACAATCACATATGAAAATACATTTTCAAGAAAATTAACTTATAACTGGCTGCCTACATTAGGACTTATTGCCTTAGATTTTGAGTGAGTTTTCTCACCTAGCTCTCTTTCACTTCCCAGTTGATTGGTAAGCTTCTGCCTTCAACCCTTTTCTTCACTTGTATTATATTTATATAATATTTATATATTTTTCTCAAGAGCTATCCGGGAAGAAGAAGGTTTTTCATCTCACTGTCTATTTATGCAGGGTTTTTCTTAGGGTTTAAGATGTTGATTGAAGTCATTTTTGCCCATCAGAAATCATGCCATTTGCATTTAGTTTTTAAACCCAAAATCTCACCCTCCCCGGCTTGAGTTTGTGGAAAGAAAAGTGGTTATATTCTTTTGGTTATTTTCAGAGATTTTCTTTTCCAGAAATTACTTTTCCTTTTGTCTACTATCATGCTAAAAGTGTGACTTGATTTTATTATTTATCAAATATTCTTCCTAATTCTGCCTATACAAAACATTTCTCTGTTTTATCTTATTTTTCCATTTTTAGCTTTCATTTAAATAACATGTACTTCCTTTATTTATTTATAAGAGGTTTACTCTTTTTATATCTTCATTCTTTTTCTTTCTGCCTATAATTTTAAAATATGTTTGTATGTTTTATTTTGCTGATTTGCACTCTAGTATCTTATTAACATATATATATATATATATGTATATAAGTCTTACTGAATTAATTAGTACACTCATATATATATTTATACATTATTTTGTACTGACACACATGCACATGTATACTCAATAATACTCAGTAGCATCCATATATATATATTTATTTATGCATATAGCTTTTAAGGATTTAATCTATATATATATAATATTTCCATACACATCAATCATGTGTTCATTCCTAGCATTCAGGAATTAAGCTTTAGTTCATATGTATTTCCTGTGCACATATGTACACACATACTGATACACCATATCAAGCTATATCAATTCCTCTTTTAAAATTGGTTTAAAAATTATTTTAAACATATTTTATATTTTCCAAAATAAACTCCTAAAATCTTGGGTCATTACATACACCCCACCTTTTAGAAATTGTGTCCCACAATTTTCCTAAGCTTAAATAAATTTGAAACTTAATTCAAAGAACAAATACATTCTCAACCAAATAGATTTTTAGTTCTATCATAATAACTAAAAATACATGCATCCAAAAGGAAAGCAAATTAAAAATCAGAATTACCTTTAATCTGAAAATAGCTTAGGGTAGTTCATCCTAACTTTGTCTTCTAATTCCCATGTGCAATCAGTAGGATCAAGACTCCACTGTACCTTCACAAGTTTCAGAGATTTATTCCTCAACCTCTTCACATCTTTTGCCAAAATTCCCACTGGATCCTTTTCATAAATCAAATTAGGATTTATTTGCACTTGAGTTGGGGTCTCAAGAATTTCTGCCTTGTCATGGACCCATCTTCTCAATTGTGATACATGAAAAACATCATTCATCCCTTGCATGTTTTCTGGTAATTCCAACTTATATGCCAAGGAACCAATTCTTTCTAGAATTTTGTATGGCCCAATATATCTTGGGGTTAATTTGACTTGTTTCCCAAATCTCAGTACATTTTTCATAGGTGATATTTTGATGAAAACAAAATTTCCTACTTCATATTCCACCTACTTTCTTTTCATGTCTGCAAATTTCTTTTGCCTATCTTGAGCTGCTGCCTTTGCCTTCCAAATTTGCCAATTTTCCTTGCTGTTTATACTCAGGACAATTCCTCTTCATATGCCCCTCTTTCCCACATAGATAGCACTTGAAAGCTCCTCCTTTCAATTCTGGACACCTTGGCTTGATATGTCCTTCCTTTCCACATTGATGACACACAATTTTCTTCTTGGTTTCCTTAGCTTTGACATCTCTAGTGCCTTTGTTACTGGCCTCTTCCTTCTTCTTATCATAAGGGTGATATCTCCCCTTACCCTTCTTAGTGTTATTGTTCTTAAAATTTCTGAACTTTTCCCTTTCTTTGTCATGCTACTCTAACCTCAAAGCCAAGTCTATTACTTGATCAAATGTCCTGTAAGCATAAGGTAACATGGCTCTGCTAAGTCCTGGGTTCAAACCTTTAATGTATCTATCATTCTTGGATGCTTCATCTCCCACAAGCATTGCTCCATATGTGGAAAGCCCCTCAAACTTTTGAGTGTATTCAGTGACACTCAAAGTTCCTTGCCTAAGTCTAATAAATTCTTCTAGTAAGGTGGTCTTAGCTGATGCGGGTACAAATCTTGCTTCCAACATCTCCTTGAATTGATTCCAAGTGATTTCATTCTCATCTCTCCCTGTAATGATTACTTCCCATCAGCTTAAAGCTGCTCCTTTCAGCTGTCTTGAAGCCACTTGCCTCTTCCTTTGATCATCAAGCTGCATGTCATTGAAAATCCTATCCAAAGTTCTCAACCATGCTTGAATTTCCATAATACTTTTTGTCCCTTCAAAGCTTTTTCCTTCTAAATGAGTATAAGTCTTGAGTAATTTGGAGAGCACTTCATGGGGATTTTCTTGCCTTTGTCTTGCCCCATCCCTAAATGCTCTCACCAAATCTTGCAGATTGACCATTGGTGGTGCATTGGAGGATCCAGCTCCCTGATTTGGTGGTCTTCCTACCATAGTTTTGCTAATAATAATTTACATAGCTGGTTAGTTTTATATATTTTTTAACTCAAACTTGATCATCCAGTGATCAATCCCTAGGAAATATTTTACTTATACTTTGTTTCTTTAGTTTTTTTTTAATTTCATAGAAGGATTTGATTTTAATTTTTCAACTATGTTTTAGTAACATAGCTCTGATACCAAATGAAATGACCCTCTCATTTATACCTTAATTTGTAAGGAATTTTTTTTTACATATATATATATATATATATATATTATCATATATACATATGTATATTTCTAAAGCCTATAGCCATTTTCTATCAAACAACATATATCCAGGATCAAAATCTTTAACCAATATAAATATATCAGTACATTCACAAAGACATGCACATACATGTGAAGATGTATATGCCTCTCTTGTTTGAATCAGAGTTCTGGAAAATAAGAGGATATTTGATTGATTAAGTTTAATCAATCCACACATAGTTCAGTTCAAATATATACAATAAAATTTCCATCCATGTATGTACCTATATGTATATATTTTTAAACTCCTGATTCTTTGCTAAATTCTCTATGGAGTATAAATCCTAGAAACCAGATAATTGTAATATGATTGTCTATAAATTAATGGTTTGGTGCTTGTGCTCTGGGAAAATGATATAAGTTCCTATCATTATCTATGTTTGATTTTCTTATAAAATCTGTCTAGAGTACAGGCTCTTTTCTGGAATATTTTTAAGTGATATATCACATTCAAAAACTTAATTCTTTGATACTAGAATGCTAAGCTAAAACAAATACAAATATGAGTGGGTTTCCTGAGAACTAGAGTATCTGAAACATGGTTCAACCAGACTCCTTGTTCTGGTATAACCCATAGGATCAGTAGAATGCATTTTGATCAAAACTTTAATAAAAAGGGATTCAGATCTATGTTAAAAATATAAGGATATCTGAACAAAATATATTTAGATGTGTACATGTACAACTATCATGGTCATGGCTTTCACTCCTATATTACAGATTCTTCCTTTATCAAGAACAAGGTATAAAAACACTTGGGTAAAACAAGTTGAATTATGGAAACATTACAGATACATAATACATTCTCCCTATGCGTATCATTTCTTGTATACAAATATCATGGTAGAAAAAGAAAACCATTTCATTTTCTGAGATTCAACTATCCAGATTTCCCAAAACTTAACCCTTTTCAAAGACTCAAGATTGACTAATACATTTATAAAATGTAACCACCCTAATTATCATGGTGTTCTTGCTCAATTCACTTACAAGATTTAGATTATCTACTTCAACATATCAGATAATATCCAGATTTATAGATTCCAGTTACAAGTCAATTTCTTAACAAAATACTTAGCAAAATATCCATCCAATATTCAACACTCAATACAAGTAGCAATTTAAATTTTCAATACATGCAGATTTCATCATTTAGGCTCTTATCTAACTAAGTTTAGCATGCTATAATCCTCTTCTCAAAGCCTTGCTCCTACTCCTACTTAGTTGCTGCAGTCCCTGAAAATGCATTTGAAGCTACCCCGTATTAAATGAGACACCCCATATGCCATAAGCACACTAGGGTCAAACACATGTCCGGTATGAGAAAATCCACTAAAACAGTTTGCAAAATCAAGTTAAAGTTAAAACATGGATTTATGTATATAACTCTGCCTTTAGAAAACAAGTAATTCATGTGTGCATGTTCTGTGTCAGTGTGCAGGTGCACACTTAGTCTGCCTTTCCAGAAACCTCAAAAAAAACATGGTACATTCATACATTCATATAATTCAATCATGAATCAAATAAACATCCATACAAACAAGGAAATCACCCAAAATGAATTAAATCATTTATTCACTATCCAGATTTCATTCCAGGAAAACTCTAGTTCCTTTTTATATCAAATTCTTTTACATTGATATATTTATCTACCTTGGTCTCATCTGCAATTAATTGAATCAATGGACACACTGTAATGGACTAATTCACTCCATTACACAAAGATCTCAGGACTTAAACAAGCCATCTGTCAACTTGTATTACTCAAGAAAACAAGTCATTCCTGCAGTGTTCTTGACCCCCATTTCCTAATCAGGTTTAAGTTAATAATAACTCTTTTGATTTTTCATGACTAAACCATTCAGTGATTCATTTCACTAACATAAACATCCATGTCATGGCATTTCGTATTATTCATAACCAAACAGAGACAAACAGGCAAGCAAACATCGGTGTCTATTTAAATAAGATTCTACATGTATACATCTTTTCTGGTATTTTAAAAGGGGTATAGGCAAGTAACATTGGCTTATGGCTTTTAAGAGAGTTTTTCCTTTTGCAACCATCTGTGCTTGAGTTAAACTCAGAATGACCAAGTTTCACTGAATCACAAAATTTATTTGCTATGTGTATGAATATTTATATATTTTCATTGAATCAGGAGCATCAGCACATAGGCAACCCTATTGCACCCCTAATTCCTTTTTGTCTCAAGCCTCAGCACTTATACATGAGCATATTGCAGCTCAACATGTTTGCATTTTTCTGGATTGAGCCAAAACCAATACTACTTGCCTATATTCAACATTTTATTTTCTGGGTATTTGTTTATGTTCCTAAACATTAACATATCAGAGAGATCTGGGTTTATAAAACATATATGTATACTAATAATACTTAAAACTTTCATATAAAAACAAGTAGAACAACCAAAAAGAATCAAAACATTTTCAGCTCTAAAATCACAGGTAAACAATCACATATGAAAATACATTTTCAAAAAAATTAACTTATAACCGGCTGCCTACATTAAGACTTATTGCCTTAGATTTTGAGTGAGTTTTCTCACCTAGCTCTCTTTCACTTCCCAGTTGATTGGTAAGCTTCTGCCTTCAACCCTTTTCTTCACTTGTATTATATTTATATAATATTTATATATTTTTCTCAAGAGCTATCCGGGAAGAAGAAGGTTTTTCATCTCACTGTCTATTTATGCAGGGTTTTTCTTAGGGTTTAAGATGTTGGCTAAAGTCATTTTTGCCCATCAGAAATCATGCCATTTAGTTTTTAAACCCAAAATCTCACCCTCCCCGGCTTGAGTTTGTGGAAAGAAAAGTGGTTATATTCTTTTGGTTATTTTCAGAGATTTTCTTTTCCAGAAATTACTTTTCCCTTTGTCTACTATCATGCTAAAAGTGTGACTTGATTTTATTATTTATCAAATATTCTTCCTAATTCTGCCTATACAAAACATTTCTCTGGTTTATCTTATTTTTCCATTTTTAGCTTTCATTTAAATAACATGTACTTCCTTTATTTATTTATAAGAGGTTTACTCTTTTTATATCTTCATTCTTTTTCTTTCTGCTTATAATTTTAAAATATGTTTGTATATTTTATTTTGCTGATTTGAACTCTAGTATCATATTAACATATCTATATATATGTATATAAGTCTTACTGAATTAATTAGTACACTCATATATATATTTATACATTATTTTGTACTGACACACATGCACATGTACACTCAACAATACTCAGTAGCATCCATATATATATATATATATATATATATATATGCATATAGCTTTTAAGGATTTAATCTATATATATATATATATATATATATATAAAATATTTCCATACACATCAATCATGTGTTCATTCTTAGCATTCAGGAATTAAGCTTTAGTTCATGTGTATTTCCTGTGCACATATGTACACACATACTGATACACCATATCAAGCTATATCAATTCCTCTTTTAAAATTGGTTTAAAAATTATTTTAAACATATTTTATATTTTTTAAAATAAACTTCTAAAATCTTGGGTCATTACACATTCGAAGCTTCGTTTGATGGCCCTTTCACACAGAATGAAGCATTAGAACATTGGATGCTTCGGATCCCATCACACAGAATGAAGCAACTGTGCATACAGGACGCGCTAAAGTGACGAAACTCAACAAATGAAATTCTACAAATAGGACAATCATCATACGCCTCTATTTTCTTACTCTAAATTAATGTTGTCAATGAACATCCAAAATTTCTGAAATCCATCAGCATTCATATTCGAGAAGCAAATAAATATCTGATATTTGAAAAAAGAAATACAGATGTAGATACAATAACATCCCTATCCGAAAATTACCCATCCGGTTTTTATAAAAAATTATAGCTTAATTTTATGTATATTTTAACATAATGAAAAACATGTGTTTTTTTATTTAATTAATAATTTATATTATATGCACTAAATCCATATCAACTGCTTAAAACTATTTATTATCATCATATTTATTAATTTTGCATACATTTTTCATCAATGGAATTGAAAAAAGATGTTTAACCAGAATTTTATATTTGCGTTTCTTGATTTATCGATTGATAGCATATGTGATAATTATTTAATATCCGTCTGTATTCATGAATGCAGATCGTATTCATGAATGCATATATCCGTTATCCAAAAATGATTACGAATGCGAATATAATAATATCCACATTTAAAATATCCGTTGACAAGCCTATTCTAAATCATATAGTTATTTTGTGACCTAAACCGAAACTGAAGTCGAAACTTTTTTTTTTTTTTTGACTTTTCACAAGCATCTGTTAAAACATTTGAGGATACGAATCGAATGGGTCGTCACATTAATATTGTCCGTTTGAGAGATGTATTTACGCCATTATCTTTGTGAATACGCTACTACTTTTCAAAACGTTAGAATAGGACATCCAATTAGAACAACTTTGCATTTAATTGTTCAGTGAACTAAGATCTAATAAATTTACACTCTGTTGACCAAGAAATTTCAGACGTAAAGTTGGTTGTAAGATTGAAAAATGCAATTATGCTTACAGAGTAAAAAATCAACAATTTTACTTCCTGCGGAAAAACTGCTTATCTGCAAGCAGAAGTTAAAAGTGAATCTTAGATCTCTAAAGTTAAGTTACTGAATAATTTTTGACATTTATGCAATTACTCAATAAATAATTGCAGAAAATAATGCAATTATATCCAAAAATTGTATAAATGTCTGCAATTATTCAGTAACCTAATTCTAGGTACCTAATTTACATACATTTTTGACAAGGATATTTGGTGTATTTTGAAAACTTGTATTTTAGCTAAACTGTTCCTAAGTTAAAACTAGCCAAGACGTTCTAGTTTTGATCCATGAAATCGCACTAATTTTGATTCATGAAATTACAAGTACGAATCCTACCGAGCACGTGATTCAAACCACCGAACATCCAACTTCACCCAAAAAAAGTTTACATTAATTTTTCATTCAATGACCCAACTAGGAGTGACCAATATTCGATTCGAACCGAATTAACCGATCAAATCGGTTCATTTCTTCCGGTTAGGTTCGATTATGAAATTTTATCGATTTGTAAAATAATTTTATTCTGGTTATCGGTTTAACCAAAATTTTATTATATTTTCCAAATTCATGACATTGTAATGATCTTAATAATTTGTTCTGTGATAGAAACCAAACTTTATCTATTAAAAATATATTAATTTTTCTTAAAAAAAGTACTCGAAATAGTTTCTCTAAAACATAAATTATATTTTCATTTATACAAATCGATCATTTGAATACTAACCTTTCAAATAACCTATGATAATAACCTTTTTAGTTTGGTTAAATCTGTTACCAACCGAATTAACCAAAATTAATTTGGTTCGGTTATGATTTTTTTGGTTCCAGTTCAGTTTGATATTTTTTATCTCAAAACCAATCGAATGTGTCAAACGCTCACCCCTAGTCCATCAATACCCTTTACAACAACCAAAAATAATATAAAATACAAGTGTGCTATTTCTACGGAAAACATAACATTTAGAGAACTTTGAATGTGATTGAGTTGAACAAGTGTCTATATACTTTACAACCACACTTTATGACTTTATACTAAAGAATCCACCTCATCGAAGAAATATAAGCTCAGCTACTGTGAATTCAATAGAAATCTACCACTATCCCCACAACCAACGCTATCAAAGAACTCCCCATGCTTTCTTAAAAGTAGCATCATAATCAACCAACCCTACATTTGCTCCATACCGCTTCTCCAATATTCAAACAACTACACAATGCACACATACGCACAAAAGAAAAAAGAAGAAAAAGGACAAGCAATAATAAAGACTATGCATGAACCTCAAGCCACCATAAATAACAAACACAATAAAATGCATTTTCCAACACTTGTACATGTTATAACATACATCAACGAAATGGACCTTAAACATAAACCATAATATCACTGCAATAAATCACTTCTTTTTCTTCAACCCATTTCAACAAATTTTAATCTCTAGCTTGAATTTTGATTTCCCACAACCAAAAATATATATATTATTTACTAATCATAAAAATATAATGTAGTACTTGTGCTAGTAATCAATAAGTTATAAAAATTGAATTTGAATATATTTAGGAAGCAACAAACGGACCTAGTTGCATATTTTCAAGCCAATCTCCAAGAACTGCATGATCCTCAATCTGAACATTTGCATCGTTGTTGTCCTCATAAACCCCATTAACTGCAATGTCCTCTTTCGAATCAACCGGATTGACCATCCAAGCAACATCGGACTCGTCATTTCTAGCCTTGGATCGATTGATCATATCGAGCTCTTCTCCGTTAACTCCCCAGTCTAGTTTTCCACTAGGCGAGCCCCAATTAGACCATGAAGAACTCAAGGGCGAACCAAGGTTTCTCAACTGTTGAAGCTTCTCTTGTTGGGCTAAAGAATTGAGCCGTGCGCTCAAAGGGGATTGTTGTTCGAAGCTTCTTGGGGACATTCGACTAGGAGATGAAATCCCAAGTGATGCATGCAACAGTTGATTTGTATCAACATTCATGTTTGATTTATAATGCGATGGTGAAAACACACTTCCTTGATCTAACCCATACCTCGGAGAAGACAAGTTCAGGTTCTCTGCACTGAACACGTCATCGAGATTTGAAGGATTTAATGACCTTCCTCCTACAATCGAGCTCAATCTACTCCCACGGCTAGGAGAGAAACACATGTCATTCAACATAGAAGCCCTAAGCCTACTGGATTGCAATGCATTGCTACTACCATTGCTAGGCAAGTGCAAAGTAGGCACGTTTTGCGGAGGCCATGGGTTACTAGAATTCAATCCAGAAGGAGAAGCAAATGGATTCCGAAACATGTCCATGGATCTAGGAGATGGGATAGCAGATCCTGTACTGACAAAAAGAGGCCTCAACTCATCATTGGTATGAGCAAAGAAACAGATTCTTCTAGAACAACTAACTCCATCTTTGCACAGCCTAGTCCTATACTGTGCTGGATGCAACCAACACTCGAACACTCCATGAGCGTATTCGCACAAATCGCCTCTGCGACAAGCGCCTTTCCTGAAATCTGGACATGGGACACAGCTGTAATGAAACTTTCTAGGATCTCTTCTCCGTGCATTTTCGCCTGGATGAACGAATGGGCACTCTGTCCAGTCATGAGAGTAAGCCCTAGAACAAGGCCTCACTTTGAACGAAAACATTCTGAATTCATCTGATGCGTAAATGCTATTCTTTATATCGGGTATTGTTGGATCTATTGGATACTCTTTTCTCTCGCCAGTTATGGAAGATAATAAATCTAGATCTTCCTCATCACACTCCACGCTGTCATTAATAGAAGTCACTACCCGTAAGTTTCCATTCTTTTCAGTCGAACTGTTTCCTAGTAAATTTTCTAAAGCGGTTTTTTCACTAACCGTCATTTTAGGGGAAACAAAGATAACATCCACTGCTTTCAATCCATTAGCATCCGCCAAATTTAGATCCGCGCCGGCTTCAATCAAACAATTTATAACTTGAACGACGTTAGACGATCCGCTAGACGCAGCACAGTGCAACGCGGTGGTCAAGTCATGGCCAACGCGTCTGTTGACATCGACGTTGGGAAAGGATAAGATGAAACTTACTATTTCGACGCTGCCGTAGGTTGCAGCCACCATCAACGGCGTCCTCTGCTCGTAGATCATCTGGCTCGACTTCTTCTTCCGCACATACCAGAAACCGATCTCGTCGACCGACGATGGATCCTGATATGCTAAGGTTTTGAATCTTTGAACATCGTCTTCGGCAGCGATTTCCAGGAGTGAGTCCATGATAACAAAGAAAGTATCGGAGCAGATGACTTTTATAGCATTGCGATAAAGTAAAAAATAAAATAATGTGGGGACTGAGGGTTCACTTCAGGGGAAGGGGAGACTTGTGAAAATTTTGAACGGGGAGTTTAACCGGTTGTAGTGGGTAAGGAGGAAAGGTAGGTGGGGACGGGTCACCGACTGCAAGAGGTAACGAATTAAGTGGATTGAAATGGGGGAGTGGCGTCCGGGAATCTAGCGGACTTGAAAATGAAATCCAATTCAGTGAACTTGTTGGTCAAAATCGAGGACAGAAAAAGGTTGTTGGGCATTGTACTATTTTTCGATCGGCTATAAGTTGCTTCATGCAGAATTAAGAAAGAGTTCGCATTATGTTTTATGTTCTAAAGGTGGTCTTTACACAAAACAGTTAGGTTTTAACGATTAGTTCATCCAACAAATAAATGTACCTCGTTCAATATAAACATCTTTCATGAAACTTTTACACGATAGTTTCATGAATTGGCTATGAACCACTAAATTTAAATTCAAATACAAAATGACGAATGCAAACAAACAAATATATTGATGATGCGTATGTACAGTCTGATATAAACAGACTAATTAACGACGCTTTGACAATACTCTCAATTTTGATATTCTCTGGAAAGTAATACAGGTCCGAACTCGTGTACCGTTCCTGATATTTTATAGAATCAACTGATTTGCAATCACTTTGCTGAGAAACATCACTACATCCAAAAGAACTCGACCAATTTAAAAGCATTTTTCTTTCCATCATTTTCACCATTTGTGAACGTCGTCGTATGACATATTCTTTGACCATCTTTTAGCTGAGAGAGTTATAGAAGGGACAGTTGCAGAACGTCGAATCAGAAAAGGACTATTAGTATCGACATTAACATCAACTTTAGCTTGAAAACCTTCACTCGTTGATTGGGAGGGCTCGAAGGGTTTGATAGAGTTAAGGTTGAGCCGTAAGGATAATTGTGTTATTTGATTATATAACTTAAATCTTATACGTTCAAAATATAGCAAGTTTTTGTGTTATTTTCTATTTAATATATCGTTATATTGAGATACAAATAATATTATAAACATATTAAATGTATAGAAGTTAAAAATCCTTTAAGAAATATATACACAATCTCATATTGCATCATTTTATATGGCATATTTTATACAAAGTCATTAATAACAACATCTAACAACGACACACAATAATATAATAAAGCTGTGTTTCAAGCATGATTTAACATTGAATGAGAAAACATAAGATTCTTCTCAATAATTTCTCTAATACACTACACGCACTACATACTAAAATAAAGAAGGAAAAAATATCAAGAACCGTGTGACATTTTTTACTTCATTTGTAGTTCCGTTAATTGGATCTTTGAATATCACCAAATGAAGATATACGTCTAGAATGTTAAAAAATTGCTAAACTGAAACATATGCTTGCAAATAATTCCTAATTTCCCCTCCATCGATATGAACATATAACCGCGATTTTAGTAAAATAATAACAGCAACAACATGGTTGATGGAATTAAGGGTATACCCTATGAGCAGTTATGTAATTTGTTATGTAATCTTAATTTTATAAATATTCTTATTTGAAATAAAATATGTTTTTATTTTATATTATTTGTGTTGTTATATTGTGATATAAGTAATGGATTAAAAACATTAAAAAATATATAAGTAGAAAATCCTTAGGAGTATATCGGTTGTAGTTACGAATAAGTTCGTAATCACGAGTATTGAATCAATACAAATAATACATCAACTCCTTAAATGTTCTTAGTCGAGATGTATCGAGAAAAGGATATCAGTACGTTTGTTGAGACTGGTGTAGGTAACATCCTACATACGAAGGACAGTGATTTACTCATGATCGTTAGGGGCATCAAGGAGTTATGTACTTGTGATAGTTTGGGACGACCATAGAAAGACAAAATAACACTCTTCTACAGGTTGTTATGACCAAGTCAAAATAGAAGATTTTCGAGTAACGACATACAATAGTCTTTTAACTTAAGAGTATTGTCGATCTTGAGTACGTAGACTGTACTTTGATCATGGTCAACCACATGGCATAGTGCCGTGTTATGGCCATAGTTGGATACATGTTGAACCGCTCCAAGTGAAACACTACTCTAGATATGATACATCTCCATCGTTATAGAAGGTTAGCATCACCATAATTGATATACGACTTTAAATGTAGAAATCTCTCATCAGGGTAAAATGGTTACTCGAGGAATGTTATTTGATTAAACCAAGGACTTTGAAAGTTGTTTACGTAGTTAATATGGATATTAATAGAGCTTTTGACCTTAGGTCTGTCAACTGATACTTTCGAATGCGGATAATGTCTTATTCGCATCCGCATCCGAAATCATTTTCGCATCCGCATCCGAAATCATTTTCGGATATCGGATATCGGATATCCGCATCCACGGATACGGACGGATATCGGATAATTATCTTATCCGCTAACGACCGATAAATAAAGAAATATAAATGGAAAAATTTTGTTTAGCAAAAACTTTTTTCAATCCCATTGATTATTAAAATGTTAAAAATAAATAAATATAATGATAATAAATAGTTTTGAGCAATTAATATGCATTTAATGCTTATAATATAAACTTCTAACTTAATAAAACCATAAATAAATATCATTCACTATGCTAAAATACACATAATTTAAACTATAATCTTGAAAAATACCGGATGGATAATTTTCGGATGCGGATGTCTTCATATCCGCATCCGCATCCGCATCCGTTTTTTCGGATATCAGATATTTATCCGCTTTTCGGATGCGGATGCGAACGGATTTTGGATTTTTTGGGTATCCATTGACAGCCATATTTGACCTTAGACCAAACCCTAGATATCTAACTGTAATAATGACAAAAAGAATACATGTAAAAACTGTTGTTACTAGGTGAACTTATGTTTGATCAGAAATACAATTTTTCTTAAATGATATTTAAGCGTTTAACTTGACCGTATAGCTTGCTTCAACAAAGTTCGTATAGGCTTCAATATTTAGATTGTTTAAAATTGTTTATGGATCGAGTTTACACCGGATAATCAATACAACCGCATTGTCAGTGATTTCTGAATTTGACCAAGGATAAAATTAATTTATAAATTAATAATAAATTAATAAAAATGTTGTGCTAGAACGATGTGGGTAATTTTAATTATTTATTTCAAGTTTAAAATAGGACAGAGTAATGTATAAAAGTTATACGATAGTTCGATCGATAGAGGAGCAAGAAATTAATTAATTAAATAGTGATTCAAATAAGAGTCAATCAGATGTTTGACCATGCCTGGTCAACATCAGGGCTGGTGATATCAAGGGGATTTTTGAGGGCTTTACCTGGTCTTCAGATCTAGAAGCAAAACGATAAGAGAAAGGTGTTGGCTCATGACTATAAATGGCCTAGTCTCCGCACCAATAAGATTAAGCTTTTCTAAGCTCTATCCTCTCTCTTATAGCCACACCCCTATCCTTAGAGAAGTTATTTCTTCATCTTTACAATGTGAAGAGAAGGAGGAGAGTGGTACTCCAAGTGGACATATTGAACAAATAATGTACTGGCTCTCCAGATGCTCATTTCAGAGAAAGGTAATTTTTTCTGATCTAGTTCTAAATCATACGAATATGCTCACATATACATTTTGGTTTATTAAGTATAAATATTTGGCTATAATTTATGAATAAAAAGACATTTATTAATAATTATTTTTTTAAGTATATATTATTTAACATTTTAACTTGTGTGTGTGTGTATACATACATACACATATATTCTTTATATTTTTAATATAGATACTGAATTTTGTTTTGTCATAAAGTAAAAAAAATAGTTTCGAAAGCATTATACATATATGTATGTATGTATAATTTTATTTATAATTATATGATATATTTTTAAATTTTTTATTTCGGTTTATTAAAAAATATATTATTATTGTTTTAATAAAATAAACTTATTTTTATATAAATACGTATACACACACATACATATATTCATTATAATATATATTTAAATTTTTACTAAGCCAAATAATTTAAATATTTGAATATTTGAATTTTTCAAACTTTATATATATATATACACCTAACAAACTAAATTTTAAAAATAAAATAAAAATCACTACAAGAAAATCGGTCTTTGGTTGCAGAATTTCGTGGCGTTTGATATGTAAGTGCAACTAATAATATTTCACTATATATTATAAACGTAACATAAAATTGATAGTATCCCGCCTTAACTAAAAAAAAATCCGCCTTATCCTAATAAACTTAACAAAAATTTCGGCCTTCGTTATTCGTCTACTGCTTAGAAAAATTTCTCCTCTACTTCTCATAACTAATAAACGTAACAAAAAAAATTCCCTTTTTGCTTCAACAAAATCCACCTCACCCTCAATTTTTGAATCAACCATTCCTCCATTTTCATCGTCGTTGTAGCACTCCATCATTCTACTCCTCTCTCCACCGTCGCGTAGCCCTCCAGCAAGAACTTCTCCTTACGGTACCCTAAATAGGTATATTTAGGTATGAATTATAAATCAATTTTGTGATTCTATTTGTATTTCATATGAATTTGTATGCATCTTATTTTCAGATTTCCGCGTAAACCCTAACTGGAATAGTTGATTTAACCCTAATTGGAATAAACACTAACTGACATAGTTGATTTAACCCTAATTGGAATAAACCCTAGCTGAAATAGTTGATTTTATATGATTTTGTACGAGACAAAGAGTTTCTAAATTTTACTTAAGTTCAAGTCATTTCCTATATTCTGTTAGTGCAATATATTTGCTTTGTTTGTATCCAATTTATATTTCATGACTATCTTATGTTTGATAAATTTTCAGTAATATCTTATTTACTTAATTTCCCTCAATATCTTGTTTTTGATTGGTGAAACTATGGGCATACGAGGATTTGGTTATAATTATAATTATTAATTTTCCGTCGGTGCAATGAAAAAATATCAAGAAAATTTGCATAATAAAATTAATATTTACTATCATACTTCTTGTGCTTCTAACAATAACAAGTGTTTAGTGGACCACAATTCCAAAATGAGTTTTTTTTGCATGAAACAAAATATCAAGTAAAGAAACCATCCAAGTGCCGAGCCCATAAAAGTGAGTTGAAACTTGAAGCTACTAATAAATGGGTTGGAGACAGAGAATGTTGGAGACATATAGATAGTAAACACACAATACAAGACTTTCATGTAAAAGTTATAAAAAATAAAGAGTCATATAATCAGTTACTTGGTATTTTGCAAGCAGTTATGCAAGCCTGAGACTGCCCACGGTTCATCTAAGCATGAATTTACTATAATAATACATTTTTAATCAAATAATTAGTCTCTTAGATACATCATTAGGAATAAAATATTCTATCAAGTAGCTTTTCATAGGGATGCTAGCTATTTGCTTATCATAAACTGTCATTGTTGTTTTAAATTGGTGTCTTTTTTGTTCTCTCAAACACAATGGCCTACAAAATTTATCTTCGTGAAACTAATTGGCATTATGTGTTGACTCCTTTAACCAATAACCAAAAATACTCATATATTCAAAAATAAGAGTATCTGTCTTCATTAATTTTATAAACAAAGAGAAATGTCGAATAATAAGAAATGATTTTTTTCACAATCCAGCATTTAGATTTGTGTTAATTATGAAACTTGATATATAATCATATTTCATGATGAGTTATTTTCCAACATTTTCACACTCCTTGATGCATTTGATTAGAACTTTTTTTCCATTTAGTTCCCTTAATAAATAAAAATTTATACCACTTTATTTTCATTGTCATAAATTTATGTAAGTTTAGGCAATGATCCATGATATACAAACAATGAAACCACCATAGATGACAAAGTATAATTCGTACAAAGGGGAGAAAATAATATATGTACAGGTTAATAGACTAGTTACCAGGGGCAATAACAAAGTAGTAAATGATCTTATTCTATTTCTAGCAATAGTTCCTTTTGCTTTTACCTATTCACTTATATTTTTTTCTTTCTAAGTATTTATGTATTGTGCTTAAATCATGTTAATTGTGTCCAAAGGAATATATATAAAAGTATATTAAACGATACCTGATCTATTGGAACAGCTACTTTTGATGTGTTAGCATATGTCTGTATATCGAAATTAAGAGTTATATTATCCGTGATTCAAAATTAGAAACTAAAATGGTTTGCTAGATACTATAATCTTATAAATTGCTTACTAAATGTTTAATAAGGAAGTATATGACACCAAATGAGGCACTAAGGCATGAAACCTGCAGGTATTATATGATGAGATGAGATATATGTTATCAAATCAAACTTAAAAGTTCAAACTAATAAAAGTAAGAGTGCTTATATGATTACCATTGCCATAAGTTATGCAGTACAAAAATGTTATAGTTTTATGCATTTGTAGAAAATGAAAATTAAAAAAGAAGAGAAATAACCATTCTTCCTTTTTTATAAGAAAGAAACTAACAATTCTTGCTTTTTTGGAGATTGAATATTGAGATTTGTTTGACTGGATTGTGACTAAAAGTTTATTATGTATATATTGTGATTGATCAGTTTTCCTTTAGTGCATACTGTATTTTAACTCGATTGATGTTCTGTACGAAGCTTGGATTCAGGTTTAGTGCATCTGATGGTAGTTTATATTTAACATCAACAACTTTGTTTATTTGTTCTTATATTATAGTTTCTCATCTCTACAACATATCTATTCAGATTAATGCATTCAATTTTTAAATAAGATAAAACATAGCTATTGTTTCAATTGAACTATTGTTGGTACATTGAACCCAAGCGATTTTTACAAATTGTTCGAAATAGCAATTCCACTTAATAGCTGAAATATAATAATGCTTAAAGATAATATAGCATAATAATAATGACATACAAAATTTCTATAAAATTTTGTTATACTGGGTTGCAAATGTAAATTTTTTCAGTGCTATGATTCTAGCTACTTATATTTGAGGTATTTTATAGGGGAAATTAATAATTTAATTTGATTTAAGTTGTACTATTAAATATTTGTTATAACAGCTTAAAAGGTTATTGCATTTTATTTACCACATATCAGAATATTATTTATCTACATTGCTTTTAATTTTGCATCTCACTAAGCTAAAGAAGGTTTGTGCAAGCCAATTAAACTAAAGGTACAACTTCAAATCAATGGACTTCATTCACACATATTTCATATAGTATAAAGTTAAAAGAATAGATTTTTTGGAAATACGTATGGCACTTCATATAGTACTTCATACAGTATCAAGTTAATGGTATGCTTTTATTACTATACCCATGGACTAATTAATTTTTTAATTTTTTTAAATATATTGCCTTTTCTGAGTGATGCTTTTATGTTATACAATTGTTGTTACTAAATCTATGCAACGGTGGCAAGAATTAAAATGTAATAAGCATTTAAAGGATTTTTGTGTTAGCAATTGTCAAGAGTGATGTTTGAAAGAAAAAAGTTATTCACACATATAATATGAATATTTTGGTGTGATTGTAATATGTTAAAATGAATTTGATTTGTATTAAGTGCATCTCATCATGTGCATTTCTATAACATTATTATGAATTTCATTTCTTTTTTAGCATTAAGTTCATTTTTACATTGATAAGTAGATGTACCTCATAATATCTATGTTTAACGATCTTATATTTATATACTTTCTTAGCTTCTCCCAACCGAATCATTGTGACATCAAATTTTTTTTTTAAATCCAATAAAGATTCTACTCATGTTTTAATGAATATTATATGAGAAAATTTATCTTGTCAAATGAAATTTCAATAAAATTTTGGTTTAATTTTCCAATGACTTTTAGGTAGTAGTTGAGATAAGAAAATACTTAGCCAAGAAGTGGAAGATATATAAATTGTATACCTTATTATGTCAACTCTATTCTGCATGAACTAATGTCAAATGGGCACTGCTCTCCTTTGTAACGTTGGTTTATTTCATTAGGCTGGACTCTACTTGCGCCTCCATTTATTAAGTTCCACTTGCTCCTCTATTTATTAAGTTATAAATGTTTAGAGAAGGAGTTCATGTTGTTTTAGTATTTCAGTGGTTGTTAACATGCAAAATATACCTATTTCCTGCTGTTGTTGTTTGTTTTTACCACGACTTCATTCTCTTGTCATAAGCTTTATTACCGTTTTGTTTTGTTTGCAACAACGTTGTTAACCTTATCTCTGGCATCTGTTTAAGCTGGAATAGGCCGTGAAGTTTATATTGATTTTCTTTTTCATACACTGACTTTATATTCCTTCATAGAAGGAACCCACAAATTTGACCTTGCACTCTTTCTTGTTTTTTCTCCTACGGCCTTGGTATGAATTTCTGATGTTTGTCAGGTTTGAAATATAAACCACTTCCCATTATTATATCCTGCATCTCTGATTCTTCTACTTTTTGTTTGGTGCATTTAGTGACTAGTGTTCTTGTATATGATTGTTCTTTTGGTTTGTTTATATATTAGTTTTCTAAATAATATTTACAGGGTAAATGCTCAATGAACTACATGCATTGTTTTTGTTGCTTGATGATGATCTGTGTTTTTAATGATGCTCTTAAAATTAGTTGTTATAATGACATGAATCTGCTTAAAAAATACAATTGTTATAAATGCATAACATCATTAAATTTGAGAGTTTCCTATTACTGTTCATTTTCAAAATAAATACACTATTAGGTCACTTAGTGCAGTTGCAATTAGTTTAAAATCAGTAGGTAAATATCATTTTAATAATATTAGGTGATCCCACATTCCCACTATCTGCATTGTTCTGAAACAAGTAGTTAGAGACTTAGAAACTTGAAGTATAAAGCATGCATGCAAATCAAACTCCACATTGAATCATACAAGTAAAGATGAATACTTCATCTTAGTTTATGTAGTTCATAATATTAGATTGGGTGTAACTATTTGGGTTTTCAATAGTTCTTTGTTTGGTTATAACAGCTAATCAATTTCCACGTCAAAGTTTGGAAACTTATTTGCCTTCTTATATCGATGATGGAAAAAGATTGGGTTTTTTTAAACAGGTGACAATACAATTCTTAACTTAATATGTATTTTGAGAATCAAAACATGTATTCTAATATTAAAACGCAAACATTTTTTTTATTTTTTGTCATAGAACTAGTATAGAGTACCAACAAGGAGCATTGAATTTCGTGCATGCTGCAAAGAGGAAGATAAGAAATGTAGAAAAAAATTTATGTCCTTGCACAAATTGTCGGAATCTTAGCCGTCATGATGACCACATCATCGTTGAACATTTAATTATGAATGGAATGGATCCTAGATACAAGAGCACTATATGGTATAACCATGGCGAAGAGATAAATGAAGAGAAGAAAGCAAAGTCGTTTGACGTATATGACCTATTTAAGATGATTCACTATGAAGATGAAGATTTTTCGAATCATGAATTTTTTGATGATGATAAAGATAATGATGATTTTCAGAGAAGGGAGGATGAGTTACTTAAGAATTTAAAAGATGCAGAAACTCCATTGTATCCTGGTTGCACAGATCACACAAAATTATCTGCAATCATCGTCTTGTATAATCTTAAATGTGAGACTGGCTTGTCCGATAGTGGGTTTGATAAGCTTTTAACTATGCAGCATTTATTTTTGCCGAAGGATAATGTGCTTCCCAAAACTTTATATGACGTAAAGAAATTTCTTAAAGCATTTGATATGGGTTTTGAAAAGATACATGCTTGTGAGAATGACTGTTGCCTTTTTAGAAAAGAATACAAAGATTTAGAAACTTGTCAAAAATGTGGTTCTTCGAGATGAAAGAAAAATCAAGACACCAAAGAGATTATACATGGTATTCCAGTTAAAGTGTTGAGATATTTTCCAATAATACCAAGATTTAAAACAATGTATAGATCTCAAAAGATGGCAGAAGATTTAAGATGGCATTTTAATAATAGAAGCAATGATGGAAAAATGCGTCATCCCGTGGATTCCATGGCATGGAAAATGGTGGATGAAAGGTGGAAATCTTTTTCATCCGATCCACGCAATCTTAGACTTGGTCTTGTTATAGATGGATTTAATCCATTTTCCATATTGAGTTCAAAATATAGTTGCTGGCCAGTAATGCTTGTGACATACAATTTCTCGCCTATGTTGTGTATGAAGAAGGAAAATATTATGTTAACTTTACTTATTCCGGGCCCAAAGCAACCCGGGAATGATATTGATGTATATTTAGCGCCTTTGGTGGAAGACTTGCATCATTTGTGGTGTAATGGAGTTGATGCTTATGATGCATTTAGTAAAACATTGTTTAAACTGAATGCAATTTTGCTATGGACGATTAATGATTTTTCGGCTTTTGGAAATCTTGCTGGATGTCGTGTGAAAGGGGAAAAAGCTTGCCCATTGTGTGGTGTCAATATCCATAGTCGTTGGTTGAATCAAAGTCGAAAGAACATCTACATGGGCCATAGAAGATTTCTACCTATTACAGATTCACGGAGGAAACAAAAGGCTTGGTTTGATAACACTATAGAGAAAGGTAGTGCTCCTAGAATTCTAACTTGGAGAAACATTTATGCATTGTTGAAGGATTTTCCAAATGATTTTGGAAAAGGAAAGGAAAAGAAAGAGAGGGAAAAGAAAAGTAAGAAGAGGAAGTGTGCTCATGATACAGAAGATGAATATGATATGGCAAACGATCCTACAAAAATGGAGTTATCAAGACGAAAAAAAATATCAATTTTCTTTGATTTGCCATATTGGGAGGTTAGTGGTAAATTTATTTACTTTTCATTATTTTAACAGAATAAAAATATATTAACGAGTTATAGTTTTGATTTTCGTAGGAACTTCCCTTACGTCACAATTTAGATGTGATGCATGTGGAGAAAAATATTGGTGAAAGCATATTGGGCACGATGTTGCATGGTAATAAATCAAAAGATGGAATCAACTCTAGAAAGGATTTAGAGGATTAGGGAATTCGAAATGAGCTTCATGCACAACCTCGTGGGAATAAAACATATCTTCCACCGGCTCCATATCTATCGTCAAATTCCGAGAAAAAGTTATTTTGTAAAAGATTGTACGATTTCAAAGGGCCTGATGGCTATTGTTCAAATTTGAAGAATCGGATTTCGTTGCAGGATTGCAAAATTAATGGATTGAAGTCACATGATTACCATGTATTAATGCAACACTTATTGCCAATAGCATTAAGAGGATTAATAGCAAATAAGGCGAGAAAAGCAATAATTCGCTTATGTTCTTTTTTCAACAAATTATGTCAACGTGTTCTTGATAGAGAGAAGTTGGAACAAATCAATATTGAGATTATTGAAGTTTTATGTGAGCTTGATAAATTTTTCCCACCATCTTTTTTTGATATAATGGTACATTTGTCGATTCATCTTGGAAAAGAAGCACTAATGTGTGGACCAGTTCATTTTCGTTGGATGTACCCATTCGAAAGATATATGAAGACACTTAAAGATTATGTAAGAAACTATGCACGACCAGAAGGATGCATTACAGAATCCTATCTTGCAAAAGAATGCATGAGGTTTTTAGATGAATTTTTGAAAAAATCAGGACAAATTGAGGAGAAAGAAGCTCGGAATGAAGATTATGAAAGCAATGTAATACTCGAGGGACGTCCGATTTCAATGTCCAAGACAGTTACATTGTCAGTCAATGAGAAATAAATTGCTCATTTAGCCGTGTTAATGAATATGGCTGTGGTGGAACCATTTATAGAGTAAGTTTATGTTACACTATTTTAATGTGATTGTAATGCTAAATATAACTTATAATCACTTGTTCTATACTAGTTTGCATTTGGAGGAATTAGAAAATTTAGATGAGCGCATGAGAAAAACGCGACCTTACTTTGGGAAACACATACAAAAAAATTTGCCGATTGGATTAAAAGGAAGGTTAGTTGGATTTTAAATATATTCTCATTTGACTAATAATATTACTCTAAAATATTCATGTTAAATGGAATTTGTTGTAGATACCTATTAACTCCAAGGATCACAACGAAATGTTAAAATGGATTGCTTTTGGTCCGAAGAATGATGCATTGTCTTACAAAGGATATATCATCAATGGACAACGTTTTCATATAAAAGATGTAGCGAGAGAAACTCAAAATAGTGGGGTGACTTTTGATGCGACTACTATGTGTAGAGCAAGTGCAAAAGATATGTCCCAAGTGGTTGATGTGGTCACTTATTATGGAATATTGACTGATATAATTTTATTAGATTATCATGTGTTTTATATTCCAGTTTTTAAGTGTCATTGGGCACATAAAGGAAATGGAGTAAAAGTTGATGAAGATGGGTTCACTCTTGTTAATTTACATCAAAATCAAGCATCGTTTTCAAGAGATCCATACATACTTGCATCTCAAGCAAGACAAGTATTTTATTCACGAGAAAATGATATTTCAAATTGGTATGTTGTAATGAAAGCACCATCAAGAAGTTTTTATGATCTAGAGACAAATGATTACACCGAAGAAGACATCCAAATCGAGGAAGATTGCGAAATAACTGAAATGGATGATGAAGATATTAGCTATGTTAGGGAGGATTGCGAAGGCATACTTGAGTAGATTATACGTTAAATTAGTTTTTGCAAGGAAGAAGTTTGGTTTAGGTGTTTTCTTATGTTATGTTTTTGTTTTGTTTTAAGACCTAAATATGATACTTGAGGTTGTTATTTTGGAATACGTGAAACTTGCTCATTTAATTACAGTCATGCAGTTTACTTCTTTTAATTTTTCAAAATGATGCTATGTGAATTTGGGATAAATGGATGTGCACCATTATTTTATTTCTAATTTTGTGTGGAATGAATAGAGTTTGTGATATTCAAAATTTGGGAATTCCAATGGTTGTTTGGCCTGGTAGGGTGTGTCTTCTGTAAGCTAAAAATGAAGCATATGAGCTTAGAGGAATATTGACTGGTTTTTTTGTTTTTAACTTATATTAGTCTCTGTTTGAAATGTACAAATTAGCTGTGAAGTTTATGAGTCGATCTTTAAAAAATGAGAGCAAATACAATATACCATATAAGCCGATCATTATTTGTATAAAATTATCAGTATTGTTTTATCAAGTTTAATCATATCATTGTTTGAATGATGAAAATGTTTCAAAGCTTGTACTCAGATAAACATAGCTCTATTTGACTCATAATGACAAAAGTAGCATGTCTATGAAATATGAACTAGAACACTGTATTTCCTTTAATGATATTCTTTTGTTCAGATAATTTAATCAACTGTATTTGTATAACTGCTATAACCACCAATATGTAGGGAACAATACAGAAGTATTTTCATCTGTAATTAATAAGCTTTGGCAATTTGTTCATACTCATGGCAAACTTCAATTTGTGTGGTTCTTTCCTGAGAAAATCCTTTTATATTTGGATTATTCATATGATAGCGCTGTACTTGCTTGAGTTGATGGCTGCAGTGATTTTGGGTTTTTATTTTTCAGTGTTTTTGCGGTAATTTAACTCCCTTTGTTCATGACTGTATTTGTGGTCCTCTGAGATGCACAACACTGTATTATATAAACATCATTTAATTTTTCAAAATTTGTGCATTACTTGTGTAGGATGCACCATAATATTCTAGCATCTGCATGCGGTTTACTTCTTTTATGTGATGTACATCTAAAAAATATTGTATTATGTTTCATTTGCAGAAAAGAGATGTTTCCAAGCTCTGTACGTACACGCAACCAGAGAAAGACCGAAGAGGAATCCCGAAAGTATAATTCAAAGCGGAAGTATAATTCAAATGTCAAATTTAAGAAGCCAACCGGTGTTTGCAATGAATGGAAAGAACAAACAACCAATGCTAAGAAGCGGAGAAATGATTGCAATGAAGGCCAAGAACAAGTAGTCAATGCTAACAAGCCAGTTGGTGCTTGCAATGAAGGCGAAGAACAAGCAATCGATGATTTCAATGTAGACCAAGAAAGACTCTGCTCAGAAAATGAAAGGCCTTCTGACCTAAATGTTGATGCTGAGATGGAATTCGAAAGACCAAGTGAAGCTAAAACTGCAAATACATCTCGGAAAAGAGTTGGTAAAGGTCCAACAAAAGCAAAAAGACTCCCGTTAACCTATCAAAGTAGAATTGAATTTGAGTTCAATGATATAGCCGTACCCATAGGACCAGGGTCGGTATATTTATCTTCTTTTCTTGCCCGCTTGTGCGGGAGCACGTTCCATGAATGCTTGATGTTTGGAGGCTTCTAAGTGATGAGTTGAAAACTGTTTTATGGGAATCGATTCAGGTATGGAAAAGTAAATAATTGCACTAGTTAAAAGTTGTTTTGCAGTTTCATCTAGGCACTAGTTAAATAATTGCACTAGTCAAATGTGTGTGTGTATACCTGGTATTGTAAATGTGAGTGTTGTATGTTTGGTTTTATAAGATTTCGAAGAATGAAGGCTTTGAGCACATAGTGCTTCAACTGCAAATACGAAGTGTTTAGTGCAAATGGTTTGGGATACAAAGGGATTTCGATTAATCCAAATTTCAAAGGTTGTATCTTCATTTGATTTGAATTTCAATTAATCTGAAATGCCGGGTTTTAGGACTTAAAGTGTGTTTGGTTCCATATATACATAAATATAGTTTCTTATACAGTTTAACCTCTTTGGAGTTTCAAGATTTGTGGTCTTGAATGTATAAACAGTTATGAGTACACGTATGAATTTATGTATAAAGGAAGTGCAAAAGTTTAAAGAAATTTATGTATAAAGGAAGTGCAAAAGTTTTATACATTTCGAGCATATCAAATGCACTTTATTTTCGGACATTTGCGAAATCTTTGGGTATAGGCACCAAGTGTTTATGAAAATCAGGTTTGTGAAGATGAATGAATTTTGAATCTGTAAAAGTTTGAATGTATATATCATAGTATTTCAAAGTAATATAAACTTCGTGTGTGGATAGGTTTTGAATGTGAAAATTTTAAAGTAATGTTAATATGTATAATTTTTAGATACATATCAGGTTCATTTTAGGAAATCTTAGGGATATGAATAAATACCCTATCATGAGTTTTGGAAATGATGATAATTTTGTCTATGTATGAGTCTTAAGTGTATACGTTTTGGTTTTAAATAAATGACAACTCTTAAGTATCAATCAATTTTGAAGTATTTATGACTATGGGCAATGTCGAATTTTAAAAGTATAATAACACGAACTGTGGATGGATACTTAACTTTGGATACAGGGATAGTCCAGTCACATTAAATTTTATAAGTATGAGCTTTTGGATGCGAGAATTTTTATATACAAATGATTTCATATAGACAAGTATCAATTCTGAATGTGCGGGTGATCTTGTATATACTTATTTTTGTGAAAATTTGGTTTTGAATGCATATATATGATGCATGAAATGCCATATATGGCTTTAAACATGTTACCACTTGAACGTGTAAATTTACACAAAATTTTATAATAACATAGTGTGCACATGATTTCAAAGTATTTTATTTTCAAGTACACCAGATTCAAAGATGCCTACTTTCAAGTGAATACATCTTAAACTCTAAAATTGCAGGTGTATATAAATATAAGCTTTTCAGTGAGTGATAATTTTAATAGCCGCTCTTATATGTGTACACAAACTTTATAATCCATATATAATTCATAAATGTCATGTACAGTTTCAGTCTGTCCTATACATTTATGTGCGAATACTTCGACTACGAGGTTAATTGTGGTCTTTAGCATTAAACTTCAAACTGTATATACATTTACAAGATGTAACATACAGCAACAACCTCGAAATGGGAATACTTTTGATAAATTCAAATATTTTCATGTATTGTTGCAGGCTAGATTTAAATTGGAAGAGGATTGGCAAAAACGAGCTGTATTTCAGCAAATGGGAATACTTTGGAGATCCTCGAAAAGCAAATTAGTGCGAAAAATTAATAAAGCAGAGACAGAAGAGGAAAGTCTTAATCTGAAACCGGCCAACATCAAAAGCATGATAGAATGGAGAAAGTTTGTAAAGGAAAAAACAAGTATGGAGTTTAAGGTAACATAAAGGAAAACAAGTATAATTACATGCTTTCTTTTATATGTTATTTTCAATATGTTTTTTATACTAGTTACTAAGTTCTAACACCTTCCAATATTTCCAGAAACGAAGTGAGAAATATACGGCCCTTAGGAATAAACAACTTCCACATACATCTGGTTGTAGAGGAATGGCTAGATTGACCGAGGACCTGGTTAGTTAATTAACTATAGCATTATTTGCCTAGGTATTTAATACCTATCAGTTTATTTATTTAATGTTATTCTAAATTTAGAAAGAGCAGAGTTCGGATCCATTGTCCATAACTAGAGTTGATGTTTGGATTAAATCTCACATTAGAAAGAATGGTGAACCAATGAGCATGGATGCTGCAAATACTATTGTAAGATTTTTTTATTTTATCGGTATATTAAAAATTGTCTGAAACTATGATAATTTTACCATCGTACATTATTTGTATGTATTTAATTCATGTAGGAGGAGTTTAACAAATTAGATAACCTATCACAGTCCACTTCGTCATATAATGTCAAAGAAGATGCTATTGCACAAGTACTGGGGCAAGATAAACCAGGACGGTTACGGGCAATGGGAAGGGGTTGCACCTTAGCCAAGCTAACTTTGTCATGGTCCAGAGATAAACAAGTATCTCAGTGTCAACAACAAATAGCAGAATTGCAGAGTATGTTAAAAATGCTGATGGACAAGAAGGTAAACTTTTATTGAAAGATGTTAACAAGCATACTACTCAGCTCAGTATACATTAGTATTAGCTTGTAAAATATACAAAGATGTATGTGTTTTTATATACTAAGGTTTTCTAAATGCTTTGGCACAGGATAAACAAACTTCAAAAGAAGGGAGCACACATGAATTGGTAAAAAATAAATATATTACTGAAGAAACACCACTTGGATTTTAGTTTTTGATCCAGTAATTAATATAATTTTTGGTGGAATAATTGTAGGGCAATGCCAACGTATGTGAGCTATTGAATTGGGATGGAACATCTGAAGTTGTTGCCGAAGGGAGAGTGGTGTCTACTGACCCAAATGAGGTTGTCGGTGGCATTCGTATTGGACCAAATGTTGTGAGCGTTGTTATAGATTGCGTGGATAAACCAGATGCTTATTTATGGAGACCTACACCTCATATGTTAGTATTAGGAAACGCTGAGAATAAGGTGGTAGCATGGCCAGCTACTTGCATTAAGATGACGCTGCAAGGACACTTGAATGAAGTTAGTACGGTAAATTTTCTATGCATACTATCAACCGACAATTGTAGCTTGACTTTTTTTATTCATTTCAGTCAACATTTTTCAAAAACACATGAAATAATTAACTTTTCTGTGCATACTATATGTTTATATTTTTCCTTTTTAGAGTAACAGCAGCGTCCATGACAATAGATGCAAGATTTATGATTGGAATGAGAGTGATGTGATAGTTGCCGAAGGAAGAATCTACTGTGGTGATTCAGACCATATTGTGAATGGTATTCCGCTTGGTCCATCTGCCGTTGTGGTTTTGGTCGACAATGTAAAAAAAGGAGATGCTTACTTATGGTGACCCACAACTGATATGTTGCGTATTAGAGATGCAGTTGGTAGGAAAGTAGCATGGCCAAAATCAAAAGTTGAAGCTGAAAAAGGAAATGTTGCGACTTCTTCTTATGGACTCGGACCCATAATCTCGAAGAAACCACACCAATATGTAAGTATATATTTTGAAGTATTTTTATGTATGTATGTATTCTGCATAATAACCTCGTTTTTTGCTAGCCAATTGCAGAGTTGATAACAAATAATAAATGCAAGTTAATTGATGTGGGTGAAACAATTGAAGTGGTGGCTGAAGGAACTATTGCTTCAACTGATCCAACATCGATGGTCCATTGTCGTCCATTGGGATGTGATGCTGTAAAAGTTTGGGTAGACTTCGTAAGAGTTCCAAATGCAGTGCTATGGAGACCTACATCGGAGTTGACATGCATGGAAGATGCTTTTGGTACCACCATAGCTTGGTCGATATCAAAAGTCATTGGGGAATAAAATAAAAGGTGTGATTTCTATTATATATGAAAAGTTATTATTTTAATAGTTAGCCTCCTACTTTTTGCAAAGTTGTTGATCTATAAAAGGTGTGATTTCTAAAATTTTTATGTTGGAAAAATATTCATGAGTGAGTACTGATATCTGCCTAAAATCGACTATTTGATGCTCTATCAGCTGGTTGTTTCAAAGTTCAACCATAGCAAAGAAAAAAAACATATTTATTGCACTTTTTAAGTAATTTCAATTACACACAAAATGATAATAAATTGAACAAAAAATTATTTTCTTTACTTGGAATAAAATATAAAAATATTGAATATAATGTACAACGATGTTGTTAATATCATTATTGGATACTTATCGAGCAAGTACTGATATAAGATATCTGCAATACAGGGAAAATTCGAATTATATTGGTGAAATATCAGAATTGTAGTTATAGTCTTTACTACGCAATAATAACTTAAAGATATATGATATTCTAAATACCAAGATGAAACGGTAGTTTAGTAAATTATTTATGAAGAAAATAAACATTTGAAAAGCCAATCTAAAATTTAGACAATAGACAAAAACAAAATTAGCACACATGCTTTTATATTTGGAGCCATCCATCGTTTAGAACAATTGAATATGGGGAGTTTAACTTTTCCATATCAATATTTTTTAATAATTTCATATATTGATGATACAAATGGTATTTTGTTAATTTTTCTGAAAAGTGAACTGTGATTTCAGGCAGAAATTTTAGTAAATCTCAGGAAAATTTTAGTAAATCCTAAATTTTTGTTGCCATTTGATTGATGAAACTCTGATTTTCAGTTGTTAAATTTTCTGGTGAAGAATCAGTGCATTCTGAATCAGTTTCAACATCTTCAGCTAGGACAAATTCACGTGTGTTTGATGTTTAGTGAATATTGGGTACCTGTACCTCTCCCATACTGCTTCTGAAACCAAAATGAATTAAATAAATTGTACACTAATATAAAGTAGAAAAAAAAGTTGTACACTAATTATATATAATCTTCGGACACAAACAACATTTGCATTGTTTATATATTATAAAGAAAATAAACCAGTTCGTCAAAAAAGTTAGAATCATAATTTCCATGGGTGATAACATTGCAGTTGATGGTATATGTATAAGAAGTTTCAAATTTAATAATGTTACAGTTGACCATTTAATTCACTTATTTGATCTTCAATTTGATTATCTGCTGGAGTAGGATACCCGACAAAATTAATGAAATATCAAGCAATATATCAGCCAATTCTTTGGCCAGCTAAATACTGCGACTGAGTGTACTTTCGGTGGCAGTAGGGTGGGTGGGTTTGTGGGCCTTAATTAGCTACGAATTTTCTGTTATCTACAAATTTGGCTAAAAGTTATAAGCATTGTTTTCTTTGTTTGTTGTATTGCCCGCTCTCGCTCTCTAGTGCCGAATGCAGTTTAAAATATTCCTAATACTTTTGCATTGTATTTGAATGAGTGTGTTCTGGTCTTGCCTTACCATGTACACAAGCCCCTTTACAAAAATATTCCTGATACTCTGAGTGTATACCTTAAGCAGCATGTTTCTTGCCTGCTTTAAATATATTTTATTGAATTTTGCAGATGAATCTTTGGACTTGCACATAGTTAAGTCTGGTCCTTTTTGCAGTGGTTGTACATTTCTAATAGGGTAGCTAAGAATAATAGAAATTATGGTTATACCTTTTTTATTCCAATATTCAAGTTTTAGATCCTCATTGTTGATTATTACTTGTCTACAGGTGGATGAACTTCTCCGAAGAAATTATCAGTTGTTTATGGTATTTGCTTAGCTAATCATCTACGTATGGATTTTACGGTAGTTCAGTTGTTTATTTCATTTTGTTTCTGGTATTTCAGTTGTATAAACTTCTCTACGTATGGATTTTATGTTAACTTTTGTCTTGAAACTGTTGTATTTATGTACTAGTTGTGTGACTATGTACGGTTATGTACTACTTCTGTATCAATGTATGGTAATGTACTACTTGTGTTTATGGTAGTTCATTTGTTCATGTATTTTTTGTTTATTATTGAACTATTTATTATTACTGTTTAATATAAATTATGAATAAAGTGAATTGGAGAGTGAACGAGCTAGCAGAATGTGAGAAATAGACATAGAAAAGCAAAAATATTTAGTGGCGTTTATCAAACGCTACGGAAAAAATATAATGGCAGAAAAAAAACGCAACAAAAAAATATTACTGCGGTGAAATATACAGCCTTTAGAATGATCAATCTATAACATCGTTTATTTAGTGGCGTTTAGAAAACGCTACGGAAAAAATATGTTGAAAAAAATCGCTGCCAAAAAATATGGTGGCAGAAAAAAGCGCAACGAAAAAAATATTGTTGCGGCGAAATATATATTGTGGCATATAATAAACACAACTATAAGGTTTGGGTTTAAGTTGTAACCCAAACATCACTTTTGGTGGCGTTTCAACATGCTACAAAAAAAGATTTACGTTGGCGTTTTTTTGCCGCCGCAATAAGGCACATTATAACGGCGTTTACAAAAACGCAACCAAAAATATTGGTTTTTTAGTTGCATGTCGTATGGCGGCGTTCTCTAAAACGCCACCATAAGTTATGGTTGCGTTTTTTGTGCGCCACCAAAAGTACTTTTTGGTGTAGTGAATGTGTGTGTGTATTTTTTATGGCGGTAGTAGATAATTTTTTCTTTAAATAAGTCAAATTATTTAAATTTTGATTTTCAAATTCCTTGAAAATTAGCCAAAAATAAAATTGATAATATTATATATAATATAAAATTTACTTAAAAATAAATTTAACAATAAATAATTTATGTTAATGTTATATATATATATATAATTTAAGTAAATATTTTCATTCGTGCGCGTGTGTATAATTTTAAACACTATTTAACATTTAATGGTCGACTAAAAAAGTTATATAAGTATAATATTATTTAGTATGATTTATATTTTATAACTTTAACTTGACATTATATGTACGCATGTGTGTGTGTGTGTGTGTCATATTTAGACATTTTATTGGCGGTAGGACAAAGTTGTCAATTTTCTCATGAACCCCTAGTATATACTATATGTATATATTGTTGTGCTATTCATATTGTGAATACGAGTATCATAATATATTACATATAGATTAAAAAAAAAAAAAAAAAATTTTAAATTTAATTATTAATAAATTTATTTTAAACATTAAAAATAAATAAATATTTTAAACAAATTAATTAAAATACCATATTTTAGATCTCTTTTATTAATTAAGATACTAGATTTACCTTAGTACAAACAATATATTATTTACACAAACACAAAATAAAGACCTTGTGCAATTTAATAAATGATAAAAAATTGTATTGCTCGATTTTCTTGCAAGTAGAAGATGGTATGGCCCGCAAAGTCCTATAAGCCTACTTGATTCAAACAACCAACGTCTTGGCCCGCACACTAGCTCGCATCTTGGCCTGCACCTTAGCCCATGTTTTTCTTGAAGCTGATACCTTGGCTTGCTCATTTCATGAAGCCCACACCTGTCTTGAACGACTTGATTTCCCATCAAAGCGGCCCACCTTATGTCGAAGAAGGCACTATGAAGCCCGTGTGGTCATTAGTGGGCGACAAAAATAAATTGAGCCCCGACACGCAAAGTGACTCTCAGCACTCGAGCGGACCAGCTAACGGTCCACTCTTTAAGAAGGTCCCATGTTTGCCTTCCACCTCAGTCGCTTGTATCTGCTTAAGCCCTCTTATCTTGACTCGGCAGGCTTTAGCCACAGGTGCCTAACTGCCCCTACCAAAAAAAGCTTCTCACGCACCATTTCTATGAAAATACACGCACGTAGGACACTGTTCATCTGACAAAAACAACACCATGCAATAACCACTCCATGTCCTTTATTGTCACCATGGCAAATTTTCCTCTACATAACAACTCCCTTATCCTATGTCGCTTGCTCCTAACCAAGGCATGCTAAAGTATGGAGTGCCAACTGGAAACTTTCTCAGCCACACAGTCCATTTGGCATCCTATTTGGGACACACATTATCCAAGTGCCTTAATCAACAGCTCAGAGTGATTCCTAAACCTTGACAATGCAATCATAGTCGTTCAATATGAAGACATGCATTTTCACAAAGGTTGAAAAAAAGCTCTTAAGTGTTATAATTTCCTTTTGATATCTCTTGTAATCCAGGCTATTGTAAGAGAAGTAAAGTAGTAAGAAATTCTTTATGGTGGATGAAGAACAACTTAGATCAAACCATGCTAAATCTTACGTCTTTTTGTGCACTTTACTTCCTCATTTTATATTTTAAATTGGAATATTAGTAAGGAAGGCCTCCCCTAAAAAAATCTTATTTTTCTTTAGTTTTCTACTCTGCAAACTTCCCTCACAGTCTGTAACGCCCCACTTTGAGACCCACTGTAACAAAGAGTATTACGGGAGTAATACTGTCTGTTAAAGTGGAGAATAGAGTATAGTGGAAGTGACCATTTGTAATCAAGCTATAACTATCTACTGAATACGTCGAAAGGATGGTATCTATATTTTTTTCAAGTGGTTCGACATATTCAATAAATATTCATAACAAAATTACAATGGCTAAAGACCTATCAGAACAAGCATAGTAATAAATGATAAAACATCACAGAACAGAATCACATAACATATATAAAATCCCAGAACAATACATCGTCAATACAGATCCAAATACTATAAGTGGGTACAAAGCCACTGCCCACATATGTGAGTCAAAAATATGTACATATCAAAGTCTGAATAATAACAGAGTAGCGGAATAGTGGACAAATAAAAGCGCTATCTATCAGCATAGCAGATAATGTCCAAGCGGAAGCACAGAAACTAAGTCCAGAGACCTAACCTGAAACAACTCGGTCTGACCCGAGCGAAAACACTCGGGTCAGGCTAGCTAAACAATCAATAATAACTGAGATATATAATAATGCGGTACATAAATAAAACAGTACTTTTCCTAAGAGAAGAGTATTTTGGACCACATGAATATAATGACGGTCCTTAATCATCAATCAACAGTAAAAATCTCCAAAGAGAATATCAGCACCAAAGTGTTGAATAAATAAAATCGCCTCATATCATCGGCGTAGCCAAAGCTATATAAAGTTGCCCATAGGCAATAATCCCAAGAGTGACCAGAGTCTGTAATCAATGCCCAAGCAAAGATCGATGCTCCAAAGAGCAATGGGGATATACTAAAAAGTCAATGAAATCAAACACTGAAAAGTAGTGTCCAGAGATACGGTGAATCCACAAGGTAATCGCACTTACATCGTATGGTTCCATAGAACCAACACCGAATGGCGGTACTCGAATGGATATAAAAATCATCAGATAATACAAGTATAGCACGTGCACCGACCGGAGTCGTTATTGCCAAGTACTATAGAGTTGTGATCGATCACTCGCACAGATGCGGAACACGCGAGACGGCGAGATCCTTCCCAAAAGGATGAAGGCCTAGAGGCACATGCCGAAAAAGTAACTGCTCCATAGAATAGGTGTCCAGAGACGGTTGCCCAGAGGCGTGGTGACCCAAAGGTCCAGTACTGGCTGCCCAGAGGCTAATGTGTCACAAACTTCTTGGAGAGGAACCCGTAAAGTGTTAACAATGAGTCCCATACCCCACGTTCGCACTAAACGGTTTACTAACCAATAGCAAGCTCACATTCCAAACAATAAAAAGTCCACCTCGTATCATCGGTAAATTAGACCCAAAGGTCAAAACGATCAATCGAATAGGTCGGGGATTAACCGGAAAGAAAATACACACGGTTCCATAGGCCGGAGATTTCCTAACCGTTTAAGCACCTTTCCACTTCGCTCGACGTGCTAAAAGTGAGTGTGAGATTTTTATTATAGAAATTAATGGTTCGAAACGGATTTATAATTGATTTTGAGAACACTTTAAAACGGCTTTTGAAAACTCTCCTATTATGGAGTAAATAGTTTACTAATTAAAAATAATATTATATAATAATTTTTCGAAAGCCATTTCGGAGTGAAAAATCCTTTTAAAACCTTTTTATAAGGCCCGTGTATGAAATCCAGAGACAAATCTCAAAGAAATCGATAAAACCAGAAAATCACTGAAAATATTCCAAGTGTTGGAAAATAGTCCAAAACTGACGCGAACCCAAGTTAGGAAAATTATTCGAACCAGCAAACTGAATCCGAATGGCATGAAAATTTTTAGGAACGTAGTCCTACATTCCTACTTCAGAACGCAAAAGGAGTTACTCGATTCCGACTTGAAACGAAGAAACGGGGTCGTCTCAAAGTCGGACAAAAATCACAAAACTCTACTGTGTCAAAACAGTGCAAAAGTCCCACTTCGACGACATGGTCGAAGGGTCACATGAACTCATATCTTGATAAAAATTTGCAGGAGCATAGAAAAGTACTCCTACTTTGATATGCAATAAGAATCGTTTGGTTCCGACTTAAAACGAAGAAATGACAATGTTTCAAAGTTGGTCCGACGATAACTGAAAATGATCACTATTGTAAAACAATTTCTGGGTGCTACTTCGGCAATAGAAACAAAGTATATAATGCACCCAGATCTAAACCAAACTTTGCATGGTTGAAGATCTTGACCTCATATTTTTAACGAGACTAAAAACAATGAAATCCGACAAAGGACGAGCCCGGTATGGCGTCGCAAAGTCGGGGTTCTGTGCTGAAAACAACCGGAGCAAAGAGACTAAGTCCTGTAGCTATGCATTAACAGACCAGAGATGAAAAACCACAATTTTGGCATAGTAAACTTCCAATTCTGACAAGATGAATAAAATAAAAGTTGTAGATTAGTTTCTAAGATTTCCGGAATGACCAAGATCGTCAAATTCCGATCGGGGATGAAAATTCTATGACTAAAACAATTCTCAGATCTAAATTCTATATCCCTGTCGTTGTGCTCTCGGGACAGTGGTAAGAATGCACAGTTTTGATGAAATTAACTTTGAAATTTCATGAAACTCAAAACATGAAACTTTTAGCCCTAAATCTAAGCTTTCCATAACATCCAAAATTATTAGATTTGGATAAGAAACGAGTAACTTATGGCCAAATCAATTTCAGGTTTTTATTTTCTCAACCCTGTAGTTTGTTGTCAGGTCAGCGACAAACAAACGTGATTTCGACCATTCAAACCTCAAAATTAGGCAAAGCACAAAACATAAAAGTTATAGGCTATAGAATAAGCTTTCCAGAACATCAAGAAAACCTTAATTCCGCTTTAAGATGAATGAGATATGCCTAATTTACTAACAGCAATAAACTAATTATAATTTCAGCTAGCATATATTACAAGCACCTTATGTGCACACCCCAAAATGAAAGCAAAGATGATCAAAGAGCTATGATTCACATGTTACATAATAAAACATGTGTTACTAACTGATTACCGAAATCAAAAGATGATTAAACATATATTAGAAGAGGTTTTTAGCAATATACCTCTCTAGAAAGCAACAAAGACCACTATAGTATCAACCCAAGTTAGCAAAAGATGATTAGGAGGCTATAAGATCAAAAAAACACATAAAACATGTGTTACCAAATAAATTTCAGAAATTAGAAAGATATAAAAACTGATTTGAGGTGGGTATTTGCATTACCTTTGCATAGAATGACTTGCATAATCTAAAGCTAGAAGGAGATGAAGATAGAGGTTTGTTAAGAAGCTTTAGGAAATGATTAGGGTTTTGATTAGGGATGAATGAATGAGGTTAGGAGAGTTTGAGATAATTTATAGAGGAGGTTTAGGGTGGGTTATTGGGCTAGGTTTAGTAACCCAATAAGAAGAGAGTTATTTACATGTTTCCAAAAATTAGTCTAAGTGTTCATATATGTTTATAAAACTCATTTTCCTTATCCAAACCCGTTTTAAAATCTCTCCTAAAATATTTAACTTTCCAAAAATAACATTTTATCCTCATTTTAAATCTCATATTTCCCATTTAATTAAAATAGCCTTTTTCAAATAAATTTTTGTTATTCCAAATCCTTTTATGCTTCATTAAAATAAATAAAAATCCTAACTTTTATTTATTAATTGGTAATGCAAATCCCGGGTTGTTACACAGTCACACCATGCAGAACCACGGTGAGAATGAAGCTGACAACTCTAGTGGTCATTATACCAACGAAACTATTGGGACCAGTGTCGTCTTCCCATCCCAAGTTGAGCAAGGACATGTGGCTCGACATGATAAATGGTTTGACCAGCATTGGACAGCTTGCACATGAAGTGAATGAACTCAAGAATAGAGTGGATGCTTAAACTATGAACTTTAGACCAGTAGTCCCATCCAATGACTTATGGGACCCCTATCTAGCCCGTAGTGCCCAGCATGTACAACATAATGCATGACGTCCGTGAGAAACTCATGTTGGAGACCCGCATTGGGGGTGCTCATATCCACCACAGAGATGTACGTGCTAGCCATGAACATGGGTATGTTCATGATGTCCCAGAACCTGAAATGACAATTCTATCAAGAAGCCCAAGGAGATTGTCGTTTTCCTTCAGTAGAAACACCATCTACGTTTAATCATCTCTGGGCAAGAGACGGGGGGCACGACCTGCGTTTTGACCGCCTTAGCAGCGGTAGGCAAATCAGAATTCCAAAACCTAGAGAACCATTAGTCCACTCTCTGTCCTAGATGGAGGTACCCTAGCCTATGCCTTGAGAGAGACAGGCCCATTAGTCTAGATCTCCCTTGGCTAATAGAAATAGATCTGCTACCCCGGTCTAACATCCTCATTCTCCCACACCTTAACATTGTTGTATTTCCCCATCATCGACCACGCATCAAAGGAGTCCATCCTCAGCTAGGTGCCAGCGCCACCCACGAACACACGAAGTTTGATCTCAAAGAAGAAATGACAGCCTTGCGCCGACAAATGCACCAGATCAAGAACAGAAAGACCGAAGGCGAGGGCCATTGGATGACAAAAAAACGAAGTGCCTTTCACCAAGGAAAATTTGAATATTCACATCCACTTGAGTTATGCTTTGCCTCCCATTGAGAAGTATGATGGGAGTACAGACCTGTCTGACCATATTACTGCTTTCAACTCAATAACCCATGTTGGCCAACTTTATGGCCATTCCAAGTGCCTTATGTTTCCTTCTACCCTAACTATACCAATCTCTCATTGGTTCCTTCATTTCCAGGCCAACAACATCCACTCATGGGCCCAGTTGTGCGTAGACTTCAAGACTCTCTTCTTTGCATCAAAGACCAGGATCGTGATAGCAAGCGAGCTGGGCAACATAATGAGTCCCTTTACTCGTATGTGAATTGCTTAAATAAAGAGCCTAACCAAACTAAAGAGCAGACAAGAACAACTTGGTAGTCGCCCTATGTTCAAGGATAAGGTATTGATCCCTAATATGGAGAGAGTTGTAGAAGCATCTAGCCTCTTCCTTAACTAATTAGTTCAAAGATCCATAGGCATACTGAGGGAGGAAGAGGCTGGCATCTCCAATAATGACGAGGAGAGCAGGCGAAACAACAAAGCTGGCCCAAGGGAAGACAACAACCACCAAAGGAATGGTCGATAGGAGAATGACAAGAAGCGTTCAGAAGATGGTTGTGCTTCTAGCCCAGGTACACAAATTATATAACTCTAGGTCATGATATAGAAACAATCTATCTTGCCATGCGGGATTAAGTGCCATTTCAGCGGTCGCCTCCTTTCCAGTCTGGACGGAGGGAGAAGCCCGAGTGTAATAGGAAGTATTGTAAATTCCATCAGTTCAATGGCCACTCCACCCATCTTAAGGATGAAATAAAGCGGTTGATTCGCGAAGGCGTATCGGTGTAGTATGTTAGGTAATAGGTAGAACAACGTAATGCCCAAGCAAATTCATCTATCCAACCCTAACGGGCTGATGACAACAATGAGGTCGCAATCATCACAGATCAATCTGTGGTGGCCCGTACATGGTCGGGAAGCAAAGTGTATTCGGTCGACCTTCGGGCCCTAATGGCTCCAAAGGTTAAGGAATAAGTAGATGACAACACTTTTGCCATAGAAGATAAGAGACGAGTTGGATTCCCCCATCATTACCCGATGCTCATATTAGTTAGTGTCGCTAGTACAAAGGTGGATCGGTTTTCACTGATGGGGATAGCTATGTCAATGTAATGTTCAAGGAAGTTTTTGACAAAATGAAGCTTCCCATCTCCATCCTTGCTCCTTGTGCATTGGCCATCTGCGGGTTCAATGGTCTTTGCATGGTACCCTTAAGGATAACTTCTCATATAGTCACTTTCGTCTAAGGACCTAACGGCCAAAATTCAGGTAAATTTTGTTATAGTGGACTGGATGTCCGCCTAATATTTTAATAAGTAGACCAACACTAGCAAATCTAGATGGAATCATAGCCTATTAGTGGCTAACAATGAAGTTCCTAGTCGGAGGAGGGATAGGGTGCATCCCAAGAAATCAGTAGGCTGCCGGAGACTGCTATAGCAAATCAGTCCAACAAACAAAACATGGGGTCCTCATGCTACAACTATTAGCAATGCTTAATGACGGTACACCCAAGAGAACGTAAGAGCCCTCCAATGCTTCTGTTCATGCCGAGAACGCCCATGGCCTTGAATTTAAAGCGTTTATAACAATGGATTCACCCATGAGAACCCGTGAACCACTCAATGCTCCCATTCATGCTGGGGTCCATAAAGAAAACAAGGTTTTCGTGGACCAATTTTCCCTAGCTAGCCTACACAAGACAAAGGGCTTATAAATATATGATAAGAGAAGGTTCAGCCTCACTGGTAAGCGAAGCCATCAGATACCACAACCCCCCTCTCAATGCCGACAAACTCATTTGTAAGAGCAGGAGGTGACCATAGCCCTCATGCTCGAGCACAAACATTCATCTTGGCTAAGGGAGTCATTGAGTGCATGATACATGCGCTGGACTAGTGTGATTTGGAAACGAGCGAAGAGGAAGATGATGATGATCCTCTCATCTCCCGCATGGGAAAATCAAACCCTAAGGGTGGGCCGATAACTCCGCTTGAAGGAGTATCAATCGACAACAATGATCCTAGCAAGGTTATCCAAATAGGCATGAAACTAAGCCTGGAGATAAGAGAAGAGCTAATATGTTTCCTAAAGAAAAGCAAAGATGAGTTTTCCTGGAGGCTCACCGACATGACTATCATGGATCCTTCAATCGTCTGCCACACCCTCAACATTGATCTGAAAGCTTACTCCATCAGACAAAGAGGAAACCCCTCAACCTAGAAAGATATAGAGTGCACAAGAAAGAGGTAGAAAAATTCCTTGCTAATGGGTGTGAAGCAAAATACCCGGTCTGGGTAGCCAATCCAGTACTAGTTCGCAAGCCATGTAGGGGCCTGGAGAACCTACATATATTTCTTAAACCTCAACAGGTATTCCCAAAAGACAGTTTCCCACTGCCTCGCATCGATCAACTTATGCAAGCAACTAGCAGGAATGAGCTCCTCACATTTTTGGACGCCTACTCTGGGTATAACTAGATTGCTATGCAGGGTCTGGACCAAGAGCACACCTCATAATTGCATGGCTCTCTATTAAAATATCATGCCATTTGGAATCTGCAACATAGGTGCAACCTACTAGCGGCTCATCAATATAATGTTTGCCCAACAAATCAGTCGGCCCATTAAAGTTTACATGGATGATATGCTTTGTGAAGTCTGAGAAAGCTGACAGGCATGTAAAGAACCTGGCTGAGACTTTCAACATCCTCGACTAATATATTGAAATGGTGGAATAGGGAAAGTAAAAGGTTGAATTCAGGAAATACTAAAAACAAATGGTTGTTTGTTTTCAACCGGTAGATAGATGAAAGGGCACAGGAAACCAAAAAAGCTCGAAATGGGTACCGATACGGCTAACCGTTTCGCAGATTTTACCATGCACCGGACGCCAAAATACACAAATGAAAATACTACGGAGATCAGCACGATGAGACGAAAAAGATAGTACACAGATATCGATGACATCACCAACCTATCAAAACTCGATATTCGCTACCGAAAATGCTGCTAAAACGCGAAAATAATATAAACAGAGCTAGAGCAGTCCAAATTTGGTGAATCGAATTATGACGCCTCACTTAGAAAGTGGTCTACATTTTTCTTATATAAAAATATTCAGATTTCAAAAATATTTTATTTTCATCACATTAATTGATTTTAAATTTTAAATTGAAATTTCACAACCAAACAAACTTTCATATTTTTTGACAAAAATTTGCAACTTGCTATGTTTAAATAAACGTATTCCAAATATCAAATTTTCATTGCAAAAATTTAATTTTTTATTTTCATGAAAAATTTAGTTAATTACGTTATTTTAAATCGTTAAAATTTATGGGTCGTTACATGGCATATTAATCTATGTAGAAGGTAAATCCATAGATGAGATTTACCAATAATCCAAGGATTCACAAGACAAGAAGATGTTTTAGCCTTCTCATAAGTATCAGTAGAAATGCCGTTTAACTCGGAAATGACTATTTTCGAATATTGATTTGAATTTATACAACACAAGACAACTCATAAGTAAAATGATAGGATATGATATCATAGTTAATTAGAGTTGGAACTATGTATATTATATTGAATAGTGCTACGACATAGGTGTTATAATCGATTTGTGAAAATGATGATTTGAGAATTTGTTTGCTGTATGTGACTCGGTGTATAACTTATATGCCCCATAGAACCCGACATGACACATTCATTTATATTACATTGCACGATTATACTCAGAGCTAGATGTCTTGCCCAACTCGAGGTTTTTTTTTGTGAAAACTCCTTGGGTTAGACAGAGGTGGAATAGGGAAAGTTTTCTTTCGTTGTTCGGTCTGGAAAGTTTCTAGGATTCATAGTGAGCACCAAAGGGATAGAGGCTAACCCTTAAGATTCGGGAAATCCAAGGTATGCAAGTACCTTGCACCGTTAAACAGGTATAGAGCCTGAATGCGATGATTACGATTAAGCCGTTTTACGTCGAAGGCAATGGACTAGTGTGTGCCTTTCTTTGACCTTGTCAAGAAGGGAAAATCATTTGTTTGGAGCAAAGAATACACCAAGCTTTCAAAGATCTAAAGCAGCATCTTGCCAGACCCCCATACATTTCAAGCCTATAGATAGGGAGGATTTATACTTATACTTAGAAGTTACTGACCGTGCGATCAGTGCTTTACTGGTTTGGGAGTAAGAGAAAATACAGTGGCTGGTATGCTATGTAAGTAATAGTTTGTCAAGCCTTAAAACGATACACACAAGGCTAGAGAAGTTGGCTTTTCTACCTCCTGATGGTGGTCCGATGCCTTCGGTCATATATCTAAGCTCACCCAATCAAGCTCCTTCTTAACCAGCCGCTGAAGTAAATTGTAATGACCATAATTTTGACTAACATTATTTAGGACATTTAATTAGATAAATAAAATAAAATAATGTAAATGGTCAAGGGATTGAGATTTGTATAATAATAAGGTAGCCGCGCCTTAAATAATATAAGCAAAGGAGAATTAAAATGAAGTAAGAGGAATAAGATAAGGGAAAAATAGGAATAGGCTATGTTCTTACACCCTAAATCCTCCTTACCTTCATTCCTTATTCAGTATCAACATTTGCAAACAAAACTAAAATACCTAAGGAGTTTGGCTAACTAACATTAAAGGATTCAAGAAGAAGAAAACTAAGATTCAAGTAGGAAGCTTAAGCAAATCAATCCAAAGAACAAATCTCAACCTTCTTAATCCCAAGATAAGGTGAATAATAATTCTTACATCTCATTTTTATTTATTTTGGTTTCTAGTTAAGATCCGAATAGATTTTGCAAATAATATGCCATGATTTGATTATTTAAATGGATATATATATATATATGCTTGTTGATAAATTATGTTGTTTCATATGGATTTTACGATAAGTTTAGATTTGAAAAGCCTATTAAATGACATCCAAATAGCTTGCGTTATTTATATATGGTCAAAAACATTATTTTAGAAGTGGGTTTCAAGTTTCATAATTTTCTAAGTTGTTGTGGATTTATTATGAATTTTCTATGAAAGAAAATGGCCAAAATTAGGTTTAAATTATTTTCAGCAGTTATATGTTAGCCTTAGGTCTGAAATTTAAATATGTTAGAAAACATATTAAAAGTGATTTATGGAAATTTTTGGAGAATTTTCCAATGTATTTTATTATGGATATAAAATTATTTAAGGTATGGGACTTAAATGTTTTATATGTTTCGAAAAGGTGAAGGGCTAATTTGTTAAATGTTTGAAATTGTTAATTACTGAATTCGGCAGCACTTTTAGAAAAAGATTTTAAAAAGGAATTGGCAACCAATTGTATGTTGAAAAATAAGGAAAGTTAGTTGGAAAGAAATTAATTTAAAAGGCTTATAGTCAGTTTTACAAAAATTTACCGCTTTGCCACTTCCTTCAGCTACCTTTCGACCCCATACTTCCACCCCTAACCAAGTCGAAACCAATACACATGATATCAACTCTTTGGTACGTAGTGGATTCGAGAAAGGCGGAAGGTATAGGGTCGAAACCATGCTTTCGAAGGGGTAGAAGGTATTTTTATTAACTTTAGATTATTTTGTTTAGAACTGATACTTTCGAAAGGTTGGGGTTAGCTTTCGACTTAGCCAGCTTGCTTTTGTTTATATAAGAAGGGGTTTTGAAAGGGTTTCCGCTTTTTTTTTCAAAATGAAACTTTCAAAAGGGGTCGAAACCCATGCTGTCGCATTTAACCCTTTGAACTAATGCTTTCAAAAGGGTGCTTTTGCCTTTAAACTTTAAAGCTGCTTCCTAACATTTCAAAAGGGTTGATTTTTAAACCACCCTCTTTCTTTTACTTTAGATGCTTTCGAAAGCAATGTTTTCGCCCTAGTTCTTTACGACCCTGGTTTATATTAAAAGTTAAACCCAAAGGTTTTGAAAGAGATGACTGTAAATAGTTTCGAAGCTATGTTCCACAAACTTTTAGTTGAACCCAATACCTTCGAAAGTTATGTTTTAAGTGGGGAATTTTAATTCTTTCGAAAGGTTTATAATATGAGTTTCGAATCCTTATGTGGGGTTGCTCCCGTTAGGGTATATTCACATCTACTCTAGATTGGATTTGGTTGTATGCATGTGGAGATGTGAAAATACTCGGATTCTCGATAAGGTTGGTAGGGTCTAGCTTGTACATTTTTTGAGAGCCATCGTACAAGTATATCGTCGAGAGGTATATTTCTAGTAAGGGGGGTGCACCCTTCTAGTCATTGTTGGAAAATTTTCCTTTTTATATTTTTGACTAAAACCCCCGAATTAATTCTTTCATAGTTGCATCGGGAAGTGTATTGCACACTTCACGATGTTTAATTATTTGCGTCCACCCTTTGTGCTTGGATGTTGTTCTTATGAGAGAAAACTCATTCCGTGTTTTGAGACGTGGTCTCATATTTTGTTTATGTGTTCCATTTTTATTTGAAGTTTACTCATACCAGATTTATTGTCTGGCCCGAGTTATTTGTTTTCCCTAAACTCTTGGGTACTCATTTATATTTGAGTAGTCTGGAAGTGACAGGTTTCTTAGGGCTCTTTTGAAGATGATGGATGTTGGCGTCAAAATTGGCCACCAACACCCAATTATGTAAAAGTACCAATATCCAATCCAATCACATAAATATGAAAAGAAATAAATGAATAACAAAATTAAAATAATCAGAAAGCAAGTAAAAAGGGACAAGATTTATAGTGGTTGGCTAACTCTGGCCTATATTCACTCATAAATAATATGTTTTATTATACTGAAGTTTGTTTACAGTTACAATCCGAAATCTAAGAATAAAATTGGCAGAGTGTAGCCTAGGTTGAAGATAAAGAGAAGCAAAAAAAGTTCCTTTTTCTAACGCCGTGCCTACTGTATTTATAAGGGAAGGCATGCACGGATCGGGCTGAAATTTTGACAGAAGGTTCGAGAGACCAAGACGAGGCCACTCAAAAATTTCTAGGCCCATTAGGGCCCATAATAGGGATGGGTACCAATTCCTATTAGTGTGTCTACACGGGCTGCGATCCCTATGAGGGATGCCCCATGATGTTTGATACCTGCTCCCCAAATTTCATGCAATTCCGACGTACGGTTTGTGAGATATCGCATTTTCCGTGAAGTAGTGTTGCTTGAATTCTAATTTCTTCCGATCCCTATAGAGGGGATAGGTACTGATCCCTCCAATCTCTTCCAAATGCCATACGATCCCTAATGGAGCACCTCCATGTTGTATTATGCTTAGCCTTCAAGTTTCATGCAAATTGGATTAATAGAACTTGAGTTATTGATCAATCTTTGTTGCAATATATTGTGAAGGCTGATTATAGCCGATCCCTATGGAGGGATAGGTACCGATCCCTCCAACTTGCTCTAAATGATATGAAATCCCTATGGGGTTTCCACATGTTGTAATTAGCTTGTTCTCCAAGTTTCATGTCAACTGGATGTGTAAATGTTGAGATATTGATCGATCTTTTCTATAAAGTTGGGTTTAGTCGACCCCTAAGAGGGAAGAGGGCCGATCCCACTTTCTTCATCCTTTTGATGTGCGATACCTAGGGTAGGTTCCCTAGGGTCCCCACATCTTGCTCACAAAATTTTATATACATTGGACTTTTGAATTTTGAGATATTGATTATTTTCCATTGAGTTGTACTTGCTAGGCTAAAATATGCTGATCCCTTTTATACCAATCCTATTTTATGCGACCCCTTTCTTAAGTGAAGTAATTTGCCCATAACTTGCGCATACAAACTCCAAACAACTTGAGACTTGAAATGTAGCCTCGTGGGGCCTTCCTTGTCACTTATACCGGTCTCATCCAGTTTGGGACAAAATATGAGGACATGTATCGATCCCCTAGGGGAAGGGATACGCACCGATCCCCTGCCTAGGTGAGGTACTAATCTGTACTTAGAATATTCTGGAGATTCTATCTTTTGGTATCGGTTGATCGTCCACTTCATATCATTGCTTGCATTTGATTTCTGGACCTCATAATCATCATGCTTCACTAATGGCCTTGATGACCGTGAAGTTTGTTGGGTAAAATCCGTCTGTCTACTACCTTGGCAAAAGGTGGGTTAACATTTTGCCCCCCAAAACATGTCTTGCGATAGGAAGGTGTGTTTTAAATTGCCATAAATCAAAAATCCAAAATCCATAACCCATTGATAGCCGTATTTTCCAATCTAGAATCCAATCCAAATCCATGGTCTCTGCGGATCGTTTTATCCGAATCTGCATTCATCCAAAGCCAAATCCATTGCTATTCGAAACTGATATCCAAATCCATGACCTCTCCGGGTTGTTATCCTAATCCAAATCCTTGATCTCACCGGATCCTTGCAGAGCATAATCCGTACTCCACAACCTGAGTAGGCTGATCCATCGCATTCGAGCAAAACGACCTACCCTTTGCCAGATTGTAACGACCCTGAATTTTTGACATTTGAAATGTGAATATTTAATTGAGTTTAAATACTCGAATGATAGTTGATTTGAAATTCAAATACCAGAATGAATTTGGCAATTTAATTTGTGAATTTAATTGTATGAGATTGGGTAAAATTTTGAAATTGGAATTTCAAGCTTGTTAAAAGTAATCTGAAGGCTTAGAAAATTTATATTGATAATACTGAAGGTATTGGAACTTTCAGAATTGAATTTGAAACTGTTTTGTACAGTTTTGAATTTTATCGTTTAAATCAATATTTGAAAATAGCGTTCCAGTTCCATTGGATCCGTAATATTATATTATTATCGGATTTCAATTTTCGTAATGTTTGGAGTGATCGTTTGGCCGTACGATAAGCAAACGCACTGAAATTAAATCGAAATTCAATTTAATAAATGGTCCAAAAAGCTATCTTCTCCATACGATTGAATTTGGACCCGAAACTTTTTCCATTGTGTTTGGAATAGGCGTATAATTAACATTACGAACGCCTAGCGGCACGCCTCGATAGGAGGTCAAGATTTTGAGATGCATTTATCGGAACGATTTGAATTTGAATTTAAATAAATTGATACATTGTTTAACCAGTTGAAATTATTTCACGTCAAAACTTTTTCCTTTCATTTCATATTCACTGTAGCCTGATAATGTGTCACGTCTGTTCTCCTTTTTCAAATCATCGTGTTCCCTTTCCTTCATAATTCATGCATCTTATCCTTTTCCTCATTTCAAACGAAATATCTCGTTCCAAAGCAAGAAAAACAATGGCCGAAGCCCTTTCGTCCAAAATAAAATATATAAAATGAACAACTCAGTCTCGTTCAAAAATAAATCAGAGCAAAGCCAGACCGAAAATTCCCTTTCCTCCTCTAAAATCGAACGCAACTCGTTCATTCAGTAAATAAAAATGGCGAGCTACTTTTCATGGGTTGATTCGAAAATCGAAATCGAAGGGGGATTAAATCGACTCCGTCTTGGTTGGGCATCGCGTGCGAAGGGGAGGGCTGCCGTCGTGACTCCGATGGGGTATCGTGGGGTTGCGCATCGAGGCGGGGCTTAGGGCAGGAGGCTCTGAAACTCGTTCGACGTGAAGGGAAGTCGATTGAAATCGCAAGAGAGAGGAGCAGTCGTGCTATTTCTGGGAACGTTGGAGGCGTTCGTTCGTGAGATGGTTGATGGTCTCGAGGCGATTTCGTGCGCTTGGAGGCGAAGAGAGGCAACTCGAACTCGTACGCATGAACTCGGTGGTTTGGTGGTTTGGTTTTCGAATTAGCAGTAAGGTATATTTTTATTTTATTTTAGTAAATTGTATACTAGTATAGATATGGGAAAAAAATAGAAATATGTAGATGTATATATATGTTGGAATTTTTAAAATGTTAGATTTAAAATCTGTATGGGTTATTAACAATTAAATGCAGTTTATATAAAAATATATATATAGAAAGATTTCTAAAAGTTTATATAAATTAGATTTTAAGATCAATAAATTATTTTTAGAAGTATATATATATAGGTATATACAGTAAAGTTATAAAATATTCTATTTTGTAAAAATAATAATATAAGTTTTGGAAATTATAGGAATTTATGGAAAGATTTGATTTTAAAATCTATACGGGTTATTTTTATAAATATACTTATAGAGTTTCTAAATGAGAAATAAAAATGTATACGCTTATATCCATTTTAAGCCTACTAGTTTGATTTTAAGAAAGAAAGAAAAAAATGATAAAAAATAATAATTAGTTTAAATGAAAACATTTGTTTAAATTAAAATTATTAAATTAATTGTTCGATTTATTTCAAATATTGATAAACTGTATAAATATTTATACAAGGTTAAGATTGCAAAGAAACAAACCGGTTTGAATTGGAAAGCAAACAAAATCAAAGGTGAGATCTTCTCACTCAAAATGAAAATTTGATTTTGCAGTTATTGTTTGATTGACTGTTTGGATGTGATACTATATATATAGTAGTATATAGCAATATATATATATATATAGGAATATGTACATATTGGTGATTGATTTTCCCGCATTATATAGCGGATGAGACCCTATTGCACCGCATAATAGCGGATGATATTTTATAAATCCCATATACCGCGATATTCCACCTCGCAGTGGAATTGGTATTGTGCTAACATCTGTGGATGCAGGGAAATAGGTTGGAGGGATCCAACAGGATTTCTCAAAACATTTGAATTGGTTTCATATGTTGTGTGATTGATTATTTATAATCTGTGTATGATTATATCTGTGATTGAATGTGTTGAAGGCTATAATTTAGCCGAATGTATTTTTTGTATCGTTGGATACCAGAAATAAATGAAATTGGATTTTTGAAAATTTAAATTGGAAATTTTAAATAAATTCTTTTTGAAAGAATTGAATAATTTAAAAGAAGGATTTTAAAAGCGTAAAGTTGGTTTTTGTAATCTTATTGAATTATTTCCAAATTATGGGAAAAGATTCTTATAAATGGATCTTGAATAGTATTATTCGAAAGTTGGGAAATTTATTTTAAATGGAATTTTAAATGGTTTGGAAGAGATAAAGGAATTTGTTTTAAAAGGTGATAGATGTGTTTGAAATCAAATTGATAATTGATTTTGTATTTGAAAAATAAATCTTTGGGAAATCAATATGAAAAGTTGATTTGGTGTTTGAATGGAAAAATTCGATTTGTGGTCAAATGAATTTTGAAATCAATTTGTAATTGATTTGGTGTTGAAATAGATTTGGAAATCAATTTGAAAGTTGATTTGGTGTTTGAAAGTGAATATTGGAAAACGATTTGAAAATCGTGTATAAGTGAATATTTGGAAATTTAAATTCACAATGGAATTTATAAAAGAAAGGGAAATTTGTTTTAAAAATAAACATTGATTTATTTTTAAAGTGTGGAAAATATGATTTGAAATTGGTTTTCAAATGTTGAAGTGTGGAAAATGTGATTTGAAACTTGTTTTCAAAGTGATGAAGTGTGAAAATGAATTTACAGATTTGGGATGTAAATTTGAAATAAATCGATAAGGATTTATTTAATTGGTTTAAATGAAAGTGATTTGAAATTTGTTTTCAAATGGTTGAAGTGTTAAACCGTATCTCGCGAAGAGATTTGAAATTTAATAATTTGGGAAAAATTATTTAAATTGGTTGATTGTTGTGAATGTTGTTGATAGTTAAATAACCGACTATCAATATTTGCCTTTGAAATGGCACTTGATTTGTTTTTAAAACAAACACTCATTATTCGGTTAAGCTGGGAGAGGACCTTTGTGTCAGATAACCCATTCCGAATAGTGATACGTCGTGTATGGACATTATTTGAAGACCGGTGTGAAGACCAGGTATTTGTGAAAATGAAAGGACAACCTGTCGAATGTCTCTGCACCGAGTTGCTCCGGTATAGAGATTTATATCACTCTTCTTGTAATGGGAAGTCCGGACGTGATTAGTGAATACCCGGATTGCAAGGGCTTCTTTGGAAGTGCCTTCGGTTTCGTTCGATCCCGGAACAGACTTGTATGGATGTGTGTCTGACATTACACTTTGAGATGTAAAGCTGGTTTCTATCAAATACATTTCTGTTGGTGGCGGAGAATTTATTCTCTTTGCTTAACACCCTTCTTTGAGACGTACGAGCTCAGAGGTTATGTAGTTGATGGTTACTAGTGATACATTCCCAATTTGGTAATGTGGCATACGAAGTGCTGTTGATCATTTATTGGTCAAAGTGTTGCTTTGTGAAAAAGCGTTGCTTTGTGAAAAATCGTGTCTTTGTGAAAAATGTGGCTTTGTGGACGAGACTTCGTCGAGCCTCACAACTCGGTAATGGTCGAAACAGGAATGTTGCGGCAAAGGTTTTTAGGGGTAGCGCCCCTAGGGTATGTCATTTCCTTTTGGATAAAAGGTGATATCATGGTATGGAGCCCGGATATTTTACCTATGTTGATGCTGCAAATTTATTATACTTTGTGGTTGTTGCTTTGTGGTTGAGGATCCTTGGATAAAGGTCGGTAACGACCAGGGGATGGCATAGCTCGTGTGTTAGTTACCTAGTTACAGCTTGGTTAAAGCGTGAGGTAACGTCGGCCTTGTGTTTGCAGAGATCCGGTTAGGTTCTTGGGGCGTCTTTCCAGAGGCGTTTCCATTTCGGTGTAAGGAAGTTCCTTTGCCTGACCATTTGTTGGAAATCCAAAGAAACAATACGAACCCTGTACGGTTTTAGTTGTAGAACCTGCCATTTACTTATGGTGGTCACCACTGTTTAGATGGTAGCTATAGTAGGCATACAATAATGGTTGTATGTTGGCTAAGATTGATATTATACTTTCGAAATGTTTTCCACACTAGACATTAATAATAATATCAACTGATTTTGCGTAGTAAGCATTTTTGACTATCATAAGGAGAAATCTCCTCCAATTCTGCGTTTGCATTGTGTGTGTGGCGGGAGGCCTTATGGTAGTTTCATTTTCCAAAAGCATTGCGAATTTGTTTTATTTTCTTTGTGAAAATAACTGTTTTACGATCTCACACCAGTCACCATGACTGACTCGGAGTTTATTGTTCCCTTTCTAAACTCTGGGTGCCCATAATTTTCCACACGGGCAGCCTAGAGTTATGTTATCAGGATATTCTGGATATTTTGGAGCTTTGGATATGAGCTGGATGGCGAAGCGTACTACCGTACTTGTTTATTTATTCCGCTGTGTATTCTGTATGAGGACAAGTTTATGTAACTGTCCATTGTTGTATTAAGTTGTATATTGACTGATTGATGTATGTATAAACTGATATAGTTCTTTGTTTAAAAGACTAGTGATTATCTATTATATATTGTTCCGTTGCGAATGTGAGATTCTGATATTGTTTCTGTTTCTGTTCTTCCTTTTCTTCTGTCTTCTTCTACCTCTCCTTTTTAACCCTAATGGTTCGGTTTTCCGGCATTCGATTGCGCGGCATTTGATACAGTGGACGTATTAATGTCGACTTTCGAGCGTCGAAAATTCGAAACGTTACATGTGGTATCAGGGCAGCCGGTTAAGCGATAACCCTGGCTCTGTTGGGTGTTACTCATTAGAGATAGAGTCAGTAGTACTCTAGAATAAGTGTGAGTGTAATAATAGATATGAGCGCGTATTTGTTAGTGAATACAAAAATTTGTTTTGTATTGTGTTGACTTATCGGTTGATTGTTTATAGATTCTGGTCGGTGCAGTCTGTCCAACTGAAATCGATAGGGGTTTCTAAACTTTTAAACAAGATAAATTGACACGGTATTGTTATAAAATTGGGTAAATGAAATAATTTTGCTCAAAACTATTTTTGTATAGAAAAGAAATCATTTTCTATGAATTATTATAGTATATGGATGCTTGGTTGTTAGGAAGTGATAGTATTGAAATATTATCATTGTTATATGGAAATCGAGTAAGAAATAATGGTATAACCAAAGATTTCGAGATAAATTCCTTTAACAAATGAAATTTATGAATATGAATTGAAAGTATAAGGAAATAAAATTCATATACGAATGGAATTTGTAAATGTAAATTGTAAATGAGATTTATAATTTGAAATAGAATTCCAAGAAAATAAATTTTAAATTTCCTTGTTATTGATAAAATAAATTCGAGATGAATTGAATATGGAAATTTGAAATGATGGAAAAACTCTGGAATTTGATAAAAATAGTTATGGAATGAAATTTATTAAGGTGGAAAATAAATTCGTGAACAAGTAAATTAATTTACAACTGCAAGTAAATGAAATTGAAAACTGAAATGTTGGGATTCATTTTAAATTTGTAAGTAAATGAAAAAATTAGTCAAGTGGTGTAACAACCCGACTTTTTCTCCACAGAAAGTCGCATCGTTAATTAAGAAAGAAAGAGATAGAAAAGAGAAAAGATAGAGAAGAAAGAAAGAAACACATCAGAATCTAAACAGCGGAACGAATAAATTATATTAATCAAATAAGATATTACATTGTATCATATACATCAGAGATACACAGCTCATACAACACATACTAGACAGTTATAAATATCTGTCTAATCATTACAACTCAAATATACTCAACAAATGACTCATACAGACTAACACAGCGGAACACTATATCTACGAACGCTGAAGCCTCCTGCTCCATTGCTCCTCCAAAGATTCGTCAAAGCAAAGCTGAATCCCTTGGCTACTCGTAAAAATTTGAGTACCCAAGAGTTTAATAAAACAGAAAATAAACACTTGGGTCAGACATGGGTCTGGTGTGAGTAAACGGTTTAAATTGCTTAACTTCAAAACCTTTTGAAAACAAAGGTATCACGTAAGACTCCCCACAAATAAATATGGGTAAGTTTTTACCTTACGCTAACCAAAACATTTGATAGGAAATCCAGTTATATTATAATAGGGTCTAGGGTTTTCAAGTAAAATACAGAAATAGCTGGAATGCTTACATCTCACGTTCCAACATAGTTGGGCACAACTAAATCGTACGGCACTTATTGGATTTTGGATTCCATACAATGGCAGAGCTACCGGGGTACCGCTCGTCACAGTACGTGGCCTAGATCAACGTACCGAGGATCACGCCCAATCCCCTGCAACACAAGGCCGAAACCATCCCTTACTGGATAATTCCCGCATAAGAAACCCCGCGGTTGTAGCTAGCAACCGCCCACACAGCCGAAATAAAAAGAAGGGACCTCTAGACAGGGGAATCTTATACTACTTGGGTGCTACCCACTAACCTTGCTGCACCTCCCCTGTTTTAGCCATTCCCGGTTGATGAGGCTTGAGACTACGATTACCTTTAATCAGAACACATCACTTAGAATGCTCATCGTCCACCTGACGATGTGCTGAAAGCATTCAATCCATACAAGTTCGTTCCGGGTTCGAACGAAACCGAAGGCATTATCTCGTTACACTCGTTTTGGAATCACCCTCAGAGTTAACGACAATAACCCTTGCACTCTGAATCTTCATCTTCACTTGATTCACGACCTATCGTTAATTTGGATCGATGTGGTATTCGGGTCTCCAGACCTGGAAATCCGGTATACGGAAACCCGATCCCGGTCTCATCGAAATCCAAAGCGTATCTTTTAAGGCCAAGTTGTTTAAAGGTTTAAACATTTAAACTTATTCAGGATGATATAAACAAATAGATAAATCATATTATCACAATTGATAATTCATATCAACATTCATCTCACAAAGCAGCATATATCATATATATATATGAGATATTCAAATCATCCAATATCAACCAATCACCCAATATCAAACATCCAGTATTAATCAATTATCTAAACAGAATTGATTAACTCTAATCAATTTAATTAACCTTTAATTAAATTAATTACTATTCTTTAATTACTTGGATTATCTTAATCCTGCTCACTATCATTAATTAATTACAAATTAATTAATTAAACATCTAAATGATCTTCCTTAATTAATCTCCTTTGATTAATTATCTTTAATTACATCAAGTAATTATCCTTAACCATATACAGTAATTAACCTTTAATTACTATCATTAATTACAATAACTAATGAACCTTCATTTATTTATTAACTATAATTAATTATATTAATCCTCAATTAATTACAATTAATTAATCATATTTAAATTAATTACTTTTATTAATCAACCTAGATTAATTCATTAATTAAATAATCCTTACTAATTAATTAACCTTTTAATTAATTAAATAATTAATTTTAATCAACCACTTCATTAATTAGTCTTAATTAATCATAAACGGTAATTAACAATTTGAAATTGCTTATCTTAATTAATTACTTCTTAATTAATTAACCTTGATTAATTAATCTAATTAATTAATCTTTAATTATTTCATTAAGTAATTATTAATCAATTTAAATTAACAAATAATCCTCAATTAATTACTTTATTAATTAATTTCTCTTAGTAATTAATCTTAAATTAAACACATTTAATTAATCACATTTATTAATTAACTAAACTAAAATTAAGTAATTAATTCTTTATTACTTACATAAGTAATTATCTTCTAATTACTTGCATTAAAAATCTTGATTACTTTCTTAATTAATTACTTAACCAAAATTAATTCCATCATTAAATAATTCTTAATACTTTAATTAATTAATTACTTTAAAATAATTATATTAATTAATTCCTTAATTGATAACATTAAGTGATTACCCATTAATTACTTCAACTAATTACTTCCATGAGTAATTTTCCATTAATTACTTCCATAAGTAATTACCTTCTTAATTACATTCAATTATTAACCATTTATTACTTCATTAAGTAATTATACTTAATTAATCCATAATTAAGTGATTATCTAAAATTAATTAAACAATAAATTAATTAATATCTTATATTTCAAAATCCTTAATTAAATAAGAAAAACATTCATCTTAATTAATCTCTTTACTTATTAACAAATCATATTTTAAATTAAGTATTCTCAAATTCATATCAAATTAATTAACTTCAATCAATTATATTAATTAATCCTTTAATTAATAATATCAAGTGGTTAACCATTTATCAAATTCATTTATTTACTTTCATAAGTAATTATCCTAATTACAATAAGTAATTAACTTTTAATTTATTTTACTCATTTATTATCCTTAATTAATTTCAATTTTTAAAAGATAAACTCATCATTAAAATTAAATACTTACTTCCATCATTTTGTTTAGAAATTAATTATATATATTTAAATATAATTATACTTTAAGACAAAATAATTTTAAATCCTTAATTATAACTTAATTAAAAGTTAAATTTCAAACATCTTAAAGTTTAATTTAAACAAACTTAATTGAAACAAACAAATAACTTTTTAATTAAAGGTTCAAAAACATTTGATAAAGAAAAGAATTATTTAAGAAATGACTTTAAAACAAATTCCTCTTTTAAGTTTTCAAAACCTTTAAAACATGATTTAAAGTTTTGCTCTTCTCCTGCTTCGAGTCCAACCCGTAACCCTCTCGTTTCTCTTCGAGTCGAACAGCAATCTACGCGAGCCTACCCCGAGACAAACCCAGCCTCCTCTACTTCGAGTCGAAACGCGAAAATCACGAGACTGTTCCGAGTTGCTTATCGTCTTCCCAAATCATCGAACACATCTGGTACACGAACGTGTACAAGTTCACGTGCACGCCAATTCTGGCCATCTACGATCATCGCCCCGACCTTCCTCCAGTCACCCACGACTCCACTGGCCCATTCGAACACTCAGAACGACGATACCACCTTGATATCAAAATCGAACCCAACGACCAAAAACTGGAACCCATAGCTCGACTGAAACCACCCATCGTCGACGAACTACGCCTCGAGAAGCCTCGCCGACCTCATCCCACATCGCCAAGACTCCAGCAAAACCTTTCCTCCTATCGCGATCGCCTCCGGACCATCATCCCAGTCGCAAATGCTTCGACAGTTAAGTCGATCTAAAACGACCTAAAACCCTAGATTGATCGAATTCGATCTCCTTGGCCATTGGAAAAATTCTGAAGCATTTTTCCACTCATCATCAACTCACAATCTAGCTTCGATCAAGATTTCAAGTCAGATTATTGCATGGATAATTGGCAATTCACCAAAACTCCCAAAACGAACAAACCCCAAATTATCAAGAAATACCCAACTAAAAATTACAAAACTCATATCTAAATTCATGATTTTCCATCATGATTACATGTATGTAATTCAATTTTGGATTTAAAGCAGTTGATTTTTAACATACATTTTAGTTTCACTGTAAATTCCATATTTAAAATTACCAGGTGCATTTAAAATCTTGAAACTATTTCTATAATTAATACTACGTTGTTATAATCATCTTTCATTCAAAAATCAAAGCTTAAATTTGATTATATAAGGGGATATGAATTTTCCTACATGAAGTTGAAGCCTGTAAAACAGAGAAGTGTATATATATACATTTATACAGACCTTTCACAGCCATTCACTTATATGCATACATGCATTCTCAATCAACATTCATATACAGTAATATATTATCATAATAAAATCAATCACATACATCCAAGTTTAACCACAGATGTTTAAAACTGTTTTTAAAAGTATTTACTCACCTATTATAAAACAGAGATTAGAGGTCAGTTTTTCCCAGGTTTTAAATTCTTGAATTCTGGACTTGTATTTGATTTTGTTCTGGAAAAACTTTTGAATTTCTTTGCTGTGAAAACTGCCCTTTCATGCTTGTAAATATTTGAGTCTTTAACTTGATTGTTGAGACTGAAGTCTTTGCATTTGAATTTAGTTTCCAGGTTGAAGATTGAAAAAAACTGATGTTGAGATGAATTTGAACTGAACTTGCATTTTGGTTTCTGCTTTGATTTATTATTTCTTTGTTTTCAGTTTTTGGAAAGATGAGGAGAGAAAAAGAAGATGGAGGAAGAAAAAGATTCGAACTGAAAAAATGAAAACAGGTTTCTCTACAACTATATTTTATTTATAAATGTTAAATTCTTTAAAGAAAACAAGATAATGCCACTTGTTATATTATAAATTAGACAAATGTTCATTGCATAAGTCCCTTAACTTACAAGTGTTAAAACAAGCAAAATTATGTTTAAAACCTTATTATAAAAGAAATTATATTTTAAAACCTTATTTACAAAAGTATTTATGTTTTCTTAATATGTAATTATGGATTTATATAAATTCATTTACTTATTTACAAACTATTTTAGTTTAAGAGATATTTTAAAAGGAAAGTTTATTTAAAACCATATATACACACTTATAAACATTTTAATTTGAGCATTTAAAAAGAAGACAAAACAAAGCTTGTTTAAATCCTTTTTAAACAATTTCATTTAAAATAAACAATTATCTTATATTTTGAAAATAATGGAATTAATCTAAACTAAACTTTGAAAAATATTAATTTTAAAACAAAGCTTTAAATCATACTTCATACATATATAAATTATCAATAGATTAAATTAAATTCAAAACAATCCAAATTATAACATATACATACATATATATTACAATTTGAAAATACAATCTTTAATTTAAAACAAAAGATATTTCCATTCACAATATATATCAAATATATATATATTATAAATAGAATAAAATTTTATTAGCTTTAACAAACAAGTCTTATCAATATTGCCAGATTAAATATTGATTATCCTTTAAAGATTAAATTACCAATTTAAACTAAAATTATAAAGAAAATTTATCAAATTAATTAAATTATTAATACAGATTATTAAATTTATATTACCCAAAAACCCGGGATATCACAAGTGGACTAAGTATTGAAATAAAAATTAGTAAGTGAAACTAATTGAGGAATGACAAATTTAATATGGTTTATAATGAATTGAATTCAATAATTATATATGAAAGATAAATTGAATTGAAATGGAATGGAATCAATTTAAATGATTGTTGGCTTAAGTAATCATTTAGTTGCATGAATGTTAACAAATTTGAATAGAAAGAATTATCATTTGACAAAAACGAGAATTAAATAAATCATATGAATTGATAGAAGTGAAATAAATTGATTTTTGAATCAATTGAAATGGTATGAATTCGTTTCACTTAAAAATGAATTGAAGGTAAGAAAGTGAGTTGTTAATCACTTGAATTGAATAGAAATTGAATGTAAATTAGATGAAAGCAATTTAAATTGTATCGAAACCTTATGAATTGCTAATAGAATTTATTTTGAATGCATTGCTTATGAAATCTATGTATTTACTATTGAAAATAAATGAAATGTTAATAGATTTCCTATATTTGTCACTTACGTGTTTAAAATGAGTAAGTGCAGGTTTTTGGAAGCCGTTTTGCTGCATTTGGTTGCGTAAAATGCTTAAAAATAAACTGCTTTGCTTAAAAATGCTAAAAAGGTACGCCTACGCAATACAAATAGGAAATATGAACTGTTTTTTCTGCTTTTCCGACCGAGTGGGTCGATGTATATATATTTATATCTTTTTTCAAATTGCAAAAGCTCCTCCGTACAAAGGAGACTCCGCCAAAATTTTCTGAAAATTTTGGGAGTTAGAAAATTTTCACTTAACGACAAATGATTTCAAATTGAATTTGAGATAAGGTAAATAGAACTCAATATCTAAAATGAAGTGAATTGAATTCAAATGGAATTGAAAATGCAAAGTTGAATGGAAATGAATATATAACTTTGTTTGTGAAGCGGAAATAAATATAAGAAGTATGTAAATACTTATATTGAACTTAAGAAATGAATGGTGTAATTCTTAAGTAAATGGGTATTGGGAATCCAATAAGTGAATTTAGCCATTGTTGTTAAGTAAAGTATACAGGGATTGTAAAGGCTAATGAGAATGGAATTGGATTTTGATTTCGAAGATGAATTTGAATTTCTCAACAAAAGGTATGTATTTGAATTTCAGTATGAAATTTGATGAGTTTTTGATTTTGCCACTTGGCATTTTGTTTTCTATTGGGATTTGAGAGTCCGTAGGGACATTTTGTAGTCGTACCGAGCTAGCCGCGCAAAGGAGACGCTGGTGAAATTTTTCGAAAATTTCGAGAGTTAGAAAATATTTGAGAAAATTTTGAATTCAAAATTTGAATTGTTAAGAAAACCATATTATTTGGAACTTATGGTTGATTTTGGAAAATTAGTTAAAGTGATAACGAATCTTTAATAAAAAGATTGGGTTGAGAATTTGATAAAATTGTTTGGTTTTGGTAAAATGATAAACGGGTATTGGGTCATTCTTCTTGACTTGTAATTTCGGGACGAAATTCTTTTAAGGGGAGAAGATTGTAACGACCCTGAATTTTTGACATTTGAAATGTAAATATTTAATTGAGTTTAAATACTTGAATGATAGTTGATTTGAAATTCAAATACCAGAATGAATTTGGCAATTTAATTTGTGAATTTAATTGTATGAGATTGGGTAAAATTTTGAAATTGGAATTTCAAGCTTGTTAAAAATAATCTGAAGGCTTAGAAAATTTATATTGATAATACTGAAGGTATTGGAACTTTCAGAATTGAATTTGAAACTGTTTTGTTCAGTTTTGAATTCTATCGTTTAAATCGATATTTGAAAATAGCGTTCCGGGGCATAGTCTCGGAATTCGACGAAACCAGTTCCATTGGATCCATAATATTGTATTATTATTGGATTTCAATTTTCGTAATGTTTGGAGTGATCGTTTGGCCGTACGATAAGCAAACGCACTAAAATTAAATCGAAATTCAATTTAATAACTGGTCCAAAAAGCTATCTTCTCCATACGATTGAATTTGGACCCGAAACATTTTCCATTGTGTTCGGAATAGGCATATAACATTACGAACGCCTAGCGGCACGCCTCGATAGGAGGTCAAGATTTTGAGATGCATTTATCAGAATGATTTGAATTTGAATTTAAATAAATTGATACATTGTTTAACCAGTTGAAATTATTTCACGTCAAAACTTTTTCCTTTCATTTCATATTCACTGTAGCCTGATAATGTGTCACGTCTGTTCTCCTTTTTCAAATCATCGTGTTCCCTTTCCTTCATAATTCACGCATCTTATCCTTTTCCTCAGTTCAAACGAAATATCTCGTTCCAAAGCAAGAAAAACAATGGTCGAAGCCCTTTCGTCCAAAATAAAATATATAAAATGAACAACTCAGTCTCGTTCAAAAATAAATCAGAGCAAAGCCAGACCGAAAATTCCCTTTCCTCCTCTAAAATCGAACGCAACTCGTTCATTCAGTAAATAAAAATGGCGAGCTACTTTTCATGGGTTGATTCGAAAATCGAAATCGAAGGGGGATTAAATCGACTCCGTCTTGGCTGGGCATCGCGTGCGAAGGGGAGGGCTGTCGTCGTGACTCCGATGGGGTATCGTGGGGTTTCGCGTCGAGGCGGGGCTTAGGGCAGGAGGCTCTGAAACTCGTTCGACGTGAAGGGAAGTCGATTGAAATCGCAAGAGAGAGAAGCAGTCGTGCTATTTCTGGGAATGTTGGAGGCGTTCGTTCATGAGATGGTTGATGGTCTCGAGGCGATTTCGTGCGCTTGGAGGCGAAGAGAGGCAACTCGAACTCGTACGCATGAACTCGGTGGTTTGGTGGTCTGGTTTTCGAATTAGCAGTAAGGTATATTTTTATATTATTTTAGTAAATTGTATACTGGTATAGATATGGGAAAAAAAACAGAAATATGTTGATGTATATATATGTTGGAATTTTTAAAATGTTAGATTTAAAATCTATATGGGTTATTAACATTTAAATGCAGTTTATATAAAAATATATATACAAAAAGATTTCTGAAAGTTTATATAAATTAGATTTTAAGATCAATAAATTATTTTTAGAAGTGTATATATATAGGTATATACAGTAAAGGTATAAAATATTTTGTTTTGTAAAAATATATATATAAGTTTTGGAAATTATAGGAATTTATAGAAAGATTTGATTTTTAAAATCTATACGGGTTATTTTTATAAATATACTTATGGAGTTTCTAAATGAGAAATAAAAATGTATATGCTTATATCCATTTTAAGCCTACTAGTTTGATTTTAAGAAAGAAAGAAAAAAAATGATACAAAATAATAATTAGTTTAAATGAAAACATTTGTTTAAATTAAAATTATTAAATTAATTGTTCGATTTATTTCAAATATTGATAAACTGTATAAATATTTATACAAGGTTAAGATTGCAAAGAAACAAGCCGGTTTGAATTGGAAACCAAACAAAATCAAAGGTGAGATCTTCTCACTCAAAATGAAAATTTGATTTTGCAGTTATTGATTGATTGACTGTTTGGATGTGATACTATATATATAGTAGTACATAGCAATATATATATATTGGAATATGTATATATTGGTGATTGATTTTCCCGCATTATATAGCAGATGAGACCCTATTGCGCCGCATAATAGCGGATGATATTTTATAAATCCCATATACCGCGATATTCCACCTCGAAGTGGAATTGGTATTGTGCTAACATCTGTGGATGTAGGGAAATAGGTTGGAGGGATCCAACAGGATTCCTCAAAACATTTGAATTGGTTTCATATGTTGTGTGATTGATTATTTATAATCTGTGTATGATTATATCTGTGATTAAATGTGTTGAAGGCTATAATTTAGCCGAATGTATTTTTGGTATCGTTGGATACCAGAAATAAATGAAATTGGATTTTTGAAAATTTAAATTGGAAATTTTAAATAAATTCTTTTTGAAAGAATTGAATAATTTAAAAGAAGGATTTTAAAAGCATAAAGTTGGTTTTTGTAATCTTATCGAATTATTTCCAAATTATGGGAAAAGATTCTTATAAATGGATTTTGAATAGTATTATTCGAAAGTTGGGAAATTTATTTAAAATGGAATTTTAAATGGTTTGGAAGAGATAAAGGAATTTGTTTTAAAAGGTGATAAACGTGTTTGAAATCAAATTGATAATTGATTTCGTATTTGAAAATAAATCTTTGGGAAATCAATATGAAAAGTTGATTTGGTGTTTGAATGGAAAAATTCGATTTGTGTTGAAATGAATTTTGAAATCAATTTGTAATTGATTTGGTGTTGAAATAGATTTGGAAATCAATTTGAAAGTTGATTTGGTGTTTGAAAGTGAATATTGGAAAACGATTTGAAAATCGTGTATAAGTGAATATTTGGAAATTTAAATTCACAATGGAATTTATAAAGGAAAGGGAAATTTGTTTTAAAAATAAACATTGATTTATTTTTAAAGTGTGGAAAATATGATTTGAAATTGGTTTTCAAATGTTGAAGTGTGGAAAATGTGATTTGAAACTTGTTTTCAAAGTGATGAAGTGTGGAAATGAATTTACAGATTTGGGATGTAAATTTGAAATAAATCGATGAGGATTTATTTAATTGGTTTAAATGAAAGTGATTTGAAATTTGTTTTCAAATGGTTGAAGTGTTAAACCGTATCTCGCGAAGAGATTTGAAATTTAATAATTTGGGAAAAATTATTTAAATTGGTTGATTGTTGTGAATGTTGCTGATAGTTAAATAACCGACTATCAATATTTGCCTTTGAAATGGCACTTGATTTGTTTTTAAAACAAACGCTCATTATTCGGTTAAGCCGGGAGAGGACCTTTGTGTCAGATAACCCATTCCGAATAGTGATACGTCGTGAATGGACATTATTTGAAGACCGGTGTGAAGACTGGGTATTTGTGAAAATGAAAGAACAACCTGTCGAATGTCTCTGCACTGAGTTGCTCCGGTATAGAGATTTATATCACTCTTCTTGTGATGGGAAGTCCGGACGTGATTAGTGAATACCCAGATTGCAAGGGCTTCTTTGGAAGTGCCTTCGGTTCCGTTCGATCCCGGAACAGACTTGTATGGATGTGTGTCTGACATTACACTTTGAGATGTAAAGCTGGTTTCTATCAAATACATTTCTGTTGGTGGCAGAGAATTTATTCTCTTAGCTTAACACCCTTCTCTGAGACGTATGAGCTCAGAGGTTATGTAGCTGATGGTTACTAGTGATACATTCCCAATTTGGTAATGTGGTATACGAAGTGTTGTTGATCATTTGTTGGTCAAAGCGTGGCTTTGTGAAAAAGCGTGGCTTTGTGGACGAGACTTCGTCAAGCCTCACAACCCGGTAATGGTCGAAACAGGAATGTTGCGGCAAAGGTTTTTATGGGTAGCGCCTCTAGGGTATGTCATTTCCTTCTCGATAAAAGGTGATATCATGGTATGGAGCCCAGATATTTTACCTATGTTGATGCTGCAAATTTATTATACTTTGTGGTTGTTGCTTTGTGGTTGAGGATCCTCGGATAAAGGTCGGTAACGACCGGGGGATGGCATAGCTCGTGTGTTAGTTACCTAGTTACAGCTTGGTTAAAGCGTGAGGTAACGTCGGCCTTGTGTTTGCAGAGATCCGGTTAGGTTCTCGGGGCGTCTTTCCAGAGGCGTTTCCATTTCGGTGTAAGGAAGTTCCTTTGCCTGACCATTTGTTGGAAATCCAAAGAAACAATACGAACCCTGTACGGTTTTAGTTGTAGAACCTACCATTTACTTATGGTGGTCACCACTGTTTAGATGGTAGCTATAGTAGGCATACAATAATGGTTGTATGTTGGCTAAGATTGATATTATACTTTCGAAATGTTTTCCACACTAGACATTAATAATAATATCAACTGATTTTGCGTAGTAAGCATTTTTGACTATCATAAGGAGAAATCTCCTCCAATTCTGCGTTTGCATTGTGTGTGTGGCGGGAGGCCTTATGGTAGTTTCATTTTCCAAAAGCATTGCGAATTTGTTTTATTTTCTTTGTGAAAATAACTATTTTACGATCTCACACCAGTCACCATGACGGACTCGGAGTTTATTGTTCCCTTTCTAAACTCTGGGTGCCCATAATTTTCCACACAGGCAGCCTAGAGTTATGTTATCAGGATATTCTGGATATTCTGGAGCTTTGGAGATGAGCTGGATGGCGAAGCGTACTACCGTACTTGTTTATTTATTCCGCTGTGTATTCTGTATGAGGACAAGTTTATGTAACTGTCCATTGTTGTATTGAGTTGTATATTGACTGATTGATGTATGTATAAACTGATATAGTTCTTTGTTTAAAAGACTAGTGATTATCTATTATATATTGTTCCACTGCGAATGTGAGATTCTGATATTGTTTCTGTTTCTGTTCTTCCTTTTCTTCTGTCTTCTTCTACCTCTTCTTTTTAACCATAATGGTTCGGTTTTCCGGCATTCGATTGCGCGGCATTTGATACAGTGGACGTATTAATGTCGACTTTCGAGGGTCGAAAAGTCGAAACGTTACACCAGGCATAGTCCATACTTGACGACCTTGATCTCTCCGGATCCTTGTTGAGCACAATCCATACTCAACGACATGAGTAGATCGATCCATCGCATTCGAGCGAAGCGACCTACCCCTTTCCAAGCATAGTCCATACCTGACGATCTTGATCTCTCTGGATCCTTGCCGAGTACAATCCACTCGACGACCTGAGTAGGTCGATCCATCGCGTTCGAGCGAAGCGACCTACCCTTTGCCAGGTATAGTCCATACCTGACGACCTTGTTGGGTTTTATTCTTCGGCATCGACACCCAGTTAAGGACTTAATCCATGATGCATAAGTCCGTTTCATCATGTTCGCCCGACGAAAAGACCCATTCCTTGCGATTGTTATCCCGTCTCTCCGGACATGACAATAATCGTGACCTATATTATCTATTACATTGATCCAAATTTAAGCATTCCTAAGTCCATTTCCCAAAATATAAAATAAGAATCCGCACAACCAATAAACTAGAGTTGAAATAAAAACTAGAAAAATAAGAGTTTGAAGCAAACAAGAACTAAAAAAACAAATTTCACAAACCTGAGCACAACGGTTTATCATCATCTCAGAGCATGCCTATGGATCGTCCTCGATCCTGTACATGTGCAAGTGACATAACCATCCTATTATGGAGTTTGTTACTTATTCCATGCCATCCCAATCAGTTGATGATAAGTTGATGATGATGCCTCGATCCAGTGCCTTATTCATTCGAGGTTGACGGTGGCTACTCCTGTTCCACCGCCACAGCCCAAGTCCTTACATATTATTGTAATTGACCATTCCTCACATGTTCCTCAATGATATCTTTCAAATGCCTGTAGTCATTTGTATTATACCCATTCAGCTCATGGAACATGCAGTGCTTTTATGATGTCCGTTCACGTTCGGAGAGTTCCCTCCTTGCCGACCTTCGATACGGAAGGCATCCTCGAGTATCCAGATATATCCGTTCTAGGGTTTCATTCAATTCCGAGTAAGAAGAGAATCTGAGTTCCCCCAATGTTGCTTCGATCCATCGAAGCTATTATCCATGTTCTGTTTACCCTTGTCCTTTCCTGATCTTTACCGGGCGGTTCTCCACCCCGTACTGTATTAACTTCCATTGCCTCTTTATCAGCTTTCGTATATTCTTGTCGTAGAAACCTTTCTGATTCATAGTAGAATTCCCTAAGATCCATCGGTGGATCCCGTATCAGTGATATCTTAACATCTGAATTATCTGCAACTCCTGACACTGCCGCCATCAAAACCATCGATGGATCTGGTCGATCCACCGAAACAACTGCCGCATTGAATCTGAATAAGAAATTCTTGAGTGATTCTCTTGCCCACTGCTTTACTGATGTCGATGTCATCACATTCTTGGGTCTTGTAATGTGAACCCGAAACTGCTTCATAAATCTTTCGACCAATTTCGTCCATGTACTAATATAACCGCTCTCCAACTGTCTGAACCATAGCGCAACTACATCTGTTAAGTACAGGTGGAAGCATCATGCCAGGACTTCTTCTAAAGCCCCCAATACTTCCATATGCCATATATACCTCATCATAAGCATAGTTGGATCCGACTTCCCGTCATAAGCTTCCAGTGTTGGTAGTTTGAATTCTGGTGGATTCCTAGCATTCCTGATATTAGGAGCGAATGGACTTCTATTTACATCCTCCAGATCTATGTTCACTAATCCTCCACGCATAGCTCACTTGATCATCTTTACAAACCTGTCATTGTCTTCCTATGGTATTATGCTATCATCATGTCCAAGCTACCCCCCGAGTCTATGAGGGAATTCTGGAACGTATTCCTCTGGACAAGCATCCAAATTCTGATTCGCAGCAAGCTCCATGGGATTGACCGCAGATCCTCCACCATCACGATCAACCCAACCCGGGGGCATGCACCCATGTCTTTGGAGATCGGTGCCGATCCCTCTAAGATGGTCGGGGACTGCCCTCGGCTGCTCTGTTCCACTCCTTTGTCCAATAGCTCCACCTCCATCCTCCCGGTTCTGATTTCTAGCGAATCTTGCCACCTCAACTCCTTGATCCATAGCTCCAGTATTCCTATCATTCCAACTCCTTGGTTTTGCATTCCAACAGCTTTTATGGCTCCAACTTTACCAATCTGTTGGAGTAGATTATACATCATCTCCTCCACCATTTCAACATTCATTCCAGCATAGCGTCCATCATTGTTCCCATTTCATCTTTGTTGATTTAGGTAGATGTTTGATTAGCTTCAGCTCCTGAGGAAGCCTCATGACTCCCTTCATGATGGCTCCTTTCCACTACTTGTCTCCTTATTGATTGTCTCGTCATTGCTTTCTAATTGATTCCAAATCTGAACTGCAAATCCGCGAGGGCTAGCTCTCTCAATGAAAGCACCGAAATATTGGCATCAAAATTAGCCACCAACACCTAATTATGTAAACGTACCAATATCCAAACCAATCATAGAATTATGAAGAGAAATAAATGAAGAACAAAATTAAAACAATAAGAAAGCAAGTAAAAATGGATAAAATTTATAGTGGTTCGACTAACTCCGGCCTACGTCCACTCTCAAATAATCCTTTTTATTATACTGAAGTTTGTTTACACTTACAATCCAAAATCCAAGAATAAAATTGGCAAAGTGTAGCCTAGGTTGAAGATAAAGAGAAGCAGAAAAAAGATCCTTTTCTGACACCATGCCTGCTGTATTTATAAGGGAAGACGTGCATGAATCGGGCTGAAATTTTGACAAAAGGTTCGGGAGACTAAGGCGAGGCTACCCAAAATTTCCAGGCCCATTGGGGCCCACAATAGGGATCAGTGCCGATCCTTATTAGTGTGTCCAAATGGGCAACGATCCCTTTAATAGGTTCTACATGATGTTAGCTACCTGCACCCCAAATTTCGTGCAATTCCGATATACGGTTTGTGAGATATCGCATTTTCCATGAAGTAGTGCTACTTGAATTCTTATTTCTGCCAATCCCTCTAAAGGGCAAGGTATCAATCCCTCCAATCTCTTCCAAATATCATGCAATCCCTAGGAGAGCTTCTCCATATTGTATTATGCTTTGCCTTCAAGTTTCATGCTAATTGGATTAGAACCCGAGTTATTGATCAATCTTTGTTGCAATATGTTGTGAAGGCTGATTATAGCCGATCCGTATAGAGGGATAGCAATCGATCCCTCCAACTTGCTCCAAATGATATGTGATGCCCATGGAGTGTTCCATATATTGTAATTAGCTTGTCCTCTAAGTTTCATGTCAATTGGATATGCGGATGTTGAGATCTTGATCGATCTTTGCTATAAAGTTGGATTTAGCCGATCCCTAAGAGGGAAGAGGGTCGATCCCTCTTTCTTCATCCTTTTGATGTGCGATCCCTAGGGTATTCCCTAGGGTCCCCATATCTTGCTCAAAAAATTTCATATGCATTTGACTTATGGAATTTTAGATATTGATTATTTTCCATTGAGTTGTACTTTCTTGGTTGAAATATGCCGATCCCTTTTATACCGCTCCCTTTTTATGTGATCCTTTCTTAGGTGAAGTAATTTGCCCATAACTTGTGCATACAAACTCAAAACGACTTGAGATTTGAAATGTTGCCTCGTGGGACCTTCCTTGTCGTTTTATACCGGTCTCACCCAGTTTGGGACAAAAATTAAGGACATGTATCGATCCCCTAGGGAAAGGGATATGCACTGATCCCCTGCTAAGGCGAGGCACTAATCCGTACTTAAAATATTCTACAGATTCTATATTTTGGTATGGTTGATCGTCACTTTATATCATTGCTTGCACTTGATTTTTGGACCTTACAATCATCACTCTTGATAATGGCCTCGATAGTCGTGAAGTATGTTGGGTTAAATCTGTCTGTCTACTACCTTGGTAAAAGGTGGGTTAACAATGGACGAGCATGAGGCTCCTTATCTATCTAGCTATCTATTTCCGTTGTTTGTTAGTTTATGTATGTATATGTTATATAGGTAAGTGTAAAGGCAGATTGTTATAACTACCTAGGCTGATGTTAGTACGTTTCTTGTAACTCTAATAACTCCATATTGAGGAGTAACCTAATGTACTATTTTATTGTTATATTATATTTAACCGTTGAGATTTCAATTTTGTTCTTTTGTTTTCCCCTATCATGTCTCACCTTTCGGATGCTTAGGCAATGGTACATGTATATTGTGGATGCATTAAGTGTCGTTCCAATGGGTCAAAAAGTGGGTCGTCATAGTTGGTATCGGTGCTTTGGTTGAGAAAAAACCTTAGTCTGATTAGGGTACAACTCATTAGAGATACAATAAGTAATGCCCTAGAATGAGTTAATCTTGAGAGAGCGTATTTGTAATTTGTATAATAGTAATTTATCCTCTAATTTCTCGTTTTAGAACCTTTGGTGTTATTTCCATAAACAATTTTAATCCTCTTTTTGTATTCTAAAGATACTTGCTGTTTGTTTAGGTAATAGAAGATGAATACAAGAAGAAGAGGAAGGAGAGGATCTAGAGCTAGCACAGATACCAACGGCATGGTACCTAGAAATGCTACCATGCTAGTTGTAGATCCGATAGAGGAAGTGGTGGTGCAAGTTCAGCCCTTATGAACTTTGTGGCTTTGTGTAAGAATTTTACCACTTTGGGTGGAAAACCGTTCTATGGAACTGAAGATATTCTTGGAGTGCAAATGTAGCTTCTATCATGTGAAAGAATACTTGGAGATCTTCAGTTGGGAGATGTGGAGAAATGGCTACTAGCATCGCGACAACTTCAAAGGTTGGTGATGGATTGGTGAGATATAGTAACGGCCAATACTCCAAAGGAAGAATTTTCTTGGGCTCAGTTTTAGGAAGTCTATGAAGCACAGTTTATTACAGAAGCCGGAAGGACTCAATTGTTTAGGAGTTTCCTTGATCTAAAGCAAGGTGATTTGATGGTGTTGTAGTATGAGCATATGTTCAATGCTTTGTCCTATTTTGAACTTGGATTGATAGACACACTGCTTATTAAAAACGAAACGCTTGTGAATGGGATGCGACCGGAGTTCCATCATGAAATGACTAATCATCTTATGGGTACATTCAACAATATTATATGCATGGCCTTGAGGTTTGAAGCTCTGGATATTAAGCACGTCATCCAAAAGGGTGTAGTGCCAAAAGTGAGTACAAAGCCTTTATTTGTCATACCAGTTGGAGGCAAGCCAAACTTCAACCGTAAGTTTAAGGGAAAGAAGCAATGGGCAGTGAAAAAACACAAAGATGGGCTCCAGCATAGAAGAAACCGCTTAACTTGACTAATGTTACTTGTTTCAAATGTAATAAGATGGGCCACTTTACAACTCATTGCCCAACCGCCGCATGTTACAACTACAGCTAGCAAGGACATATAAAGAATGAGCGCCCTTTTCCAAAGAAGGGATCTTAAGGACATGCTTTTACCATTGAAGAGATACCATACACTTCTTAAGGCCAGAAAGGGAAGCAAGTGTAGAAAGGTATATTATCCATCTATCGTATTCCTATAAGGATGTTATTTGATACAAGAGCTTCTCATAGTTTTATTCCAGTTGATCTTATTGATAAACTTAACCATAAACCCCTCCTTATGAGTAATCCTCTTTATGTGTCGAACCCTATTGGGGTTTCGACCAAGCTTAACACTGTTAGTTCAAAAATACCAATTTCTTGTCGAAATCATCTCTTTCCTCTTGATTTGTTTGTTCTTGGGTTCATCGATTTTGGAGTGTTATTGGAAATGGATTGGTTACCCGAGTTTAAAGTAGCCTTGGTAGAAGAAGGGTCATGATAAAGATGCAGTAGGAAGAACCATTGACATATTATGTGAAGAGCCTAACAAATTAATGAGCAGTTTTCTCTATTCACTCAAAATGGCTAAAGCGGAGCTAGGAGATATACCGGTTGTTCGCGATTTCACTAATATTTTTGATGAGGTGCAGGGTTTACCTCCTCACCGCAAAGTAGAGTTCCGTATTCACTACACCATATTGCCAGTTTTGCAACACACCCATGCGGAAGAATCGCAACGGTTCTGAGCCGTTGCTAAACATCAATGGTTCGAAGCCGTTGTAAATGATTCAAGAACGGCTATGGGCCGTTGTAATTGTACAATGGCTCAAAGCCGTTGTGTAGTTGCCGTTTTTTTTCCACGCATAACCCCCCGTTCCCCAAAACTAACGCCCTTTTAGTTTCATTTTCCCTCTCCTCCGCGCGCACGTTTGCCCTAGTTTAATCGCCCCTATTTCCAACTCGATTGAGCGACTGCAAATCATCATCGTCGACTGCAAATCATCATCGACTGCGGCAATGTGAAGACCAATAGTAAGGCTTCCATCCTCATCAACAATCCATTCTTTCGTATTCCATCTCCTTGACAAAGACTTCCGTCCTCATCTTTTTGGCAGGCACTTCTTTCTTCCTGCAAATACATCCGCTACTGCTTCAAAATTTATTTTCTTCGAACTGTCAAACCTCATATCTAAATATTAGGTATCGTTTTTATTTTTATTTCGATGTTAAATTGGTTTAGACACAAGAATCTATATATATTTCATGAAATGAATTAATAAAGTTTAGCCTGAATTATTGAGTAGAAATTGATAATTGTTGCTGTGTTTACTTTTGTGATTTACGGGGTGATATTAGTAGTAACATTGAGAACCTGAGAACATCATTCAGTACTATTGGACCTTGAAATATACATATCATGGTTGTATTTGTATATGAGTTTTAAAACCCTGAAACATATTTTCCTTGCTACTGTTCATAAATTAAAGGTTGGCTAGTGTGTAGTTGTATACATCAGCGGCAAGGTGCCTGTGTAAGTGTATTGTGCGTGTTATCAATCTGTGGCGTAAAAGAAACCAAATGTGGCACCCTTCAGCATAAGTAGTTTGTTTCAGATAATCAAAAGGGAATGTTTGCTATGTTTGTGAACATTATGTGTTTTAGGCGAAAAATTCGCGAGGCATATTTGTTTTGGAATCTGGATGTCACTCACAATTAGTCATCGTCAGAAGCTCATATTTTGGAAATTGTATTAACCTGTATTTCAAACATCCACTGGAATCTCTAATATATTATGACATCTTGCATTTTGATCAAATGCCCTATGAAAATAATAGTAGTAATAATACTAATAATAAATAATGTCAGAAGATTAGTTCGTCATGTTATTAAGTGATATATAGCCTAGTTGTTATAGTTGATTAGGTCATATAATTATGCGAGTTTTATCTCGGTTAGAAGATGATATTACATCTGGCTTTTGCGCTGCTATGTTAAATGTTAAACAGCAAATTAATAGAATGCTCTGAGTGGTGGGCATTGCTTGAGCTCTGGTTGATCAATGTGGAAGCAGCTGCAAGCCTGCAATGATGTTGGGTTTTTTTTCCTTTTTTTCTTCTCCTTTCTAGTTAATGAAGTAATAAAGATCCGTATGTTAATGTAAGAGTAGATGTACCATAGGAAAACCGACAGGTATTCAGCAGTTTGTAGTATCTCGAAAATTTATAATTTCATATTAGTTTCTTTATTTTATTTTAATTTGCAAAGCATGACTGCTTCATGTGCTTTAGAACTGCTTACTGTATGTTGGGTGGTTGCTGTCAAACATAAATAAACAAGAGTTTAAAGGAGGAGGTGGTGCATTGTTGTTACTTTCTTTGTGTCACAATAAAATAAAACAAGCGAGTTTAAAGAACTATTATAGATAGGTTTAGTGCAGTGTTAAATCAATATGATAAAATCTATTATGGAGAAACATTATGAAATCTGGATATAATGGCTATAGCATTTATTGAATGATTATAAGACATCATATGATACATACTCGAGACAAATTTGCGGACACCATTCATTTTAACATTTCAATACCGTAATTAAATGATCTGTCCTTTCAGGATGTACTAATTCATAATTGGCATGATGCATTTTGTCATGATTTCATAAAATTCAATTAATATCGGCTCAGGATAAGTACTACAAATTTGATATGTATAACATATCATCAATCTCTAAAGCTCAAATCTTTTTGCTCGTTGATATATATTTTGCTAATAACAAGTGCATCAATTATTTAAGCAATATGAATTCAACTTAATACAAATTTACCAACTAATATAACCAATAAAAAACCCCATTAAGTACTAAATTAGTATTAAGTGGTAAAATATGTCAACATCTCTAAGTTAGGATATGACACCGATCTGGCTAAATCCTATCTATCATTCGGTCAATTCATATTTCCAAATAGACATACAAGATTAATATCTTGTTCTTTCTTTTTTATCCTTCCAGGTTGGCCAAACCCATCATTTTCATTTTCAATTTTGAACCAACTTGTCATTTAGAAGTTGATGCATAATAAATAATAATAGTAGTTGATGCTGGCTGCAATTTCCTTCATTTAGAAGCATGATCATTAAGCAATTTTTTAATTCGGTATAAATATAGAATACACAAGCAATATTGGCAGCTTTTCAAAAAAAACAAAATCTGCATTGCTTAGCTTCCAATGTATTTAACTCATATACCAGTCAAACAAAATTTGTGTTGGCAGACTGTATATACTATTATAATTATATTATTAGTATAAATGTATTTTTGAAGCAGTACATGGCCTTGATCGTTAAGCTCTTATTCAATGTATTTGACTCATGTAGCAGTCAAACAAAATTTGTGTTGGCAGACTGTATTTGACTCATATAGCTTTTCATATCAGCTATAGAGCTAGTTTTTGCAAAGTTAGGCAACTCTCATTAATCTATTTTTGCAGGCTTTGGAAATAAGAGTTTTGCAGTTATTGCAGGCTGTATATTAAGGCTGGACTATGCGTCAGCACTAGCGAACACCTTCTTTTGGTTTACATCTATTGTTATTGCATTAATTTGTGAGGTAATGTTAATTCTTCTATAGCCTCTACATTCCGAGAATGTATGTGATTAATCTATTTTTCCAACAGAACTTCATTTATTCCCTAATGCACTATCTATAAGAATCAAGTTGCAAAATGTAAATTAAAATTCAAATAGGCCTGAAGTTTATTTATTTTTCCAATATGCACTGACCATTCAAAGCAGAAGTAATTTAGAAATAAAATAGAATATACTGGTTGAAATAAAATCCAAATTGAAATTATTCCAGGAGTAACTAAACAATTTGAATTCACAGACTATTTGTTCCTGTGAAATGAATTTCTGTATTGGAATTAATTCGGGTAAAATGAAAGCACGGATATGAATGTTGATAGATGCTTGATTTTTTGAATGCGTTCATATGGAAACTCTTAAAAACTATAATCTGCGAACTGCACTTGATCAGAGAAGCGATATGAATATCAAGAAATGGTCAGTAAGTCCAGTTTTTTCCATCTCGGATGGAAAGATGCGCCGGACATCTTTTTTCTGATATACAGTCATCTTTGATTAGCTCTCAAAATCCGTCTTTTGAACCTTCTATGGGAGTATACATATACACGCACACAAAATATTTGAACTGTTATACCTTTTGTCCTTATGTTGTCACAAAGTTGTGCATTTACAAATGTCATACATTTGCTTTTACATACTCCATCATTTAAACATATCTTTGTTGCATCGATGATGAAGAGGAAAATAAATTTACTACTGTTTCTTGCCTAATACACTTACTGTACATCACATTTTTGATGGAAAAGAGAATAATTTAAGTGACAGGTTTCCAATTTTTGCCTACTACACTTACTGTTTTTTGCCTAATACACTTACTGTACTTCATTAGGAAACATATCTTACTACTGTTTCTTGCCTTAAACATATCTTACTACTGTTTCTTGCCTAATACACTTACTGTTTCTTGCCTAATACACTTACTGTACTTCATTAGGAAACTTAAAGTCATTCATTGATTATGTATGTATAATTCATTACCAATTTTTGTTTATATTGTACCATTTCATTGACTCCAACATGTTTCCTTAAATGAAAGGTTATAAGAGGGGAGCAATTTGTATTTGTGCGACATAAGACTAATCAACCAAGGCAGGTTAAACATAAGATTGCAATGTAGTATTATGTAATGATTCCGCTGTTGTACTATATAGTGGTATGTGTTGATGTTGAACATTATAATTCAAACATCTGTTATGTTTGGTTTTTGTGTTGAATGTATGAAAAATATTTCATTTAATAATTTTTCTTTTGTGATAGTGTTAAATTTGCAAATTTTTATATTAATTATGATAATGAAATGACTGTCGCACTGGTGCAGAGAAGAAATTTCGAATTTTTTTCTTTAAAAAAAATCAGTAATCAGCAACGAATTAAAGCCGTTGCTAATAGTTAAAAAAAATAGTTATACGTCTACATTTAACAACGGCTTTAAGCCGTTGCGAAATAAAATTCGGAACGGCTATGAGCCGTTGCTAAATAAGATTCTGCAACGGCCTTTAGCCGTTGCAAAAGTATATTTAGCAACGGATATGAGCCGTTGCGAAATTTTTACCACTGCCCATTTCGCAACGGCTCATAGCCGTTGCTAAAGCATTTTGCAACGGCTTAAGGCCGTTGCGAAATGAGGATTCTGGTGTAGTGATTGATTTGATTCTAGGAACTAGACCTATTGTACAACCCCCGCGAACGTTGGCTCCGAAAGAGAAAAAGGAGTTAGAAAGGCAGGCATATGACTTGTTGCAGAAGGGTTTGATCCGACGTAGTACCTAAATTTGGGGATTACCAATCGTCTTTGTTACAAAGGCGGATGGTTCTCTAAGGTTATGTGTAGACTACCTAGAATTGAACAAGAGGACTATCAAGAATAAATATTCTTTACCAAGAATCGACGATATGTTTGACTAACTCCGTAACACTCGGATATTTTCTCAATTGGATCTAGCCACCCATTTCCACCAATTAAGGGTAGTAGAGGAGAGTGTGCCTTTAATAACTTTTCAAACTCTAGAACATTTCTACGAGTGATTAGTTATGCCATTTGGGCTAACTAATGCACCCACTTATTTTTTGGACTTAATGAATCAAGTATTTCGAGATGTTTTTAATAAATTTAATCTTGTCTTATTAATGACATTCTTATCTATTCAAAGATGGAGGAGGAGCACAAATATCATCTCTTTGTCGTACTCAATACCTTAAGGAGTCATATGTTCCAAGTTTTCTAAGTGCCATTTTTGGAAATCCGAAGTTAGGTTTTTAGGGCATGTTGTTTCGGAGGAAGGCATATCAGTAGACCTAGCTAAAGTTGTTGCGATTCAAGACTGGAAGATACCCGAAAGTGTGATGGAAGTTAGAATTTTCTTGGGATTGGCTAGTTTTTATCGTAAGTACATCAAAGACTTCTTAGAGATTGTTTCTCATTCGACGAAGTTAACAAAAAAAGGTGTTAAGTTCGTGTGGATGCCTAAATTTGATCAAGCGTTCAATGAATTAAAGGAGAAATTGACTAGCGCTCCTATTTTAACCATTCCAGATGGGAGCAACGGATCAACTATGTATACAGATGCTTGTGGAATCAGATTGGGAGCAATTCTGATGCAACATGGGAAAGTTACTGCCTATGCGAGTAGACAGTTAAAGGCACATGAGAAAAATTATGCTACGCACAATTTGGAGCTTTTGGTTGTTGTCTTCGCACTTAAGATATGGAGACATTATATTTTGTGTGATAAATTTAAGTTATACATGTACCACAAATCCTTAAAATATCTCTTTACCCAAAAGGATTTGAATTTGAGGCAGCAGAGATGGCTGGAGTTTCTCGCTTCCTATGATCTCGAGATTCTCTATACTCGTGGGAAAGGAAATGTTGTTGATGGGTTAAGTAGAAATGTATCAATGGTTGCTAACTTAGAAGTTAAGCTAGTACTAATGGATATGATTGCATCTAGTTAGGAGACAGATTCTATTTTGGCTCGACTTAAGAAGGATGTTCAAGAAGGTGTTGTTTCTAGCTTTGAGATTGATCTCCGGAGCATATTGAAAATAAATGGATGTATATGTGTTCCAAATTTTAATGGACTTAAGCAAGAAGTGTTATCCAAATGCCACCTTTCAAAGTTATCTTTCCATCTAGGAGTGACCAAGATGTTCAAAGATATGAAGAGGGTATTCTGGTGAAAGGGGACGAAGGGTATTCTGGTGAAAGGGGATGAAGCAAGATATTTCAATCTTTGTGAGTCAGTGTGCAAACTGCCAGCAGATAAAAAGTGACCAGCAAAAGACAACTGGACTGCTTCGGCTACTTGAGATCCATAAGTAGAAGTGGGAGTGGATCTTTATGGACTTTATAGATGGTCTTCCTAGATCAAGAAGAGGGAACGAGGGCATTTGGGTTATAGTCGATCAATTGACCAAGAGTACCTATTTCATTCCTAGTAAGCCAACTAGGACAGCTACAAATCTAGCGAGTTTTTATGTGAAGGAGGTTGTAAGACTCTATGGTATTCCTTGTAGCATTGTAAGTAACCGAGACCTGATAATCACTAGCAAGTTCTGGGTGGGATTGTAAACTACTTTAAGGACCGAGCTAAGTCTGAAATGGGAATTCAACCAAACCAAACAAATAAATTATTCAAGCTTGCAACAATAATTTATATCTACCATATATCATATAGTGTTCATCCAAAGGTGAGATAGATCACCAAAATTCCAGCTGACGCTTATGCGTTCCTACTTGATCTCAAAACCGAACGCCATTCAATTTTAGCTCAAAATCCTACTTGGTCCAAGATTTTCAAAATCAGCTCCATTGGGTAGATAACACTCTCATCAGCGCAACACAAAAGACTGTATCTCGATTAGGCCTCGAATGTAAAAGATATGAATTTAGGGTGTAACGGGGATATCCAATACTATACAAACAACAAAGATAATTCAACGCAATCCAAATCATAATCAATAATAAAGGCAAAATATCAAATCACCAAACAATATGGATATAATGGGGACTGACTACACTTTAGACTCAACCAGTCTCTATCCTAGTCTATTCATTATAGGAAAGAGACATATAGCCAATCCACTAAACAATCACAACCCTGAACCAGAACGGGAGACTGATAGCACACAACATGCTCCAAGAACCCGAGACTACTCGCTAACCGTAGAGCATTGTCTATTCCTACAGTCTTTAGTTACCTTGACGGACATCGTGACCCCATCCACCAGTGGCTCGTCTATGCATAACCCTGGTCACGGGCCTACTTTGCCCCTATAGGTAACAAACTGATGGTCTATGTGACACAAGGACTAAAAGGTACCTACCCTACCAACTACCTATCCTGTGATGCGCATCTAAAATATTCAACAATAGTGTCGTGGATCTGGGACGCGACCCCACGATCAGATCGCCAGGATGGATACTGGTCAGTCTGGTTCACTCCCGGACCATAAAGGGAGTTAGATAATAAGTGGATGACATATAATACTAATATCCAATATCCACATACAACTCTAGTCATAAGCCGATACACGACTCTGTATAAGTAACCATGTGATAATAGTATACCAGAGCTCTAATCTCATGCCGACACACGGCTCTACCCATTAGCCAACACATGGCTACAATATACTCACCACAGCGATTATCATCACATACCTAAGTAATCCCCGTTTGAGTGACATCTACTTACAATGAATAATTAAACAAATAACATAACGGCGTCCTATACCACTGCATATTATTCGAATAATTATTCAACGCCTATAAACTACACTCAATCCAAATTAGGTATCTTTATTTGACAAGTCGACGAATAACCGGAAAAGTGTTACCTAAAGTCTCATACCAGACGGTATCACTAATCCGTTTACTCAAATTTCTCATCATATAAAAATAAAAAAAATGCTCAAATACAATAATAGAGAGAATCATATCAAATACATTATACATTATATTATGAATCTCAAATAAGGTTATATAAGTCATATGATACAAAAGTAATGTCCAAATAATAAATATAAAAAATCATTAATTGTTAATAAAAATATCACAATAACCATAATATCATGAATTTGTATAGATAGATATCGTCATCGTTTCATATCAAATTAATAAACTAACCGATATCAACAGTGACTCATTTATAATCTTTATATGATCAAGCAAGAAAGGAAATATCAGAATAGTATAATAAAGTAGATTATCAAAATAAGTATACAAATAAAATAATTAAACAGATTTTTAATAAGATTATATATAAGAATTTATAAAATCTAAATCTTTTATAAGAAAATAAATCTTCATAGATGAACAATAAATACATATCCTAGGATAAACTAGAACATGAATTCTATTTTAAATTTATTATTTACAATAAATAAACGATTTTCCAATCCTTTATATAAATAATCAACAATTACATTTTTTTAGATTTGAGTTATATACATACACGTAGATGGAAACCTGGAAATCAGGTGTAGCCTGAACATACAATTAAAGCCTACAATTTCAATGTGTATGTAAATCCATATACGAGACCTAAAGATAATGTCACGTTCAATGATACACACACACTAAGATACAAAATACTTGAATGCATTTACTGCCTTATAAAAAGCAGCTAGTAATGACAGGGAATGCATTCATGATATATTAGAGCTTGCTTTATTGACATGGAATAAAATAATACCTGAATAGTGAAGCCTGATGTCTGGAATAGATTTCCCTCTGTACACACGATGCTCCCTCCATGTCATGCCATTCCTTCTCTTTTCCATTACCTGTACACTACCCATGCACTTCATGGATAAACACCATGGCTAAACACTCAAGCTTCATTCACCACCCCCATGCACGTAGTGACGCACACACCCACGAATGAACACAACACACACACACACACACACACACACAGAGAGAGAGCACATAATGGCATGAATCAGAACACACACTCAAACACCTTCCCTACACACACACTCAAACAACAAGCACCACACAGCCAATACACCAAGACACAGACCTTAGAATACACTCTACTATAAATATCACTTGCACACAACAGGCACATACACATAAACATATTTAAATATACTCACGCACACAATAGGGAGAACACAAGCACTCACTTCACCATCTGAACACAAACTCACGTACACACTTTCCCACCCGAACACGCACACATGCAACACTTCACCATTGCACGTAGCAATTCATTTAATATTATACCGAAACGCTCTTATATAAGACACATGCCCATGCAAATTAATCCACGCACACAAAACACATACAAATACCCTCACACCACACACTTATATATACAAAGTTAGACACACAACTCAACACCAATTAACACATCCAAATGCTAAATCATGAATATTATATATATATATATATCACACACACAACTAACACACACTTGAAGTTGGGATGTATAAATGGGTTTGCGGTTTCATCTGTGCCATCAGTTGGTGATACAGGCATAACAATGGTGCCTCTACAACCCTATAGTGAGCAACACGCTAAACTGGTAACTAAAGGAGAAATTTATAGCAAATGCAATTAGAAATAAAGTCATGGGTTGATGTAAGTTTGACATTGAAAAAGATAACAAGCATCTTGAGTAAGAAATATCTCTATCTGAAGAAACAATTTAGTTTTTATCTCTTGAATGAGAAAATGGTAAGAACTTTTAAGGAATACATTGATAAAGAATATAGCGAGAAAATGAAGGATGTATGATTAAGTCAACCTACCTAATCTGATCGGTAGTCATCTAGGGATCATTATTAGAATCTGTAGCATTAGTATAAACATATATGAGCACACTTACACATCACGCATATTAATAAACTCACACATAAATTACACACACTGATAGCCACACATATTCAACAACAACACATCAATACGTAAATCTATATGCATAACTCATAAGCATGCACACGCTCACCACATTACACACTGCTCTGTCACAAACTACACTACCCACGCATCTATATACATACCCACACATAACAGATCCCCACCATCTCATAAATCAGATATGTTGGAAATTGAATGAGCATTAATGAATAGTGCATTGAAAAATGAAGCATTTATTGTCTTGGAATATGAATAGTCCCACCACATCTTATAATATAAGAATCATTATATTATATATATACTAAGATGTGGTCTCTATTCTGATTACAATGGGACAATAAGAGAGACATGAACATGACTATCTTGGCGGGTGGTGCACGCACCACCCCGCACACGCGTGCACGTGCACCCGCACCCGCACCCGCGCGGCGTGGGCGAATGGGCGTTTGAGGCGTCTTGTAGGCACTTTGCAATGGTGCAATAGGCATTGGGCTACTGGAATTGGTTCGCATCACATTATATTTTTAGGAGCCAAAACAGTTTGAATCCAACGGTTATAACTGTTTGAAATGACGCGCCAATTGGTAAAGGGTCGCAACCTTTTCTAACGGTCGCGTACTACTTCTATAAATAGCGGATCCGAGAAACATTTGAATTACCGAATCGATTATTTCTCTGATCATCTTCTTTTTCCTCCGCGCTCTGTTTTTGGCACATATCTTCACTTACAGTTTGAATCCAACGGTTATAACTGTTTGAAATGACGCGCCAATTGGTAAAGGGTCGCAACCTTTCCTAACGGTCGCATACTACTCCTATAAATAGCAGATCCGAGAAACATTTGAATTACCGAATCGATTATTTCTCTGATCGTCTTCTTTTTCCTCCGCGTTCTGTTCTTGGCACATATCTTCACTTGAGTTCGCCGTTATTCTGCATCGCTTGCGCGGTCTTGCAGAAACTGATCCGTTTTACCTTGGGAAGCGGTTGCTGATCAACCCCTTTGCGCCACTGTGGGGGAGCAATTCTGCTTTAAGGGAACAGTATATGATACTGGACTCGGACAATCATCATACTACTATGGAACTGCATTAGCGGTACGTATTTACTTCTATTTACCCTGTTTCGAAACACTAGGTTCTACGATTGTGAATCAGTGTGCATAGAGACAGTAAGCGCTAACAAGATACACAACAACATGCTTAAAAATATATATACAAACATACCTCAATTCATCATGTTGCGTCTTCTCCATGGATCGATGTCAGCCTGCATCACGAGCAACAACATGCCCCTTCACTGCCACAGTCGAACAACTTCCTCCCCCTTCTATCGCCTACGAGAATGGCTATCATCCCAGGCCAGATCGCCTTTGTACGTGCACACATACACTCACATATGCACATACAGATATATGTATATATATATTATTATCACACGATTTTGTTTTTGATCCTTCGAAAAGGTTAGGGCTAGCGAATGGATTTTTTTGATAAAAGTCTGGGCTAGTTTGGAGAAAGAGCGTGGCTAGTATTTCTTGCTTCCCTCCTTCACAAAGGAACAAATAATTGTCCGATAAAAAAATGAATGAAAAATTAAGACTAAGGAAACTCTGGAAACATGATTTTTATGTTGCTAATTGGGTTTGTGCTTGGTTACAAGTGTTTGGGTCTAAAATTTAATGAATGGGTATATATAATTTTTTTTTATTCTCTTTTACCTTGACATCTAAATTCAATTCAATTCCAAATTGATATAAATTTCCATTTAAAATCACTACTTCACAATTTAAATTATTTTGTTGAATGATTTCTAAACCAATTTACCCAATAAACCACTAAATTCCAATTCAATTAATTAAATTACTGTTATCACTTTAATTAACTATTGCTTAAATATCGGTTTGTTACAGAATTTCCCCTTAATAAAATTGCATCCTCGTAATTTCCTAAGGAGGAATCTATAGCAAAGCTAATGATTCTATTATCAACTATATTTAGTTGTAAAACAAATAACCATTAAAACAACTCTCATAATATTTTATTTCCACTTAAACATCTAGCATAAAATCTTTTCATTAAAATAACCATACTTTAAAATAAATTTCACAATATTAATTCAAAAACACTTTCTCTTATACAAAATACTTCTCTTTGATTATCATTAACTATACAAATACTCCACATGAATTGATAAATAAATACTTTCCAAATCAAGTTTTCATTTTGGAATAAAATTTTACAAACTTCATTTTTCAATAATTAATAACATTCATATTCAAAAGATGTCTTTTTAATCTAAATAATATTCAATAATCATTTACTTAAATATTTATATATATACATATTAAATAACATATTATAAGATACATAGTTCAAAATTTCCTAGCAGTAATCTCATTACTAAAGACACTGCAATGACTTAATATCAAAATTTATAAATTTATCACAAGTAATTAGTAACCAATCAAGCATAAATATAAATAAACATCCTATATGTACTCAGCAAAAAGCAGTTCATACATTTCTGCTGTGCATTATGATCACGATTGGATTACAATACCCTAATTTATACCATGCCACCCTAGGCCAGTCAGTTTCTATTTTATACTTAATAGATAGTAGTAAAATAATATATATACAAAATACAAATACATCCTAGATAATTACCCCAGTAATTATTGTATAATATATTTAGTACTCTTATTATCCATATTATATACTAACCACCCATCATACCCAAACGGATGGGGACTCTAAGTCTTATCGAGGCCAATGACTCGTGTCTCTGATATACAATGTATTGTTCTAAACCTGCACTGATACCATTTTGTGACACCCCACCTCTATACCCAAATTATCCAAGAGTATTACAGAGTAATACTATTAGATAATACGAAGAATGAGGCTGTATTGGATACAAACACGTATATTCCCTTGGACTGACACTAGTACAAATTAATACATCAAATAAGAAATTTTTCTATACATACAAGTATCGGTACAAAACAATAAATATGTGTGCCTCTAGGACAGAACAATACATTATATACAATAAATAACAGAGAACACAGAGTCCGTCGTAGCGATAACATATAATAAATAATACAATAGAGTTATATGAGTAAAACGCAACTCCTTAATATAATATGATAAAAAAATCAACATACAGCTTAGTGTCAAACATATACACTGGATCAATGTCATATAAATGTCATATAACAATCCTAGTATAAAGCTCCTCTAAGTTCATTAAAACACAAGCCAGTCATGTCGTCCATATAGCTGAAATGTATCAGCATATACTAGGTAATAACATAATAATGCTATCCTAGACCAACTTAAATACAATATAACGTAAAACATCACAATACCCTTTATAAAATGTCATTACCCATATAAACAATCTAATAGAAATCATCAAGTGAATCGGGCTAACACAAAGCAATGCTATAATATGATATTATAAAATCATAGATCAATAAATAAAATCAAATAACCCATCAAATCATCCAAATGATATCCAATACTATACAAACCATAAAGATAATTCAATACAATCCAAATCATAATCAATAATAAAGGCGAAATATCAAATCATCAAACAATATGGATATAACAGAGACTGACTAGACTTTAGACTCAACCAGTCTCTAGTCGAGTCAACTTAATTTAGGAAAGTGACATATACGCCAATCCACTACACAATCACAACCCTGAACAAGAAACGGAGACTGATAGCACACAGCATACTTAAGGAACCCATGACTACTTGCCTACTATAGAGTACCGTATATTCCTACAGTCTTCAGTTACCTCGACGGACATCATGACCCCATCCACCAATGGCTCATCGACACACAACCATGGTCATGACTCTCCTTTGCCCCTATAGGTAACGGACTGCTGGCATATGCGACACAAGGGGCTAAAGGGTACCAATCCTACCAACTACCATTCTTGTGATGTGCATCTAAAATATCCAACAACGGTGTCGCGCGTCGCGAATCTGGGGCGCGACCCTACGATAAGGCCGCTAGGTGGACACTAGCCAATCTGGTTTGCTCCCGAACCATAAAGGAAGTTGGACGATAAATGGATGACATATAATACTCATATCCAATATCCACATGCATATCTAGTCATAAGCCGACACAAGGCTCTGTATAAGTCACCACGTGAATATAATATACTAGAGCTTTAATCCCATGTCGGCATACGACTCTGCCCATTAGCCAATACATGGCTACAATATACTCACCGCAACGAGTATCATCACATACATGAATAATTCCCGTTTGAGTGACATCTACTTACAATTAATAATCAAACAAATAACATAACAATGTCCCATACCACTGCATGTTATTCGAGTAATTATTCAATGCTCATAAAGTACACTTAATCTACACTAAATTTCTCCATATGAAAAGTCCAATGAATAACCGAAGAAGTGTTACCAAAAGTTACATACCAAACGGTGTCACTAATCCATTTATACAAATTCCTCATCACATAGAAATAAGAAATACTCAAATACAATAATAGAGATAATCATATCAAATACATATATACATTATATTATAAATCTCAAATATGGTTATATAAGTCGTATGATACAAAAGTAATGTCCAAATAAAATAAATCATTAATTGTTGATACAAATATCACAACAACTATAATATCATGAATTTGTATAGAAAGATATCATCACTGTTTCATATCAAACTAATAAACCAACCTATGTCAACTGTGAATCATTTATAATCTTTATATAATTAAGCAAGAAATGAAATATTAGAATAATAGAATAAAATAGATTATCAAAATAAGTGTACATATAAAATAATTAAATTGATTTCTAGTAAAATTATGTATAAGAATTTATAAAATTTAAATCTTTTATAAGAAAATAAATCTTCATAGATGAACAATAAACACATATCCTAGGATAAACTAGAACTTGAATTGTATATTAAATTTATTATTTGCAGTAAATAAATGGTTTTCTAGTCTTTTATGCAAATAATCAACAATTACATTTTTTAGATTTGAATTATATATATACACGTAGATGGAAGCCAAGAAATAAGGCATAGCCTTAACATCCAGTTAAAGCATATAATTTCAATATGTATGTAAATTAATAGGGTTTTGTTATAATATGCCCTAAGGGCACATGCTAGCAATGATTGTTTCAGGCTAGAAGACAAAAAAACCAAATTAAATATCCATTTTACCCTCAAACAAAAGTAGATATGTGGTTTTTTTTGTCTTCTAGCATGAAACAATCATTGCTAACATGTGCCCTTAGTGCACATGATAACAAAACCCTTAAATGAATTACTATGTGGGGTGGGGAAGTGTTGCATGTGTGTGTGTTCAGGTGGGAAAGTGTGTACGTGAGTGCGTGTTCAGATGATGAATTGAGTGCTTGTGTTCCCCCTTTTGTGTGTGTGAGTATATTTATATGGGTTTTGTTATCATATGCCCTAAGGGCACATGCTAGCAATGATTGTTTCAGGCTAGAAGATAAAAAAACCAAATTAAATATCCATTTTACCCCCAAACAAAAGTAGATATGTGGTATTTTCTGTCTTCTAGCATGAAACAATCATTGCTAACATGTGCCCTTAGGGCACATGATAACAAAACCCTTCATTTAATATTATACTAAAGTGCTGTTATATAAGACACATGCCCATGCAAATCAATCCACGCACAAAGCACACATACAAATAAAATACCCCCACACCACACACTTATATATACAAAGTTATACACACAACTCAACACCAATTTACACACACAAATGCTAATTATATATATATATATATTAACATATATATATATATATATATATATATATATATATGGGTGTGTGTGTGTATGTGTGTGTCACACACAACTAACAGACACTTGCACTTGGGCTGTATAAATGGGTTTGCGATTTCATCCGTGCCATCAGTTGGTGATACAAGCATAAAAGCGGTGCCTCCACAACCCTATAGTGAGCAACAAACTAAACTAGTAACTAAAGGAGAAATACAAAGCAAATGAAATTAGAAATAAAGTCATGGCTTAATGTAAGTTTGACATTGAAAATGATAACAAGCAGCTTGAGTAATAAATATTTCTATCTGAAGAAACAATTTAATTTTTATCTCTTGAATGAGAAAATGGTACGAACTTGTGAGGAATACATTGATCAAGAATATAGCGAGAAAATGAAGAATATATGATTAAGCCAACCTCCCCAGTCTGATCAGTGGTTATCAAGGGATCATTAAAACCTGTAGCATTGTGAAATATAAACATATATGAGCACACTCACACATCACACATATTAATACACTCACACATAAATTACATACAATGATAGGTACACATATTCAACAACAACAAAACAATACACAAATCTGTACATATACCCAGAAGTACGCACACACTAACTACATTACAAACTGCTATGTCATAAACTACATCATGCACACACCTATATGCATACCCATACACACCCGATCATCGCCGCCATCTCACAAAATAGATACACAGCAACATACGTACAAATATATATTGTAACGACCCGTATTTTTGACAATTAAAATTATTAAACTAAATAAGAATTGGAAAGTTAATATTGTCAGAAATTAAAATTTATGATATATTAATGAAAAAAATTGTTAGAATATATAATTTGATCTTAAATGAATTCTAAACGAAAATTTTCAATGAGGTAAAGATGGTAATGTATATTCGAATATAATTTAATAATATGGATTGAAGGTAATTGATAACGGTTTTAATCTAATTTCAATCAATTTTAATTGTAAAGGTTAATATATAAGGAATAAAATAAATAATGTATTAAATGGTGAAATTATATGTCATTTAATTGAAACCAGTTTTAGTGTAGAATATGAAACCAATTATTTGTATGTAAATTATTAACCTTTGTTTGTCAACAATAAATTTATAAATGCGTTTAAATTACTTAAATATAATTATTGTTCTATTTCTCATCTTATTATTTAATCCATTTGAAATTAATTTGGAAATCAATTGACGAAATTTAATGTAATTAAATATTGAAGTTAATATGAAAAAAAACGTTAACCATTGAGTGATGAGTGTAATAAAATGAAAACTTATGTCAATAAATTTCATAAGGGAATTGTTGGTTTGATAATAAGAATGTAAATCAAAATAAAAGGATTTGTTAGAAATTTAAACATATAATGAATGGATTTTATTACAGCTGTAATTGAACATTGAAATTAATTTAATATTTAAATCTTGTATTTAACATGGAAAATTGTATTTTAAAAGATTATTAATTCATGTTTAATCAAGAATGATGACAGAAAACTTTTAAATTAGAATTTAAAAGGATTAGATTGATTTTTAAAAAGAGATTGTTTTAATTAACGTGTAAAATTAGTTTTTTCGGGCATTGTCACCGATTTCGACGAAACTAGTTTCATCGAATCCATAATAATGAATTATTATAGGATTTCAAGTTTTGTAGCGATCAGACTTATCGTTTGATCGTGCAAGCTCGAAACACGTAGAAATCAATTAAATGAATTTAATTAGAATAATTTAATTTTAAAAGCTAACTTCTATATACAATAGAATTAGAGTTTGAAATTAGTTTTATTGAGTTTAAAAATATGGAAAATCTATATTTTGATATATAGGATAACCTATTTCGATTTCGGGTACGAAACGGGCTTTTCGGGTCTTTGTTATCGCTTCGACCCAATCGATCTGTTCCATCCATTCCTATTCCACCTTTGTTTATATATATGTTGTTATAAATCCTAGCAGCCTTCTATTCTATTTTCTGTACGTACATTTCAGTTCTTATCTGCTCATTCTCAATGGAGATTAGCCAAAAACCCTAATTACCGATTTCAAATCAAACTCCAAAAATTCAAACTACTCAAACCCTATCAAATTATATATCATTGCGAAGCTCTCGATGAATGGAGTCAACGTCTAGTGTTTGTTTTTGAAATAGAGGCCTGAGTCAACCAGAAATCACGGTCAATGTTGTGGAATCGGTGGAACCCTAGGTCCAAATTGGGGTTTTTGATTTGGGGACCATTTAGCGCAATTGAGGAGACAAAACGCTAAAGCTCGACAAGTGGAGTCTAGATCTGATTCGATTTGACGATCAGAGCAGCGACACAGTAGGAATTCACCCCAAAAGGTCACGGTTGCGTCAATTTCGGGGCACAAATTCTGGTGATTGACATCGAGTTAGGTGGCGACGTGGGTAAACGTTAGTGGAGGAGATGATGATCTTCCAATTGCAAGTGGTGGCGTGACTTCAGGTGGACAGAGCTAGAAGAAATCGGTGGTCAAAATCGCTGACGTGGTTGATGTGTGCGGTCTTGAATGCTTTAGTACATATGCATTAATTTGATTAAATTAGTATTAAAACATGTACCAATTAATATTTTAATATTATATCTTCTAATTTGAATATCTTTTGCATACAAACTCGCACGGTTTCTTTCGTTGGACTCGTATCGAAATTCCGGACAACATGAAACTGGTTTGGTTGGATTTGGAGACTATTGAAATTTTGGGCTATTGTGGATTTTTAATAGGCTTAAAATCAAAGGTGAGTGATTTAACCCACTCACGCGATACTAAAATTTCTTTTGATGGTTAGATTGAAATTATGAAGTGATAAGAATTTTATTGGCTGTTGTTTGGTAGTTTTAATTGACTTTTTAATTGAAATTGAATTTTATATTAAATTAGATTGACATTTAAATTAATATTGAATTTATTGCTAGTTAAACACCGACAATGGATAGTCATTAACTGTTGTGATATACTGGTTGATTTGGATGTTAATTGTTATTGTATGCCTATTGATTGATGATGGATGTATGGTTGTTTATTTATTTGACATATTCCTGTTATTACCTATTTATTTATTGACATCATTTATATTATCATTTGGACCATTGGAAATGAACTAAGAAATAGGTTGAAATGATATATACCTATGACATTTAATTATGGGTTGAAATGATATATATCTATCCATGTAAATAAATTGAAATAAATGATCACTTGGCCATAGGGTAGAAAATTATATATGGACACCGGATTGGTTAAATTAAATGGTTTCAAAATCTTGAATTTAAATTGGTTTAAATTAATTTGTTTAGAGAAATTTAAAAAATTAGATTTATACGAATTGAATTATTTTCTAAATTGAGTTCTGAAATGTTGGAATTGTAATTGTTTAAGGATTTAAATTCAAAACTTAAAGTGGAAATTAAGATATGATTTGAATTTTTTTTGGGTGTGAATTATTTTAAAGGTCTAAACTTTAGAACTTACTTTAATTAAAATGGTATAAATTGGTATTTCAAAGTTTGGACGTGAAATGGATATAAACTTAATTGTTTAAAAATGTGAATTTGAATTGAAACTTTTAGCCATTTGAATTGGAAGTAAAGTTGAAATTGTTTTGAATTGTGGCTGATTTAAATCAAAATTTGAATATGAAGTTGACTTGAAATTGGAAGTTGAAAAGTTAAATTTATTGTGATTTGAGATGGAAACATGAATTCAAATCGTTTTGAAAAGGAAGAAATTGTTTTAATATAAATTATTTTAATATATAAACTATTTATCCAAACTATTTTCAATATTAAAATCTATTTTATATTCAAAACTATTTCCAATCTTTAAACTATTATAATTATTCCAGACTATTTTTCAATATTAAAACTATTTTAGTTGTCCAAATTATTTTCAATATTCAAACTATTTTAATTATTCAAAACCATTTTTCAATATTCAAATTGCTTTAGAGAAAAATTATTTAGATTTATATCATTGATTTAAATACGAATGCTTTGATACGAAGGTATAACCTATTTTGAATTCGAAATGATTTTGAAGTGAATCTGATATTTTGATATGCAATATGACTTGTTCTTTAAATGTAAAAGAACCAACCAGTGTGTAAAATGACGTTTAGTTGTTAAAGGGACAGGGGCCTCTTATTGGCATACTCTCTACCAATATTGGAACCACTTTAACAACTGTGTACGTGGTGGATGATCCAGAATAAAGTGGTTGGATTGATGAACGATTGCTGGATTTGAAGAAAGAGAAAGATGATGGATAACCCGGCACTTGTGCCTATTTGAAATGACTAAAACAGGACGGCTTGTCAAGGCCAAGTGGGCTAGCTACCCCTAGCGGACACACTCCTTCATATTACTATATTGATTTTGACTTGATCGGTGCACCTTGATTTGATTATGGGAGTGTTGGACGTGGTGGGCGGTAGTGGCTACGATGCGTTACCACCAGCCCTGCGACCCGAATTAGTGGTATCCTACCTAGGGCATTGCCTCTCGTGCCTTGTCATAATTTTATCCTTATACGCGCCCACTACGATTTTGTTTTAGTATGGTACCTATAGTGGACTCACTGGCTACCGACGTTACTGGTTGTGTTACAGGACTGCATAGACCACCTGCTTAAAAATGTGTTAAGGGGGATTAATGTAAAGCCTTAATGCTAAGAAAAATATTTATTTTATTGATTAGACACTACATATATAGCGTGTCTTACTACATATAGATAGTTTAACGGATCCTTAGGAGATGGAAAATCCTGTAACATCTCTTCAGTTATTGCACTCACGTTATACACTGTATAGGAGATGTAAAATCCCGTAAACATCTTTGAAGCTATTACACTCATATTTACTTGTTGTTGATTTAACTTACAAAAGAACTTCTAGTTCTGACTCGGGTGTTTTGTCTTTTCATTACGCTTGGGTCAGCCTGACCATTTCAGTGTTTGAAGACATTATTTCTGAAGGACGAAGATGGAGTTTGGTATATTATATTATTAGTATTATTCCACTATGTCATTATTGGTATGTTGTTGTTTGTACTCTGATTATGTTGTAAAAATTGTGTAATCAAATGTATATTGTAAAATAGCTTCATGAACTGTTTATTTGATTATTATATTTTTTCATTCTGCTGCGAGATTCTTTATTTTGTTTTCTTTTTTTCTCTTATTTTCTTATTAAATACCATTGATAATCCTCCCTTTCGAATGGGTTGAGTTAGACATGTGTGGTATATTGTTGATTTAAACCATCCAAAAAGGTAGGTCGTCACAGTTGGTATCACAGCTTTGGTTTAGTGATACCTTAGCCTGTTGGGGTTAACTCATTAGATATAGGGTTAGTAATATCCTAGGATGAGTATGAGCATATATATACACGAGAGAGTGTATTTGTTTGTGCTATAAAAATGTTTTTGTATTGTGTTAATTTGTTCTGTTGAGTATTTATAAATTCTGGTCGGTACATAGGACGCTATGGCATCGATAGGGATTTCTAAACACTTGAACAATGTAAACCAACATAATATTGTTTTTGAAATAGTTAATGAAATAATTTTACCTAATATTATATTTTGTATATAAAAGAATAATTTTTATAAATGGATATAGTTATATATGATATGTTTGTTTGTTAGAAAGTGAAATTCCATAAGTATTGGTTATAAAATAGTATTTACAAATAAAATGAATATGAATTGAAAATTTAGGAATTTAAGTTCCGGTGTTTTGAAATTGGGTTTTCAAAGATTTGGAAAAAATAATATTAGTATTATTTAGAAGAATTAGCAAATAAATATGTTTTCAAAAGGTACTAGAAAGAAATGTTTTCAAAAGAGTTTTAAAAGGAAATAAGTTTTGTACTCCAGCTCTTCTATCGCTGGAAAATAATTTCAATGATGACCGCGACATCATCGATGTTCATTTTCGAGTTTCAAAGTGGGAAGACCACTGTAGTAGCTTTGCTACACATTTTTTTTGATAAACAAATTTTAATTTTATTTTCCTAAGTATGATTTGATATACAAAAAAATATACGATTATGTTATTTCAAGATGATTTGAAACAAAACCCGTTAATTGGTTCTTTAGTTTTCTGTTAATTAGTGAATTTAAATTATTAAAATGAAATGGAATCTTCGACTAATTTAATAAGATGGAAACTTCCAAATTGAAATATGGAATTAAAAGCTAAATGTTTGATGAAAATATAAAATTGAAGTTTTGTAACTTGTAAATTGTAAGATGATGGGATATTATACAAGTAAAAACTTAAGTAATAAAAATATTTCAAAATGAAATTATGTCTATAAGTAAAGAATTAAGATGTTACAAGAAATATTACAAAATTAAGTTAATGTTTTGAAATGTTTAATAAATAAATTGAATAGTAAAAGGTGAATACAATTTAAGTAAACGATTATAAACTTAAGAAAATGACTAAAATGATTCATAAGTATATTTAATATTAAATGATACTGTATATGAAGGAATAAATGTGAATTAAAAAGTAGAAAAACTTGAGTATGAATTATTCATTAATGAATATTCATATTAAATGGAAATCAAGTTATATAAGAAAATAATATATGTGAATTAAATAGCAAGAAACATATGTAATACTTTAAGAATTTATTCATGGATGATTTTAAATATTGAATGGGAAGAAATCTATGTAAGTAAATGAATGTAAATTAAAAAAAAAAGATGACCTTGTATGAGTGAATGAGAATTAAAATAAATGAAAAGTAAATAATGTGTAAAAAGAAACCAATAGAAAAAATATGTAAGTTGCGCGTAGATCATTTTATTCGCATTACAGTTTTGATCCAGATTCAAATACATGATCTGTGGAAATTCACACCAGTCCGAATTAGGATTTTTCACTCGATTCTTGACGGCGAACATTTGATACAAATTTTTGATATGATTTTGAAGTTTTCTATCATAATTTATGGCTATGCAAGGAGAATGGGTATTTCTAATCAATCAGATCAAAGTCCGCACTAGAGTAGTCGGGTTATCAATACTAGCTTGAAAGTGAAATTTGTGTATTCAAGCAAGCGATCAGAATTGATGTTGTGAACAAATGATATATGTACATCGTACAAACTTAAATAATATTTAAACTTTATGTTGTTTGGATTATGGGAAGTTTGAGAAATGATACTTTAAATTGTTTGAGGTTGTATGAATAATCTCTCAAGTAATTACCTAGGGCTGTTGAGCGTAAGTTACACTTGGTAGTTTATTTATCACCCTTGTACGATGAAAAGTTTCTAAAACTAAACAAATTATTAATGGTTGCTATGGATGTGTGATGGATTCTTTTGTTACATATAATGGTCGTACTTCTTTTGGTTTGCATATGATTATTATATATTGTGTGTTGCTTGTGCTATTAATTGAAACAACTAAAATATTGCTCTTTTTACGTAGTTTAACTCTTTTGGATTGTGTAAGTAAAATACTGGTTTATGGAAGCAATAGCAGTTGCTTTTGGTTTAATAAATAGAGTTTTCTTTGCCCAAGAAATAGATACGTTTTCGGATTACGGTTTTTGTAACGGTATTTTATTATTTTCCCATGATTTGGGATGCTTATTTATTGAAATATGATACATACAATGTAATTTTTGATATTATTATTTTTTCGGTCCAATCCGCACAAAGGAGATGCTGCCGAAATTTTTCGTGAATTTAGGACTTAGATTTTTTTTTGTGAAAGTGGAATTATTTTCAAATTTATATTAAACTTAAGTTTGTAAATTTAATTATTTATAAATTGACTATTTTAAATAAAATACATCAAATCTCTTGATTCTTTCTTGATACTTTTCGGGGATGAACAGTTTTGAGTGGGGGAGATTGTAACGACCTGTATTTTTGACAATTAAAATTATTAAACTAAATAAGAATTTGAAAGTTAATATTGTCAAAAATTAAAATTTATGATTTATTAATGAAAAAAAATTGTTAAAATATATAATTTGGTCTTAATTGAATCCTAATGACAAATTTTAATGTGGTAAAGATGGTAATGCATATTCGAATATAATTTAGTAATATGGATTGAAGGTAATTGACAACTGTTTTAGTTTAAATGTAATTTCAATCAATTATAATTGTAAAGGTTAATAAGGATTAAAATAAATGATGTATTAAATGGTGAAATTATATGTCATTTAATTCAAATCGGTTTTAATATAGAATATGAAATCAATTATTTTGCACGTAATATATTAACCTTTGTTTGTCAACAATAAATTTATAGATGCGTTTAAATTACTTAAATGTAATTATTGTTCTATTTCTCATCTTATTATTTAATCCACTTGGAATTAATTTGGAAATCAATTGATGAAATTTAATGTAATTAAATATTGTAATCAATATGAAAAAAACGTTAACTGTTGTGTGATGAGTGTAATAAAATGAAAACTTATGTCAATAAATTTCATAAGGGAATTGTTGATTTGATAATAAGCATGTAAATCAAAATAAAAGGATTTGTTTGAAATTTAAATATATAATAAATGGATTTTATTATAATTGTAATTGAACGTTGAAATTAATTTAATATTTAAATTTTGTATTTAACATGGAAAATTGTATTTTAAAAGATTATTAATTTCTGTTTAATGGAGAATGATGATAGAAAACTTTTAATTTAGAATTTAAAAGTGATTAAATTGATTTTTAAAAATAGATTGTGTTAATTAACGTGTAAAATTATTCTTTTTGAGCACTGCCTCCGAATTTGACAAAACTAGCTTCATCGGATCCGTAATAGTGAATTATTATAGGATTTCAAGTTTCGTAGCGATCAGACTTATCGTTTGATCGTGCGAGCTCGAAACGCATAGAAATTAATTAAAGGAATTTAATTAAAATAATATGATTTTAAAAGCCAACTTTTTGTATACAATAGAATTAGTGTTTGAAATTAGTTTCATTGAGTTTCAAAATATTGAAAACCTATAATTTTGATATATAGGATGACCTATTTCGATTTCGGGAATAAAACGGGCTTTTCGGGTCTTTGTTATCGCTTCGACCCAATCGATATGTTCCATCCATTCCTATTCCACCTTTGTTTATATATATGTTGCTATAAACCCTAGCAGCCTTCTATTCTATGTTCTGCACGTACATTTCAGTTCTTATCTGCTCTTTTTCAATGGAGATCAGCCAAAACCCGAATTACCGATTTCAAATCAAACTCCAAAAGTTCAAACTGCTCAAACCCTATCAAATTAGATATCATCGCGAAGCTCTCGATGAATGGAGTCAGCGTCAAGCATTTGTTTTTGGAATAGAGGTCCGAGTCAACTAGAAAGCACGGTCAAAGTTGTGGAATCGGTGGAACCCTAGGTCCAAATTGGGGCTTTTTGATTTGGGGACCATTTGGTGCAATTGAGGAGGCAAAACGATAGAGCTCTATGAGAGGTGTCTAGATCCAGTTTCGATTTGACGATCGAAGCAGCGATGCTGTGGGAACTGGCCACGTAAGGTCACGGCTGCGTCAATTTCGGGGAACAAATTCCGGTGGTTGACATCGAGTTAGGCGGCGGCGTTGGTAGACGTTAGTGGAAGAGATGATGATATTCCAATTGCAAGTGGTGGCGTGGCTTCAAGTGGAAGGAGCTAGGAGAAATCGGTGGTCAAAATCGCTGACGTGGTTGATGCGTGCGGTCTTGGATGCTTCAGTACATATGCATTAATTTGATTAAATTAGTATTAAAACATGGACCAATTAATATTTTAATATTATATCTTCTAACTTGAATATCTTTTGCATACGAACTCGGATTTGCCTGCGATTTCTTCCATTGGACTTGTATCGAAATTCCAGACAATATGAAACTGGTTTGGTTGGATTTGAAGACTGTTGAAATTTTGGGCTTTTGTGGATTTTTAATAGGCTCAAAATCAAATGTGAGTGATTTAACCCACTCACGCAGTACTAAAATTTCTTATGTTAGTTAGATTCAAATTATAAAGTGATAATTTTTTATTGGTTGTTATTTGGTAGTTTAAATTGACTTTCTAATTGAAATTGAATTTTATATTGAATAGGATTGACATTTAAATTAATATTGAATTTAATTGCTAGTTAAACACAGACAATTGATAATCAGTAACTGTTGTGATATATTGGTTGATTTGGATGTTAATTGTTATTGTATGCCTATTGATTGATGATGGATGTATGGTTGTTTATTTATTTGACATATTCCTATTATTACCTATTTATTTATGGACATCATTTATATTATCATTTGGGCCATTGGATATGAACTAAGAAATAAGTTGAAATGATATATACCTATGACATTTAATTATGGGTTGAAATGATATATATCCATCCATGTAAATAAATTGAAATAAATGATCACTTGGCCATAGGGTAGAAAATTATGTATGGACACTGGATTGGTTAAATTAAATGGTTTCAAAATCTTAAATTTAAATTTTAAATTATATTGTTTAAAGAAAACAAACTTGGAATTGTAATTGTTTAAATGAATTTGTTTAAGGATTTAAATTGAAATCTTCAAGTGGAAATTAAGATATGATTTGAATTTTTTTTTGGGAGTGAATTATTTTAAAGGTTTAAACTTTGAACTTACATTAGTTAAAATGGTTTAAATTGGTATTTCAAATTTTGGACGTGAAGTGGATTTAAACTTAAATGTTTAGAAGTGTGAATTTGTATCGAAACTCTGAGCCATTTGAATAGAACTGTTTAAATTGAATTTGAAGTAAAGTTGAAATTGTTTTGAATTGGGGCAGATTTAAATCGAAATTTGACTATGAAGTTGACTTGAAATTGGAGGTTGAAAAGTTGAATTTGTTGTGATTTGAAATGGGAACATGAGTTCAAATCATTTTGAAAAGGAAGAATCGATTTTAATATAAATAATTTTAATATATAAACTATTTATCCAAACTTTTTTAAATATTAAAATCTATTTTATATTCAAAACTATTTCCAATCTTTAAACTATTATAATTATTCCAAATTATTTTTCAATATTTAAACTATTTTAATTATCCAAGCTATTTTCAATATTCAAACTATTTTAATTATTCAAAACCATTTTTCAATATTCAAACTGCTTTAGAGAGGAATTATTTAGATTTAAATCATTGATTTAAATACGAATTCTTTGATACGAATGCTTTGATATGAAGGTATAACCTGTTTTGAATTCGAAATGGTTTTGAAGTGTATCTGATATTTTGATATGAAATATGACTTGTTCTTGAAATGTAAAAGAACCAACTGGTGTGTAAAATGACGTTTGGTTGTTAAAGAGACCGAGGCCTCTTATTGGCACACTCTCTATTAATATTGGAACCACTTTAACAACTGTGTACATGGTGGATGATCCAGAATGAGGTGGTTGGTTTGGCGAACGATTGCAGGATTTGAAGAAAGAGAACGATGATGGATGACCCCGGCACTTGTGCCAATTTGAAATGACTAAAATAGGACGGCTTGTCAAGGCCAAGTGGGCTAGCTACCCCTAGCGGACACACTTATTCATATTACTATATTGATTTTGACTTGATCGGTGCACCTTGATTTTATTATGGGAGTGTTGGACGCGGTGGGCGGTAGTGGCTACGATGCATTACCACCAGCCCTGCGACCCGAACTAGTAGTACCCTACCTAGGGCATTGCCTCTTGTGCCTTGTCATACTTTTATCCTTATACGCGCCCACTACGATTTTGTTTTAGTATGGTACCTATAGTGGACTCACTGGCTACCGACGTAACTGGTTGTGTTACAGGACCTGCATAGACTACCTACTTAAAAATGTGTTAAGGGGGATTAACGCAAAGCCTTAACGCTAAGAAAAATATTTATTTTATTGATTAGACACTACATATATAGTGTATCTTACTAATATAGATAGTTTAACAGATCCTTAGGAGATGGAAAATCCTATAACATCTCTCAAGTTATTGCACTCACGTTATACACTGGATAGGAGATGTAAGATCCTATAAACATCTCTAAAGCTATTACACTCATATTTAATTGTCGATTTAACTTACATAAGAACTTTTAGTTCTGGCTCGAGCGTTTTGTCTTTTCATTACGCTCAGGTCAGCTTGAGCATTTATGTGTTTGAAGATAATATATTTGGAGGACGAAGACAGAGTTTGGTATATTGTATTATTAGTATTATTCCGCTACGTCATTATTGATATGTTGTTGTTTATACTCTGATTATGTTGTAAAAATTATGTAATCAAATGTATATTGTAAAATTGCTTCATGAACTGTTTATTTGATTATTATATTTTGTCATTTCGCTGCGAGATTTTGTATTTTGTATCCTTTTTTCTTTTATTTTCTTATTAAATCCCATTGACAATCCTCCCTTTTGAATGAGTTGAGTTAGACATGTGTATTTTATTGTCGATTTAAACCGTCCAAAAAAGTAGGTCGTCACATATATACAAACATACCTTAATTCATCATGTTGCATCTTCTCCAAGGATCGATGTCAACCTCCATCACGACCGACAACCTGCCCCTTCACTGCCATAATCGAATGATTTCCTCCCCCTTATATCGCCCATGAGAATGGATGTCGCCCCAGGCCAGATCGCCTTCATACATGCTCGTATATATGTATATTCTTATCATGCAATTTTGTTTGTGATCCTTTGGAAAGGTTAGGGCTAGCTAATGGGTTTTCTGTAGATAAAAATATGGGCTAGTTTGGAGAAAGAGCGTGGCTAGTATTCCTTACTTCCCCCCTCGTTCCTAGAGGAACAAAGAATTGTCCAATAAAAAACGAATGAAAAATCGAGACTAAGAAAACTCCAGAAACATGATTTTTAAGTTGGCAATTAGGTTTGGGCTTGGTTACAAGTGTGTGGATCTAAAATTTAATGAATGGGTATATATAATTTTTTTTAATTCTCTTTCACCTCTAATACTAAATTCTATTTAATTCCACATTGATACAAATTTCCATTTAAAATAAATATTTCACAATTTAAATTCTTTTGTTGAATGATTTCTAAACTAATTTACCCAATAAACCACTAAATTCCAATTCACTTCATTATGTTACTATTGTCAACTTTAATTAATTATTGCTTAAAAATCGGATTGTTGCACATTACCTTAATCCCACTCCTTTAATCCTTCTTCCCGATCTCAATCCCCTATAAACGCACGCTTACACACCCGTGCAAGTACGCCCAATCCCTCTCTCCGATCCATGAATCGACAATCTGACTTCATCAACAACTTCCTCTTCCCACGTGCTCCGAGCTGCACCCAACGACGTGAAGCTTGACGCTTCTCCCTCCATTACGACCTAGAAGCTGCTACAAGACACACCAATTGTCGTGAATCACCAACTAGTGTCGCACCCTTCTTCGAGCCCCCGAATCAACTCGCCTTCACATGAAAAACCCAAATCCACACTCTGTTTCCTCTAACTTCACCTTAATTGCCATCGAATCAAAATTGGATGCATGGAAAAACTAACATACTCCCCAAACATGACCGCACATTGCCCAACCTACTTAGGTTTGAAGCCCTCCATCACACGAGTTCAACGGATCCGGTGTTGTTCAATTCCATGCATCGTAGTTTCGATAAGAATTAATTTTGTGGTGGCGACTGTGTTTTAGTTAATGGAAAAAATAAAAAGAAGAGAAAGAGGGAAAAATGAAGAGTGAGGGAGAAGAGTGGGTGGGTGTATTTGTATAATAAATATATATTATTATTTTTATTTCACTTTTTAATCATTGTACTTTTCGTGCTCGCACGATCACACAACACGTCCGATCGCCATAAAACTCGTCGTCGTACATCACCTTATTATTCCGATGGCACTAGTTTTGTCAAAATCGAGATAGTGTCCCGAAATGATAATTTCACGTGTTTCGAGACCGTTTATCGATAAAATGATTTTTGATCATACTATCAATATTTATTCAGACTATTTATTTTCGTAAAAAATTTCTATAACAAGTTCACCATTATTAATTATTAATTAAAAGGAGTTATTAAGCTTTTAAAATAAATAATTTAAATATTTAAAATAAATTATTATTCAAAATTAAAATGATAAAATTCCGGGTTGTTGCATATATGTATATTATATATGTATACACAATATGTATAAATACCAATATTTTTATATGTGTGTATATATTTATACACATGTTATAGTGTTGTCTAATTTTATCATGTTATGTATATATGTGTCATATCCACAAATATACAACAAAATATAAAATATAAATATGATAAAATAAGATATTATTTTAAAATGTAAAGCAGATCTAAATGCTAACTAGTAATATACATAAACCCATTAAGATCCACTCACAGAATTTTTTTCAAAATTTACCTTAGTTCACCATTGCCAAACAGGTCCGTTTCAACAATGTTATCAAAGCCCAATTAGACCATGCAAATATATTAGTTAACATTTAGAGTCATTTGAAAATGTTCCATTTGGTGCATATCTAGAATATGGGTGTCTAAACTTGGGTTAGAGTAATCTGTGCCTTCCCCTCCTAGGCTCCTGGCTTGGCCTAATGGGTGGAGGAAGTATAAAAGGTTATCCTAAAAGTAAGGTCCAAATTTATTTTGGGTCTTGGGCTAATTTCAAATTTGAGATTTGAAAATTTTAAAATATGCTTTAAATTTAAAAGTTAAGTTTAAAATATAAAGGAATTTACAATTGCTATAAAATAAATTTAAGATTATTTAAATCTTCTTAAATTTTTTAAGGAAATAAATTAAATGAATTTTCAAAATTTTAAAAAATATTGAATCAAAATGTTTAATGTGTTAAATAATTACTTAAATAGTTAATTAATATGCATACGCATACATACCAACATAAATACATAATTATTTATTTATACACACACACACACACACATATATATATATTGATATATGTGTAAAACTATAAAGGTTATGTTTAATATTTTCTTAAATTGTTCATGATAAATGAAATGAAATTTTCAAAATTTATTAGATATTTAATTAAAATGTTTTATCAAAATAAATAACTAATTAAATATTTAATTAACTAATATGTATGTATGTATATTAATATACATACACACACATAAAACATAAAGGTTACAGTTAAAAAAAATAAGCCGTTGAAGATAAATAAAATAATTTTTTTGAATTTTAGATAAAATTTAATTAAAATAGTTAACTAAATTAATTTAAAATTGTTTTAATTAATAAATATATATACATTATATCAGTTAATTAAATAATAAAAGTCACAAATAAATTGAACTTATGTAGATATATGTATAAATAAATATAAGTGTAACTGAAATAAACCTTAAGTAGATTTTTGGAATAAATAAATACGTATTTTACATTTACCGTGATACTAAAAGTGTTTGACACTTATAGTACGAGGGTATTTCGATAATACATTATTCCAAAAATCGATCACTATGGGTTATTAAAAATTATGATGTTTTAATAAAGTTGCCCTATGTCATTTGTATAATTGATAGATTACTTGAATTCGCAGTGCTTGTTGAGAAAACTCAAGCCATGGCTGCTATATGTAGTGCTATTAATATATTTCTAGATGAGATATAGGCTTATATTTTCTGAGCAAACTCAAGGTATAAGCATATATACTTAGGCCAACAAGAAAGGAAGGGTGGGAGTGAATAATCTCTTTTGGTTCATTGGGAATACTCAAGGTCAAAGTGGAGATTAAGTCAAAGAGAACCGTTAGGAGTTATATGTAACATAATCGATAAAGAGTAATCCATCACTTATAGGGCTATGATCTCAAGGTCATAATCATAAGACAAGTGAGTCCTAACACTTAATAGAGAAATCGATAGGTTTTTATATTTCTCTTAGGGTTTGGAGAAATATGAAAGTTTAGTGGGAGCCTTATTAAAAAAATGAAATTATGACATCTAATCATTCTAATATTATAAGAACATATGCTATATAAAACTATACTAATCTACTTAAAGTAATATACTTACATATAACTACGCAACTAATATAACTGATAAAATTGTTTATCAATTAATATATGCAAATGAAATGAATTAATATTGACAAAGAAATGTAAAATATAGTTACCAATAAATATTTTGGCATGTTGTCACTTTAAGGCCCATGCAAGACCAAAATTATCCAATCATTTTAACAATCATGCCTTGGTCACTTAAGTGTTTATTTAGCTGAGACTATGTGTTGTCTTTTGTGAGTTTAGACTCTTAAAGAATACAAGAATATGAATATTTGATTTGTATTCAAACATATGTAAATTTGTAAGGTAAAAAGTCATAATATATTAAATCTTAATGAAATTGGTTCATTTGAAATGTGCAAGTAAACCAAAGTGCAAGATCATGTGTTAAGTTTAGTTAAATACAATGGGAATCATATTGCATTGAAAATAACACTAAACTAAGGAATAAAGGCCGACCTAGGTATATGATTAGTGAAATGTCAATTTCGATCAATTTACTTAATGTAACCTATTCAATATCCTTAAAATGTTAATGATTTCCAAATGCACTTTTGTAAAGAGTTTGATGAAGTATTGTAGTAATGGTTCCTTTTTAATGGTTCGACCAATTGGAAAGGAAACGAATGACTTAGAGTGGATGTAATACAGGCACATTTAGCATAAAGAAAGTAAACTATTACCTCTACTCTATGAAGAAACAACAGAAACAAAAGTTGTATAAAATACTAGTAGACGCTCAATATGGAATAAGAAATGTGATTACTAATCCAAATATATTCTTCTTATAGAAAATTGTTTTTTGTAAGAGTTATTTCTTTGAGTACAAGATATTTGATTTAAAACTCTCGACTCTAAATTAGTTACACTAGATGAATATAATTGTCTATAATAAGTGATTAATTGGAGCTTTGTATTTAATGTGTTGTTATTGGAACAACGAAAATAGTGGGAGATACCATATGACACTTATCGGTGGACACATTACGATACGATTTGTTGCTTTCGTATATATACCAAATATTATTTCTGAAATAATAACTGGTTTCGATATATACCAAAAATAATTCTATTGTAATAATTGTTATATTTTCAAAACAATGACAAAAGAATTTAGTGATAATGCAATGGACTTGGATATGATCCAAAGAGTCGAACATAGAAATTGATTACATTAGGTAAAATAAATTTAACCAAGATTAAACGAATACAACTGGTTAGAATTTCTAACAGGAATTCCTGCAGATTAAAGAGAAACTTTGACTTTCTTATCAATGTCGAGAAAAAGAATTATTGGTAACCTAGGGATAATTATGTTATTTGTTAAAATGTCTAACTTTATAGTCAATCTTGTTCGTAGTAATGATGTTTTTTTTTTCTTTTATATACATTGTTATATTTAAGTAATTAATTTAATATATATAATAATAAAATCCTTAAATAAATTGTTATGTGATTATAGTTGCAAATAGTTGCAACCACGAGTAATTAATCATAAAATAAAATGACATTTGTTTTAAATATTCTTGGCCAAGAAGTTTTGAAAAAAGGATATCGATTCATCCATTGAGATCAAAGTGCATAACGCCCTCCAATTAGGTAATGTATTACTCATGACTGCAACGGGCACCAAGGGGTTATGTACTTGTAGTTATTGGATAATCATGGAATGACTTGTTTGAGAGTTTCCTGCTAGTTGATAACAACTAGAACAATCAGGACATCTTGGTGTGACTATGTTACACAGTTCCTACGACTTGAGAATATTATGAAGTTCAATGTAAATAATCCACTTTGATTATAGTTAAATAATGAAATGGCGATCAATCGAGTTACTATAGTTGGGTCTAAGTTGAAGCATTGGAAGTGAAACACTATTCAATAGATGATTCATCTCCACCATTGTATGAGGTAAGTATAATGGTTAACCATAGTAAACTCAAAGTCAAAATAGTATGATTAATAATAAATGTTACTATTAAACCATGGACTTTGTTTATGGACTAACTAAGTTGAATGTGGATAATATTGGAATCATAACCAATACCAAATTCCTTATATCTTAAAGTGATGAAGTTTTGATGAAGATAACATGTGTATATTATCATTACTAAAAGTTAGTGCTTAATAAAATATGAAACTGGATTTTACCGAAATGATATGCATGTGATGAATTTGGCTAAACTGTCACACCACTAGCTACGGTGACGTATGAACATTAATGTTTGAAATTAATCATTGACTGAATTCACACCTCTGCTTCTCATAACAGTATTTGTGAATTCTCTGAAAAGCCATAGTTTATAAAACAATATAAATTAATTAAATCAATTAATATTAAAATTTATTAACTAGTGATTTATTTGATGCTTTGGTGTTGTTATTGATTATTTGGATGTATATATAAAATTTATATATGCATGTATCACTATATGATATCGATATGTATTTAAATAGGCTTTAAATACAGTTAATTACCTAATGGGCTGTTTAAAAAATTTGTCCATGCAAGGAGAAATGCTTGGCCAACCATGCAAAGGAGAGGGAAAGAATTGGATTAATTGAAAATTAATTAGGAATTAAAATGGGAAGTTTCTAAAGAAATAGTAGAAAAGATTTTTATTCTTTCCATAAAACAAATTCCTCTCATTCATTCTCTCATTCAGTTTTCCTCCTTCCTCATCCATCGCCAACACCACCATCTCTTTCATGGATGAAAGTTCTTCTCTACTTTCTAAAAAAAACCAGCTCAAAAATAAATCAAAACATCAAATAAACACAAAGGCTACATGGTTCATCCACCTCTTTCAAAGATTGGGTGTTGATTCAAGAACCGAAGAAGAGATTTCCAAGTTAAAGTCTCACTTATTGGCTAGATCATAATGTTATATTCTATATGTAATTTGTTTTCTAAATATAATTATCAAAATTTTATATGCACATATCATTGCTATGCCTTGATTTAGAATTAGCAATACAATTTATATAGCTTGTTAAATGATTTGATTTTACATTGATAAATTAAAACTAGAATATTTGTATGCATGAAACAATGTTTTGATTATGAACCTATTTTTTTGAATTACTCGTAATATTATTCTAAACATATGATACAATTTAATAATTTAAATGTTTTTGTTTTAATATCTAATCAATCCTAAAACATAGAGGTTGTTGATATATTGTTTGAATTGATGTATGCAATTTTGGTTATATGATCTTTTGATCGTTGAAAAAAGGGTTGAATTTTGAATAGAAATTATATATATAGACATACACACACATCTCTATGTGCATGCACATGTGTGTATTTGCAAATACTTAAGAAAAGTTTGATGTAGTATGGATGTTTATTTTAAATAATCTGGAAACTAATTTAGCTTAATCATTACACATACACATATTTATATATGCGTGTATATATTTATATTTTATATTGTTAGGCTTATATTTTAGAAATATTATTTTATAAATTTATTTTCATTAAATAATTTAAAATTGAGATAATTATGTATACATATAAATAGAAAATATATACATGGTGGATATAGGTCCTAATATCTACATTTGTTTATATTGACCATGTTATTGTTTGTTGGTTCTTATTTTAAACATATTTTTCTAACACATCATCCCTTGCTGACTAGGTGTAGCAAAAGAGGAAAGGTGGAATCATTCAATGGTGCCCTCTTTTATCTCTTTCCTTTTAGATCTTGATATGATTATATCTAGATCTAATTTCATGTTTGTTCTCGTCCTTAAATGCTAAATGGTTACACTCACTACATGTTTCACATATTTGTCACACCTTTTAAAATATGAATATGTTTGATGTATTCATATCTTTTCAAATTTCACACTTAATTAACATAGATTTAATTAATTAAGAACAAGACAATATTAATAAAATATAATTTTATTAGTAACAACCAGATTGAATCTAGTGAAACCAATTAGACTTCATAAGCCCACAATGATCCAAACATGGAAAGTTTTTAAAATCGATCCATTTCACCGACTGTTAAATAAACCGAGTTCCTTCAATGGTATTAGAGCTCAAATGGTTTATGTAGTAATGTGACGACCCGCAAATCCGTACCCTCTGAATCGACAATAAACCACATATATCCGACCCAAAAAGCATAGACTGACGGAAAGTCAGGAGAAAGAAAAGAAGAGAGAAGAAGAGAAGAGAAGAAAGAGAGAAGATAGAACAAAACAGAACAATACAGAATCTCACATCGCAGCGGAAAACATATAATATCATATCAATGATCTTTACAAAACAGAAACTGTATATATATACATCAATCAGAGTTCAACAATCAAACAATAGTTATCAGCCTAGACAGTTATAATAACCTGTCCTCACAATTGCCGACAATATACAACAACTAAGCAAAATGCAGCGGATAATCAAACAGATACGTGTATAAGAAAATGAAGATCTCCAGCTCTCCTGCTGAAGCTCCAAAAGCACCAATCTGAACCTGTAAATATACTCGGTCTGACCTGAGCATTGAAAGGGAAGAACGCTCGGATCAGTTTGGTAAACCAGCGTGAGAAACACACTCAACTGAATTTATTAGATTACCAAACTTTCCCGTTATCAAAACAAAAGTATCTCGTAAGACAAGTCCACACATAACACAGACATGTTTTTACCTTACGATAACTAAAAGATATCATATCAAATCCTCTTATATTATAGTAGTGTCTACTATATACAAATAATATTAATCATAGCCGAACTTATTACATTGATTAAATTCCAGCATATAGCCCAATTGGGTAATACAATTAAAATGGCAGGAACGTAGCGGAGTTTGGATTTCGATACAAATGATCAAGTGAAGGGACTACCTTCCGGCAGTACATCTCTAGAGGAATGTACCGAGGAACATCACAAAGGAACCTCTACCAACACAAGACCAACCCACCTCTATAACTAGATGGTACCGAATATATCATCCTCTGGTTGTTACCGACCTTTACCGAGGGCCCTCTAGCATACAAACCATAATAATCAGATACACGATGTCATAGCGTGTAAAGATATATCTAAAATAGGATGATCATATCCTACTTGGGAGCGACCCACTTAGCCTTGCCGCATCTAACCCTGTTTTGGTCATTTCCGGTTGATGAGGCCTGAGGTAACGATTACCTTTCACAATCACAATCACAATCACATCACTTTGAATGCCACACGGCCATTTCCGTTGACTACTAATTGCCTTCCACAAAAATACAACCCTTAAGCTCATACGTCTTAAGGAGGGTGTTAAGCTAAGAGAAGTTGCCTTCTCCGCCACCAACTGATGTACGTTTGTAAAAACCAATGTACGTAATCTTAAGAAATGCAATGTCAGACAAACATCCATACAAGTTGTCCAGGACCAGGACAAACCGAAGGTACTTTCCTACCACATCCTGTCGGGAAATCCCAAGGATTAGTAGCGAATAGTCCTTGCATTGGATATTTCATAATGAAGAGACTACTGGTACTGGATGTATATTGGGATTTTAACCCCAAACGATCAAAAAGCAGTCCTCCATTATGAAAATCCGGAATATCAATATCATCACAAGCAACCTGCACAATCGTCGCATATACGTTGGTCCAAAGTGGTTTTCAGATAAATCTGATCCCGGTCTCTTCGCACCAACACAAAAGCGTTTCTCAACCTCACACAGAAACAAAGTCTCGTAGACTTATCACGTCTCCAACTTTCAACTTGTTATCCTTCAGGCAAAGAAGGAAGCTCGATAGATTGGAGTAATACTCCGCACTATACAAAACCACATCCTTAACACAAACGATAATCAAGCCTACACAGAAGGATACGTACTAAGTGTATGACTAAATAGTTCCCACATCAAGTCGAGGAACTAAAATTTGGCCAAGTTTGATAGTCGGTTATTTAACTATCAAAGCAAACAAACAAATATTTAACACCATATACAATCACTAGGCCCTTTTAATTAATCTTTTATTAATTAAACCATTTGCCAAATATTCACTTCAAATTATCTTTAAAAAGATAAAATCTCAAAACCATTTCAATATTGGAAAACCTTTCCATATACTTATGTAAAAATAAGTAATTCACAATTCAATTTATTTTCAACACTTGGAAAATATTACAGATACTTAAATCACGATTAAGTATATATTTCATTCTTTTAAGGAAAAGATTCTTTTAAACACATTTATTTGGGTCAAAACGTATGTTGCGTAAAACACCGTTACGACAACCCAAAATCACTAGTATAGGGATTCGAAAATAAGATAGAATATAAATCCCAATACTATACAAAAATATTTCCTTTCAAAAATCATTTACTATAACAACAGTGTTATAGTCCATCATTTCCTTACTTCTCGAAAACGTCTATTTCAACAATGAATGTTGAAATATATGGTTTTGATCCTTAAACACATTTTAAAACATCCTTAAAACTATTTAACTCCATTTACAAATACCATTTCCCTAAACATTTATTTAATTCAAAGATTTATTCACTGTCCAAAATAGTGAATAAAATTTATTTACCAAATCCAATATTTCTACACATTTATTAAAGGATAATCCACTGTCCAAAATCGTGGATATAATGCCTTTAATAAACATTCATATCTTAACTTATCAAATTCAATTGATTTTGGATTTATAGAACAATGTCTATAAATTCCATTTATGTGCCAAAAATCCAAATTATAAGTTATTACTTATAATTCTCTTTATTTCCGAAATTCGTTCTTTAATAACTTCACAAATCCATAAATCTATAAATTTTATTTACTTATAAAATCCATTTACACTTCATTTTAACACTTCCAAAACTTGTCTATAATTCCATTACTTTGATTTATAAAATATCAATTTTATAAATCTTGTATATAAAACCATTTATAATAATTTCAAAAATCCCAATTTAAATAAACCAATTCTTTTAATAATTTACAAATCGTTATTAAAGCTTATATAACTCCAAAATTCATACTTAAGTATTATTTCCAAAAATCATATTTTTTATAACATAAAAATTATAACATTTATTTATTAAAAATAAATTCCAGTTACTTAACACTTCAAAATTCAACAAAACGTATATTTTCAAAATCGCTTTTAAAATCCTTTTAAATTTGGAAATCATTACTTAAACATTTTTAAAACTCTAAAATAGGCCCAATGCTGCAATAGCACCAAATACATCAATCACGCAACCAAATCATCAAATATCATATGAATAACATCATATATCACAATATCTTTAAATAAACCAACACTGGTGAGGAATCCAGTTGGATCCCTCCAACCTGTCACCTGCAATAAATATACATATTAGAATATGTGTACAATGTCGCTTCGAGGCAGACACGCGTACAAAGGGTCATCCGCTCATACACGGGAACGTATAGGGTCATCTGCTCCACTAGGCAGGTATATATCCAAATACCAATCAATATATCATAAATCATCCAAACAATCATCAATCATCATAAAATAAATTATTTCTCACTTATATAAAAATATCAGTGAGTCAGAAAGAGTGAGTTGTACTCACATTGCGTCCAATAGTAGTTGTAGTGTTTTATTCCGAATAAAATTAAACAAGCGTTTAATTTTACCCAAAATTCACACTAGCTCTAATCGACTCCAAACCAGCTCTAAAATGTAGTGCTCGTCAATACGGACCCAATGCAATTCGTTTTGTGTGAAATGGACCTCGTATGAAAAAGATATGATCTTTTAAAGATTGTACAAATTAAATATACATAAATTTCAGCTTTTATTTTATTTTAAAACCCTACCATTATTTCTGGCCGTTCGATCTCACTACTCAGATCTGGGCCGCGATTTTTCTTTCTTCCTCAATGTGAAAAATACGTTCACGTAAACCTAAAGCCGCCTTTATTCAACAAATTATCGAGCCAGCATCACGCGCCTAGAAGTTGATCGGGGACCTCCACTAGAACGCCCATCACTGACTCCATCTACGCCTTGAGAATGGTCAAACTCGGCTGCCTATGTTTCTCAAAAATTGCGCATGAAGTTCAGCCGTTCAAACCCCTTTTGCCGTCGATCCGTGCCTCCAAAGTCAATCACAACCGTTGAAGTTGTTCGTCTCTCCGTCCTCTACAACATTGTAGTTGGGGATTTTAGTTAATTACGCGTAGATTTGGAGAAAATCGAGGAGAAAAGAAACAAGTTTTCGGCCATTGAATATTAGGGTGGCGGCATGCCCTAGATACATTAGGGTTTAGTGGAAAATAAGAAAATCAAGCCCTTTTATAGAAAATTCTACGACACTATTCACCCAGAATTTTTCCGAACTCCAAACGAAGCATGCCGCCTGTCGTTTATAATATTTTACCCCTATTCCAAACGCAATGGAATATATATCGAAATCCAGTTCGATTGTATTTGGAAGATAGGTTTTCGAATCGACTATTTAAATTTAAAATTCACTTAAACATATTTCTACCCATTTTAGCTTGCCCCGGACAAACCGTAAATCCAATTGACACGAAATTTGAAATCTTACAATAATATAACATTACAGATCCAATGAAACTGGTTTCGTCGAAATCCGAGACTTTTTGAAAAATGACCATTTTACTCGTCAATTAAGTATTAAAATATTCAATTTTTGTAATTTAACTTTTAAATCAATTTTAAAAGTTCTCTAACATCATTATAATTCAAATATGATTTATTACAACTTTATAAATCGTTTTTATTCACATTAAATTCAATTTCCAACTATTTCTACAAAATCAAATAATTAAATTAACGATTTAATTATCACATTAAATCACTATATTCCAAATATAAGTTATTCGACTTATTAAATTTACTTGTGAATATTTAAAATTAATTAAATATCCCAATTTCAAATGATTGAAATTCTGGGTCGTTACAAGTAAATTGGTCAACATTTAGGGCCATAAAAACCAACTTACCTGTTGAGTGTCTAGAATAATCGGGGTAGATTTAGGATTGAATAATAGTGTATTCTCCCCTTCCAGGCTACTAGTGTGGCTCAATGAGCAAGTCCAAAAGATAGGCCCAAAATAATAAAATGGAATTCTATGAAAGTAATAAAATAATTTTCAAAATAATTTTGAAAATTAATTTAATATTTTCGAAAATTATTTAATATTTGATTGATTAGATTAACTAAATAAATAATTAACTAAAGGTTATTTAATTAAAATAAACATATATAATTATATATGTATATATGTTTATCTTAATTGTTTAAGATAAATTATACAAATAAACTTTTTGAATTTATTAAAAATATTTAATTAAGAATGTTTTAATTAAATAAATAATTTGTTTGATAAGTAAACTAATTAAATGTTAATTCATGTAAACACATACATATAATGATATTTGTATGTTGCTATAATAGTTGTAGCTATATATTTATCCTAAATTAGTTTAATATGAATAATATTAAATTTTTACTTTAATTTAAATTTTAATAAAATTGTTTAATTAAGTAAATGAATTTGTCAAATAAATTAATTAAAAATTAATTAATTGATATATATATATATGCATATATTGATATGTATATATAAACAAACAATAATGTTATATTGTGTTATTTAATATAAATATTCTTAATTTTTTATAAATTTAATTAAATTAGTCAATTAAATAAAACTGAAAATTAATCAAATATGATATAATTAATTAGAATTAAAATTAATTAAATATGATTTAATTAATAAAGATACATGTATATATTATATAAGTTAAGCAAATTATAACAGTTATAAATAAATCAAACTTATATAACTGTATATGTATAAATATAATGAAAGTGGAACCGAAATAAACTCAAATTAGATTTTGGGGTAAATACATACATGTGGTACGTATACCGTGATTTCAGATGTGTCCAGCACTTGATTCGCGATGGTATTTCATAAGAAATATATTATTCCTTAAATCGATATTACTATAATGTATATATTAAATATTATGAATCTTAAACATATAAATTTTTCCTCTATCATTTATATATTGATAGATTACTTGCGTACTCACTAGTTGATGAGCAAACTAAAGAAATGTCATGTGTAGGACTATTAATATATTACCTAGAAGAGGTAAGATATGTTCATGTATTTATTGAGAAAACTCAAGGTACATGTATTATACTTAGTTCATTACGAAATGTTAGATTAATCTCTCCTAATTTGTTGAGCAAAATCAATGTCAAGGTCGAGATTAGGCAAGAACCACGGTTAGGAGTATATATTAAGAAAATTCCCAAGTAAAATTGTAACAACCCTGGTATTGGTGATTACCTGTAATATTAAAATATAACGATAGTTATATTTTAATATTGAGAATAAAATAAAATAAGTTGGAGCAAATATAAATTTAGTTAAAAAAAATTATTTCAAATAAACAATGTATTTGAGTATAAAACTTGAATTTAAAAATTAATTGTATGGAGATTTGGTTAATACATTGGAAATATTGGAATTTTGTTAAATTTGAAGTTAATAAATGAATCAAGTGATGTATTTCAACATTTAATTATTTAAATAAATCTAAATTGATGAAAATAAAGATTTAAAAACTTTATTTTGAGAATTTGGAGTGAAAATAATTATTTATTGGATTTTAATTGAGTCAATGTAATAATATTGGTAATTATTGCCAATATTAACCTTTTATTGAATATAAAAGGAGAAATACGAAGAAAATATGTATTTTATTAAAATAAAAGGTGAAATATTGTTTAAAAATAATATTTTGAAGTTATAATAAAGTTAAAATGATTTGTTATAATTTATTTGATAAGAAAATAATTTTTGTTGTGCTTGTTATGTTAAAAATAGTGTTTTACACTAAAATAATGTAAATTGTGAAATATTGTGTAAAATAGGGTTTTATTGTTAAAAATACCTTTTTATTGTTAAACTAAATTTTATTTTGTTATAATAACAATTTTATTTCAATACAATTGAATGAATACATTTTATTGGGGATTTAAATGATGAATATGTGTATATAATGTTAAATTGGAGTAAATATGCACATAGCCTCATTATTTCACTAAGTATTTTGCTCTTGGTCCTTTTGGGTTAGAATGGGATCCAATAGCCTAACCTAGAAGCTTCTGGTTGTGAGAAAGTGCCTGTACGTTGTTTTTCTCATTTTCTCTTCTCAAACTAAAATTTTACAGTAAACAAAACAAGAGAAAAGAAAATTTCCTTAGCCACCTTCAACTAAAATCCAATTTCAACCAAATTTGCTGCTAATTCAAGAAGATAATCACTAAAAATATACAAGGTAGTATCCATCCAATACCAAAGAGATTTCATCAAAAATCTTTGAATTGATATAAAATTGTCTGTAACTTGTTTTATTTCTCCTACATGCTTCTTTTTCAGCAAATACAGGTGCCTAGAGCTCCATTTCTCCGCCAAAACTCATTGCTTACACCTAAAAACTTTGCTGAATCATCAGGTGAGTTGATAGCTCACATTTTCTAGCTACTGCAATACTCAAAGAGAAGTTTCCTGTGCAAATACATACTCTGTAAATAGTTTATGTTTTAGTTTTTCTTTCCTGTTAAACCTAATCTGAGTACCAACTTTGAGCTGCTGTAACTTTCAATTCTAGCAACGAAATGGTGTCGGATTTTCTCCCGATTGTAGTTTATGTGTTGTTCTATATGCCTGCAAAATTTGGTTGAAAAATACTTTCATTTGCTATGTGAAAAGTTGGTCAGAAAATCAGTTCGCAACTCACAAAATCGCCTGGAACGAATTATGCGTGAGAAGGCCACATAGGTCAACCGCTAGGTCGACCGTACGGTTGACCTAGGGACAAGTAAGGTCGACCTGGCGGTCGACCTGGCGGTCGACCTAGGGGCTATGCTCTCCTTTGCATTTTTGTGTTGATTTCTTTATTCTTCGATTTGTTTCCAGCGTGTGTTCTTGACTTCTGCTTCTCAGTTTCGAGTTATTTTTGTGATGTTTTGAGAGCTATGATGCCTATCAATAGGCTAGCTAATTTTGGAAGATTTGAAATTCAAATTTTGAATTGTTTTTAATTAAATTCGAATTTGAATCTGAGTATCGATTTTGTGGTATTTTCTTTGTTTTTCATTGTTTTCGAGCATGGTTTTCTCCAAACGACTTTGAAATAAATTTTAAAATAAATTGGCATTTTTTATAATTATTATATAATATTTTACATTATTTTTAAGTTATAAAATCTATTTATTCTCTATAATAAGGGAATTTTCAAATACGGTTTTCAAATTTGATTTCGATAATTGGTTTTAAAAGCTTGTTTTTCAAAGTAAATTATTTTAAATATAATATACACATTTTTGCACTATTCGAACATATGAGAAAGAGAATTAAACGATCTAGTAAAACACGTGGTATGGGACACGTGCGTTTACTGTTTCGGTTAATTCCGGACTTGTACGATCGAAGCTATTAGAGTTTATCGATCCTGAGTTGTTTTGCCATTTTATGGCATATTTTGAGTTTTATAATTCCTATTTATAGGAATTATCTGGGATGGCCAATATTTGTCGAGTTTTATGGTTTGAGATCTCCTATTCTAGGAGTTATGGTCGATGAGAGCCATCACGATGTTTTTATACTTGCCGATGATATGAGGCAAGTCTTGAGTTTGTGATTTCCTATTTTGAGATTTATGGTTCATGAGTAACCATCTCGAGGTTTATTTATACTTGTCGATGAGATGAGACAAGTCATGAGTTTTTTGAGGTTTCTGAGTTTTCTAATGTGGCATTGGCTAGCGGTTAGTAAACCATTTAGTGAGAACGTGTGGTATGGGACGCACGTTACCACTTTTCGGGTTCCTAGCTGAAAGTTTGTGACACATTCCGAGTTATGCCAGTACTAGAGCTGTTGGGCTCATATTGTGCTGTTGGGTCCAATCTTTATCGAGTTGTTGGGCTCATCACGAATTTATGTGACTTCGGTCGTCTGAGTTTTTCGACTTTGGTCGTCTGGGATTTATGACTTCAGTCGTCTAGGATAGGTACCTATAATTTATATAGTACTGGACAAGAGTTTTGCACGTGCATATTTTAAGATTTGAGCTGTTGGGTTCTTATTAGGCTGTTGGGTCCATCCTTTTTATTGGGCTGTTGGGTCCATATTTTGAGATTTGAGTTTGAAATTTGAGCTTGCCGCCTTCGGCGCTTTTATATGAGATTTACAATCTCCTTCTTGGAGATATATATATATATTAATGAGTTTGCCATTTGGCGTAGTTTTGAGTTTTTAAATCACTCTTTTATGAGTTCATATTTGTGTTTGTCATTTACAGCATTTCTCGAATTTTGAGTTTAAGACTTCTCCTTTTTAGGGAATATGGTTCATTAAAACCATTATAAATGTTTTGGGATGTCGCCGATGATATGAGGCATTTATTTCTATATTTGAGTGTTATTGTTTGAGTTACCTCTTTTGAGGTCTTTTTATACTTAAGTGACATTGGTCTACTTAAGTCATGTGTGTGTGTTCTTTCTATTGCTTCTTCTCATTCGAGAAGAATTATCACCTTGTATCTTATACTTCATATTATCGTCTATCCTTATTAACTGATTGTTTTAGCTAGACTGGCCCGTGTAATTTTATACTCGGGTCAGACTGAGTTGTTTCAGGTTAGCTATTAGTTATGGGACTTAGCTTTGATGCATTTGCTTTGATATCAGCCTAGCACTTTTGTGTAGTTTATATATCTTTCCGCTTGACTCTGATGTGTATTTTGATTAGATGTATATAGTGTGGTCTTTGAACCACTTTTGTATATCATTTTGTATTGTACTGGGATGTATCGGTGTATATGTATTTATATATGATGTTTACTGTTCTGTGATGGATATGCATTCTGTTATTGTATTTTGTTCTGATAGATCCATTAGCCACTTATAGTTTTGTATTAAGCATTTATTGAATATGTCAATCCACAAGAGATAGGAAAAAAATCTAGAGCATTTATCGACTTATTCAGTAGATATTTAAGACAAGATTATAGATGGTCGCTCCTAACCAGCCCTATTCTCCGCATTAGTAGACAGAATTACTCATTAATTCTATTTGTTAATGTGGGTCTCGGGGTGGGGCATCACAGCTTGGTATTAGAGCTGAGTTCAGAACAAAATTGAATAAACACAGAACATAACATATATTACGATACATCAAAGTACAATATGAGTGAAATCATCATTCTTAATCAAACTTGTTTCGAATCGTGCCTTGACCTTTTCGAGTCCTTTGGGGTAGATGAATGGGAATACGTCTAGGAATGTGATTTTATAATTTCGTAGTATTCCTTAATTGATAAACCTTGTTAATAATATCTATCCCTATGAATAATCCATTCTATCATAACCTTCCGCTCATTGCTGGAAGAGAAAGAAGTCACACCTTGGAGGCTGAGCAGCCTAGTGGCTCACGTCCCGAGGGTGTGTACATGTCAACTGATTGGATCTTAGAGCTTGTTCGGAGCATCCAGCCTCCTGCTCCATCCAATTCTTCTCCTTCGTGCAAATTCGTATTTGCATGTATGTGCAGTGACTATATTTGGGAGGCAAGCCTTTCAAAGGTTCCGAGACCGTTCTTGAGGTCCAGGCTTGGCTTCGGACATGTGAGCGCATCTTCTCTCGCATGGATTTATCTGATCATCACCGAGTTCTTGTAGCATCGAGTATGATGCAAGAACGTGCTCTCGATTGGTATGAGCTTCTCATTGCCGAGATTAATGAGTCCACCCTCACTTGGAAACAGTTTAGAGAGCGGTTCGAGCTTAAGTTTGTGACCGAGTCTGAGAAAGCTTCCCTTGCCCGTCGCTTCCTTGAGTTGAAGCAAAGGAAATCATCTGTTTCAGAGTTTGTTTCTTCCTTCGCGTCCCTATCCAAGTATGGGCTTGAATTTATCAGCACTCCATATAGAAAGAATCTTAGATTTGTTTCTGGATTGAAGAAATACTTGAAGAAATCTCTTATGCTCCAGCTTAAGTTATCCTTCGAAGAGCTTGTTGATTCGACGCTTCACCTTGAAGCCATCGAGAAGGAAGGAGATAGTAGTGATGAGGCTGAGGTTTGCAAGAACCCTAACAAGTGAAAACTTCCCTTCCAAGCATCCCAATCTTTTTCTCAAAAGAAGAAGCATCTTACCTCTAGTTTTCATTCTGGTGCAAGTCATCGTTCTCACAAGACTTGTTTCAACTTTGGTTCTCATGATCACTTTATTCGAGAGTGTTCTAAGCCTATCGTTTGCCACACTTGCAAACAAGAGGGACATTGGTCTTCCAAATGCCCTAATTCATCTAAGGGTCCTTATTCGGGAAAGCTTATCGTGATGGATGCTTCTGGTGGTTCCTCTCAACGTAGAGGTACCCCTTCATCTTTTCTTTAGAGTTCTATGTTATTTTATGATCATTTATTTGTGTTCTCTTCAATTCGAGTGCTTCACGTTCACTCATATCGAAGAAGATTAATGGTGTTTTGCTTTTGATTGTTTCATGTTTTGTCACTTCTTAAGGATTGCGAATCCTATCGAGGGACCCGCAACCTTAATATTTTGAGTAGGGGGTGTTGAGATTATTTTAAGCATTTTCCTTTCATGAGTATTCGCTTATTATTCATCATCTTGAGATTTGTATGTTTTGGGATGGATTGGCTTGCTTATTATCAATTCCAATCCTATGTTCTAGAAGGATCCTATATATATTAGGTAACCTGATTTGGCTGATTTGCTATTTCTTGTTCTTCGGAATGTTGATAAAAATTACGAAGTATCTTTATCTGTTGTGTATTTCGAGATGATGATGATGTATCTAGAATTCTTGTTATTGTGGTTTTATTGATTTCTGTGAGTCTGTTTTGGGTTTGACACCTAATCGGGCGATCGAGTATTGTATTATCCTTATTCCAGGTTCTTAGCCGTTCTGTTATCCTTCCACAAGGATATCCACTAAGGAATGAGGCGATTGATTGAGTTCAAACGATACTATCATTCTTGTATCTTTTGAATATTTCTCATTTTAGAGGTTTCCAACTATTAAAATTTCACTTTATTTCTACAACTGAAATCATTAATTAACAGGAACTTAAGAATTCAAATACCGGGTTTATTCCAAATCATTTTGAAATAATATATACTCATATCATGTATATATATCAAATCATATTTAGAAATTTAAAATTAAAATTTGTTTATCAAAACAAATGTGTAGCAAAGCTAATACAGTGGCCTTCCCCCTTTGAAACTCGAAAATGAACGTCGATGATGCTGCACAATCATCATCGAAATTATTTTCTAGCGACAGAAGAGTGGAGTACAGAATTTATTTTCTTTAAAATTCTTTTTAAAACATATATTTCAAATCTCTTTGAAAATATTTCTATTTGCAAATGCTTTCAAATAATACTAATATTACCTTTTCCAAAATCTTTGAAAACAAATTTCACCACCGGAACTTTATTCTCAAATTTTCAATTTAAATTCATTTTACGTGTAAATCATATTTTACAAACCATATTTATAAAATTACACTTCTTATAACATACAATAGTCAATAGTTTTAAGAACTTTGACTAACCAAACAACAAATGATAATAATCAAACATTGTCATTTCCTAACAAACAACACACCAAAATAACAATATCAATTTATGAAAAATTATATATATATATACAAAATATAATACTAGGTAAAATTATTTCATTTACCTATTTTTAAAACAATATTGTGTCCGTCTACCCTGTTCAAGTGTTTAGAAACCTCTATCGATGTCATAGCGTCCTATGTATCAACCAGAATTTACAAATACTCAACAGAACAAACTAACACAATACAAAACATTTTTATAGCACTAAAAAATACGCTTTTTCATATATATACACACACTCAGACTTATTCGAGGGTATTATTAACCCTATCTCTAATGAGTTAACCCCTAACAGGCTAAGGTATCTCTAAACCAAAGCTCTGATACCAACTATGACGACCCACCTTTTTGGATGGATTAAATTGACAATAAGCCACACATGTCTAACTCAAACAATTAAAAAGGTTAGATTATCAATGGGGAAAATAAGAAAATAAGAGAAAAGAAGGAAAACAAAACACATTATCTCGCAGCGGAATGACAAAATATAATAATCAAATAAACAGTTCATGAAGCTATTTTACAATATACATTTGATTACACATCTTTTACAACATAATCAGAGTACAAACAACAACATACCAATAATGATGTAGCGGAATAATACTAATAATACAATATACCAAACTCCGCCTTCGTCCTCTAAAAGTAACGTCTTCAAACATTGAAATGCTCAGGCTGACCCGAGCATAATGAAAAGACAAAACACTCGAGTCAGAACTAAAAGTTCTTATGTAAGTTAAATCAACAACAAGTAAATATGAGTGTATTAGCTTCAGAGATGTTTACGGGACTTTACATCTCCTATCCAGTGTATAACGTGCGTGCAATAACTTAAGAGATGTTATGGCATTTCCATCTCCTAAGGATCCGTTAAACTATCTATATGTAGTAAAATACGCTATATATGTAGTGTCTATCAGTAATATAAAATATTAAAATAGCGTTAAGGCTTTACATTGATTCCTCTTAAAACATTTTTAAGAAGGTAGTCTATGCAGGTCCTGTAACACAACCAGTAACGTTGGTAGCCAATGAGTCCCCTATAGGTACCATACTAAAACAAAATAATAGTGGGCGCAAATAAGGATAAAGAGTATGACAAGGCACGTGAGGTGATGCCCAAGGTAGGATACTACCATTTTGCGTTTCCTGACTGGTGGTAACCCCTAATGGCCCACCACGTCCAACACCCCAAGAATCAAATCAAGGTGCACCGATCAAGCCAACATCAATATAGCAATACGAAAATGTGTGTCCACTAGAGGTAGCTAGCCTCAGTGGTCAGGTACGGCTCCTGTTTTAGTCATTTCAAATTGACACAAGTGACGGGGTCATCCATCAACGTTCTCTTTCTTCAAATCCAGAAAATGCTCCAATTCAACGTCTACATTCTGGATATCATCCACCGCGTACATAGTTGTTAAAGTGGTTCCAATATTGACAGAGAGTATGCCAATAAGAGGCCCCGGTCCCTTTAACAACCAAACGTCATTTTTCACACCAGTTGGTTCTTTTACAGTTCGAAACCGATTCATATTTGATATCAAAATATCATATTCCCTTCGAAATATCCTTTATTTCAAAATAATCATATTTACTCAACATATGTCATTTCCATTTGAAAATATCATTTCAATTCCCACTTAGGTTATAACTTCATTTAACCACATTTGCATTTATATCAACGATTTAAATATAAATGTTCCAACTTTGCACAGTTTGAAATTCTAGAAAATAGTATGAATAGTTTAAATAGTTTAAAGATTTTAAACAATTTGATATAAAATGGTTTGAGTATTGAAAGTGGTTTACATAGTAAATAGTTTGGAAAATCTAAATAATTTGAATATTAAAAAGATAGATTTTAAATAGTTTATATTACAATAATTTATTTTGAAAATAGTATCAAATCGATCTGTTTCCTTCCATTTCAGCAATCTGGACCCATGTCCAAATTTCAAATCAACATATTCAATTTCCAATCTTTCAATTCAATCTACTCCATTTAGATTTAAAGTCAAATCAACTTGATTAAAATTTTAATTCTAATTAACTTCAATTTTCGAAACATTCATTTTTAACTTCAAATTTGATTCAACAATCCAATCCAATGATTTAAATTTCAATTCAATTCTTATTTTAAACTATTTCAATTTATATCAATTTCAAGTCCAATTTCAATTTACTGATTTAAAACACTTAAATCAATTAACCTTATTGTTCGATTTTAAGATCCAAATCTTAAAATAATTAAATTTCCAAAATTAAAGTCATACCTCGATTATAACTTGACATTTCCAATTCAATTCTTTAAACAATTTATTTTAACAAATTTAAATTTCAAAATTTGGAAGCTTGAATTAGAAATAATCCAATTCATATAAATCCACAATTTATTTCCTTTAAAACAATGTCATTTAATCAACATCCGAAAATCAATATTTTGAAACCATTTAATTTAACCAATTCGGTGTCCGTATATAATTTTCTACCCTGTGGCTAAGTGAGCATTTATATCAATTTTAATTATAGAGATGGATATATATCATTTCAATCCAAATCAAAGTGTTATACGTATATATCATTTCAACCTATTTCTTAATTTATTCAAAATAATTCAAATAACAGTTTATATGCTGTCACTTAATATATAGAGTGGTAATAGAGATATATAAAAATAATAAATATCCAATCATCCAAAATGTCAACAAATAAATATCTATCATAATCATCATCCAAATTAGCCAATAATTCATAACAATTTATTGGTTATCAATATCAGGTATTTAACTAGCAATTAAATCTAATATTAATTTAAATGTCAATTTAATTCAAATTAAATTCAAATTAAATTTAAATTTCCGAACAGCAACAAATAAAATTCTTTTCACTTCATATATTTAATTCAACTAACATAAGAAGGTTTAGTTTGCGTGAATAGGTTAAATCACTCACCTTCGATTTATCGCCGATTAAAAATCCAATAAAAGTCCAAAATTTGAACAATCTCTAAATTCAACCAAACAAGTTTCATGTTGTTCGGAATTTCGATACGAACCCAAGGGAAGAAACTACGCGTGAATCCGAGTTCGTATGCAAAAGTTATTAAGATTATAAGATTGAAAATTAAAATTAAAATAATACTATGGGCAAATACGTAAATAGGTTACCATCTCCAAACCCTAACATATTGAACACGATAGACTCCAACCCTACAGCCACCTCCTTTGATCACCTCCGCTGCTACCATACGTCACTACGATGCCATCGACCACCACCATCGGACAGCTCATCACCGGCTGCACCTCCCTGTACCCACGCGACTAACTCCGGTCACGTCCCCTACTGCACCGCCGTGATCGACTTTCGACCACCGATCATCAATTTATGGTGACAACGTGGGTCCTTGAGATGATCGAAGACCACGGATGTGTTCGTCTCATCGTCCTCTACACAACAGCGCTTTCCGATCGTCGATTGGATGAAGATCCATCGTTGAATTGCAAACCCTACAACGGACGACCGAGAACGTTTCTGTGATTTCTGGAAAATCGAAACTCGATTGCAAAAACGAACTATAGACGTAGATTAGGTTCACCGAGAGCTTTGAGATGATCTATTATATGAAATGCTTTGAGCAGTTTGAATTTTGGGGTTTGATTTGGAATTGTAATTAGGATTTGAGATGTCTGCCATTGAGAAGGAGCGGATAAGATAGAAATTACACATACAGAAAATGAAAATAGAAAGCTACTAGTGTTTATAACATCCTATATATAGATAGAGATGGATAAGAATGGATGGAACAGATCGAATGAGGTCGAATCGATAACGAAGACCCGAAAAGCTCGTTTCGTTCCCGAAACGAAAATAGGTCATCCAATATATCGAAATATAGGTTTTCAATATTTTTAAACTCAATGGAACAATTTTCAAATCCTAATTCTATTGTATATAGAAGTTAGATTTTAAAATCAAATTATATTCATTTAAATTTCATTAATTAATTTCTACGCGTTTCGAGCTCGCACGATCAAACGATAAGTCTGATCGCTACGAAACTTGAAACCCTATAAATAATTCACTATTACGGATTTGATGAAACTGGATTCGTCGAAATCAAAGATACCAAAAAGACTAATTTTCACGTTAATTAAATGAATTATTATTAAAAATCAATTTAATCACTTTTAAACTCAAATTTAAAAGTTAACAATTTTTCATCATGCTTGATTACACAGAAATTTAATGATCTTTTGAAATTCAATTTTCCATGTTAAATCTAATATTTAAATATTAAATTAATTTTTAACGTTTAGTTACAACTGTAAAAAAATCCTAGTTTATTATAATTTAAATTCCAACAGTTTCTTTTATTTTGATTTATATTCTTATTATTAAATCAATAAATACCTTATGAATTTTATTAACATAAGTTTCAATTTTATTTTGCTAAAACTCTACAGTTAATACATGCATATACACGTACATGCATGCGCCCGTGAAGTGACTTGATGGGACCCGTAAATCGATGTGAAACTCTTGACTCACAGATGACATCGGAAATCTTCATTTTTGAGCCCGGGGGTAGTGGTCGGGGGCGGGAGGTTAATCGGCTTTGCGACCTGGCGCAAAACGTAATCTTAGTAGCGCAGAAGAGAGGACTTTAGACACCGTAGGGAGCTCATTAGTCTTAGGTTTCTGATTAACTAAGCCTAGGCAAGTTTTGAATGTTTCTTATATTAACTTCAATATTTCAGTTACATTAATTTTATTGATTTCCAAATTAATCCCAAAAGGATTAAATTAATAAGATGAGAATAAACCAGTTCTTACAACTTAGTAATTTAAACACATTTCAAAATTAATTATTTACAAACAAAAGCCAATAAATTTACGTACAAAATAACCGACTTCATACTTTATATTAAAACCAATTTTAATTAATAACATGATTTCTTCGTTTTACACAACATTTATTTTATTCATCATTAACTTTCATTATTTACCTTAATCATTGCAATTGATCGAAATTACATTAAAACGGTTGTCAATTACATTCCATCAACATTATTAAATTATATTTTAATAATTTTTCTCCGTCTATAAATCATAAATTTTAATTCCTCACAATATTAAATTCCAAAAATCTTATTAAATTATCAAAAATACGGGTCGTTACAAGTGAAGCACACGAAATGGGGCATGCATGGTAACCTTTCATGGAGAATAAAAGGTGTGTGTTTACCTCTTGGCCACTTCTACATAAGGCATTTCATATGTTACATTAATCCATTTGTTAATTTTTAAAGGTGGAAACATTTGGCCTTAATCCTCTTCTATCTTCACTAATAAATCTTTAATCAAAGTAACTCTTCTTCAATCCTCACCAAACTCAAGCACGAGGCTTAGCATAACTCAAAAACAAGGAATATCAACCCAAATCATAAACGAAAAAGAGAAAAACACCCCACCCAAGGTTGGGTTGTGAGCAATTTATGGGCAAGGAAGCATGGCCGAGAGGTTTTGTGCTAAAGGTTGGATCTTTTGGAAGTTTGGCAATGGTAGGAAGTGTTCATCTAATTCTAAGTGGCTTGAGATTGCGTTAGCTTAGTTTTGAAATAAGTTAACCCACCATTGAATGATATAAATTATGCACATATATGTTTGTTGCAATTGAATATATAGTTAAAGTAAAGAACAATACAAACTATCACTTTTGGACCCCCTGCTTTGAATAGAAATGACAAATTTACATGCAATATTATCACTTTTATTCCCCTATAAAACATATGTCATGGCCTATACCTTATGTTTACATGTTTGGTATGATTATGAGTGAAGTTGAAGTGTGTGTGAACTTGTTTAAAGCAAAATAGTTGCTATAAGTGCACTTCGAAATCGCTTATGTTTAAATTGCTTAAAATGGTCGTGTGTAAATATATTATGAAGGTATATATTTTGGTTGTGCTTTAAACGTATAGTAGTGTATGGGCCAATGAGGAAGTAGTTTGAAAAATTATAGAATTTGTAAAACAAAGTTGCAAAAGTTATAGCGAAAAGGTTGCTATGTGAGCACTTTGAAAATGCCTTGTGTTCGGTGATTTTTAGTATGATTTTGAAAGACATCCTTAAGGTTTTCTTTGCTATTTTAATAATTATGTTATGTTTGACTCTTACTATAAAAATATCAAATTTTAAATGATTTTAAAACTGGTTGAACAAAGTTGCAAAATATAGGAGCGAAAAGGTCATTATACGAGCACTTCGTAAAATGCCTTATTTTTTGTGATTTTTAATATGATTGTTGAAAGACTTCCTTTGAGGTTTCTTTGCATGGTTATTAAGTACCATAAGTAAGTACTTACTGCAAAAAAATTGGACCTTAAATCGATTGGTAACAAGTTGCAAACTGGTCGAACTTTGAAGGGTTTAAAACTGGTTTTGTGGTTAAAAAAATATGAAACCGCAACACTTTGCAAACACTTTCTGGGTGTTTCTAACCTTATGATATGAGTTTTGTAAATGTTGTAGTATGTTGTTTGAGACTTTAAATCGTTTAAAAATGATATTTAGATAATGTATTTTTCCAAAATATTTTTAGGGATGTTTATTAACATTAATTAAAGTATTTTAAAAGTGGTTTGAAGTTTAAATATATTTTTAATAATTATTTATGAATTTTTAAAGTAAAGAGTTTTAAAAAATTTAATTTGTTATTTATAAGTAATATTTTATATAGATATTTAAAACTTATGTATAAGTATTTTTAAAGAGTGTGTATATATAGGTTTGGAAAAGTAAGTTAAGTATTTTAGAAATGGGTAAGTGGTTTTTATTATAACACTTAGTTACAACGAATAGTTTTTAGAAGTTAATTAAAAATATATTATCACGTTAATAAGTATACTTATACCTTTAAAAATAATGTTTTAAAGAGAATGGTAAGTATAAATGTTTTTGGGTATGTAATGGCAATGTTTAAGTAACATTTGCCTTTACCCATTTGAATATACTTGTGGATGTAATTGATCTTTAAAAAGAATGGTTTAAAGATAATGGAAAGTATAAAATGATTGTATTTATAATAAAAAAATGTTTTAGTAACATATGTTTTTATCCTTTTTGTTTATACTTTCAAAGTGGAAAATCTTGTTAAGTGGTTTGTGGATATTCTTATACCTTTTAGATAAGTATATGAATGTATTTTGAAATATTGAAAAGAGTACAAACAAATAGTGAAATAGTGTATATGTGTATATATCTTTTGTTAAGATATTTAAATATATATATAAGTGGAAAAAGGAAGTGACTAAAAGCAACGTGGATTTAAATGGTTTGATAACCCTCAAGGAGGACTCATTCTTATGAAACGTCCCTTGCTTTTAGAATGTATATTCAAGATCCCCCGGGGAGGACTCCTTTATATAGTTCGCTTAGTTTTGATGGAAGTATTAATTGATAAAAGAAGTTTTAAATGATAAAAGAATTACCATTGAATAAAAGGGGATTAAAAGTCACTTATGTGACTTAATCATGCTTTGTATGACTTAATCGTGCTTTGTGTGTTTCCTTGACTATGGAAAGTATTTAATCGTGTACTCAGCACTAAAATCCCAAGAAGTAGACTTGTTTTATCTATGAGAGTTAAGAATGAGGTGTCAAGCTAGGGCTTTGATGTAACCAGTGCTCTATACTACCTGGTTTCACTCTTGACCGAGGGATAGCGTAAGTTGAGAAAGTCAAAAACGTTAATAAGTATACGAGACTTGATTTCCATATGTGATTGTTTTCATTGCTATTGAATTTGATCAACATTAACTTAGGAAATATCTAAAATAAATAGAAGAATTGTATGATACGGTTATCCTCTCGATGATGTTATACCCTATGTATAAACTCATATTGCTCTAATAGGACAAAAGATAAGGAAATCCGTCAAGATAAGAGATGATCTCTACCCTTATGTGTTGTCTATTTATTTCTAAAAACCGGAGTTAAGTTAACCATTGGTTTTGAAGCATCTAGTAAGTGGGGAGGTACTTACATGAGATAACTCGAAACCGTAACCATTTCAAAATCGATATATGCGTTCTTTGTTCTGGAAAAGTTTGTGAAGTGAAATGTTATAGGGTTGCACTTTCTTTCCTAAGATTAAGTCCAGGGAGAGGTCAACTTTAACATTTCGACAAATGCTCAACGGTTGAACTATCTATTCTAAGCTTAAGTCCAATAGAGAGGCCAGCATTAGCAGTCATTGGATGACTTATGCCAGAATCCATGAAGAGATTCATGAACTATTGGAGATGCTGGAATCCAAGTAGAGATTTGAGATCTGTTCGAGATGTTAGAATCCATGTAGAGATTCAAGATCTATCTGAGTGATGAACACTCGTGTGTTGAGATGTTGAACGTGATTTCACCATTTGAATTGATGAAAAATAGAGTAGGTCTCATAGCCAGTTGGTTTAGCTAATCCATGGGTATATCGATTCCATATCTAGAGATGCTTATAGATGTTACACGAGGAGTTGATGATATTCGGTGTCACAGTTCAGGCATGGACCGACTATGGTTTTCCTTATTGGTATATTCTATCTAGAGATATACGATGCGCTGAACGTAGTTTCTGACCCTTGTTAGGAGGCCGGCCTCGATGTACTGAGATGACCTCCAATGGAAACCCATATGCGAACGTACCTTAGTGATTTTAGTTGTACTTATAATATTATTGTGAGATGCAAGCAGCACAACAATTTTCTAACTTATATTCTATACCCTAGAAACTACCTATTATATCACCATATGTACTTATTAGATGGTTTGGTTTTTTTAAGGGGAAAACCACTCCGGTGATTCGGGTGGTCTCAAAAGATTCTGTTATGTGGGCACATGTTTCTTGAATTTCTCATACCGAACTTATGTCTGAGTCGTGGTTTTATTTTTTCTTAATTCCTCAAGTGCTCACTAGAGCTTCAGGAAAAGAGCTGGATGCATTCACCTACTGTAGTATTCTTCTTTCTGTTGCACTACTATTACATACATACATACATACATATATATATATATATATATATATATATTAGCATTTGTGAGGATATGCTATTATTATCATCATCCAGGCTAATGGTAATACTTAGGATTATAATTGTAGCACCCCTAGTTTTTCTTTAACGTTATTCATGAGATTTATTTAGATTAATTAAACAAAATAATATATGGCGTGAAATGGAGATGAGATTTGACAATTAATTGGGTTAGGCCTTAACTAATCAACATATAAGATTGTTTTAACTTAAGCATAAGTAGGAGGATTTATGAGAGGGGCAAAATAAGAATAAGCTTCATTTTCTAAACATAAACCCTTCCACCCTCGTATCCTCATTTATTTTTACATCCATACAAAATACAAACAAAGTAGAGGCCATTACTAAAGCTTTCAAAGGAAGAAAAGTTAGAGAATCAAGTTAAAGCTAAGGGGAATCAAATCAACACCTCAAATTTCAACTCTTTTTCTCAAATCAAGGTGAATAATAGTATCCATCTCATTCTTATGTGTTAAATTTCATATTTTTGATGTATTCCGAATTGTTTGATGATGATATGGTTGATTTTACCATTGTTTGCATGCATGGTGATTTATTGGATTTTTTATGAAATTATCATGATAGGCTTCAAGGGAAAAACCTTAGTGAATGACCTCCAAATGACTTAATTTTTGGATATATTGTGTAATACATAATATTGGAGATGATTTTTTAATTTCATAAGTTTTGAAATTAATAGAAATATTTTATGAATTTCCTAAGGTGATAAGGGCATTTATTTTGGGTTTTGATTAAAAATAATAAAATAATTAATTTTGCCCCTAAATTTTTATATGGTAAAGAAAATGTTATTTTACATTTTTGGTGAATTTTTGAGATTTTTCCCAACAGTTTTCGATTTATTATGAATTTTTGAAGTTAGAAAGGCTTGATAATTATATTAAAATATTAATATAATTTAATGGTTTGGAAATAATTTTGGAGATTATAAAATCTAATCCACAGCAGTTTTTCTATAAAGAAATTGATAAAGTATATCTCTAACTAATAGGAATTTGACAAAGAATAGGAATTGGTGAAAAGAATATGCTTTAATTAGTAAAATAATAGTTTTTTCATTAATTACGAGTATGCCACTGTGTCCTTCATTACTATTTGCCTTCATATTACTACAGTATCCATTTGCTTTCATATTGCTACAATAGCCATTTGCCTTCGTATTGCTACAGTGGCCATTTGCTTTCGTTGCCATGCTACGGTACCAATGCTTCTGTAGCCATGCTACGGTAACATCAGCCTTTGTAGCTATGCTATAGTAACATCTGCCTTCGTCACCATTGCTTCAACCAGCTTTGTTTTCAGAATTTAAAACATGTATAACTTTTCAACTGTAAGTCCATTTTTCTATTATTACCACTCTATGGAAAGGGAAACCATTATTCGGAAGTAATGGAATAGGTTAGAGATCCTAATTCTACACCTATAAAAAGTCATAGCCCAAACAAAGTTTTTTATTGTCTCGTCACCTTATTTTCGATGGATGCTGAGGGGTTATTCCGCAATAGTTGAATACATGCAGAAGCCTCCTTCCGCAATGATTCCAACCAAGACGGAAGTGTTATTCCGCCTTATTTTTTTGATAGGGTCGAAGAGGTCCTTTCGTCATAGTGTTAACAGGTGCGGCAGGGTCCTACCGCATCGCTTTACCTTTGTAATTGAAGATAAAGTTGGATAGCCTTATTTGATGGTGCCACCATGGTTGTGGCGTCTCACTTGTTTTTAATTGACAAACGAAGGGGTGGATAGCCCTAGCATTTATAAAAGTTGCTTTTGGACCTTAGGTACACTAAGGCATATTTTGTGTCGATGCCATAATTGGGGATACTAAAAATTGTAAAACTTTGCCATTTACATTAGGGGACACCAATGTATGTCCTATAAAGGAGTTATGTATGCTTAGGTAATCATATTCACTTCATTTATAACCCATAACTTCATTTTGAGGTACTAAGGGAAGGATAACTAGCTAGGTTAACCCAGTAGTGAATATACATTTATTTAACCCCTGTATGAGTAGAATTGCATCCAGGAGGTCAGATAGACCAGAATATAGGATGCCCAAAACTAGTTAAAAGGTTATTGATTTAAATAGGTTCTTAGTTAGCCCATGAAAACTATGCCTTGAGAAATGTTATTAGCAGGGGCTAATAAGTTCTTAGTGATCCTATGAAAACTCTGTCTGGAATAGGTTATTGATAGAGATCAATGGTTTATAGTCAACCCATGAAAACTATGACCTAAGAGATGTTATTGGAGAATCTAATAGGTTCATAGTCAACTCATGAAAACTATGATTGGATGATGTCATTGGTAGGCACTAATGGGTTCTTAGTAATCCTATAAAAACTATAAAATCAGATAGATAATCTGTAAGCTTGGAACAGGTTATTAGTCAACCCATGAAAACTAATAGGTTAATAGTGACCCTAGAATCTATAACTTGAGACAAATAGTCAGATGAATGGGGATGAGAAATCCAAGATATATTATATCATATTATGTTATATTTTAACCATTGTGGATGTAGGTGCACAATATATGGTTAATTAGTTTTTGGTTAAGGTATTAGCGAGGGGAAAACCCGTTCCGCTAAGTGGCGTGGTCTCACTAGATATCTATTTGGTTCGAGATGGTATATTATTACTCACAGCGGACTTTTTGTCTGACTCGAAATTTATGTTTTTCCCCTTAAACTCTCGGGTGCTCAAAATTAATTTGAGTAGGTTGAGAGTAAGGGTTTTTCAGGTTATTAGTTGACGAATAAGCTTCTGGAGACGTGTAGGAAGTAAGCTAGCTATTTAGAAGTTTCTATCTATTGTCTGCTGTGTTATTTGGATGTAAGGGCAAATTTGTTTAATTGCCTAGTATTAGACTCTGATCAACTAAGAGGGCATCTTCATAGGTCTCTCTTGGAGTATTTTATAATAATTACAATTTCTCTGAACGTGGGTTGTGTATGGGATTATGTAATGAATATGAAGCGTCTTTTGTGAAATGAGATGTGAAGTTTGAATTTTAATTATGTTCAAAAAAATTCATATTAAAGTGTTTCTGTGTTATTAAAATATCTAACATTACCGCATTTGGTCAGTGGAAATTAATAACTATAGATGACTGTAGCATCAATAGCGGTTATTTTTGGGCCTCCAAATGGGGGATGTTACTGTAACTCTAAAATTCTATGTATCTCAAAGTGATACTTTGTACTGTCTTTTTGATATTATATGTTGTCTTCCACTGTGAGATTCTAATATTGTGTTCTTTCTTCCTTGTTCTTTTTTCCTTTTCTTTTATTTTACCCTAACAATTTGTCTTTTCGGCACTTTGGTGCTCAGCATGTGAATACCGAAGATGTACTTATATCGACATTTGGGGATCGAAATGGTTGGTCATTACATGGTATCAGAGTTTAAGGTTAAGCAAGAACCTTGGCTTTCGTTGGGTATAACACAATAGAGATAGGGTAAGCGATGCCTTAATCAGTTGAGTGTGTTACATATACAAGAGCATATTTGTATTTGTTATAAAAATATGCCTTAAAGGTATTTCAACTATGAAAATTAAAAGGTCTTATATAAGATAACTTATATAAGTATGGATTATTAAATTTTAGTTTTATTATTATAGGGATTAGTGATGTTTATTTATTCTCCCTCATTGATTAGCATAGTCTTGCTTGGTCAGTTTACGAGCATTGTTATCATTTGTTGATTGATTTGTGATGCTCGATTGGTTTATGAGCATTAGTTGTTGTTTGTTGATTATTGATTTGTTCTCGGCCAGTTTATGAGCAGATTACCTTTTTACTACATGGGTTGGGTAGACAGCATTTGTGGATGCATTGAAACGAATGCCTTTTGAATTGAGTTTCACTTTTTGACTATAAGGCATTTAGTAATAATGTTGGGTTAACGGTTAACTTTAATGAAAGAAGTTTAGTATAAGTGTAACGACCCATAAATTTTAACGGGTTTTATAACGTAATTAATTGAATTTTTGTGAAATTTTAAATAATTGAATTTGGAAATGAAAATTTGATATTTGAAATACGTCTATATAAACATAGCAAATGGTAAATTTTCATCAAATAATATGCAAGTTTATTTTATTATGTAATTTTATTTAAATTTAAATCAGTTAATATTTGATTATCATTAAATATTTCTCAAGCCTGAATATTTTTATATAATAAATTTGTAAATCATCTTCTGAGTGAGACGTCATATTTCGTTTCGCCAAATTTGGACTGCTATTGCTCCGTTTATCTTATTTTCGGTATTTCAGTAGCATTTTTGATACCGATTATCGACTTTTGATAGGATGGTCGTACCACTGATATATGTATACCATTTTAATCGTCTCATCGTGCTGATCTCCGTAGTATATTCATATATGTATTTCGGCGTCCGGTGGATGGCGAAATCTATAAAACGTTGGACCGTATCGGTACCCGTTTTGAAACTTTTTAGTTTCATCTGTCCTTTCATCTGCCTATCGAATTCAAAACAGCCACTTGCTTTTTCATATTCCCACAAAAATAAAATAAAATTTGACTGTGGCTTTTCCCTGGTTCCAACGTATATCTTGATTGCCCTTTTATTTCTCTCGATTCTTAATCACTGAACTAAGGAAATTATATATAAAGTTGTATATTTATTTTTTCCTTAGTAACTGGATCGTTCACTTCCCATTTGCATCTGTTCACTCTACAATCTCCTTTTCTTCATTCTGTCATCTTTTAGCTTGCCTGCAAATTTGTTGGTTCTATGCTTGAAAAAAATTATATATATAATAAAACAAGACCAGCTCGTTTCTTTCATTGCCGCAAGCTAAAGCCTTCAACTTCCCGGCTTCTTCCCACTTCGTGCCTCACTAGCCCTTGACCTCTGCCCTCAAACTCGCCCTCCAAGCTTGCCTTTCCACCATGGCCAACTTTCTCCCTCCTCCACGTGAAGCCTCCCACCACCGAAGCCACAAACTCCCCTCTGCCTTGACTTTCCCTCCCCACCTCTCTTCTTTTTCCTCCTTCCCTGCCGCAAAGCCTCCCCCAGCCCGCCTTGCCTCCGTGCGACTCAAGCCCAGTCTAACCCCGCCACTTCCGCTCTCCTTATCTTGCTTAGCCGAGCATCCTTCCATCCTAATATTTAAGGTAAGAGAACATATATATATTACAGAGGCTTGTGCATAGTTTGACTCCTGGTTTATATGCATGTTTCAAAATTTTCGTATATATAATATATTATTTATTTAACTATGATAATATATTTTTCCAGATTTTGTGATGATATTGGATATTGGTTTGAAAAGATATTCATGTATATGTTTTATATTAATGTATATAATCTTAACTGTTCACATATATATTTGTTCGCATATATCTGTTTGCACATGGGTATTGTTGTGTGATCTTTGGCCAAACCATCCTACAACCGAATCAATGCATCTCCGAGCGATGCCGAACCAAACTTCACTGAGCCACTGCCGAATCAGGGGCCTACCGAACCATCTAGAACAACCTACCGAACCATTTAGAACAACATGCCACCGAGTCACCGAACCAACTCCACTGCCGAACCATCCCCTATCACCGAGTCACCGAACCAACTCCACTGCCGAACCATCTCCTATCACCGAACCACCGGACCAACCTACTCACCTCCTTCCACCGAACCACCGGACCAACCTACTCACCTCCTTCCACCGAACCAGAGTAAACCAGACCAGCTCCACCAGGCCAGATTGCGTCAGCCCAGGCCCGCCAGCTGCTGTATACCTCCAAGACCCCTACCCCCAACCTCACTCTATAAATAGAGGGGCAGGGGTACAACAATGGGGGACAATTTTGAGAGCTCAAGCACGGAGAGAACTTTCAAACAACTTTCTTTTACTTGTATCAAAGCTTTGTACTTGTAATCAAAACAAGAGAAGAGAAATAACATATAAAGTGGACGTAGGCACATTCTGGTTGAACCACTATAAATCTGCTTGTCTTTTTTATAGTTTAGCCCCTGCTTTTCATATATTTGCATAAATCTCCAAAATCACTAAGAACAACATAAGATCTACTAAATCATACAACTTTGAGGTGTTTGTCCATTTTTTGTGCAAACATTTTTGGTGCTTTTCACTGAGAAATAGAAGCTCGAAGCTTCAGCTTCATCCACTTAACAGTTTTCCTAACAGCATCGTTCGCCACTTGGAAAACATGCCCCCCAAACAGAGAAAAGATGTTAACAAAGGAAAAAACATCGCATCCAGCAGTCTTCCCGATCCAGCTGTCACGAATCAAGTAAATCGTCCTCCTCCAGCAGCGGTACCAAATGAAGGACAGGCTAATCCGACCACTCCTGCCACAGAACAGCTCGTAGCAATTACTAGGGCAGATTTAGACAGGGTTGTGGTTGAAGTAACTAACCGCTTCACATCCCAGCAGGAAGCCTTGGTGGACCATCTCATGTCACGCTTAAGGGACGCTGAAGAATCCAACCGCAACACTGAATCATGGGGCGAGTCCCAGTCTGGAGGATCTCAGAGACAACAAAGGTCTTCCTTCTTCGAAGGAGCTAATGGCAGAAGTAGCCATGGTAGGAGCCGAGATCGGGCACAGCCCGAAGTTAGGCCTGAGGAAACATTTGGTACCGAACCCAACGGGGGAGGTACCGGACGAAGGTCAACTGTAGCTGAGCCTGTCATACTGCCTAACCACGGAAACGCCAGTGAACGGGGCCGAGCTAGAGTCCAGCCCGAAGTTGGACCCGAGGAAGTGCTTTGATCAGAACCCAACAGGGGAAGATCAAGGCAAGGGCCAACTGTAGCTGACCCTAGCATGCTCCCAGAAGATCAAAGGCAGCCACTGGAAAGTATGAGGAATGATAGACGATACCATGCCTACAGATCATCTAGACGGAATCAATCCCACAGAACAGAACCAAACTCCTTTCTATCTGCTCCAAATTCTGATGAAAGGATGGCACGCTTATTCAGAGAGTGTGTCCAACGGGAGCAAAGAGATCGAGGGATAGGCGCTAGGGTAGCCAGTCCTTTCGCCCGCAATATCGAAATCGCTATCACTCCCCGAGAATGGAAGATGCCAACAATGGAACCTTACAAAGGAACCTCCGACCCCGTTGTACACTTACAGAGGTACACACAACATATGCTCATGAGTGGAGCAACAGAGGGAGTACTGTGCAAATGCTTTCCGCTCTTCTTAGCAGATCTCGCTACCTCCTGGTTCTGTCATCTACCCCAGGGATCCATCAGCTCGTGGGAAATGTTGAAAGAAAAGTTTATCAGTCAGTTCCTTATCCATGTAGAACAACCTAAGGACGCTTATTCCTTATCCAGCGTCAAACAGAAACCTGGAGAGAAACTGCAACAATACCTAACCCGATTCAATGCCGCAGCAGCCGCGGTCCAAGACGTCGATGAGAAGCTTATCCTAATGGCCCTCTATAGTGGTGTGCATCCGGACACCAAATTTGCTAGAAGATTGACGAAAGAAAAACCAGCTACTTTACCCGATTTCTTCCACGAAGCCGGGAAATATATGAGGCTTGAGGATGTTGCCGTTGAGGGGCAGTCAGGATAGCAGAATAAGGCAACTCACAGCAACGCCCCTACTGTAGCAAGGGACGTTCGAAGAAATGATTCCAGGGACAATACTGGGGGCAAGAAGGGAGAAAAACGCCTATATCGGCCTGGACCGAGATTTGACACTTACACTCCTTTGAATGAGACCGTCGAAAATATCTTCCTTGCCACCCAAGGCAAAGTTAGATACAAACGCCCACCATACAAGAAGGAATCAGATAACGCGCAGAAGTCTGGAAAGTTCTGCCGCTTCCACGAATCTCATGGGCATGACACCAATGAATGCCATCATCTCCGGGACTTGATTGAGGAACACATCAGAAGGAAGAAACTGGAATGCTATGTAAAAGGTTAGGACAGGACTCCAGCTCCTGCCAATGAGAACCCAAGGCTACCCTCACCGGAGATCGGCAGAGGAAACCGCAACACTAGCATCTCTAGTCAAGAGAAGATAGTGGTCCATACCATCTCGGGAGGACCGCACATCGCTGACAGAAGCTGGAAAGAAATGGAAAGATATGGAAAGTCACTGAGAGATAATAAAGACTGTGTCAATTAGGTTATAGAAGAGCGCCACCCGAAGCGGAAAGAAAGTGATGACATCACATTCGGTAAACGTGACCTAGAAGGAAGGCAATACCCTCACATGGATCCCATGGTTATCTCTGCCCGGCTCGGCCCCGCCGAGGTTTACCGAATCCTAGTAGACACTGGAAGCTCAGTAAACATCCTGTTCAAACACGCATTCGACAAAATGAAGCTATCAATGAAGGATGTATCTCCCTGCGATAAACCACTACACGGTTTCACTGGAGATGCGAAGATGCCTCTCGGGCAACTGGACCTCATTGTTGAGATTGGAAGCCATCCCCGCTCCGTTGTACGGAAACAGACGTTTGTGCTAATAGAAAACCATTCGGCCTACAATGCCTTCTTAGGAAGGCCAGCCTTGTCTGACTTCCAAATTGTCCTAGCCCCATGGTGCCTGAAGATGAAATTTCCAACGGATAATGGAGTAGGGGAAGTAGAAGGAGACCAGGACGTGGCTCGAGACTGCTATGTGACTGAACTTCGCAACAACCACAGGAAGGATAAAGGGAAGGGTGTAGAGGTTGCCCTCTGCACAAAAAGTCTAGAAGCATAGCAACTAAAGAAAGCCACTCCTCTTCGATATACCAGCGACCCTTTCAATGAGTTAGACCCTAGGGACAAAGAGGAGGAGGCCACCGCCGAGCCTGCAGAGGCTATGGAGTTTGTATCTATAGACAAGCATGACTCGAGTAGACTATTGAAAATTGGATCCCAACTAAAGGCAGAGTTGAAGGAACAGCTCATCGATTTTCTCCGCCACAACCTGGATGTATTCGCATGGTCACACGCGGACATGACCGGAATCTCCCCCGACGTAGCATGCCATGCACTAAACATTGATCCTGCCAAGGCTCCCGTAAAACAAAAAAAGAGAAGTATGGGGGCAGAGCGATCAGCAGCCCTCGATGAAGAAGTAAAGAATCTACTCGCCAATGACTTCATATGGGAAGCTATCTACCCGGAATGGATCGCCAACCCGGTGCTGGTAAAGAAGGCTAATGGGAAGTGGCGAACCTGCATTGACTTTTCCAACCTAAACGACGCCTGCCCAAAGGATTGCTTCCCACTTCCCCGAATCGACCAACTTGTAGACAGCACGGCCGGGCACGAGCTCCTATCTTTTATGGACGCATACTCAGGATATAACCAAATTTCTATGCATGCTCCCGACCAAGACCACACCAGTTTCATCACCGACCAGGGTTTGTACTGCTATAAGGTAATGCCTTTCGGACTTAAAAATGCAGGGGCCACCTACCAGCGCCTCGTCAACAAGATGTTTGCAGGGCTAATAGGGCGAACTATGGAAGTATACGTGGATGACATGCTGGTGAAGTCAAGAAAAGCCGACGATCACGTAAGCCACCTAGGCGAGATGTTTTAAGTACTTCGCCAGTATGGAATGAAGTTGAATCCTCTAAAATGCTCCTTCGGAGTGTCATCAGGAAAGTTCTTAGGATTCATCGTCCATGCCAGAGGGATTGAAGCAAACCCTGAACAAGTCCGAGCCTTAAAGGATATCAAGATACCTTCCACTCGAAAGGAAATGCAAAGTCTGAATGGAAAAGTGGCCACCCTAAGCCGATTCATCTCCAAGGCAACGGACAAATGCATCCCCCTTTTCGAAGCTTTGAAGAAAGACAAAGGAAAGTTCGAATGGACTGAAGAATGCTTAACCGCTTTCCTTAACTTAATCGAACACCTCCAGAAACCACCGGTACTCTCGACTCCAAGTGAAGGCGAAGAATTATGCCTATACCTTGCTGTGTCACCTCACGCCCTGAGCGCCGCCTTGGTAAGAGAAGACAACCGCATGCAGCGGCCAGTTTACTTCGTCAGTAAGAGGTTTACGGGGGCAGAAGTCAGGTATCCTAAACTTGAGAAGCTGGCATACTGTTTACTAATCGCATCACGGAAACTGCGTCACTACTTCCAGTCCCACTCCATCAAAGTTCTGACCAATCAACCGCTGAGGCAGGTACTCCATCGTCCCGACACTTCCGGGCGACTACTTAAATGGTGCATTGAACTAAGTCAGTATGATATCACCTATCACCCTCGCACCGCCATCAAGGGACAAGCCATAGCTGATTTCATAGTAGAATTCACTACCAACGAAGATAAGGAGCAATTGGAAGTAGCAGAAGATATCAAGTGGAATCTCTTTGTGGATGGTGCATCGAACGACCAAGGCTCGGGGGCAGGTGTGGTAATAATCACTCCCAGGGGAAACAAACTGCACTATGCTGTAAGGTTGGAGTTCGCCGCCACCAACAACGATGCAGAATATGAAGCAGTGATAGCCGGACTAGAACTTGCCATAGAAATCGGAGCCAATTCTTTGTGTCTTCACAGCGATTCTCAACTTATCGTTAATCAAATACTAGGAGAATTCCAAGCTCGAGAAGAACGACTCATAGCATATTTAAAGAAGGCCAAGTTACTTCTCAGCCGATTGGACCACTACTTAGTCAAACACATCCCTAGGGAAGAGAACCAAGAGGCCGACGAATTGGCAAAACAAGCAAGTATGAGAGACATCGCCATCTTCGGGGCAGTAACCATCTCAAAGCAAATGGCCCCAAGTTTTGAGCAAGTGAATCTGATAGCTGCAATCGAAGAAGCAACTTGGATGACTCCCATTCGAGACTACCTACAAAGCGGCACACTGCCCAACGGACGTAACGAAGTCAAGAAATCTTAAGGAAAGATTCCCGCTACACAATTCAAGAAGACATCCTCTATCGGCGCGGATTCTCTAACCCGTTATTAAGGTGTGTCGCTGGGAGGGAAGCCAAGGAAATCTTATCCAACATCCATCAAGGAAGCTGCGGAGACCACACCGGAGGACAAACATTAGCAAAAAAGATACTCCGATATGGATATTTCTGGCCCACCTTAAGCAAGGACGCCTTGGATTTCGTCAAAAAGTGTGACAGGTGTCAGAAGTTCGCTAAGATTCCGCGGCTACCAACGACTGAGATTACTCAAATGACCAGCCCTTGGCCCTTTGCAGTATGGGGAATTGACTTAATCGGCGAACTGCCAATGGGCCGAGGCGGGACCAAATATGCTATAGTGGCAGTCGACTATTACACCAAATGGGTGGAAGCAGAACCTCTGAATAAAGTATCTTCAGCAAAAGTTATTAACTTTTTGATCAAAAATGTTCTGTGCAGGTACGGAGTCCCATTCAAAATCATATCAGACAATGGACTTCAATTTGACAGCGAGAAATTCGCCAACTGGTGCCAAGAGCACGGAATTCACAAAAGCTTCTCATCCGTAGCGTATCCCCAGGCAAACGGACAAGTCAAAGCCGTCAACAAAATTCTAAAAACTCTAATAAAAAAGAAACTCGAAAAGTCAAAGGGCGCTTGGGTGGATGAACTCCCTACGGCACTATGGGCCTATCGCACATCTTTCAGAACTTCAACGGGGCATACTCCTTTCTCTTTGGCATACGGATCGGAGGCTATGCTCCCAGTTGAAACCAATGTACCTTCCCACCGTAGGATCCACTATAACCCAGAAGAGAACGAAGAACTCCTTCACATGTCTTTGGATCTAGTGGTGGAGAGAAGAAATGATGCAGTCCTTAAAGCAGCAGCCCACAAACAAAAAGTGGCAGCACAATACAACTCCAAAGTCAAGCATCGTACCTTATAAGAAGGGGACCTTGTCCTCAAGCGAATCTTCCCCCGCCCCGGAGCACTAGATCCAATCTGGGATGGACCATATGTAATTCATAAAGATCTCCACAATGGAGCTTATATTTTGTCAACAGTGGACGGAGAGGTGTTCCAGAGGGCATGGAACATCCAACACCTCCGTCGATACTTTTCTTAACTTGTACTGCCCATATGAGGTGAATTAACAAGGAGAATCAGTGGGCGTAGGCCTTTTCGTGCCGAACCACTTTAAAAAACCTTGTCTCTTTTTTAACTTGTTCCTTTATATCTTGGCTGCTTGTTAACTTTATCCTTTTCTGTTGAACAAAATCCTATGCGTATAGCGTTTCCACTCAACACACTCCACAGCTCAACTTCACCTGGACAAGACCTGACAGGTACTATGCGAATCTATGCCCTCGCCAATGAGACACTTTTGCTCCAGCATCCCTCTGCTGTGGGTTAACTCATTGCTCGCGACGGCCCTTAAAGCCAATTGTAATGAGCCGATTATAAGCCACCGAGAAGGCCGACTATAGCCGAGGCAGCTCATTACGGCGTTCGGCTCGTCGGCAACTGTGGACCGACTATAAGCCCCAACATAAGGTGTGGCCAGCCAGGGGCAGTTCACAGTTGACGATCGGCACCCACGCTAGCCGGCCACAGTAAATCGAATAATACCCACGATTACGGGCCATAATGGCCCGGGTAGTTACTGTGCGCGATCTCGGCTCCGATGTGTCTTAAGTGCGGCTGTGGTAAAAAAGAATTAACTCCCCGCGGAGGCGTAAGATGGGTGACAAATGTCTCCAAGACCCACAGCTAGGGAAAGTGACTACAAAGCCCATTTGCCACGAACTTAAGCACATCGAAGGCCTTCCGTGATTGGAAGTTTTACTATTTCGCATATTTCAATTTTACTTAAGAAACTTTTTCTCCTGTCCTCTGTAACAAACTCTGAAGTGCAGGACACAAAACAGGAGATACTCACTAATAGAAGCGGATACTCACAGCAAGATACTGGACCGCATCCCTTACTCAGTCACACAGGATATTCAAAGCTGCCATCTACAAGCAAAATATAAAGGACGGTATTTCCTTCTTTCATATATGCCTATAATTTGTTCACACCTCACGCTAAAACTGCAAGTCATGAAATTATGTTTTAAACAAGAACCTGACATCAAACGAAATTTAATTACAAGAATATGCATGGCTATATTTCTTACGCAACATGTCAAAATAGCAAAAACATTCAAAAGACGACAAAATCAGCTTAAGTTAAAGAATTGCACATCAAGAATAGAGCTATTTATTACAAGTAGCAAGAATTACAACCTAAACGTTACTCTACTGTTTTAAGACTAACATATACAGCCATGTCAAGTACACAAAAAGAATTCTCTAGGTCTAATCAGGGAGCCGGCTGCGTTGGAGTCTTGTCCTTGTCCTGTTGCCCACCTATCCGGTCATAAAAAGAAATCATTAGTGATAAGCAACAGAGTTAACAAAAGAACAAACTAGTGAAGTAGAGGTTACCAGCAACTTCCCCTTGATCGTCTTGGTCGTCATCCCCTTCTTCCACGCCTGCCTCCTCAACCGCGAACAACCTCATCCCCTCTTTCACCGTTGTCTTCTCCTCCTTGGTAAACTGAGCGGTGACCACATCCATCCTAAAGGCCGCTCCACCCTCCTTATCCGTCTCAGCCTTGGCCTCCTCTAGAGCCCTGAGGTAAATCCTAGCCATAACCCGGGGGTAGTCGTCCATCCAAGATAAGCTGCCCTGCTTCCAGGTGCGAAAGTACATGTCCTGCAGCATATCGTCCATCATCCCCTCATTTTCCTCGAACTCCCTCATACGAGCCTCAGAAACCGATAGCCTTGCAATGGCCGCATCCCTTTCCAGTCGGTATCGCGAGCAGTCAGCCTGAAGGGACCTCCTCATCGCCTCCATCTCCTCCTTTAGCCTGACCTGAGCAAGCTCTACGGCTTCAAGCTTCCCCGACAGCTCCTCTACCTGCTCAAGATCCGCCCTCCGAACCTCGTCCACTGTCGAGATGGCCATATTTATCTGCTCCTTGCAAGCAGCCTTCATCTTCCGCAATTCCGCCTTACTAGCCTCCTCCATAGTCTTCCTCAACCGCCCGGAGGCAGCCTCATACTGAGAAATCTGAATGGCCTGATCAGCAAGCTGTTTGGCCTGGTCCGAAACCATCAATCGTAGTCAGATGTTGGCACTTCCAATCTCCTCTCCAGCCTTAACCAGCCGGGCATGATGCCCCATCAGCTTCCTAGTCTCCTCCGCCACCCGATCAATATTAGCCTTGGCCTCATCTCCCATGGTAACTATCCGAGTGGTAAGTAAATCGAGATCTAAGGACTTAGCCTCATCAAGCACCCGTACCATGGGATTACGGGGAAGAAGGTGCTCACCGGTAACTTCGTCGAAGGTAATATCATGGGAACCTGGATCCAGATCAGGATGACCCGCAAATGGATTACGAGCTAAACCAGGACGATCAATCTGCGTAACGGTAGGATTTTCAGATGGGTGCAGAGAGAGTGCGAACTCAGTATCCTCCTCCATGATATCATGAAGAGACTGAACTGGGGGCTGAGGACTAAGTGAAGGTTCGGATAAGGGATGACTCCTTTTTCTCTTCTGAATACCCTCTTCAATAACCCCGAGAAGAGGACGGTAGCCGACTACATCCCCGAAACGGTGGGTCGGAGTCTTTGGCTTGGCAGAAGCTTTGGAGAGCTTGTATTGTTCAAGCCTGTGCCGAAGATCAGAGACCTTGGCCGTTTTACCTGCCCCTGATATGAAGAACAAGTGTCACAAGCTTACATTGATCCATAATTCGAGAAACGCGGTAAATTAAAAGTTAAAAGAAGAAAGGAAACACATTAGTTATACAAACCCTGGGGAGGAGTAGGATACTGCAATGAGTCCTGGATTTCATTCCAGGACGGGAGTGGATCATAAAATATTCCTAAGTCCCTATCATAAATGGAGCCTGCAGGAGTCAAAAGTTCACCTTGAGTCGTCGGAGCCACCTTGGCTGGTCTGAGAAGACTCGCTTGCACCGGTCCCGGCCTTGTCAGCCTTCCCGAATTTCTCTACCGAAGCCGTTTCTCCGTCCAGCCCCTCGAAAGCTTAATTGAATGCATCATCCGTCCACTCCTGAATCTCGCCTGCTTGCCCAGGAAACAAGGCCCCGATGCCATCGCCACCATCACCACCTGCCCGGTCATCTCCACCCTCACCTCTCTCCTCCTCCACATCTTCCTTCCCCAGAGTAAGTGGACAAGTGCTGGGGGAAGGACCATCCGACTTCTTAAGCTTCTTACCTCCGACCATTGGAGATTTTGAGAAAGGTTTCCTCTTGCCACTCTCTACTGTGACACCTCCCTTAGCTTGAGCAGCCGCCCTCTCCTCCGCCGTTTCCCTCATCTTGACTACTGACTGCTGTGGAAGGATCAAGTTATACTCCAGAAGGGTCGCATTTCTGATCAGGTAGGCAGCTGATCTATCTCTCCCGGGGATAGCTTCTATCTCAGTCGCCGTCTGAACCAGGCGAACAGTCTCCACAACCGCAAAGCCACCTGTCGCTAGCAAAAATGAAAACGTATGAGAAGAAGCATCGCAACCAAAATGGAAATTATATATAAAGCATCGACTTACATCCAGAGGTGAAACGCCGAATAGAAACAAAGTCGTCCCTGATGAAGAACCACTCCTTCTTGAACATGCTGAACTTAGAATACAGATCCAAGACTGGCTTGAAGGTTACAGCTGACTCCAAGCTGATATATGGGGACCCCTTCTTATAGCCCCTCAGATTATATAAGTACCGGATCTCCCGATTGGAAGGAGTACGCCCATACTTCCTCTGGAAGATGACGAAGAGGCTCACCAGTATAGCATAGGAGTTGGGTTGAAGCTGGAATGGGGCCACCTTTAGATATGTAAGGAAGCTGGCTACCCAAGCATTAAGAGGCGGAATGGCACCACACATGCAGTGGTATCTGCTATAGGCAAAGTACCCTTCGGGAGGGTCATATGGCATAACTTCTCTCCCTGGCAACAGCATGCGCGCTCTATCGATTCCAAAAGAACGGGAGATGACATCAAGCTGCTCTTCCTTAAGGGAGCTGGGAAAGCAATCGGGCGGGGAGTTCAGAAGCTCCTGAGGGTCGTACCCGTCCACTAGTGATCTCGGAGTAGATCCGTGACGTTCTGGTCCTGGCTGAGCAGGGGGCACTGCGGAAGATTCTCCTTCGCCCTGAGACCTCTTTTTATCTGATCGAGTTTCTGCTTTTCGAGACATTTATCTGCAAACACAAAGAAGTGTGTCATTAGAATAGAGGAAGTAAAGGAGCGAGTGTGTGCAGTCTGGAATTTCGCTCATGATTCAAGTCATAGAAGTACATTCGGCACCTAGAGTACAAGTTCATTCGGTAGTACGGTATAAAAGTTCATTCGGTAGTACAGTATAAAAGTTCATTCGGTAGTACAGTATAAAAGTTCATTCGGTAGTACAGTATAAAAGTTCATTCGGTAGTACAGTATAAAAGTTCATTCGGCAGTAAAAAGGTCATACCTGGTTCGGCTAACACAGCTGATTCGGCAAAGGGTAGGAATTTTAATTCGGCAATCAGTCGGTTCGGCTATCTCAGACGGTGAGGAAACAACGGTGGCATAGCTCCCATACTTATAGGCAAGGGAGAGGCCACCGAACCAATCCATTCAGCACGCAGGACCGAACAAGGACGACCAGGCTTAAACAAAGCATGCCCTGTGCATACACACGCCCTACTTTGGGGGCAAGTGTTGTGTGATCTTTGGCCAAACCATCCTACAACCGAATCAATGCATCTCCGAGTGATGCCGAACCAAACTTCACCGAGCCACTGCCGAATCAAGGGCCTACCGAACCATCTAGAACAACCTACCGAACCATCTAGAACAACCTACCGAACCATCTAGAACAACATGCCACCGAGTCACCGAACCAACTCCACTGCCGAACCATCCCCTATCACCGAGTCACCGAACCAACTCCACTGCCGAACCATCTCCTATCACCGAACCACCGGACCAACCTACTCACCTCCTTCCACCGAACCAGAGTAAACCAAACCAGCTCCACCAGGCCAGATTGCGTCAGCCTAGGCCCGCCAGCTGCTGTATACCTCCAAGACCCCTACCCCCAGCCTCACTCTATAAATAGAGGGGCAGGGGTACAATAATGGGGGACAATTTCGAGAGCTCAAGCACGGAGAGAACTTTCAAACAACTTTCTTTTACTTGTATCAAAGCTTTGTACTTGTAATCAAAACAAGAGAAGAGAAATAACATATAAAGTGGACGTAGGCACATTCTGGCTGAACCACTATAAATCTGCGTGTATTTTTTACAGTTTAACCCCTACTTTTCATATATTTGCATAAATCTCCAAAATCACTAAGAACGACATAAGATCTACTAAATCATACAACTTTGAGGTGTTTGTCCATTTTTTGTGCAAACAGGTATTTTTCTGGAGATTGTATTTACATTATGTTAAAGTGATTCCATTTGATTGTTTAGTATATCTATGTAATATGTCTATTTCTAGTATTTTTACACGTGTAAATATATTGAATGCATACAGTTGTTACTAGATACCGGTTATGTTAGCTATATATCAAATATATATATATACAATTGGTTTGATTATATATATATTATATATATATATATTATATAAGTTATATATATACTGTTTGTTCGTGTATATATAGACAAGTATGCATGAGTTTGAATTCTAAATATATATAAATATAGATTTTAAAGTTAAAATATTGATTTGAAATTATATATATATATATAGTTTGGTTGCATATCTTGGTAGTCTGCATATATACTGATTTTCTTTAAAACATAACAAATAGAGATTTATTTATATATGTGTTATAAAACTTCATATTTGTTTTAAATATGATGACCTGAAATCTAATACCTTATGATTTTGATAGTTGTTTCAAGTAGTATTGTTTTTAAAAGTATGATAAACAATATTGATTTTAAATTATAGCATGTATGTAAGTTGTATATATGTGTATATACATTAGTTTATATGTAGGTTTATGTGAATTTGGTTTCAATTTTATATAGATATTGTATGTGTTGGGATTAAATATTGATTTGAAAATAAATATGTATATGTATATATATTATTTTAACTATATGTTTTAAATTGATTTTAGAAATGTATATATATATGTAATATATCTTGTCTCATCGATCTCGTGCCATCTTGACTTACATTCAATATCGAATTTGTCACAGCAATTCCTTACTTGTCGATGTCCCGTGTGCGTATCTGTGTCTGTGTCGTCTTCTTGTCTCTCTAGCCTCGAAAGGTGAGCAATCACTCACGATTAACATTCTCATACTTATTAAATTTGATTTCACTTGAAACGACGATTGAAATATGCTGCTAAATTTAACTGTTAATTATATAATTGCTATATATGATATGCTATAATTTGTAATTGTTCACCTGTAAGATATGACATCATATCCTGTTGTTTATGTTTTATTTAATTTATCACTAATGATATATGCCTGTTGTTGATATGTTATATCATTATCATAACTATTCTCACTCTGCAAGTTCCCTGTTAGTTTAGAATTCCCTATGGGTTGAAATGATACATACCCGAACGATCTTGTAGAATAGGAGGAAATCGTTATGGGTTGAAATGATAAACCCAAACGATTTTCATAAATTTTGAATTTTGGGATTGCGGGTTGAAATGATATATACCCGTAAATATTTAAATTTGCAGATTGAAATGAGAAATATCCGTATCACTTGATCATAGGATAGAAAATTATATACGGACACCGTTGGTCTATATTTTGAAAAATGATTTCCAATGTTTGAAAGGAAATATATGGTTTTTGGTTTTAAAATATAATATATATATAGGCTATATTTATATATGTATAAAATCTAGATTTTTTTAAATAATATGTTTTGGAAATTTCAATTTATAAGTTAGTTTTGAAAATATAGTTTTTAAGAATTTTTCTAAAAATTTTATTATTTTAAAATATATAAAAATAGATTTTAAAAAAATACATTTAATAATAAGATTTAATTTAATAAAATTTAATTAAATTGGTATATAATATATTTAAGTATTTATTTTAATTTATATTTATATTTTAAATAGATTTTTAACAAATTTAATAGTAAAGGATGGGAAGATAAATAAATGTTGACCTGGAATTTAAATTGGTTAATAATTGAATTTAAATAAGAATTTATTTGAACTTATTGATTTTTGAGATTTGAAAGATATGATTTATAACTTGATTTGATAAAAGGTGATTAAATGAATATTCTCAACATTAAAGAAAAAATGAGATTGAATATTGAATATTGATTTAAATTGTAATTTCAACAAATTGTTATTAAAATAATTAAGTGAATATTTTTCAACTTGAATAAAGGTAAATTTAAATATTGAAATATAAATGAAATTTATATTGTGAATGTTTGAATAATTAAACGTGAATCTTATTGGAATTGAAGAGATAATTCGAACTCGGATTTGAAATCGATTTAAATTGAAATGGTTTAATTGAGAATTGGAATTGAATCTTGACCTTTAAATTTGAAATGGTTAAACTAGAATTGATTTAAATTGAATTTTTGGAATTTAAGATGATTTGAATCGATTTGCGAAATTTAAGGAAACTATTTTTATTATATAAAGTATTTTTAATATATAAACTATTTTAATATATATACTATTTCAATATCTAAACTGTTTAAGTCCAAAGTGTTATGATTTCAACAGTGTTACGATTTCCAAAGTGTTGTGATTTCCAAAGTGTTGTGATTTCCAAAGTGTTGTGATTTCCAAAGTGTTATGATTTCGAAAGTGTTATGATTTCGAAAGTGTTATAATTTTGAAAGTGTTACGATTTTTGGAAATGAATGTTATTTAAAGTGAATACTGATATTGAATTGGTATGGGTATTGAAACAAATACGATATTTTGATATGAAGTATGAACTATTTGAAAAGAAAGGACCACGGTGTGAAATAAGCGTTTGGTTGTTAAAGAGACCGGGATCAGATATTGTCATACTCTCTGCCAATACCGAAAACCACTTTAACAACTGTGTACGTGGTGGAGATTCCAGAATGAAGTAGGATGGTTTGGTGGCGATTCTATATATGGTATTTACGTAGCCCTGACTCCCGTGAGTCAGCTTGATACGGCTAAAACAGAAGCCACGTCGGGCCAAGTGAGGTCATTCCTCCCATCGAACACATTTCTTCGATACCATTCTATTTCTTTTGTGATTTGATTGGGTGCACCCTTTGATTTTGGGAGTGTGTCACGAGGTGGGCGGTAGTAGCTGCTATGCGTTACCACCAGTCCAGATCCACAAACGGTATATCTACCCTGGCATTGCCTCGAGTGCCTTGTCGCATGCCCTATCGCGCCTTCTACGAGTTTGTTTTGTACCATACCTATGGAGTGCCCTCTGATAGCCCTCCAGTTTACGGGGGGAGTTACGGTACTATATAGACTATGGAAATATATAAAATGTGTTAAGGGGGATATGGGTAACGCCTTAACGCTATTTTGATACTTTTACTTTACTATAGACATACTATAATAGCGTATATTACTACATAGTAGATAGTTCCACGGATCCTTAGAGGATGGAAATCCCAACTATCCTTTAAGTTACTTGTATTTCAGTTGACATTTCACTTGAGTTTAATTTATTAATATAATAATGTTAATCCCGACTCGAGTGTTTTGTGTTTTGCTTTATGCTCGAGTCAGACTGAGTGTCACAGCATTTGAGACTCACCTTTGGAGTTTGGAGCTTCGTTTGGAGATCCATCTATATCTATTCAGTTTTCAGTTATTCAGTTGACTCCTGTGTTATATTCAGATTTTGTCATTTGACTATGTATTGAGACTTCAGTGTATTCGAGATATTCTGTTGTATTTTATTTCAAACTATGTTATTTATCTTTTCCGCTGCTTATTGTTATATTACTCTGTGTCTGTGATTCTGTGATTGATTTATTTTCCGTATATGCTGAGTTTTGCCAAATATAAATTAACAATCTGTTGTTTTGAGCAATTCAAGTCTGACATGTGCGGATGCGAATGGTTCGAAATACCGGGTCGTTACAATAAATTTTCTAATTATTTATAAAACATAGTTAATAAACAAAGAGGATATAAAATGATATTTTGAGAACTTAACTCCCGATGTCTTTGAAATGATTTTGGAAAATAATAGTAGCATTATTTGAAAGTATTTGTGAATACTAAAATTTTGAAAAGAATTTTTAGATTTGTTCGAGTTCGAGAATGTTCTCAGAATCGACAAGTATATTTGGAGAAAATTATTTTTAAGCTATCTAGTTCGAGTGGCTCGAAAGTGACTAAACATAGGCAAAAGATGTGTTCGGTCAGTAAGAACTTTTCGTGAATATTACCCTTCTTAGTAAGGGAATATATGGTACGACTTGGTAGGACTTGTTTCTTTAGTATCATTTCGGTGTTACTCGATCTATATGTATATTTCCTATGGATTTTAAAGTAAATAAGTGCAACATTGATTTATAAATTAAGATCATGATACTTAAAAATATTATACAAAGTATTTGATGCGGCTTTAAAAGAATTTTGGTTAAATCCTGAAAGTATGATTTGATGTACAAAAAGTGTGTGTGTGTGTATGATTATTTCAAAAGATATGAAATGAAACTCGGTATTTAGTTCTAAAGTTTTCATATTTTAGAATGAAAGGGATTTTCGATGATTTTGGACAGTATGAAACTTTCAGATCATTATGGAACTTGAGGCTAAGAGTTTTTGAAAATATAAAGATTAGTTTACATGACACTTGAATTGAGAAGGGAGTAGAAGTCAAAAAAAATTTGAATTTGTTGAACACCTATGTTAAGTAGAACATTTGATGTTATTGGGCCAACCAATAAATGTCATTACCTTAGGGTTGTGTAAGGAAAATGGGCTCTAGCCATAAGTTTAAATACTAGTATCCTACTCTTCCTAACTACTTTCTAACCTGACTGTTAAAGAAGTCAAAAGGTTGACTCAATTATAAGACCCAGATTTATTTTAGGCCTTCCTTTGAAGTTTAGAAAGTAAAATGAATTTGATGTTTTGTATATACTTTTAGGATGTAGTAGAGTATTATACGAGTATGAACTTAATTTATGAAATGTTTTATAAATGGTGTTATGTCTTTGTAAAATGTTTATAACACTTGAGTTACATTTTTATGAAGTGATTCATAAATGATTTTAGTATTGAATGATATACTAATTGTGTAAAAGAATGTAAGAGTAAATAATAAGAGTGAAGATGGAAAGGTAAATTATGTTGTATTTAAAATCTAATCAAGTCTAAGTGAAAAGGAAATAGTCAAGTGTAAATCTATTTTACCTCCTTTACAATCACCTATTAAACAATTAATTTAATACTGTATGAGATTTCAAACCTAATTAATCCATTTTTTAAAGATATAATTGGATCTGAAACAAAAGTTTATATTTAGGTATAAACATATATGTAGTAAACTAAAATTAAATTTTGAAACGTGAGCTGAATTTGTTGAGAATAAATCAACCAATTTAAATTTATTTCAATATATGTTTTTAATTTCAAAGTATGACGAATACTTGATTAATTTGTGTGTGTGTGTATCTATATGTACACAAAATTTTATAATTCAGCCTATTAAAATTTTATCCTTTACTAAAAGAAACAAGTTTGACAACAAGAGTAATTTATTAAAATAAAGAAGATATAAAATACCATACAATAAGATAACAAAAATGAGGATTTAATTATTATTAACATGGTGCATATATAATAAAATACAATTAGAATTTTTTTCTTTTCTTTTCTTTTTATTTTGAATCACAATAAACTTATTAAAACACATTTTTGATCATAAAATTTTAATTTTAAATGCCTTTTTATTCAAATCCTTATTTAATTCAATTTTTTTAAATGGTTAGAAACACGGGTCATTACATTCCCCCCACTCAAAACTTTTCCTCCTCAAAAAGGAACGAAATAAAGAATCTTGCATTTTAATATATTTTACCAAAATAATCAACTTATAACACATTTAAAATTACTTAGTTTAACTATAAATTTGAAAATAATCAAAACCTTTTTTCAAATACCTTTCAAAATACATTTTATATATGCTTGATGTCTTAACAGATTTATTACACATTTCTCACTTTCAGGACCCAAAAATGAACCCCGATGATGCCGTAGTCACCGCCAGAATTATTTTCAAGCTGCATGAGTGGATTCCATTAGTATTAACAGCCTCTTGAGGGATGTTACATCTAAACTCGTTCTTACAGAATTTAGTCCATACATTAGCTAGACGCATGCCTAAGAATTTCTAGGTGCTTGGTAGACTAGTTTTAACACCTAGTAAAATGTATGAAAAACATTTTCTTTCAAAAATAGATATTCAATTTTTTTTCCATAATTATCATACTATAAATAATAACTTTCTAAATCATACCATAAAATTTTAAAACAATTTTTTTTATACATAACTCCTTTATATAATATCTCTAAATTTTATACAAAATTCATTTGTAAAATTCCTTACTTCACTTAAGGTAAATCTCATTTATAAATACCATTTAAATATTCACCTTAGACATCATTATAAATATATGTAAAATATTTCAAAATAATAATTAAAATCACCACTTATATTTAGAAAGAGCAATATTTAAGTTATTATTTGAAATTTTTTGGCAAAATTCTTTTAAGAGAGTGGAGGGTTATAATGACTCGGAAATTTATCACAAACAACAAACCAACACTTCACATTATTTTATAAATCCTACCTATATAAAATCACTTTTTATATAAAACATTTCATATTATAAACACCATATATATATATATATGCCTTAACTTTTATTCAAGATAAAATTAACTTACAATATAATAAGAAATCATACAAAGTGATGTCAACAAAATATAGGTTTTATAGGGTTTTCTTAACATATATTTGAACCTTACTTAGGTTACAGTTTTAATTTCGTTCTTTTAAATTTACACCTTTAATTTTATTTTCTTGCAAGCTTACACTTCTAGTTCTAAAGTTTATGCTTAAATTTTTTTTCTTTTAAGTTTACTATTTAAATCTTAAGATTTACACTTTTAAATAATTTTTTTTCTTCAAACCATGTTTCATTAGCCATACTTTATATAGATCATATTTACAAAAATTATTTAACTTTAATAAATGAAATTACTATAAATATTTCTAAAAATCGTTTATCTTTTATAAACAAATAACTACATATCCTTTCTAAAGTGGAATTTATATTTTCATAAATATTATACTTAGAATCAAATTAATAATTTTATAAATATTATATCTATGAAATGAAATTAGCGTTATACTTATAAAATGAAATTATTATTTTTACAAATATTTTCATATTTCAAATTCTTTAGAAAACCCATTAATTTAGGAATACTTTCTTCCTAAAATCATAAAACAAAGCCTTTAAATTTTTTATTCCATGATAAATAACTTTTCTTAAATTTTTAACAAACTTCCTTTATTTATAATCTTCATTATATAAATTTCATACAAAACAAAGTTTTAATTCTTTGTCCAAAATACATATTTCCTTTAAAATAACATTCTTTTTGTTATATATTTTCATTTCATAAATCATATCTATATAAATTTCATAAATAAATAATTTACAAATCCTTTGTGAAATTGCTTATTAAACACTATAGAATATCCTTTATGAAAACTATTGCAATAAATGTTCATTTATTATCCAAAATATTTCATTTAGAAACAATAGTTAACAAAAGATAATTGATATCAATAATTGTTATTAAAACATTCCTATCTCTAAATTTGCTTTTCATTTATTCTCAATAGTTTTTATACTTATTTTTTTAACTTCCAAGTACTTTTTTTATTAAAGATATAAGTATATTCATAAATTATTAAGCAAAGATTATTTACTTAAAGATATATTTAAAAGGAATTAAAAACAAATGTATATAAAAACATATATTACAATAAAACTCTTTTTTATATCTATATTCCACATTACAAATTCAAATGGAAAATCCTCTAATTCAAAAGACAAGTTTCCATAAATTGTTTTATTAAAACAAGTTTCACAATTTTGAAATATGAGAAGTTTTAAAATAAATACCATTTAAGGCATTTTCTACAACAAATCTTTAAATATATTTTTATAATTTATATCATTTTATATTCAAATTTATTTTCCAAATGATATATATATGGTTCAAATATTCTTACAATATTATGCAAAGATTCCTTGACTAGGAATTCTTCTTAAGAGGTTTTAAATTAATATCTTATATTAATAATATTGGAAAAGGTGTTATAAAAACATCAAACAAGCTTTATAATAGAACTACTTAAAAATCTAAGTATTTATTAAATTCATTATTTTAAATAGGTCTAAACTCAAAGATATTGAAAACATATTTAATTGGTTTTACCCATAAAATCAAGACTGATAATATACTCAGCTTTTTATAATGATTACTCTAATTTAAATAAAGAGTACAATATTTTCATATCTTTCGTAAATAATTTATAAAATATCTATTTAACTATTTATTTTCAAATCATTGGAAATACTTTATCTTAAGATTATTAGTAGAAGATACTTATATAAAATACAAACACGCTCTCTCATAATATACTCTCAACTCATAATAGGCTATTCCATTACCATATCTCTTACCGAGTTTACCCCAACAGGCTTAAGTGTTCGCTTAACCAAAGCTCTGATACCAATTGTGACGACCCATCATTTTGAATGATACAAGTCGATAATAAATCATACATGTCTAACTCAAACAGTCCAAATGACATATTATCAAAGGGATTTGTAATAAGAATATAAGAAGAGAACAGAACAAAACATAGAAGAGACTAATACATAGAATCTCACGGTGAAAATGGCAAAATATAGTAATTACATAAATAGTTCATAAATCTATTTTACAATATACATTTGATTATCTTTTACAATAAAATCAAAGTTATACATTTAGAAACAATGCAGCAGAAATAAATAGATACAATATTAGTTCATGAAGCTACTAATAAAGTTTACATTAGAGTTTAAAAATAAATAGCCCGGTGGATACACAAATGTTTACTAATCAAGATCAACAAAATATAGTGAAATAACTAAAGTCTTCAAATCCCTCTTCAGCTCCATAAAATAATAGTCTCCAAATCACTGAAATACTCAGGCTAACCCAAGCGTAAAGGAAAACAATACACTTCTCATGTAAGTTAACTCAATATCATATGAAATATGGGTGCAAATAACTTAAGAGATGTTACAATTTTTTACATCTCCTAAGCATCTGTTAAACTATCTATATGTAGTAAGATACGCTATATATGTAGTGTCTATCAGTAAAGTAAATATTAAAATAGCATTAAGGCTTTACATTAATCCCCTTTAACACATTTTTATGCGTCGTTCTATAGTTTTCCTTGTGACACAACCAGTAATGTCAGTAGTCAGGGAGGCGCCATAATAAAACAACACTAAAAAATCATAGTGGTCTCGTATAGGGATAATCGTATGATAAGGCACATGAGGCAATGCTCAAGGTAGGATACTACCACTTTGCATCGACTGACTGGTCGTAACCCCAAACGGCCGATCGTGAACAACAATCCTAAAATCTAAAGGTGCGTGCTAATCAAGTTTCAAAGTCAAGATGGTAATACGAAGAAAAGTGTCCGCTAGAGGTAGCTAGCCTAAATGGTCAGGACAAGGCTCCTATTATAGTCATTTCAAATTGAAAAAAGTGTCAGGGTCATCCATCATCGTTCTCTTTCTTCATTATACAACAAACGTTTGCCAATTCATCCTCTACTTTCTGGATAACATCCATCGCGTACACAGTTATTAAAGAGGCTCCGGTATTGACAAAGAGTATGTCAATATCTGGCCTCGGTCTCTTTAATAACCAATCATTTATATATGAAAATATACCATTTTATCCATTTTAATTTTTATAGAAATATCTATAGAGAATCCCAGAATGCGTTTAACAAAAAAAGTCATTCATTTTGCTTTAGAAATTTGCATAAAAATTTTCTGAAATTTCCAGAAATTAATATTATTATTTATATTTTAAATACATCAGATTCCACACTGATTAAATTTTAAAACTTATAAATTTCAAGAAACATTCTGGAGTTGTCGTAATACCTTTTGAGAATTTCCATCAAATTTTTAAAATTTTCCAAATCAAATGTTAATTTTCCTAAATTTTCAAATGACTAATTTCGAAGATTGAATTTTTAAATTATCAAATGAACGCAATAAATATAAGTATCTTTACAAGATACTCTTGAAATAACATGAAGGAGATACAGAAAAAAATTTGGTCAAAATAATGAATTAAAAAAATTTAAAATTTCACTAATCCTATTTTTCAATGAATAAAATATAGAAAATACAAGATTATATAATTTGATAATAGTTTCTTTATAAAATATTATTCTTTTACTGGGATGGAGTTTATGCTCGGGTCAGACTGAGTGATACTACATTTGAGACTCACCTTTGGAGTTGGAGCTTCGCTTGGAGATCCAGCTATCTATCCAGCTTTCAGTTATTCAGTTGATTCCAGTGATGTATTCAGATCTTGTATTTGACTATTGTATTGAGACATCTATGTATTCGAGACTCCTGATGTATCTTGCTTAACTCTGTTATATATATATGGTAGCTTCATGAACTACTATTCTTTTGTTTCCGCTGCATTATTTTATATTACTATGTGTCTGTGATTCTGTGATTATTTATTATTTACTATATATGCTGAGTTTTTCCAAATTTAAATTAACAATCTGATATTTTGAGCAATTCAAGTCCAACATGTGTGGATTTATTGTTGATTTGAATGGTCCAAAATAGTGGGTCGTTACATTAAGAGTAATACACTGCTCAATATTTGGAGAGCGTTATGCACTCCAGTCTTAATGGATGAATCAATATCCTTTCTTGAAACATGTGGATCAAGAATATTTAAGGCAAAATGTTATTTTATATTATGATTAATTACCCACGATTGCAACTATTTGCAACTATAACCACATGAAATTTATTTGAGGATTTTCTTATTAATTTATTTAAATTAATTACTTAATTATCTATATCATAGTATAACAAATTATATATAAGAAAACAAGCACCTTTTTTCGAACAAGATTGATTATACGGTTAGGTATTATAACGACCCGCCTTTTTTGAACCTTAAAAGTCAACACTAATATATCCACGGTATTCACATGTCGAGCATCCGAGTGCCAGAAAGACAGATTGTTATATGCTCGGGTTGACCTGAGAATTATAAGAAAATGATGTCCGGATCAGTCTGGCAAACCGACGTGAGAAACACAAATCATATGGATTCTAATATTATAAAATATTTCAAAATAAAGTTATCTCATAAGACCACCCCACACATAAACACAAATGAATTTTGCCTTACGATAGCCAAACAATTTCAATATAGAAATTTAGTGATATTATAACAATATCTAGGGTTTAAAATAAATATATAACATAGTTGGAATCTTGCATCTCACATTCCAACATACTTGGGCACAACTAAGTCCACAAGGCATGCATTGGAAAAATGGATTTCATCAACGATAAGGCTAACGGGGTATCGTCTGTCATAGTACACCTCTAGAAAAATGTACCAAGGGCCTCATATGGACCCCCTACATGGATAGACCGACCTACCCCTTCTTGGATAGTACTGAATATGATCATCACTCCGGTTGCTGATAAACAACCGTACCGAGTCAATAGCATACATAAATGGGTCAATATAGAACGGGTGATGACCATACCTTAATGGTAGTGAACCATATTGCCTTGCGGCATATCCTATGTTTTAGTCATTACCGGTTGTGAGGTCCGAGGCTATGTTTTACCTTTTTAGCAAATCCCACTTGTAATGCTAACACTGCCCTCTAGGAAACAATGCAATGCTAGCATTCATCTATTCTAGTTGTTCAGGATATGAACAAACCGAAGGCACTACTTCTAATACATCCTCGGGATTAGTAGCAAGTTGCCTTTGCGCTTCAAAGAACTTTGTCTTCGATTCCATCATCTTCATGATATCTCCAATTTGAATGCTTATGTCGATTCAAAGTAGTTTTCAAATAATTCATGCTTATTTGATCCCGATCTCTCTGAGCCAAAAATCGATAGTTTCAAACATGGCCAAGATTTGATAGTCGGTTATTTAACTATTTAATAAACAAACAATCCAATCGGAGATTTAACTTCATATGGAAACCAAGCATGGTTAAGCACATAAGCAACTACTAAGCCTCTTTAATTAATCCTTTCATTGATTAAAAACCACTTTTTAAATTCTTATATTAATATACTTTTATAAAATATATATTCACAAATCCTCTCTACTCTTTTCAATACTTAAAAAAAATTCATATACTTATCTCCATAGATAAGTATATTCACAAACCATTTAACTTTCAATATTTAGAAAACTTTTCCATATACTTATATCAACGGTATAAGTATATTCCCACAACACTACATTTTCAATACTTAGAAAAAACGTCTCCATATACTTATACCAATGGTATAAATATATTTACAAATCTTAAGGAAAATTTCCCTTTTTCCAAAATCATAATTAATGGGTCAAAAACAAATGTTATATAAAACATTGTTTACTATAAACCCAAACCACTTTTTGTAACGACCCACTATTCCGAACGGTTTAAGCGGACAATTAACCACACATGATCCACTCAATTTGAATGGAAAGGAGCATAGTTAGGGAAAAAGAAAGAAGGAAGAAAGAAAGAAAACAAACAGCAAAGAATCTCACAGCGGAACGAATAATCTATAATATACAACAAATCTTTACACAAAACATACTGTAATATATGTATATACAGACATCAATCAGAGTATACTAACCTATTTCGGCCTGGATAGTTATAACAACATGTCCTCACAATTGCTGATAAATACAACAATGAACACAGCGGAATAATAACCATATACATACGTTTCTGAGCCTCTAGTTCATCTCCTGAAGCTCCAAAGCATCCAACTAAAATCTATGATTTTGCTCGGTCTGACCGGAGCATTATAATAAAATAACACCCGGGTCAGGTGTTCATTGTTGTATTTATTAGCAATTGTGCGAATAAGTTGTTATAACTATCCAGGATGAAATAAGTTAGTATACTCTGATTGATGTCTGTATATATGCAACAACCCGCATATTTATCGATTTTATATTTAAATATTTTATTTAAATATTTCGTCGTTCGTCGGATTTTGGTCTGAAAAGCTACTTTTTGCAAACAGTTGAATTGGGACTCAAGACCACCTCCATTGAGTTCAAAATGCCGTTTGCGATCTTTTTGAGTGTAAGCTTCGATATGTTTGGAGTTAGGAGAATTTTGCCACTTTTCACTTAGGGCTTTGGGTTGGGTTTCAGCCCAATAACCCCACTTAACCCCTACCTCTCTAACCCTTCATCCATTCACTCCCATTTCATTTCATTTCCTCAAGCAAACTGAAAATGGTGGGGAGGAAGAGAAATTAGAATTCCCAAACCCTAGTTCCTCTTGCAAACTCAAGTCCTTGCTCCAAATTCGAAGAGAACCCATTGGTAAGCATCTCCTTCTTCTTCTCCAACTCTTTCTCCTTCCAATTTCAGAAATTCCTAAACCTAACTTTGGGAATGTTCTTCTTTTAAGCTTTGATTCAAGCTTGTTGAGTTGGAATTGAAGAACGATTGCCCTTGCCATTGCTTTCAAGCTTCTTCTTCATTGATTTGGGTTCAAAAGGTGAGATTTTTATCTCACATCTTAGTCTTTAATTATCTTCGATTGTTAGGTATGAATTCCTAACACTTATTCTTGTGCAATTGATTTTGGTTTGGATTGATTTGGTGTTCATTCCAATTTTTGGTGTTTTGAAATCAAAATCTATGAAAATCCTTTTATGGATATTTGGATATTGGTATTTGAGGCGTGTCGAAGAGCCGTTAAGGCTGGGTTGTCGCTTGGCGTAAATCCTTAGTCGTTGTCGCTCGATCGGTCGCTTCCGGTATTCATTTGGCCATTTTTGGTCTAGGTTCAGGGAATGCCCTGAACCCCAGTTTCAGACGGCTGAAACGTTAGATTCAGCCGTCTGAATATTATATTGGGAAGATTTTTATTCCCAGATTCAGACGGCTGAATCTTTGGCTCCAGACGTCTGAATTGGCTCGATTTCAAACAGAAAGAAAATAGGCTTAAATTGCCTATTTCAGACGTCTGAAATATTTCGTTCAGACGTCTGAATCTGTGTTCTGGAAAATATTTATTTTTCCAGATTCAGACGGTTGAACCAATTATTTCAGACGTCTGAATCTGCAGTCTTTTGCCTATTTCCCTATTGTGCTTGAATTTCCAACTTTAGTCGATTTGTGTTGGTTTCCTTTTTGTTGTTATCATTTATTATCGGCCACTTTGTTAAGTCGCCCACCTTTTTAAACTTAGGTCGCTTGTCTTCACTAAGTCGAACCCCGTATTACTCTGCGTAGGCAATCTTATCTGAAAAGCATTCATCAGAATTTCCACTTTGATGCATTTTGAGCTGATTTCCTTGGATTTTACTCACGTCTTCGAACGTGAATTTTTATGATTGATTGTTTCTACAATCACTTCTATGATTTGTCACTTCAAAAATATAAAGGTTTTCTATACTAGTATTAAATATCAAAACCCTTTCATCAAAGCGATTTCAACACTATTTTAATTATCAAAAGTTCGTTTTCTCAAACCGATTTCCAATCTACTAGTATATACAAGCCTTTACTTCACTCGAATGAGAAATCGACTTAAACGACTTAGTAAAACGAGTGGTATGAAACGCTTGCGTTCAGTTCATCGGTTAGCTCTTGGACTTGTTCGATTGAACCCTTCTTGTGATAATTTTCTAGTGGAGATCTACAATTTGTTCGTAAATATTTAAGTTAAGCAAGTGGTTATGGGACATGAAGCTAAACTCATATATTTACTAGCTTAGTGTGATTGACACTTCCTAATGATCATGACGATCATTTTTATGATTTAGACTAGCAATTGTGCGATGTCTCTTTGTTTGCGAGGTTAGACTAGACACCATTTGTGTGATTTCGATTCACACATATCTCTTTATCTTCAAGGTTAGTCTATACCTCATTGGTGTGATTTCGATTCACACATATTGAAACTCTTGTGACAATTTCCTAGTGCAGATCTACAATCTGTTCGTGAATATTTGAGTTAAGCAAGTGGTTATGGGACATGAAGCTAAACTCTTATATTTACTAGCTTAGTGTAATCGACACTTCCTTATGATCGATGATGATCATTTTATGGTTTAGACTAGCAGTGTGCGATGTCTCTTTGTCCGTATGAAGGACTGTACCTCATTTTATTGAGCTTCGTCTCATTTATCGCATGGGTCGTATCTTTCTAGATACGTCGATGTTTATTTATGCATGGGGCGTATCTTTCTAGGTGCGTCAATGCTAGAACATGGGTCGTACCTATTTAGGTGCGTCGATGTTTATTTACTTCGTGGAGCAATCGGCTCAATAAGTCGAGGCATGGGGCGTATCTATTTAGGTGCGTCGATGTTCGTCTATGCATGGGTCGTATCTTTCTAGGTGCGTCGATGTTCGACTTTGCATGGGGTGTATCTTTCTAGGTGCATCGATGTTAGACATTACATGGGGCGTATCTTTCTAGTTGCGTCGATGTCTATTTATGCATGGGGCGTATCTTTCTAGGTGCGTCGATACTAGAGCATGGGTCGTATCTTTCTAGGTGCGTCGATGTTCGACTTTGCATGGGGTACGTCTTTCTAGGTGTATCGATGCTAGACTTTACATGGGGCAAACCTTTCTAGGTGCGTCGATGTTCAGTTTATGGGATTGGCCATCCTCTTTCTTGTGATTTCTGGATTTCTAATTTATTGATTTCTGGGATTTATGTCTCACCACCTTTTTTTAGTTGGCATTGATATGTGTGTCATTTACTGTGGCTTGGTGAATTAAATTGAGAATATGACATTCTTTTAATCTTTGAGAAGATTCTTGTGATATTGATTAATCTCTTGTTGATTATCATTTTCATACTTGTAGTAGTATGATTTTATGGTTATTATATGTTTATGCCATATCTCTTGTTCTATATCATCTTATCTGATAATTATAGCTAGACTGATCCGTTTATTATTTTCTTCTTAAATAATACTCGGGTCAGACTGAGATATTACAGGTGCTTCCTCATGACTTCTTATCTGGAGCCATCTTCTGACTTTTGGCTAATTACTCTAGCTTAGTAGTTTTTGGTTGTACACATTTGAGATGTAGACTCCATGTTGTATAACTAATCTTTTGTCTAGCACTTGTATCTATTCTTTTGTGTTATTGTAAATCTTATTTGACCACTACTCTGATATACACTTTTAGGTGTTATATTCATATCTATTTCCGCCTTTGTGATATGAACTGTCTGTGACTGATTTATGTTAGGTTTATTTCTATGTTTGTTTCCGAAGAATATATATAGCCACCGTGTGATAGCTTTGTGTTTGTATCGGTATGTCGGATTTCCTCCTTAAAAGATATGCATTCCATTCTATCTGACATATCGGTGCTCGCATAAAGAAGTTACACGGATGGTCGCTCCTCAACAGCCTTATTCTCCGTGCTAATTGACAGCACTACATCGTAGTGTTTTTGGTTAGCGTGGGTATAGAGGTGGGGCGTCACAATATACATATATTACAGTTTGTTTTGTGTAAAGATTTGTTGTACATTATAGATTATTCATTCTGCGGTGAGATTCTTTGTTTTTTATTTTCTTCCTTCCTTCTTTCTTTTCCCCTAACTATCCACTTTTCCCCTAACTACCCACTTTTCCATTCAAATTGAATGGATCATGTGTGGTTAATTGTCCACTGAAACTGTTCGGAAAAGTGGGTCGTTGCACTTTCCTTTTGGTGCAAGTAAGCGGATAATATGGAAATTAGACCGAATATACTTACCATCACTTTCTAATTTCAAACTTGTATTATCCCTTGATTAACAATTTAGCTAGATAAATTAGCGTACTATCCTTGCCTTGACATACATTCTTAATTCTCAGGATAGGAATGAGTTTCCCTACCTCAGAATTTGGTGTTAAGTATGGAAAGAATACTTCCCATACAACCCTAATTTAAAATGATCATTTATAGAAATTAAATTCCATTCCTTTTATGAATTTCCTTTTATAACATCTTTTATATTTACAAATTCCCTTTTTATAATCTCTTTTATATTTCCTAATTCCCTTTATAAATTTCCTTTCTATTTATAAAACTCTTTTATAAATCTCTAAATATAATTGTGAAACTCCTTTTATAAATCTCTAAATTTATTTATAAAACTCCTTCTAAAAATCTCTAAATACAATTATAAAACTCCTTTTATAAATCTCTAAATTTACTTATCACAAACCTTCAATTTCAAGATAGAACCAAATACTTTCCATAAAACGATCATTTCGTATATTACTATAAATCCACAAATATGAATTATTATACCAAATTATAAAACTGATATCATTTCCCTTTTATAAAATACTATTTATGAATCTATTCTTTTATTTATAAAATACCATTTATGTATCTCACTTTCTATATAACATTTTATATAAAACGTTTCACCAATATTTATTCCAAAATATTGCCATCTTCTATTAAACAGAATTATTTTATTATAAAAGATAAATTTTCTTTTATTTTCGTTTAAAATAAACATTCATTATTATATTAAATTATCTATAAAATAAATACTTTGCGAAATACTTTTAAAACATTTCCATATAAATTAGAATAGATAAACAAAATGGTTGAAATAAAATAAAGAAGTTCAAAAATCATTTCAAAATAAAATGCCATAGTAAATTCCCAAAATAACTTTTAAAAACATCATCCGAATCAAAACCATCTTTAAATCAAAAGAGCAAACCATAGTATTTCAAAATACTTTAACGAGGCCAATAGCCACCATAGCACTTAACCTATGCTAATACTACCTCTATCACTAAAAAGGCTCAACTTTTGATACATATCAATGTCATATCAAATATGGCCAACTACCAAACTTTTAGCATTCAATAATTTATACAATTAGTATATAACTTGAATGAAAATCAACAATGGTGAGGAATCTAGATTTGTGACGCCCCACTCCGAGACCCACATTAGCAAAGAGTATTACTAGGTAACACCGTCTACTAATGCGGAGAATAGAGCTGGATAGGAGCGACCATCTATAACCTTGTCTTAATTATCTATTGAATACGCCGACAATTGCCACTTCTTACTCAAGTGGATCGACATCTCCAATAAATACTTAATACAAAGCCATAGGTGGCTGAAGGATCTATCAGAATAAAATATAACAACTCAAATGTAATACATATCATAGAACAGTAGATCATCACATACATTTACACATATACAGATACATCACAGAGTTTACAAAATGATACATGTCAAGTGGTAAAGCAAACCACAATATACAGGCAAGTCAATAGAGTACATATCAGAGTTATAGACAAAAAGGACTACACAAAAAGCTATAACAAAAAGGAGCTAGCGGATAGTCCATGCGGAAGCAAAACGGCTAAGTCCAATGTACCTAACCTGAAACATCTCGGTCTGACCCGAGTATAAAATACACGGGTCAGTCTAGCTAAACAAATCAGTTAGATAAACTAAATGATAATGAGCATACAAGATCATAAAGTACCACAAATATCTCCAAAAGAGATAACCAAATCATCTAACAAAAGATGAACCAAAGCAAGCCTCATATCATTGGCAACTCAAAATAAATAAAGGATACCATATCCCAAAACAAGCCAAAAGGCAAATAACAAATACCAATAAAGGTAACACAAGTTTCCATAAGGTAATCGCTATATATCTGTGGTTCAAAGAACCTATCCCGAAAAGCGATACACTAGGGAAATATAATTGTCAAAGAAGCAAAAGATGCTCGAGCCCAGTACTATATAACAAGGATCCACAAACCCGAAGGCACAAACCTGAAGGTACAAGCCCGAAGGCAACATACCCGAAGGCAACAAACCCCGAAGGCTCAAGCCCGAAGGCAACAAACCCCGAAGGCAACAAACCCCGAAGGCAACAAACCATAGTGGTGAAGGTCCGGAGACCCAGTACTGGACACCACTAACTGGCAGAATGTGTCACAACTCTCAGAAAGGAACCCGAAAAATGTTAACGTGAGTCTCATACCCCACGTTCGCACTAAACGGTTTACTAACCGTTAGTCAATTTCACACTCAAAGCAGTACAAAGTTCACCTCATCTCATCGGTAAACCAGACCCAAAGGTCAAAACGGTCAAACGAATAGATTAGGAATTAACTGAAAAGATAAACACACGTGTTCATAGCACGCGTTTTATTTAATCATTTAATTCTCCTCCCTCTACGCTCGAAGTGCAAAATCGTGTGTTTTATATAGAATTTATAAATCGAAGAAACGAGCTTTTAATACAATTTAAAAAGATCATTTTATAAAAACCCGTGTACGAATCAAAAAGGAATCATCAAAGTCAACTAGAGTGAAACAACTAATTGGAATCGACACGAATCGATTAAAATTGGAAACCAAGCAAAATAGGAAAATCTGGGCTGAAACAAGCAGGTCAGTCGACTCGCCTCTACAGTCAGTCAACTGATCCAGAAACCCGAAAGTTTCAGACCCTGCAGTCAGTCGACTGACTGCAGAGGCCAGTCGACTAACTGGCACTGAAACTGTTTTTCAGCCTATCAAATGAAGAGAAAACTCCCACCATTTGCAATCGGACGAGCAATGGGCTTTAGGGGTTTTTGCCAATCGACAACCCAGCCCTATAAGCTCTTCGATACACCACCGAAAACATGTTCATAAATCAAAGCTAAGATTTTTAGAGTTTTAGGCTTCCAAACACCAAAATTGAAATGTTCACCAAATTAATTCAAATCAAAAGAAAAAGAACATGAATAAGTGTTAGGAATTCATACCTAACATCAATGATATCAAGAGAAGTAGATGTGAGTTCAAAACTCACCTTTAAACTCAAAAACACGAGAGAGAAGCTACCGAGCAAGGCTAGCACAATCACTCTTCAATTTCAACCCAAGGAGCTTCAATCTAAGCTCAAAAGAAAACATTTCCCAAGTTAGGGTTTAGAACATTTCAGAAATCGAAGAGAGATTGAGATGGAGAAGGTGGAAAGAAGGCTTACCTAAGCTTCTCTTTGATTTTTGAGCAAGAAATGGAGTTTGCAAAAGAAACTAGGGTTTTGAATTTTAATTTCCCATTCCTCTCCCCATTTTCAGTTGAGCTTGAGAAAAAGAAATGAAATGAGAATGAATGGATGAAGAGAGAGGCTGAGTTAGGGTATAGGATGAGTTGAGTGAAACCCAAACCCAAAAGCCACTTTGAAAATAGCAAAATTCAACTTACTCCAAACATGTCGATGCTTATACTCAAAAAAGTCGCAAATGCCATTTTGGACTCAATGGAAGTGGTCTCGAGTCCCAATTCGACTGTTTGCAAAAAGTGACATTTCGGACTTTAATCCGACTAACGATGCTATATTTAAATATACAATCGTAGAATATGCGGGTTGTTACAAGATTCCTCTACAAAATTCCTTGTATTTAATTTAATATATCATTCGCTTTTTAAAGTGGAAATTCAACCAAACCAACCAATAAATCATTCAAGCACAAAAACAATAATTTATATCTACTATATAACATATAGTATTCATCCAGAGGTAGGATAACTTACCAAAATTCCAATTGATGCTTAAGCGCTCCAGTTTGATCTAAAATCAAACGGCGTTCGATTTTAGCTCAAAATTTCACTTATTTCAAACTCGACGAAACCAATTCCAGTGCATAGATTACGCTCCTTTGAGCATAATGTAAAAGATCCGTCTCTATTGGGCCTCGTATGAAGAAGTAATTGATTTTATAATCTTTTGAATTAATTAAAGCGATTAATTAACTTAATTATATTATAATCGCCAAACAAACCATTCTGCCCTAAAACCAAAACTTCTCCCTTTACTCTCATATACACGCACGCCTGCACATCCTCCCCCACCGTGCACGCACCACCTCCATCTCGAGAAATACTCCACGAAATCAAAATCCGACTTTGCCAATAATTTTTCCTTTGCAAACTCTCTCCGGCCATCGCCACCACGTCACCCTAAAATATTCCTAGCAAATCATGACACTCCGCTCTCCTCCTTGATCAGGAAAAATTACGATTCATGTGGAGGAGCCGCACACCTCCAAACTTTCAACCTCGAAGCTCCCACACATGAGAAACACAACCATACACTCTAATTCACCAATCGTCCCCTATTCCTTTGCCAACCTCAAACCCTAGGCACACCCAAGCTAACGCCATCACTACCAAAGTTGACCGCACGGCATTCTAATGTTGTGGATTTGAAGAACTCGCCAATACGAACTCAACAGAAACGACGGTTTAATTTATCGTTGACCGAAACCTTTGATTTTAAATTTTGAAGGAGGAGGACATTTTTTCTATACTATAAAAGTGCAAGAAGGGAAATTGAAAAGTAAAAGGGGAAAAAGAAAAATGAGTAATAGTCAAGTGTTGAGTTTTGTTTATTCTATAATTTCTGGCACTTCGCTACACAGAATTACCTTTGTGCACGAACTACGAACAACAAAAACAAAAATACGATCGTGCACAAAAATGCGATATGATCACAAAATAATAATAAAATACACTGGTTATCTTATTCTGTGAAATTCAAAATTTATAACATTTATCGAAAAATACATCAAACGGTAATTTAAATATTTTCCAAAATAAAAATTATGGAAAAATCCTATAAATTGAAATAAAAATATGGCATTAAAAATCGAGTCATTTTATTAAAAATTGATTTTCATATTATTTATTAAATTTGAATCAAATTTGTATTTAAATAAATTAAATATTCTCATTCGAAACATTAAATATTATGGGTCGTTACAGATATATGTGATAAATTACATAATTTTCCTTTGGGCATACCACTAATTCTCTCAATAACATCATATTAAATTTTTGGATCAATTTAATTTCTAGAAATGTATAAACCCATTACATTAATCATGATTGTGCCCAATTATGATATAAAACAGGGAATTAGGAGAAGTATTGCTCACTTAGATCTCTTAGTTTACTTGATCTTAGATCTATTTTCGTTTCCTTCGCTTTAGTCTCCTCCTTTTAGGATTCATTTATAGGTAAATTAAATTCTTTTTTCAACTATGTGTGTGTGTTCATTTATATCAATATGCATGTCTGGATTAGATCTACGTTATTAGTACGAATATATATATATATATATATGTTTATTGTTTGATTTTACACATATATATGCACACATTTAAGTTGATTCAAAAAAACCTTATACATGTATTTCTTTCGACCATTTTATATACGAAAATTATAATAATTTTAAATACCTTTAGAATTAAAATTTGAATTTTGTAATTAGTAGATAAATACATAAAACATGTAAATTAATCTATTAATTTATATTTACACATATACATATGTTTTTCAAAAAAATATCTACATATATATATATAATTAATTCAAAAATATAAATAATAATTTATGAACATATTTTAAATGCTTTTAAATTATCATGTATGTTTAAAAAAATTAATATAAATCCATATGGATATATATTATTTTTAAATTTTTTGCACAAATTCGTGTGGACTTGTTTAAATAAAAAATTATTATTATACACAAATTCGTATAGATTTGTATTATAAAAAATTAATTTTTTTATTATAAAAAATTAATTTTTTTATTATAAAAAATTAATTTTTTTATAAAATGTTTTGACCAAAATAAATATATTATAATTTTCAACGTATGTAATTTATATTTACTAATTGATATTCTACAAACAAATATTTTATAATTAAATATATATTTTTAAAATGTTTATCTAAAAATACATGTGCTCACACACATACATACATACACATATCAATATTTGAAATTTGAATTTAAAATTTGAAGTAGATATTTTGCCTAGATCTAGATTTGTGTTTTTAAATTTGAAACTATCTCAAGATATTTTAGATATTAACTTAGATCTTTAGAATTGGTCAATATTTTTAAAATAAACAAAATTAATATGTATATATAATTTATATAAATGTTTTATACATATACTTACAGTACATATATAAATATACATATATAATAGATTAATTATGGAACAAATATTTATATAAAGGAACAAATGTTTTTGTTGTGTTGTAAATTCAAACAGTTACATATCGGCACATTAAACGATGTACACTTCTATATGTTGCACATTCACTATACACGTATACGTGTATTTAATTCACATGTACATTATATATATTATAAAAATCAAATCAAATCTTTTATATAAACAAATAAAATAAATATTTCAAATAAAATTAGTTTAATGGGATATAAAATAATATAGACTTCATGGGGCCAATAAGATTTAAAAGTGGAATTTTTTTGAAATTCGCCCATTTATAGACCCGGCCAGGTTCCTTTAATGATATCAACTAATAGCGTAAGCAAACTAAATTATAAATATTAGGGCTAACTTGTTAAATCCTTCTCATTTAGTAGGGTGTCTAGAAAGGTTGGGTCGAAGGTTGTGTTCGGGTAATCAATTACTCTACCAAATCTAGCTACTGCCCTGGCCCAAAGGATAAAGTAAGCCTAAAGGCAATTCCCAATTAAAGCCCTAAATTTTTTTATAGTCTTGGGCTACTTCTCCAAATATATTTTGAAATTTTAAATAATATTTTAAATTTAAAAGGTTAAGTTTAAAATATGTGAGAAATTTTATAAATGTTATCAAGTATTTTTCAAAACTGTTTTGGAAGTTTATTAATCATTTTCAGAAACTTTAATATAATTAATCGAACTAATTAAATAATTAATTAATTAAAATTTGGTTAATTAAATTAAAAACATATATAATGAACATCTATAGTTATCTTAAAATGTTAAGGTGGTTAATAATTAAAATTTTGAACTTAATTTAATTCAATTAAAATTATTTCAATTAAATAAATAAATTAAATGTTAATTAATATATAATAAATAATATATGTGTAATGATATATGTACATTACTATGTATGTTATAGTATATGGATATTTAATTTTAACATTGCGGATGTGGCGCAATGGAAAAGGGGTGCCCAGGTTTGGTAACAGACCTAGGTTTGAGCCCTGCCTTGCACACACTTCTTGCAAAAAAAGTACCCGAGAGTTATAGGTGCCATGAGTTGAAGCGGACAAACACAACTTAATTCCTTCTCAAGAATTTACCGGTTCGCTGGGTTCTCCTGAGTATAGTTCAAAATAAATATGCTTCAATTAACAAAATTAAAATTAAATTAAAAAGATTTAAATAAATAGTATGAAATTGTAATAGACTCAAATTAGATTTAAAGAATAAATATATACGGATAATATATAGACCGTGATTTCGAATGTGCCCGACGCTTGAATCACTAGCGTATATCATAAGAAAAACATTTTTCCATAAGTCGATATCACTCAAATAAATAAATATTTAATATTATGAATCTCTAATATAAACGTTGTCTTCTACCATTCATATATTAATAAATTACTTGCATACTCTTTTGTTGTTGATATTCCTCAAGCTAAAGACGTTATGTAGTACTATTAATACATTGAATGGATAAGGTAAGATATATGCATATATTTGTTGATATTCCTCAAGGTACGTGCATTTATACTTAGGTCATCGCTAAATAAGAGGTATGAGTGAATAATGTCTTTTGAACTATTGATATTCCTCAAGATTGAAATTTGATTAGGACAAAGACCACGGTTAGGAGTTGTATACAATAAAACGATAAGTGTTATCCATCGATTGCGGGCTTATGATTTATTGATATTCCTTAAGGTCAAAATCTCAAGCCAAGTGAGTCCTAACACCCATTGAGAAATCGAAAGATTTCTATATTTCCTCTTAGGTTTTTGAAAGATATAAAAGTCTGGTGGGAGCTTATTAGTAAAATGAAATATTTTGTTTAACCTTACTATAATATAAAAGCATTTAATATGTATAAATTTCCTAATCTACTAAAATTAAAATTTGCATAAAAATGTCCACATTAAAGTTTTTTTCTAAACATGACAAGCTCATTAGACCAAACTACATAGACCGGCTAAGAGCAATCAAAATAGCACTAACTTATGAACGGTTATGGTCATCAATAACTAAACCTCCAGAAGTAAATCCCGTTGAAAATGCTGATCCTGAATCAATAATTTCTTATAACAAACGAGCTTCAAACCTGTAAATCACCCAAGTTTATGTGCTACTACAACAGATAGACTGTTGCAAAGACAGCACAAAAATGTCTGTCCATTAAATCTTTGACAGCCTCTAAGAGTTATTTGGGGAACAATCTTATTTGGCAAGGTACGAGATTGCAAAGAAATTATTCAATACAAAGATAATGAAGGGCATGCATGTAGACGAGTATGTCTTATTAATGAAAGGCTATATTAATGGACTTTCCCGATCGGACGTTACAATAAGCAATGCCCTGCAAGTGGACTTGATCCTAGGGTCTCTTAACTTATATTTTGAGCCATCTATATTGAACTACAATATCAATCGGTTGAATATAATCCACGTGGTGTTGTTCAATATGTTGAAATCAACCAAGTCTTCATCCAAGGGTCAAGGCACAATGCTTGCGGTAAAAAGGAAAGCATCTTATTCAATTGGTTTGAAGACGAAAATTGGGTTAACAAGAAATGTAAGAAGAGTGCTCCAAATGATAAAGGTTAGTGTCATCATTGTCATAAGAAGAGGCACTGGAAACAGAATTGTTCGGATTACCTAAAGATTGTCAAAGAGTAGAAACAGAATGGTTTAACCATTGCTATAGGCATATTTACAATTTAATTTTTTTTTGCAATTAATAAATTATCTTAGGTTTTAGATACTGGATCCGAAACTCATATCTATAATTAGTTACATGGACTTAGGTACAAGTAGCATGTGGCAATGGGTGAAATGGGACTTCAAACTGCTGATGGATCTTTAGTAGATGCGATTGCAGTTGGAGACTATAACTTGGCTTTGTCGAATGGGTTATAGTTAATTTAAATAAATTTTATTGTGTAAAAAACTTTATTTGTGGAATAATTTATGTGTCCAGATCATTTGAGACTGGATATGTTTTTTATTGCGTTGATAATATTATGAACATTATGTTGGATAGAAATAATATCTGCAATGGTTTTTTGGTAAAGGAATTTATATTCTTTATTCTATTTATATCCATGTCGTAAATAACTCTTCTAATGTTAACATTACTAGTAATTATCTATGGTATTGTAGGCCAGTCCATATAAGTAACAAATGACTCCATAAATTGAAAACTGAAGGTTTTCCACCATCATTTGATTTTGAATCAGTTGATACATGTGAGTCATGTCTTAAAGGAAAAATGAGAAAGCACGCATTTAGTGGAACAATAATTGAGTTAATGAACTTTTGGGCTTGTACATACTGATGTATGTAGTTCAATGCCTACAGTTACTAAAGATAATGCTTCTTAGTTGGTAACCATTACCGATGATTTCTCCAGACTAGGATATGTGTAACTTATGAAGAACAAATCTGATGTCTGTGAGAAATTTAAAGAGCATAAGAATGAGGTCGAAAATAAAAATGAACCATAAGATTAAAATACTTCAATCTGATCAAGGAGGTGAGTATGTTAGACTAGAGCTCCAACAGTACTTAAAAGAAAATGGGATCATCTCTCTAGTTACTCTACCCTATACTCTGCAACGCAATGGTGTTTCAAAGATAAGGAATCGCATAGCTATAGTTCCTTCCATGATGAGTAAAGCTGAGCTTCCTCTTTACTGTTGGAGATATGCGCCAGAAACCATAGCATACATGTTGAATTAGTTACCTTCAAAATCTATGCCTAAGTTTCCATATGAGATGTGGCATTGGAAGAAACCCCACCTCAAATATTTGAAGGTGTGGGGTTGTCTAGCCTACATTAAGAACGTTGGTCCCAATAAACTTAAGGCAAGATCGGTCTTGTCTAAACTCATTGGATATCCCAAGAATTATTTGGGATATATTTTCTGCAACATCGTGGAATAAAAGATTATTGTTTCTCAACTTGTTATCTTGTTGGAAGAGGGATTTCTGTTAAATGAAATTGACATCGAAGATATGGACTTGGATGAGATCTGAGATATTAACACATATGAACCACTAGGAGAATTAAGTTCACCATTATAACACAAAACTTTTCTGAAAGTCTAATAGGGAATCTCATGCACTAGAAAGATGCTATGATTTTTTCTCGTGGATGGCGAGAAAAAGGACTATGTCTTAGAAGACGACACCGCTATCTTGTTCCAATAAGAATTGTATAATAAAGACTTTACACTTTAGCTTACAACTATGAAATCTGAAATGGATTCCATGTGTGAAAACAAATTATAGACTTTGACTAACATACCCAAGGGGATAAAACACATCAAATGCAAATGGATATTTGATAAATAGCTAAATGTAGATGGACTATATAGAATTATAAAGCTAAACTAGTTGCAAAAGGGTATCGTTAAATTCAAGGTGTTGATTATGACGAAACATTTTTGCCTGCAGCCATTCTTAAGTCCATTCGGCTAAATCTAGCCTCTACTGCAATCCGTGGTTACAAAATACGGCAAGTGGATGTAAATATAGCTTTTCTAAATGGTTACATAGAAGAGGCTGTTTACATGTCGTAGCCCAAGGGTTTCAAGGTCAGTGGGAGTAAGGGCAAGGCTTGCAAGTTGTTAAGATCCATGTATGGTCTTAGACAAGCTTCTGGAAGTTAAAACAAGTGTTTTGATAAAGTAATCAAATAGTTTGGTTTTATCAAAACATAGAGGAAGCATGCTTATATCAGAAAGAACAAGGAGTGATATAGTGTTCTTAGTTCCATACATCGATGATTTGCTGTTGATTGATAACGACATTGCGCTTTGCAATCAATAAAGGCTTAGTTATTCGAGAACTTCTCCATGAAGGATTTTGGAGAAGAAGCCTATATATTAGGCATTAAATCTATATAGATAGCTTTAAAAGGTTGCTAGGATTGTCTCAATCTATGCGTATATGTGCCATACTCAAAAGATTTAATATGGAGAATCCCAAGCGTGGAAATGTTTTGATCTAATCTAGAACCGTCATATCTAATAAGGATGCTTCTCATAATGATGAGGAGAAAGAGTGTATAAAGTGGATAGTCGTCCATCTGGATCGGATATGGCTTATGTACTCGGATATGTAAGCCAACACTAGTCTAATCCTGGAGAAAAACATTTGGTTGTTGTTAAATGTATACTTGAGTATTTGGGATATACTAAGGACTTATTCCTATATGGGAATGAAGACCTCCTTATAAAGAGGTATACATACTTCAGCTTTCAAAGCGATGTTGACAATAGTAATCTGTATTCGATTAAATTTTTATTTTAGATGGTGAGGTTGTTAGTCGGAAAAGTTCCAAACAAGAAACAATAGCCGATTCAATTATGGAGGCTAAATACATCACCCTCAACAAAGCAGTTGAGGAAGCAATCTGGATATACAAATTTGTGGAAGCAATCTGGATGAGTTAGGAATGGTTCATAATATTGAAGGACCAACAAAATTCTTTTTTGACAAAAATGTTGCGATGTACATCGCAAAGAAACCAAGAGCTCACAACAAATCAAGGCACATACTTCGAAAGTTCCACCTTATTGGAGAGTTAATTGCTAATAACGAAGTAGTGATTAATAGAGTAGATACTAAGGACAAAATAGCAGATCCATCCATGAAAGGACTAGCTCGGTCAGTTCTAAACAAATCGATCGAAGGGATGGAATTGAGATTTCGTAATTGGACCTAAGTGCTAGCGGGAGATTGATAAAGTTAGAGGTATGGCCTAGGGCAATTCTGTAACCTATTATAAATTATTGACTTTATAATAAAATCTCATTTGAAATAAAAGGTGTGTTTCTTTCTATTATATACTCTTCATATCATGTTATGTTTTTCAATTTAAGTTTATTTGTAGTAAATCCTTAAATAATATGTTATGTGATAGTAATCACAATATGTTGTAATCATGAGAAATTTATCACATTAAAAATAACATATTATTTTAAATATTTCTAGTCAAGATGTTGCGAGATAGGATATCGATGCATCCAAAAGACTGAAGTACGTAAAGCTCTCCAAATTTTGGACCGTCCATTACTCATATTTGTTGGGATGCTTCAAGGGGATACTATTGATAGTTATTAGATAACTATGGAATGACTCACTTAAGAGTTTTCTGTCGGTTAATATAACAAACAGAGAATCTCGAAGTGATGATATTACACAGTTATCTTGATTTAAGAATACTGTTGAACTTCAATATGGACACTCCACTTTGATTATAGTTAAATCATGGCATAGAGATCGGTAATGACTATAGTTAGGTCTAAGTTGAAGCATTGGAAGTGAAATAATATTCAATAGAGAATTCGTCCCCTCGGTTATTTGAGTTAGTATCACGGTCGACTCTAGTCAACTCAAAGTCAAAGTCTCCGACCGGACCAATGCAATTAATAATAACTGTTATTATTAAACCATGGACTTTCTGTTTGGATTTAACAAGTTGAATGTGGAAGATATTAGAATTCTAGCCAAATCAAATTCCATAAGTTCTATGTGATATAGTTTTAACGAAGAGAATTGGTGAAAATAATTGTTACCACTAAGTATAACTTAAAATAGTAAAATTGGATTTTACAGAAAAATATGTAAGCGATAAATCCCACCAAAATTTCACACTATATGCTAATGTGACATGTGAATGTTCGAATTGTTTGATATTAATCTCTGACTGAATTTACATTTTTGAGTCGTACAACCACAATGTTGAATACTCCGAAATACCACACGATTTTCCTAAATTATAATTGTTATATATTAATTAAATTAATCATAATTTATGAAATATTAATTATTAAATTTTGTTTGATTTATTTTAAATATTATTTAATAAATACATAAATAAAAGTTATAAATGTCTTGATATACGATATCAAAAAATATTTAAATTGGATTTAAAATGAATAAATAGTGATTAGATTTGGAAATTTCTACGACGCTAAGCCCATATCATGGCCAACTATACTAAAAGTGGTGAGAGGTGATTTTTGTTTGAAAATCCCTGTATTGAATTGGTAAAGAGATGAGATAAACAAGGAGATCTAGGTCTCCACCTTTTACTCAATTCTGTTGCTTAAATAAACCACGCATCCTCTCTCTTTTAGTTTGAATTAAGCCTCCCTTCTACCTCATCTTTAGCAGCAAGTTCAAGGGCACTTCCTCTTTCATTTCTAAATCAAATTCAAGTAAAAAAATTGTTCTAGTTGGTGGTACTCTCTACTAGTTAGCTGCATTTTCAGGAGGAGTATAGATCAGATCTAAAAGGAGTTTGATTTAATATTCAAGGTGCTAATCCTAGGCTTCATCCACTGGTAAATTCAATTCTATTTTCAATTATATATATCCATCTATATTAGTATGCACATGTAGGTTAGATCTCTGCTATTAATATGGATATATATATATATATGTATGTATGTATGTATGTATGTATATGTATATGTATATGTATGTATGTATGTATGTATGTATATTTACTTTCTGATTTTACACATACACATACATGTTTATGTTGATTTAAATAAAACTTATATACATATAAATATATATATATATATGTATTTCTATTGGTCATTTTATAAAATAAAAAATTATAATGATTTTAAACAATTTTAGAATTAAAATTTGAATTTCTCAATTAGTTTATAAATAAATAAAAAATACAAATTAATCTCTTAATTTATATTGATATATGTACATGTCTTTTCAAAAAAAATTATATATATATATAATTAATTGTGAAATGTAAATAGTGTATATATAAATATATTTTAAACACTTTTAGATTATTATGTATGTTAAAAAAATCCTTATGGATTTATATTATTTAAAAAATTTATTACACAAATCCGTGGGGATTTGTATAACTAAAAATAATATTATTATGTAAATTTGTATTATATTTTTTTTTATTTTTTATGAAATATTTTGACTAAAACAAAAACACAAATTTTGACATATATAATTTATATTTACTAATTAATATTCTATAAATAAATATTGTAATATTAAATACAAAATATCTTAAATGTTTATATATATAATTAAAAATATAAACATTGGAAATTTGAAATAGATTTTTCTCCTAGATCTCAATCTAGATTTTTAAACTTAAAACTATCTTAAGATATTTTAGATATTAATTAAATCTTTTGAAGTGGCCAACATTGTTAAAACAAATAAAATTAATATGTATATATATATATATATGCATTTTATATATACATACATATGTATATATGTGAGTGTACATATATATAAATGTATATAAATAGTAAATTAATTATGGACAGGAAATATGTATATAAAGGGACAAATGTGTTTGTTTTTATGTAAATTCCAACACTTATATACTTGTACATTAAGCCTTGTACATTTCTATATGTTGCACGTGCACTATACACGTATACGTGTTCTTGCTAGACATATACGTTATATATATTATATAAATTAAATTAAATCTTTTACATACACAAGTAAAATAAAATAAAGATTTATCTAAAATTATTTAGATTGGATCTAAAATAATTTAGACTTCATAGGCCCAATAAGATCTAAAAATGAATTTTCTTTTTGAAATGCACACGTTTATCCCGCCGCAACCCAGCCCGGTTCCTTTACATGCTCGTAACAAGTCCTTTAGCACTCTATTGACTCTCTCCGTCTATCCATCTATCCGACGATGATATGTCATGCTCATGCATAACTTTAAACCCATAGCATTCTATAGGCTTTGCCAAAAATTAACTGGTAAAAAATGGGTCTCCGTCACTCACTATAGTACGTGGAACTCCATGTAGTCTTATTGTAGTCTTCATGTATATCTTAGCTAACTATGTTGCAGTTCTTATAGATTTCATGAGAGAGTTAAGAGTATGCCCTAACAACAATTCTGTAATTTATTGTAAATTATTAACTTTGCAATAAAATCACATTCAAGATAAAAGGTGTTTGTTTTCTATTTTATACTTGTTATACTGTGATATGTTAAGTAATTAACTTAATCCTTAAATGATTTATTATGGTATAACAACTACAAGGATTTGTAGTCATGAGAAATTATCGCTATACAAGAAAAATATTATTTTAAATATTTCTGGTCAAGGTGTTTCGAGAAAGGATACCGATGCATCTATTGAGACTAGAGTGCATAGCGCTCACTAAATATCGAAAGTGTATTACTCATGGCTACGGGAGGAACCAAGGGATTAAGTACTCGTGGTTATTGGATAGTTGTGGAGTGACTTATCCGAGAGTTTCTTGTTAGTTAATAACAATTAGGTCGGATAGGAAATTTCAAGGTGATGATGTCACAACATTTGCCTCAACTTAAGAACACAAATTTCAACGTGAATACTCCACTTTAATTATAGTTAAATCATGGCATGGCGATCCATAGAGTGACTATATTTGGTTCTGATTTGAAGCATTGTTCAATATAGAATTTGTCTCCTCAGTATGAGGTTAGTATCACGGTCAACTGTGGTCAACTCAAAGTCAAAATCTTTGGCTAGAGTGGTACGGTTAATAATTAATGTTATTACTGAACAAAGGACTCTGCTTTTGGACTAACCAAGTTGAATGTGGACAATATTAGAATTTTGGCCAATACCAAATTACGTACGTCCAAAAGCGATATAGTTCTAACGAAGAGAATGTGTATAGATAATCGTTACTAAAGGTATCACATAAGAAAATGTCAAATTGAATTTTACCAAAAAGATCTGTATGCGATTAATTTATCCAATCTGTCACACCACTAATTAAAGTGACCTGTAACTTTAATTTTTGAATTATTCAAAATTAATCGCTGATTAAATTCACACCTTTAACTCTCACAACTATATATGTGAATTCTCCGAAAAACACACAATTTAACTAGTTTATAGAATGATATAAATTAATGAAATTAAATAAAATTTGAGAAATATTAAATATTATTAATTTGTTTGATGTTTTGAATGATGTGGGTGATTATTTGAATGCATATATAAAAGTTATATTTGCGCGTATCGATATACGATAATTTTAAACGAGATTTAAGTGAGAAATATGTAATACCCTATAAAATTTAATAATAATAGAATAATTAATAGTTTAATTAAATGCAGTAAGTTAATTACTAAAATAATGAAGGGGCCAAATGGTCATTTTTCCAACATTGGTATTTGACGATGAACCTACGCCATTGCATTTAACTCATTTTCCGATTCGCATAGTATATTATTTTGTCGAATCTAGAGGTCATATGAGAGTGATATAGATGATTTACCAATTAGTTGAATTAGCGCCAACAATATTTAAATTCAAAACTTAAATTAAATAGAGTCGTTAGAGTTTGCCTTCACCAATAAATTTATCCATGTACGTATGTTCCATTCTTTTCGAATTCATTTCTTTCTCTCCTTCCCTCTTCATCAACAAAAATTTAAATGACGATATCTCTCCTATTTCTTTATATATTCACACAAAACTAGTGAAAATTGGGAAAGGGGTGACAGGGCAATAGGCCCAGACAATAAGGGATAATTGTGGAATCCCATAACCATTTTCCACCATGGATAACAAAGTTCAAATTAGCATATCTTCCATGTTTCTTAACGAAATTCGATGATCCACTCATCAAAATGACCATGGGGATGAGAAATATGTTTAGGAAAATTATTTAGGATGAAATACAGAGGTTGTTAGGCACAAAATGAACAGTACAGCCGAACAGTGTTTGCTTCTTCTTTCATCGGAAATTTTAGTGAGCGATTATTACCCTGTTCTCGATATAATGAGTATATAATACTATTAAGACGATTATTAGTGTAAAATCGAGTAGATAACATATTTATACAATTGGATTTAATATGGGTTTTGGGAGGGAATGGATGAACAATGAACAAAATTTAATATAGACACCCTCTTCATCGAATTTGATGAATGAAGCATGAAATTTTGTGAAGTTTGACCCTAAAATTAACTTAGAAATGTAGTACTAGGTGTTAAGGATGGATAACAATCGACTAGAGGCACAATAGAGGTGATGAGAGGCAGAAGGAACATCAGAATCATTAAATAATGTAATTGCAAAACATTCCAATCTTGTCATCGGTCGATCGGTCATTACAATTGACCGATTGGTCATCTACAACCAGTAGATCGGTCATTTACAATTGGTCGACTGGTGATCTGCTGGTTGGGCCAGGTTGAATCTGGATCCAAATGGGTGGGATCATATTAGACCTAATTTTGTTTGTTGGGTTTTGTGAAGCGTATTAGATATTTTGGAAGGTTATTTCGGTATCATGGAGCTGAAGTAGAATACATTGGTTTTTATTTGTGTAGCAATGGAGTTATTTGGAGTTGATATGAACATGAACGATTTTATGGTGCAAGTAGGCGGCATAAAAATCATGATCTCTTGTAGTGCGTGAGGCGGGTCCAAAGAGGAGGGGACTGTAAGTGATCCTTTAGAACATAGGGGTGGGATCCAAGTCGTTAGTCTATTTGTTATCGAGGCATGAAAGTTAAGCAGTCCTATAGAGAATAAGAGGGATCTAGGATGTGAATCTCATACATATATGAGACATGGACGTTAAGCGGTCCTATACCGCATGAGGCGGGTCCAGGCCATGAATCCAGTACACAATAGATTGATGATACAGTTTATAACGCATATGGTGGTGTATGTCTTGCTAGTTAAGTTAGTGCAACCTATTATGTTCGAGGCATGACTAGGACGAGAATGCCAACACATTAGGCATTTATTAGGCTATAACAGTATCTCTATAGTATATGTGGAGTAGGTATACTCACTTGCTCGGACTTATATCTGACCCACTTCTATTTTTCCATGGTTGATGGAGCCCTGGAGATGTGATAGAGCATGAGACGAGGATCGTGCAATATATATACATTATAGATATATGATATGGTATGACTTAAATAGTATGTGGTGGTATTGGATTAGATATATACAGACACAGTGTGAAGTAAATTGATAGAGTTTGATTATTGAACAAACGATGATTATTCAGTATTATATTTTATTTCCTTCTACTATGAGATCTGAAATTTTATAGTTAAAAATGTATTTATTTCTTGTTATCATATCTTAACGACTGATCCTTTTCTGCTTTCGAGGTGTTAATGTCATTTCGAGCATTGAACCAGGAGTAAAAAAAGGTGGATTGTTACAAAGTAATTACTTGAAGACTTTTGGAAAGTTTGCATCATATATTCGTTTGTTCAAGGGAAAAGATAAGAGTGGACTAATTGAAAATTTAAGGAGGATTAATTAGGGAAGTTTTAATTAAAAGGATTGGAGAGGTTTCATTCTTTCGATTAAAACAAATTCAATATTATATTTCATTCGTTCATTTTTCTTTCTCCTCTTTTCTTCAAGCCACTTATGAAAATTTCATCATCATTCTCCAAAAAAATTCAACTCAAAATCAAATCAAAACATCAAATAAAATAAAGAGCAATGTGGTTCATCCATGTCCTACAAAGATTGGGTGTTGGTTTTTGAAACTCAAAGGAAGATTCATAGATTAAGGTGTCACATATTGGCAAGATCCATGATGCAAAACTTATTTTCATATTTATATACAGTTGTATCACTTTATAACAATTATATTTCATTATATATCATTGCATCATCGTTATTTATAATTGACATCCTACTCTAAACAATTAATTAGATGTTTGATTTAATTTAATTCATTTGTTTAAAACTAAAAATGTTTATATGTGTAAAATTGTAATTCCATCAATAAATATGATATAATATATATGTATGATTTTCTAAATTAATATATAACTTTAATGAGTTAAGTAATATTGATTTAAATCATTTTAAACATGAAATACATTAACATCTTTTTCTAAACTTTATGTATATGTTTTGACTCTAGAATTCCTTGATTATTTTTATTAATTGCATAAATCTTAATTGATATAATTAAATAATATATATATATATAAAGATATATTTATATATCTATATACAAAATCATTTAAATCCAACTCTACTCCTTGAGCTCCAAAGAATACCTAGTGAAAACTTGTCTTTCTCATATTTCCCAAAATGGCATTCGAGGAACTAAGGTAAAGATAAAATCACGAGTCGGACATAAGTATGGTGTGAGGAACTCAAGAAATATGTGATCATCATATAACAGTATCTTTTGAGACCGCTCGAGTCACCATAACGGTTTTCATCTCAAAAGAACCAAAACCATCTGATAAGTAAATATAGCGATATAATAGGTAGTGTCTAGGGGGTAGAATATAAATCAGAAAATAGCTGTGCTTCTTGCATCTCAAAACACAACAATATCAAAAGTACAACTAAAACCACTAAGGTACATTCACATAATGGGTTCCATTAGAGACATCACTAGATATACTGAGGCTAGCCTCCAAAGAAGTTTTAGAAACTAACTTCTGAAGCGATGTATATCTCTTAATAAAATATACCATAAATGTAAACATAATTGGATCACGCCCGAACATGTAAAGCTAAATATTATGAACCCAAATAGCAATATTGATAGGCATCTCTAGATATGGAGCTGATATACCATTGGATTAGCTAAACCCACAAGTTATGCTCCTACTCTGTTTTCTGTCATTTTCAATGGTGAAGTCGCATTCAACATCTCAATGCACGAGTCTTCATCACTCAAAAAATATCACAATTCTCTCTACGGATTCCAACATCTCAATACAAGAGCCACCATCACTCGAATAGTTCACGAATCTCTCCATGGATTACAGCGTAAATCGTCCGACGAATGCTAACTCTGCACTCTCTCTTGGAATCATCCTTAAGATAGATATTACTCTTGCTAGCATCATTTGAAATGTTAACGCTGATCTCTCCCTTGGACTTAACCTTAGGATAGACAGTTCAACTCTACAACATTTCACTCCATATCTGATTCCATAATAGAGAACCCGTATATCGATTTTGAAGTGGTAACAGTTTTGAGTCATCTCATATAAGTACACTCCTCCGCATATTGACCTCTTCAAAAACCAAATCGACAAATTGCCGGTTAACTTAACTCTGGTTCTTTTAGAAATAAACAGACAATGCATAAGTTAGATGTCATCTCTTATCTAGATGGATTCCCTTATCTCTTGTCCTAAAAGAGCAAGATGAGTTTATACGTAGGGTATAGCATCACCGAGAGGATAACTGTACCACATAAACCTTGTGTTTCTTCTAGATATTTCCTATAATGCCTCAAAAAATAAACAAAAAATTTAATTAATAAGAAATTATTAATTAATAATAAGGATAAATGAGAATTTTACAAACGTCGGAATTTGGCCAAAAAAGTTACACCATTGCGCTCATGGCAATTTTCTAAGCAACTTTTATATATAAAGTTTAGCGACCGAAGTTAAATGGAGAAGTTATTAACGTTTGAAGTTTTTGAATTTAAAATAATTCAAATAGATTTAAATCAAAAAATTAACGTTTGAATTTAAAAAGGTAATAAATAATGGAACGTTAAATACCGGACTTAACGTTGAAGTAAACGTTAACGTTAGGGACTAACTGTTGAAAATAAAAATTAACGTAAAAAAATGGGCAAAAAATAATTTTCGACCAGCAGAAGAAGGCGGTCAACCGCCTCACTGGGTCGGTCGACCACTAGTGTTTAACCGCCCAAGGTAGGTCGGTCGACCGGTTCTCTTGTGGCGGGTATGGTTTTGCTAGGCCTAAACGGCTTGGATTTTATCATTTTAAACGCATTTTCATCATATAGTTTAGACGCATTCTAACCACTATAAATAAGAGGCTGGCCCCCTCATTTTTATTTACAAGAAAAATAGCAATGCTAACGAAATGCTATCAGCTCTCTTTCTCGTCCTTAAGTTTTTAGATTCAAGGTTCAACTTTTAAGAAAGGAATCAATCAGATTAAAGGTAATAAGTTTTAGATATATATAGAAATTTCTCTATTTCTATTTTTTCCTAATCTCTAAATTCTGAATCTAATCTATACACAAGACGACTTCCTACCATCACCAAACAAGCCAAAGACTCAACCTTTAACCCTAAAAAGCTCACGTCCTTGCCTCCTCTCCCTCCTAAATGCTCACGGCCTCACATGGATAGGGGTGTTTTGCTCCATTCCTTTTACCTTTGAGTTGCCATTCAATGTTCCTATGTTTCCCTAGGCCTTTTTCCAAAGTTTGGTGAAGATTGGAGTTTATTTGTATTGATTTTGGAAATTTAAAGAGAAGAGAGGAGAAAATAAAGAGTAATTGTTTCAATGTTTTAAATTTAGCAAATGGATTTATGTAACATGTGATGGCTTAAGCAGAAGTTAGCAAGAGGTAACTATCCATCTTCTACCCTCTAAGCCTTCTATGTAAGGTCACCAAAATGCTCCCCCTCACATGCTCCACTTTACACCTCACTACTTAGGAAAATATCTTCCATAAATATTTACCCCCCTCATGACATCATGCTTACCCCTACTTAATCACAATTAGTTAGCCATAATACATAAAATATTTTTCATTGCTAATTATTAGCACATTAATATATTAGATATGCCTGAAAAGCTTGAAAAACTTATATCGAGTAACAACCCGTTTATCGATAAAACGATTTTGGTCACATTATCGATATTTTTCCAAACTATTTATTTTTTTAGACATATTTCAAAAAAAAAGTTTACTATCATGTGTTATTGAATAAAAGGGGTTTAATAAGGTTATAAAATCACTTATAACACATTTAATGAAGATTCAAATATTTGAATAATTCGGATATATAAATACGAATTGTTCGAAATTACGAGCCGCTACATTCACCCCCACTTAAAATATTTCATCCCTAAAATTCCAACACGACCAATTAACAATAGAAACAAGCACACAATAAATCTTAACAGTATTCAAAACTACTAGCAAACAAAGCTTAAGGTTTGCTTAGGTTCAAATACCCTCTCATCGCATAAGGACGATGAATAATTTACTAAGCATACCTACACTCATCGGCATCGGGTTATTACTTAGATGATAATTCAAGCTACCTCAAAACAAATCAAATAGTCATTCACTGAACTCTCTTAAGCTAACAAAACTTAATGTATATAAGTCTCTATGATGTACATGTATTATTCATGCATGATACCCGATCTGATTATTTGCTCGATCACATAAATTTCATTTCCAAACTAGTATGGACCACCTGAACTTTCTATTGCGAACACCGATAAGGTTCCTTTATTAGATAACTTTGTTTCTCTTACATAGCCATATACTGTGATTGAAAACCTAGAAATCATATCAAGAATCTGTTACAAGTGGTCGCCGTTGAGAATCGAGTGGAAAATCCTAGTTCGGACCAGTGTAAGTCACCAAGAAACCATGTACTCGAACCTTAGATCTAGAACTATCATGCAAATAAAATGATCTACGTACAACTTATGTATTTTATCCTATTGATTTCTTCAACTACTCCAATTACTTTTCATATCATTCTTTTATAGAAATAGTATATCTTCTTTAATACTAAAATTATTTATGAAACATTTCATAAAACATAACTCAAGTTTACACTCATATAATACTCTACTACATCCTAAGAGTATATACAAAATATCATTTTTATTTTACTTTTTTATAAATTTAGATGAAGGCTCAAAATAAATCTGGCTCTTATAACTAAGTCAACCTTTTAGACTTATTTAACTGTTAGGTCAGGCAAGTAGCTAGGAAGAGCAGGACACCGATAACCAAAATTAGGTCTAGAGTCTACTTTACTTAGACATCCCTAAGGTAAAAACATTTATTGGTTGGGCCAATAACATCGAATGATTCACTTAACAAGGGTGTTCAAACCAATATAAAACATGTGTTAACTTACTACATTCTCCATTGAAGAGTTATATAAACTTATCTTTATATTTCAAAAATACATAGCTTTAAGTTCTACAACGATCCAGAAATTTCAAACTGTCAAATATCATTGAAAAATCCATTTCATCCTAACAAATGAAAACTACCAAGTAACCGCATCAAAATATGATGAACATACCACATTGTCCAAATGTATAGGATACATGTGTCAATCAAATAACTTATCAGAGTTTCACTTATTTATTAGACACGCTTTACTATAAAAAGAAAAATAAGAAAAGGTTTCATAATCATCTGGGTTATGCCACTACCACTCGGGCTCCCTACATAGCATACATACAAATCTTTCCTATACTAAAAGCTCATTTCAAAATCTATATTACCAAAACCACTCCGATCAAATAACTCTTTGTTTTATATCAAACTTCTTTAAAGAAAAACATTAGAACCAAACACCCGGGTTTTATCTCAAATCATTTGAAATAATAATATTTACATATATCTTTAGTATATCAAATCATACCTTAGGGATTACTCAAAATTATTTTCTAAGCAGCATCAAACTTCGTATAGTAGTAATAAGTATCATAATCTTAATTTATAAACCAATTTCTCAAATATTTACCTTAAAATCCATAGAAAATATATAAATAGATCAACTAACACCAAAACAATACTAAGGAAATGGGTCCAACTAATTCGTACAATATACCCCCTTACTATGAAGGGTAATACTCATGATAAATGCTTATACTACAAGAAAACCTGCTTTTATTTGCATTTATTGGCAGCGTTTTGTAGCCACGTGCTACTGTATCTCGTTTTTCAATATATATACATTATTTAGTTTCAATGTTAACAAAAAATTTACATACGGCCAGCCTATTTTTTTTTATGCGCTCGTTACACAAAAGTATTGTTCTTCTCCTCTTTTAAAACATATTTCCCCATCTTCCAAACCTTAAATCGTTTCCTACTCCATCTTGACTCTTATCGCTTCACTCTAGTTGTCGTTCTGCTTCAAAGCGCAGTGCCTACCTTCCTAAGTTGCAGATCTGGTCTAATCTTATGTAATTCATCTTTCAACCTCCAACGAACGTCTTCAGATCCACATCGTTCGCTGAGTCGATTGCCTCGTTACCCTTCTTTTTGCTTGAAGACTTGGAATTCTTGTTTGGCTTCGCTGCATTGACGCAGCCATGGTAAAGGTGGTCTTCAAGTCTCTATTTAGGTTTGTTGTTGGTTCCTTGTGTAAGATTGTGTGGAGCTTCTTCTTTATATTGCGTTGTCATTTGGCTATTGGTTTGGTCTGTTGTTTAGCTGTGCCATCTTTTTTAAATGTGGCTGTGTAACAAAACCGTAATTTTACATGTGCCTATGTAACAATATCATGATTAATTCTCATCAATCTTGAGAGTTTAATACGAATCAGAAGTTTAAATTAAATAATTAAACTATGGTAGGAAAGTAGTTTCTGATTCCAAATGATGTGTTTAAAAAAATAAACTACCTATAAGTCATCTGATATCTATGTTATGATAGGTAACATTATTAGCGATTTCTTATAGGCAAAAGCAAGCAAACCAGCTGCCAAAAAATTAATGTTGTTGCCTTGAAGAACCTGAAGTATAGAACCGATGTAAAATTGTGCTTATTTGATTGAGTCTATTTTGCTATTCATTACAGTTATGAAGTTTGTGTATAAGAGAATAACAATTTGAAGATTATATTGTATGCCATGTTTGTCCGAAACCTATATTGCTATAATTTTTAATGTTATATATATAGTTGGATCCTTCAGAAGCAAAAGAAAAGAAAAGTTGAGTTACTTTATAGGTTGTATGAGCAAATAAAATTGGGAACCCATGATTAACTAGAGAGAGCCGTTTAATTTCCCACTTATCAAAATGTCTACACATTTGTTAGATGGCACAACTGAGTTACTTCACTTCAAGTGTCTTGATCAATTGTTAAAAGTTCCTTATGTCATTTGTAAGGTGACACAGCTACAAGATATGTGATTAAATTTCTATATACACAAAGTGATCACTGCAAATAAACTAATAATGAAAATAGTGCACTGACAAAATATAATTATATCTTAATTATGAATAAGTAATTAGTACATGTAGCTTGGTTTTACGATGGATTTCAATGACACAAATGTTATAAACTTCTACCTGATGCATATGTTATATTAATTTATATTAAGTGGATCGTGCACTGTTATTCCTAATCTATTTCTTCTTTCGAACTTTGCAGTAGATCCAGAAAGCAGATGGCAAGTCCAGAAAGCAAATGGCAGGTCCAGAGAGCACAATGTTACTGATGTGCATGTTGATCATATCCTTGTGCATGCAAAGCCTATTCAAACAAAGTCACATGATCAATTGGATTTTATATCAAATGCTCAACATATTTCCCATGTTCAGCCCAATTCCAACACGGCTCTAGTTTGTCATTCGCTGCTTGCCCCTGCGCTTGCATCAGATGATGTAACTGTATTGCATTGAAGACATTTGTTTTTTTTTTCAACTGTGCCTTGCAGTTAATGAAATCAAGTATTAATTTAAATTTTAAATTTTGCAGTACCATACAATGCGCAATGCAATGTACATGGAAATGACAGAGTTCACATCGGTATCCCAAGTTTTATGAAAGTTTAACCTTGTAAGGGATATGCATTTTGAATTTTTGGTTTCTTTGATGTTCATTGTTTGAAAGTCTCTTTTTTTAGATGTTTATGCTGAAATAGCTTCCTAAGAAAAAGGTATCTTAATCGAAAGATAGAGGAGATGTGGATTTTAATTACCCCTTCAACTTATTATTTTCTTACACTGAATAGATATTGTTCCTTTTTTATTGATAAATAATGCAGTCTAGGTTGGTATATAACAGACAAATTGATTTGGGTGCAATAAAGTAGGGACACGAACAAAAATGAATTAATGTTATTTTTCCTTCTTCAGCTTTGAAAGATTTTAATCAATTTTGAAGTGATTTAACTATTGTACCCAGGTTTCTGATGTCGTGTTCACCTTTGATTTCTGTTATAGCTTTTAGAAGAGCTGGACTGGTCATTGATCAAAATGAACGAGGATAAACTTGCCTTTCTGTTTTGAATTGATGATCGTTGGGGTCCACTATAACTCTTCCAAGAGGTGACATGTTATCTACATTTGTTCATGGTGGATGATAGTAATTATTGAGAAATTTGCAAAGATTTTATAGAAAGATGTTTTACTGTGTGCATGAAAAACAGACAAACCAAACTTCCCAACGTACATCACTTGCTTATATAGTAGAAATGTTGTATAAAAAAATGAATTTGGAAAGCAGAAGCAACTAGAATATCTGTACACTCACTGAGACATAGTTATACAAACACTTACATCTCTTTTCAAAAACCTTTTGATATATATAAAATGTTGTATAAAAGAGCGAATTGGAGGATCCTTTTTTTAAAGCTTGTACAAATCTAGACAAACATAACTAGAGTATCATAATACCTATGGAAAGCTGCCTACTGACGTCGTGAAATATTTTTGGATCCTTTTTTTTAAAAGCGATATATTTCGGCAATAAGATGGTCAGTTTAATTTAAATAAAGACAGCTGCTATCTATGGTTTTTTAGGATTCTTTCTTTTACATTATGATACATTATTTTTTGTTAAACTGGTGTGAATTTTCAGTTAACTAAAAGATTAGAGTTTGTTAGAAATGAAGAAATGAAACGAAACAAGATTTTGTTTACTAGTCAATTTCATTTTCATTTTCATTTATCTAGTCAATTTCTTTACTATTACCAAATGGTGCTTTCTAGATATATTTTATTGAAGAAATGAAATTATAAAATATTTTGTTTAGTGGTTATTTGATCATCCAATACATTATTTAAGAAAATTTGGCTTCACAAGATATTCACCCCTACTATTTGCATATTTGGTCGAGTATACGTTGATTATGACACCAAAACCACTCTTTCAATTGCCGAATAAAAACAAAGTGAAGAGATACAAGTTTAATGCTTTATTTATTGACGACATAGATATACCTACAATTGCATTGTTGATTGAAGAGGAAGGTCATACTCATGCATTTTAATGTATAGAGGAGGGTCGGTCTGGGTGGCTTGCTATGTAGTGAATTTGATGAAAAATCTGATTCAAATCTAGTTTGTAAATTCAGGCACTGAAACATGTAAAACATTCTTGTTTGCAACTAGATATACATAATTCAAGTGGACTTGTTAGTTAACCTAGTAAATACATTATATTGAGAATACCTGACCTTAGCTAACGCCAAATTAAGTAAAATGCAGAAACACTTCCTGATGCCTTGATGCATGGTGTCTATCTTTTGTTTCAAGACATGCTATAATAAACAAATGATAAGCTTTATTCCCCTTATTTTTTGGGCAAAAACAGGTCAATATTCTACATGCTTATAAGCTAAACTGTCAAATTGGAAGGTTAAAGATATGTGTTTATTTTTCCTTTCTTTTTTTCCCTTTTTTGTCATGTACAACTATTACATAATAATATTTGACTTATAGAAATTCATTTTACATTTTAGAGATGGTCCTTTTTTATAGAGGTTCTGTTAAAACTTGATATGAATGAGGAGATGAAAGTGTAATACATGATATATTTTTGGATCCTTTTTTCAAAGCGATATATTTTGGCAATAAGATAGTCAGTTTAATTTAAATAAAGACAGTTGCTATCTATGGTTTTTTAGGAATCTTTCTTTTACATTATAATACTTTTTTTTAAACTAGTGTGAATTTTCATTTGACTAAAAGATTAGCATTTGTTAGAAATGAAGAAATGAAATGATATAAGATTTTGTTTACTAGTCAATTTCATTTTCATTTATCTAGTCAATTTCTTTACTATTACCAAATGGTTCTTTCTAGATAAATTTTACTGAAGAAATGAAATTATAAAAGATTTTGTTTAGTGGTTATTTGATCATCCAATACATTTTTTAAGAAAATTTGGCTTCACAAGATATTCACCCCCTACTATTTGCATATTTAGTCGAGTATATGTTGTTTATGACACCAAAACCACTCTTTCTGTTACCGAATAAAAACAAAGTGAAGAGATACAAGTTTAATGCTTTATTTATTGACGACATAGATAATAATGAAAGTACCTACAATTGCATTATTGATTGAAGAGGAAGGTCATACTCATGCATTTTAATGTACAGAGGAACGGTCGGTCTGGGTGGCTTGCGATGTAGTGAATTTGATCAAAAATCAGATTCAAATCTAGTTTGTAAATTTAAGCACTGAAACATGTAAAACTTTCTTGTTTGCAGCTTGATATACAGAATTCAAGTGGACTTGTTAGTCAACCTAGTAAATACATTATATTGAGAATACCTGACCTTAGCTAACGCCAAATAAAATAAAATGCAGAAACACTTCTTGATGCCTTGATGCTTGGTGTCCATCTTTTGTTTCAAGACATGCTATAATAAACAAATGATAAGCTTTATTCCCCTTATTTTTTGGGCAAAAACAGGTCAATATTCTACATGCTTATAAGCTAAACTGTCAAATTGGAAGGTTAAAGATATGTGTTTATTTTTCCTTTCTTTTTTTCCCTTTTTTGTCATGTACAACTATTACATAATAATATTTGACCTACAGAAGTTCGTTTTACATTTTAGAGATGGTCCTTTTTTGTAGAGGTTCCGTTAAAACTTGATATGAACGAGGGGATGAAAGTGTAATGCATGATTATCAATTTATCTGTTGATTATGAATCACCTAATTCTCGTCCACCGATAAAACACAAATAATTAGGTTACGAGATAAGATTATATTCCATTTTATTGGCAAGGCTTAAATATCCTTAATAAATTTAGTAAAAAATGAATATGTAGTATAAATATCATTATATTTATTGAATGATTTATCACTTAAAAATGCAATCTTTGCTTTCGAAATGGAAGACATTCCTGCAATTGGACCAATTGCAGTGAATAAATAACAATTTGAAGAAATCACAAGCAATACATTTCTAGTAATAGAGAATAATCTTTTGAATGCTCTGCCTTTTCCACCTATCTTATCTTGATAGACCGTACAAATTAAGTGGCAGAAGATAGTTAGCATGCCGGCAATATCTTAATGTTCGGTGTGCCTGATAGCTTCTATGACTAGTGTTCATCAATAGAGAATAATCTTTTGGATGCTCTTCCTTTTCCATTAACAGAGAAATAACAATCTTTGATAGCTTGTATGTCTAGTGTGCTGCTACTACTGACCGAGGAGTTATTAAGTCTAAGAAATATCTTAGTAAAAGAATGTGGAAAGCTAAATGATACAAAGAGTTTTAAATCAGGATGCTCGGTTGATAATCATACTAGTTCAATAAAATTGTCTGAATAACTTCAAAAAAAAGATCAAACTCTTGCTTTACAAACATAGTAATTTTTATGTTTGGATGGTTTCATCTATCTTTTATTAATTGCTACTACAACAATGTTAACATCCTTCTGAATAACAAACAAGCGAGGATGGCATGTTTTATTGTAATTTATGAAAAGTAGAGGTAAGCTTTACTTTTTAATGATATTGAGCTTCTCATTGTATTATTATAATATCGTATATGCATCTTGCAAGAAGTCAATTCCTTGTTGTGCAATTTAGCTAAATTTATCTGCTTATTCTTTTGCTAGTAAGTTATTCATCTGTCTATGTGTTCTTGACACCTTGTGATAATTTAATCTAATTATGTATAATGATTTATTTTTTGTGTTTGTGTAGGTCTTAAAATACGGTAAGCATTGTAGAGTCTGTGACAATGTATAGATAGCTTTGACCATCACTGCAGGGTATTATAAATTTACAATTACCCAAGCTTTATGCATGTTAACAACTCAATTCAATAAAATTCCCTGCTGTAGTTTGGTGTCCATTTGCCAAATCCACAGTTGTATCAAGGTTGTAACAAAGTTAATTTATCCACTCTAATGCGAAATCGGAGAAAAGGTGTTCAACGGTGGTTTTAGCAAATTTTATGCATTGCTAAAATGCACTGGTGCTTTAAGCCATTAAATTTTTGATCTAGTGGACCCTAGGTGAACTCCTGCTTTGATTTTGCACCAGAGCAGAGGATTACAGTCCGTTTGTATGATATTTGTCAAGCAAGACAAGCTATTCAAGGCTGATGTGTTTATGAGTCATTTCTCATCCATGTATCACATTCAAGTCGCAATAACTTGCATGTCTCAAGAGGCAATTGGAATGCCTATTTATACAGCAAAAAGGAGTCCATAGCTTTATGCATTATTTTACTTCTCATGGAACCTTTCATTGTTAACTGTTATGCTAGTGTGAGAATGTTGTTAAGCCACAAGCCTAATCCATATGAGTAAAAATGGTTCTTGACTCCGACATAGTTAGAAAATGTAGCTAACACTATATTCCAGGTCCTTTTCATTTTAGTTTATTCAAAAAATGTGTCTAACAATATATTCCAGGTCCTTTTCATTTTAGCTTATTATTAACAGGTGTTCATGTAATCCATCTTGGGCTTGAGTTGCAGCTTATTTTGCAATGGTCAATCGGGATCCTTATGCTCATTCTCTACTTCTTAGAGCAGAAGTGTTTTCCCACAAAATTCAGTGCAAAATTAGGAAGTGGCTTCTCCTTGATGGCTTACATTATTGTAGTTGTGAGTTACACTAATTTTGATATCAAACTTATAACAGTTTACACTAATTTTGTACAGGATGTGGGGAATGTTTCCAACAGATATTGATATTGAAATGTTTGGCAACCTTCGAGCAATATATGCATTTGTGTAGGTTAGCTAGTATGCATGTAAGACTATCCCAACAACAATCCTATATGTTCAACCATATAGGTTCGCTTAACAAGAACCCATGGCTGGATGTTTAAGATGAAATATATATATATATATATATATATATATATATATATATATATATATATGGCCCCTTGATTTCCACAACATCTTGAATTAAATAATAACAACAATAATAATAAACAACTATAGTTTAAGAAAAATTAACTAAGTTTATAACAACAACAATAACAAAGCCATTATTGAAAAACAAGTCAGGGTCGACTAGAGATGGAACCTAAAACTAAATGACAAAGTTAATTTAAAAGTAATAATAACAATATTAGATTTAAAAATAAATGTATTTAAAGGTGAAAATTGAAATAAAGATAAAAATAAATTAAGTAAAATAATTAAAATAATAATAATAATAATAAATAAAATAAAAAATAAAAGTAGATAAATAAATTAAAAAAACCATGATAATAATAATAATACTAATAGTAATAATGGTACTAGTAGTAGTAGTAATAATAATAAATTAATTAAATCAACTAAGTTTTATAATTAATAATAATAATATCAATAATAATAACAAAAACTAAGTTTATAAAAATTGACTAAATTTATAATACTAATAATAATAAATTAACTAAATTTACAATAAAAATAATAAATAAACTAAGTTTATGAAAAATTTATAAGTTTAAGATAATTTATAAAAATTAACTAATTTGGTAAAGTTTAAGTTTGAGATAATTCTTAAGTTTAAGTTAATTAAATTATAAGGTATGACGTTGTATGTTTTAGCAATTGACATAATTTATAAGTTTAATAATAATAATAATAATAATAAACAATAATTTGAACAAATTAACTAAGTTTTACAAAAATCAAATACGTTTATAAATATTAACTAAGTATTATAAAAATTAATAAGATGATGATAATAATAATAATAAACTAAGTTTAATAAAAAATTAACTAAGTTAATAATAATAATAAACTATATTTTGATAAAAGTAAATGAGTTGATAATAATAATAATAAATTAACCAAGCGAACTTAGTTTTATAATTAACAATAATAACAAAAACAAAATTTATAAAAATTAACTAAGTTAACTAATTTTGATAAATATTAAATAAGTTTACAATAATAATAATAAATTAACTAAGTTTATGAAAATGTATAAGTTTGAGATAATTTATAAAAATTAACTAAGTTAATAAAGTTTTAAGTTTGAGAAAATTTATAAGTTTAAGTTAGTTAAAATATAAGTTATGACATTTTAAGTTTTAGCAATTGGAATAATTTATAAGTTTGAGTTAATATAAATAAAGTTATAAATAATTTAATCGAGCTTCATAAAATTTAACTGATTTTTATAAAATTAACTAGATTTTTGAAATTTAACTAAGTTTTATAAAAATTAAATAAGTTTTATTAGAATTTAACTAAGTTTACCAAGTTAAGTAAGTTTTATAAAAAGTTAAATAAGTTTATTACAGAAATTAACAAAGTTTTATAAAAATTTAACTAAGTTTTATTAAAATTGTTTAAATTTAATAAAATTTTAACTTAGGATGTTTGACATACCTTAAATATGTAAAGCACTTTCATAATCAATTGTTAATTGTTAAACTTGTCTACAGGTAGTTAGCTTTTTCGAAGTAAAGACCAGCTACAGGAAAGAATTGTGAGTAATAAAGTAATAAACATGGCTTCAATTGTTATGCATAGTATAACATTTTGTTGGCACTAGCTTTGTAAACATGTTTATGAATGGTTATCGATTTTATGTGAATTTGTTCATTTTGTCAAAAAACTATTATCGAAATGGTTATAAATATCATATTTGATTATGTGGTTAACGTATTTTTTCAATTGTTTGAATATGATGATTATGTGATTGATTTATTGTTAGTTTGAATTCAACGATTATGTGCTTGAATGTTTGTTTTAATATGACTATTATGCGAGTGATCGTTGGAAATGATACAAGCCATTAATAGGAAACGTAGCAGTAAAGTATGCTGCAAAACAATCAATAACTTTAGTAGCGTTTTATAAATGCTATGGAAATAAATGTAAACCACTACGAAAATGTACAGAGCAAGGTACAAACGCTACAAAAAATGTATAACCGCTACAGAAAACTAAAGAAGGATGCAAGTAAAAACGCCACTAATTTTTTAACTTTGATAGCAGTTGACAAACGCTACAGAAATAAACTTTTGTAGCGTTTCTTAAAGCTACAATATGTCAAGTTTTGGAGCGTTTTCTACAGTGCTACAAAAAGTTTCAGACTTTTAGTTGCATGTCATATTGCAACATTTACCTAAACCCTACTAAAAGTTTTGGCAGCATTTTTTCAACGCTACGAAAGGCCTTTTCTGGTGTAGTGTTACCAACCGAACATATCTCCCGCCCATTTTTGAGTCACTCAAACTAGATGACATGAAAATACTTTATTACCGCATTGACTTGTTGATTTCGAGAGCAACTTTGAACTCAAATGAGTCTTAAAATTCTGTTCAAAATATTACTATTCACAAATATTTTCAAATAATACTACTATTATTTCTCTAAAATCTTGGAAACCATTTTCAAAGACACCGGGATTTTAGTCCTCAAAATATCAGTTTAAATCCTCTTCATTTATAAACCACACTTATATAAAATCACTTCTTAGAAAATTTATACGAAACTCCTTTCATTAAAGTAAACTTCTAACCCAACATTATCACCAGACGACTTATAGTCAAACTATGAAATTCAATTCATAAGGTGTTCATTTCAATGCACCCACAATTGCTATCTACCCAACCCATGTAGTAAAATGAAGAGCTATTCATAAATTAGTTGAGCATAAATCAACAGCCAATAAGCAATAATAAAACTCATAAACTGGTCGAGCATGACTAATTAATCTATAAATTATAACAATGCCCATAAACTGGTCGAGCATGATTAATCAATATACAAATGATAGCAATACTCATAAACTGATCGAGCATGGCTAAACTAATTAAACTACACTTACAAATCATACTTATATGAGTTACCTATATATAAGATCATTTAATTTTCGTAGTCGGAATACCTTTAAGGCTTATGTTTATAACAAATACAAATATGCTCTCACATATATAATGAACTCAACTCATTCTAGGGCATCGCTTACCAAATCTCTTATGAGTTTACCCAACCAAAGCCAAGGTGTTTCGCTAACCTGGCTCTAATACCAAATATAACGACCGGTCTTTTCAACTTTTTAATGTCCACACTAATACACCCACGATATTCACGTGCCGAACACTCAAGTGCCAAAAAGATAGACTGTTAAGGTAAATAAAAAGAAAAAGGAAACGAAAACGAACAAGGAAGGAAGAACAAAACATCTGAATCTCACAACGAGATAGTAATATATAATATCAAAACAGTACAAAGGGTTACTCCATGATACAATGTAATTTCGAAGTTACTAACCTAAGTACTATCATCGGCCTGAACAGTTATAACAGCTTGTCCTTACAAATGTAGATATATATATATATATACTAGTGGTGTAGCGGAAAAAAATACTATGGTCGGTGAAAGCATGCAGCTTTACTTCTTGAGTTCCAAAGAATATCCAATGAAAACCTGTCTTTCTCAGACTGCCCGAAAGAGCACCCGAGGAATTAGGGAAAGATAAAATCACGAGTCAGACATAAATCTGGTCTGAGACACTCAAGAAATGTGATCATCATCTAACAGTATATTTTGAAATCGCCTGAATCATCGAAACAGTTTTATCCTCAAAAGAACCAAAACCATGATAAGTAAATATAGTGATAACAACATTTGTTAAGAGTTGTAAAAGATACCTGGATAGAGAACACTTGAAAATGCACAAAAGTATGACCGGTTTTCTCCATTCAAACAAAGGTTTTAAAATCTGATTTTTTACAATAAATACTATACTTAGAATACTTGATAATCATGTAAAGAAACCTCTAAGGATGTCTTTCAAAATCATATTAAAAATTCCAATAAAAAGGCATGTAGAAATGTCTATATAGCGACCTTTCTCACCTTCTAACTTTTCAAACTTTATTCTACAAGTTCTATAATTTTCCAAACCATTTCCTTGCTGTCCCATGCACTACTACAAGCGTAGAGCATAACAAAAATAGATTATTTCACAATATATATTATATAAGCATTTTAAACAAATTAAACACAAGGGATTACGATGCGCACTTATGGGGACTCTTTCGCTTCATACATGTTCACACATATTTCCACATCACACGCAACCTTACCAAACATGTAAACATAAATTCTAGGTTATGTTACATGTTTTAGAGGGAAATATAAGTAAATATATAACATTAAAGTTGTTGTTTTCTTTCAAAAACACCAGGTGTCCAAAGTTATAATTTTAATTAGTTAAGCACTTTACTATAGTTTAACCAGCATATTCTAATACATAATATACAATCAAATTGTGAGTTAGCTTACCCAAGCCTTGATAAATCTAAGCACAAGCCACTAAGAACACAAAACCACTTCTTACCATCACCAAACAATCCAAAGACTCAACCTTTGCAGCAAAAACTCATGACCTTGCCACCGCTCCCTCCTAAATACTCACGGCCTCACATGGATGGGGGTGTTGTGATTCATTCCTTCCACCTTTTAGTTCCCATTCCATATTCATATGTCACCTTAGGACCTTTTCCAAAGTTTGGTGAACATTGGAGTTCATTTGTGTTGATTTTGGAAATTTAAAGAGAGGAGAGGAGAGGATGAAGAGTAATTGTTTTTATGTTTTAAATTTTGCAAATGGATTAATGTAACATATGAAGTGCTTAAGTAGAAGTTAGCAAGATGTAACAATCCACCTTCTACCCTATAAACCTCCTATGGAAGGTCACCAACATGCTCTCCCTTACATGCTCCAATTTACACTTCACTCCTTAGGAAAATATCTATAGATATCTACCTCTCATGACATCACCAATAACATCATGCTTACCCCAACTTAATCACAATTAATTAGCCATAGCACACAAAATATTTTTAGTTGCTAATTAATGGCATGCTAATATATTATACGTGGCCAAAAAAGTTCTAGCAACTTATTTCGAGTAAAAAGCTGTTTAAAACGATTTTCGATCACATTATCGATATTTCTTCAAACTATTTATTTTTGTAAACATATTTCAAAAACAAGTTTACCATCACATGTTATTAATCAAAATGAGTTTAACAAGGTTATAAAATCACTTTTAACACATTTAACCAAGATTAAAATATTTAAATAATTCAGATATTTAAATACGAAGTGTTCAAAATTACGGGTCGCTATAATTTCTAAGTTCAATTTGGACTTTGAAATTTATATAGGAGATTTATGATAAGTTTTGTCTAATCAATCTTTGTTATTTATATTTAGATTTCATAATATTTTTTAATCAAACATACACTTTACATTATTCAAGTTAAACTAAGGCAATTGATATATACATATAAATGGAAAATACATGCATGGTAGATATAAATCCAAATATCTACTATGTATAAATTGACCTTATTGCTATTTTGTGGTTGTATGTCATGTTAACTATATTTTTATCATACGTCCTTTTGTATAATGATTAGGTATAGTTTTAGTAGAATGTTTGCAAAATGGGAGGTGTAATCAATTGTTGATATCACCTTTTTATCACTTGCCTTTTAGGTCTCGATATGATTACATTCACATCTCATAATACGTTCATTCCGTTTTTAAATTCCTTTTAGAAATAGCAATATATTTGATTTATTCATACTTATTCAAACTTTATACTTAATAAACAAAGATTTAATAAATTAAATAATAAAAATAAAAAATGGATTTTATTTAAACTAACTAAATTGCATATAGTAAAACTCATTATACTTTATAGGCCCACTATGATCCAAATAGAGAATTTTTTTGAAATCTACCAATTTCATCCGCTACGAAACAAACCAGGTTCCTTCAATGGTTTCGGAGCGCAAATGGTCTATGCAGTCTAATAAGCAACTTTATGGCCAACTAATTAAAACAACATATCCAATAAGTGTCTAGAAAAGTAGTATCTATGCTTGGGCTTAAATAATCAATTACTCTCCCCTTCTTAGCTACCAGCCTATCTTAGTGGGTAGAGAAAGTCCAATGCCCAAATTGATTTGGGCATTAGGGTAATTTTCAAAATTCATTTAAAAATTTAATTTATATCTTGGATTTAAAATTGAATTTAAAGTGTAAAAGGATAATTTTATAAAAATTATAAAATGAATTCAAAATTTTCAAATTGTCTTATGCAATTAAAATAATTAACTTAGATATGTAATATATTTAGCTAATTTGATTAATTAAATTAAATAGTTAACTAAAAGTTAACTAATTAACACACACAGGCGCGCACACACACACATACATATATTTGTATGTGTGCATGTGTATAAATATATTTGTATATTGATATATATATATATGTAACTATAATTGTTATAGTTAAGTATATATCTTAATTTGTTCAAGATGAATAATATGAAATTTTAGATATTTTATATAAAATAAAATTAATTATATGTGATTTAATTAATAACATTAAAATGAAAATTAATTAAATATGATTTAATTAATAAAATACATATATATTATATAAATTAATTAAAGTACAAAGGTTCTAAATAAATTAAAACTTATATAAATATATATGTATAAAACTATGTGGAACCGAAATAAATCAAAATTAGATTTTTGGAATAGGTGCATACATAAAGTAAGTATATCATGATTTTAGATATGTCTGACATTTGAATCACGAGGGTGTTTTCATAAGAAACACGTTATTCCTTAAATCAATATCACTCAATATATATATATATATATATATATATATATATATTATGAATCCTAAGTTGTTCTCTATTATTTATGTATTAAAAGATTACTTGCATATTCTTTGGTCATTGAGCAAACTCAAGCCATAGGTGTTATGTGTAGGACTGTTAATATATTGTTAGACGAGGTAAGATACATGCACGTAATTGTTGAGCAAACTCAAGGTATGTGCATTATACTTATGTTGTCGTGAAATGGTGGGTAGGAATGAAAAATCTATTTCAATTTGTTGAGAAAACTCAAGGTTGAGATTATGACAAGGCCCATGGATTGAGAATTATATATGATATAGTTGATAAACTGTTTTCCATTACCCATGTGCCTATGATTTATTAAGCAAACTCAAGGTCGGAATCCTAAGGTAAGCGAGTCCTAACATCCTCTAAAGAAATTGAAAGGTTTCTATGATTTTATTAGGGTTCTGAGAAACATACAAATCTAGTGTGAGCCTTATTTGAAAAAAGAAATGGCCACATTTAACCATTCTAATATTGTAAGAAGTAAGAACATACGCTATGTAAAGTTAAAATAATATGTATCTATAAATTTGTGCAGCTAATATAAATTTATCAAATGTTTATCAGTTAAAATATACAAATTAACTACATTAATGTTGACATAGAAATATAAAGTTTGCTTACCAATAATTTTTTTGGCATGTTGTTACATCGAGACCCATTCAATAGTTAAATTATTCAGTTATAAATACATTCATACCTCGGTTATTTTGTCTTTATTTACCCAAAACTGTATGTTGTCTTCTATGAGTTTTGAATTCTAAAGCAATGCAAGAATATGGATGATTGATTAATATTCGATCACATATAAATGTTGTATGGTGAACAGTCGCGATTCCTAATGTAGAAACCACAATGAAAATTAGATCATTCGAAATGAGCAAGTAAACAATAGTGTAAGATGGTGTGTGTGATGCAATTGAATGCAAAGAGTATCTTCTTGTGTCAGAAGCGATATGGACCACGAACTACTAGGTGGACCTAGGAATTCGATCACTAAAATATTAGTTTGATCAGTTTACGTAAAGTGCAACTTACATGATATCCCTAATGTTAAGGATGACCAAATGCACTTTTGTAAAGGTTCAGTGCGATCTTGCTGTAAGGATTTCCATTAAAATGATTCGACCATTTGGAAAGAATATTGAATATACGATAGTGGATATAACTTAGGCATGGTTGGGATGAAAAGGGTGAATGGTCAGCTCTACTTCATGAAGAGATATCAGAAACGAGAATTGTATAAAATAATGGTAGATACTTAATATGGAATAAGAAATGTGATTTCTATTCCAAATGTAATTTTATTTAGAAAATTGTTTTCTATGAGGGTTATTTCTATGAGATGATATTAAATCTGAAACTCTCGACTATAAACTAATTACAGTGGATGAAATAAAATCCTGTAAAAAGTGATTGAATGGAGCCTCATACTTCATGTGATGACCCTGAAATCGGCCTTCGAAAATCGGCACTCGTACGTCACTTGTACTCAAAATGTCGCAGATTCAAACGCCGAATCTGGTTCACCGGAGCTTATAACACAGTAAGTATAACAACACAGCGGAAGAAAAAGAAAACAATGATATCATATACAACTCCAATGAATACAATATCCAAAATGATATACAACAATAATATCAATAAGATACAACAATATCAGAGATAAATAATGATACAGCGGAAAGCAGAAATGATAACTCCAAATGATCAGTCAGAGAGACCGACTCCAACCACTCCAATGACAAGCTCGAACCACAAAGAGAAGCAAGTGCAGTCCTGAACTCCAAGAACTGAACCAGCTCCAGATAATCTACTAACCTGAATATCTGAGAAACCCAACTCTAGACTGCCCGTGTGGAAAATAGTGGGCACCCAGAGTTTAGGAAGGGAACAATAAACTCCGGATCAGTCATGGGACTGGTATGAGCAAACAAAACAGTTTATCTTTAAAATAAAAGAATTTTTAAACATTGAAACCAGCAATGTTTTTGGAAAATGAAACTACCATAAGACCTCCCACCACACACACAATGCAATCGCGGACTTTGAGGAGATTTCTTCTTATGATAGTCAAACATGCTTACTACGCAAAAGAAAACACTTTTGATATTATTACTAGTGCATAGTGTGAAAATCCTTTCGAAAATATAATATAAATCTTAGCCAGCATACAACCATTATTGTATGCCTACTATAGCTACGATGTTCAATAGCAGGTTACCGCCACATTCCATAGCAGGTAATACAACTAAAACCGTACAAGGTTCGTATTGTTTCTTTGGATTTCCAACAAATGATCAGGCAAAGGAACTTCCTTACACCGAAATGGAAACGCCTCTGGAAAGACGCCCCGAGAACCTAACCGGATCTCTGCAAACACAAGGCCGACGCTACCTCACGTTTTAACCAAGCTGTAACTAGGTAACTAACACACGAGCTATGTCATTCCCGGTCGTTACCGACCTTTATTCCGGGATCCCGAAAACCAACAAAGCAACATCACACGGTAATAAATTACAGTGTCCACACGAGTTAAGTATTTGGGCTCCATACCATGATACCACCCTTTATCCAGAAGGAAATGACATACCCTAGGGGCGCCCCTACAAACCTTTGTCTCAACATTCCTGTTTCGACCATTACCGGGTTGTGAGGCTCGACGAAATCTCGTCCACAAAGCTATGCTTTTTCACAAAGCCACGCTTTTCCACAAAGCCACGCTTTTTCACAAAGCCACGCTTTTTCACAAAGCAACGCTTTGACCAACAATGATCAACAGCACTTCGTATGCCACATTACCAAATTGGGAATGTATCACTAGTAACCATCAACTACATAACCTCTGAGCTCGTACGTCTCAGAGAAGGGTGTTAAGCTAAGAGAATAAATTCTCCGCCACCAACAGAAATGTATTTGATAGAAACCAGCTTTACATCTCAAAGTGTAATGTCAGTCACACATCCATACAAGTCCGTTTCGGGATCGAACGGAACCGAAGGCACTTCCAAAGAAGCCCTTGCAAATCCGGATAATTTCTAATCACGTCCGGACTTCCCATCACTAAAGGTGATAAAAATCTCTATACCGAGGATCAGCCGATGCAGAGACAATCAATGGTAATCCTTTCGTTTTCGAAAGTATCCGGTCTTCACCACCAATCTTCAAATGCTATCCATATACGTCGAATCACTTATTCGGAATGGGTTATATGACGCAAATGTCTTTTCCCGGCTAACCCGAATAACGAGCGCAATTAAAAATCATATGGATACTGGGGTCTCAGTTAAATCACAGCTTAAAGCCCAAAACTTTTCATTCGAATGGTTAAAACAAATTACCATTTCCAATCTTTTAACCAAAAAGATTCAATTCACAAAGTTAACCCCATTCACAAAGATCCATTCATGGATTTCAAAACAATTTCCATTTTAATTGAATTGGTTTACTCGTTAAATCTTTAAATCAAGATTTAACTTATAGCTTTCAAAACTCGTTTCCAAAGATTCATTCATAGCCTTTCAAAACAATTCTATTTCAAGTTGGATTAACTCGTTCGGTCTTTGAAATCAAAGACTCATTTCATATCTTTCAAAACATTTCAATTCCATTTCAAACTTGAAATTCTATTGACACAAATTGGAAATTCATTTCTTATATGAAAGCTTTTACTATTTGAAAACAAATAGTTTCGTTTCAGAAAAAACCAGTTATATTTACACGAGTTATAGCCCTTGAATTAAATTCCAATTCCCAAATCAATACCTTTAATATGGTTTAACCCATATATAACTTGTACAGCATCTTTAATCCCTAGTTTCAAATCATAGAATTCAATTTCAAACTTGAATTCAAATTTAAATCAAATTATTTAAATTTTCAAAACTCGATTAATTTATTCAAAATAACTTTTATTTTTGAAATTCCATTTCAAAAGCTTTTCATATTAAACCTCAATTTCCAATTTCAAAATCAATTGAAATTAAAATTTCAATTTCAAAAACATCAAATTTAAATTATTTGTGACTTAACCGATTTCCACGTGAAATCCATATTTGTGTGTGTATAGTGTAGTCCAGGGGTTTCACACACAATAGTGCAACAACATTCAATCATCACAGATATATCGATAAGCGGTATAACCCATAACGCTTATCTTCATTCACAGATTCATAGATAAAATAAATTTATCAGTCACAAAGATTCACTATTACGATTCGATGTGGGTTTCGGATAACCAACTGGAATCCGACTCCCTGTCGCATCGAAATTCAAATGTCGTTTATAGGTCAAGGGGTTTTCATATTCATATAACAGTATATTCATCACAGATATATATATATATATATCATAGATAATCAATTACATTCATCCCAGATAAATAAATTACAGATCACAACACAAATCAGGATGTATCACAAAGCATCATATATCAGGGATATCAAACAATTCAACATTCACTAGAATCCAAACATCCATAAGTAAGATCAATTAATATCTGATTAAAATTAATTTTATACCAGATTAATTACTTATGAATAAACTACAAATCTTGGTTAATTAATCATTAATTAATTATATACCATTTTAATTAATTAACCTTTAATTAATTAATTATCCTCAAATTAATTACCTTAATTAATGAATCATATTGATTATTTAACCTTTAAACCAATTACATATTTAATTAACCCCTTAATTTCTTTCATAAAGTAATTAACAATTTACAATTGGTTATCTTAATTAATTAATCTAATTATTTATCAAAATTAATTACATACATTTGATTGCCTTCTTGAGAAATTATCTTAGATTTAAATCATCATTAATCATTTCTAATTAATTAAATTTATTAATTTATAAATAAAATAAATCATTCTTTAATTACATTATTAATTAAATCATTTTAATTACCTTAATTATCGTTTGAAAATCTGCTTTACACTTTAAAAATCAATTTATTGTTACATTGAAAATCTGTTTTGGGCTTAACCCAATACGAAAGCAAACCCGAGCAACATGATAATAACTCGAGTTTTCCCAACAATTCCCCCGCGTCGTTCCCCTGTATCCTCCTTCTTCTACGCATCCTTCTCTTCCTTTTTTTTCTTCTCTTCAGTAAGTTCAACTCTAAAATCTTAAATCGAGAGCATCAGGTAAGTAGGTTCTCGTGCTCGCGTATGAACCGAAGTAATCGCCACTTTACTCGAGAATCATCTCGCGTTAACCATCAACACACCCTGACACCAAAATGATGACGTGCATGTGCACATCAACGCACCGCCGTTCCGGCCAATGTCGCGACCCTCGACAAGTCGAGAAACTCACAGACACTCGAATTCGAACGTTAATTCGAAGCCATCGCCTCGAAATCAAAGTTTCACCATTTCGTCGAACTGTATCTCGAAACCCACCAGCCTAAATGCCTCGTTCCCACTTCTCTGACCACCGGAGATGCTCCAACTCCGGCTACGAACGCGTCACAATTCCAGCCACCATTTCCCCAAAGCCCACGCGACTCGGTCGATCGTCGGTGATGAACTCACCTTGTTTCCGGACCTCGTCAAAACCACGTACTAAACCCTATTCGATCCACTTCCGACCTCCTCGTCGCCTAAAAAATCAAGCGACTATTTTTCCTCCGATCGCCAGTCTACTCTCCTCCTCCAGTCCCAAGCCCAATGCCCAGTTCCTCTTCGTTCGCCGGAAATTTGTGAAAGTGCCAATTCCGATCATCCCAGAAATGCACATCGAATACTTACCTAAAAATCGAGACGATACCATCTAAATTCATGGTTCCCTACTACGAACACAATTATGTCATCCAAATCAAAAATTAAGATGGTTGATTTTTATCATAAATATGCATTTCTCTGCTATTTTCCTTTTTAACATTATCTGTTGCTTTTAAAATCTTGAAACTATTTTTAAAATCTTCGTTATACATCAACAAACAAATCTCATTTATATAACAAAGTCTAACATTGGTTTGAATGGGAGATTTGGATTTTTTGAAAGCAAAAAGTCACAGAAAGAACAATAGTGTACCAGATATCAACATATACAGACACACTCACTACAATTCCAGATAAATTCGAACTGAAGGATTCAATGCAAATCAATACCATCACATGCATTTCAGTTTAAATCAAATTAAAAAGTTTACTTACTGATCTAAAGAAGGAGTACCGGGTTAAGTTACTCACAAGCATCAAGAAATCAAAACAGGTTAAGCTTCTAAAAATAGGAGTTGCTCACCTTGTTTCCAGAAAAATGAACAGAGCCTTCCATTTTGAACAGGCTTGAGAAAATTTTGCAAAACTGAAACTTGATTTGAAAATTTGTATGCTTTTGTTGTTTTGATTCTGGAAACCTTGTCTTGCTCTCTGGTTTAATTTGTCTTGATACTTTAAATTGAAGTTTTGTTTATGTTTTGAAATGATATTCACTTTTAGAGGTTTGCTTAGCTTTGAAATGAACGAATTTGAAATGAGAAGGCTGATAAGAAGAAATGAGTTTACAGGTGATGATATTCCTTTGTACAGGTGATATTATAATGTTTGTTTGTATAATACAAGTACATATACATTTTTATCTTTTTATCAAGTCAGAGATTTTCTTCTTGTTTGGCCGGCTGAAATCTTGCTTTGTCTACTTTATATTGTTTTCTTTCTTTAGTTTATTAAACAGGATCTCGGCTGATATGTTGCTTTGGTGGCTTGCATTAATGTGTTGTACTTATACTTGTCCATATTTTTCTTTGCTTTGGTTTTGCTGGGAGGCTGCATTAATTTGCCATGTACAAATATATATTTTACTTCTTATCTCGGTTGTGATGATCTTGTACATGTTGAGGAGATGTGGCATTAAATGCATGTGTCTCTACTTTTGTTTACAACTTACTATTTGTTATGTATGTACAGTTCTTTCTTTGCTTTGTATAAGCATGTACATATGTACTTAGATTTTCATTTGTATGTAAATTTTCTTGTTTTGTTTACTTTATTTACTTTATACATAAATGTTCATAAGAGGGCTGACATGTTAATATCATATACATGTATTATTTTGTTTACAGCAAATGAATTTGTACTTCTTTGTTTTGTTTAGTAGATATTTCTTTTCATCTTGCTTTGCCAGGTTGATGAATTATATTGTCTTCTTGTATACATTTTCTTTTCTCTTACCTGCATACATCCATAATTAATCATACATATAATATTTTATTTTATACTTTACACTTATATTTATTATTGACAAGTAGTTTTTATTTTATAATTTGAGTAAACTTCTATTTTTACTTTATTTTATTTTTCTTTTATTATTTTGTAGTCTATTACTATTTATATTATTTTGTATTGATTTATTAACATGAGATTAAGATATATATATTTACTTTATATTTTAACATCTTATATATTTTCATTTCTTAAACCATTTACTTACATTTTAAATTCAAATCAAATATTCACATATATATTCAAATTAACTCATATATGCTCGTATACATATATATTCACATATATACAATATTTACAATATTTAAATTTTAAATGATTTAACATAGAATTTATTTTAATCCGGGGAAACTCGCATCACTTTATAAATCAATTCCCACAATTTTTATTCAAAAATTAATTTAATTATCAATTTAAATTTAATTAAAATCCGGGGTCGTTACACTTCATGAGTTATTATTGCAATGGCGGAAACAATGGGAGCATATAATATGACACTTATTAGTGAATGCATCAAATCACATAGGATTGTCTTCATATATATATATATATATACACACACACACATATATACTAAGTATTATTTATGAAATAATATTGATTTTTCAGTGTTGACTGAAAAATAGGTATAGTTATACTTAATATGAATATTATGAATATTCATTATAAGACAAATCTATGGTATTTGTTTCCAAACAAAATTGATGCATTAGTTATAGAAAACAGAAGTATCGAAATCGTGCACAGTTATTTTGGAATTATGAATTAATCCATATCTTTGAGTAATAATTCTTTAATCATGTGACTATAAATCATATGATACCGATGAATTATATCTCAATTGAATAAGGGCAAAGTACTCCTTCAGTGGGAACGACAAAAGAGTAGGTGATAGATTGAGACCTATAGATGAATGTAGTCAGAGGCCTAATGATACGAAAACTTATCCACTTAATTAGTTAAAATTCACTAATCAATTATCATAGAATTGAACATGTGCATTTAATACACAAGTTTTGCATATATGTAACGACCTCCCAACATCAACGGTACCTAATATAACCTATAGAGTGCACTACAATAGTATGTGGCCGGCATAGGATGATAGTCAAGGTAAAAGTAACCAATATAAACTAGACACTATCGTGTATCTCATAAGGGCAGTATAAAATATAATAAAAACATAGATATAAAATAGGCAAGATGTATAAGTATAGTCAAATGAACCAAAATAAGTATAAGGATGCATAAGGTTCACAATAGTTGTACAAAGAAAATGGAATGGAGTTTATACATCGAATCATAACCCCAAAGAAAATTTGTCTCTAATAATAGTCTAGCACTGAAATAAGATCCAAGGTGCTAGACAGTAGAATAACAATAGACGCAATGTAAAATTCGATACAGTAAAAGGAACAACTAAGTATGAAGAATCATACCCTCCCCGTTCCTGCATCCAACGAGTTAGAACATAGAACAATACATGCTAAACTATCATCATGGGTATACTATAAACCAAAGTACAATATGGGGTGTCTAGGTCACTAACATCAAAAATACCAACATTATGTGACAACTATGTCAAACATAGCAAACGTAGCAACCATTAAACCATCTCACATAACTCATTGTGCTTTTGGATATATGATAACTCATAGTTGGCCACGTCCTACAACTAGAGACTACATCCTCATCTTGGTTTCTCTCATGCTCGAATCCATTCTACTTTATAAGGCTAGGATACCAGACTCATGTCTTATGAATCCAGGGAAGATCATTTTCCTAAGACCTAGAGTCACATCCTACGACTCAAGTGAGCATCCTTACAAATCCTTCTTTACAAGCACACATCAAAACATCCGAGTTACCATAGATCCCTTTAGAACATGTCCAGTAGAACGCGTTCTATGTCCTACTCTATAGGTTCCTATCGTCGAACTTACCTCCTTTGACAATCACTGCAACTCCCTTCCTCGAGTGGTCATTGTTCGAAACTTCTCTTGAGTACTATAGAAAGTCATAGAGATCCATAATCTCGGTCTAGAAGTAACCTTTCTACTTACTTATGTCATCTCTGAAGTAGAACCCTTGTCATTCCATGAGGAACCAGGATCGTTCGTCAACATCGCCATATCAATCGGTCGCGGTTATCTCTCTTAAACCAAGCACCAAACCACACCGCTCACTTGGGCGTGATTCACCGTGCTCCCTGCCACGTTGCCAATGGTGGATGGCTCAGATCCAACCCATCTTGTTGGGTACTTTAGCCAAAATTAGCTAACTAGAAACCTCATTCCACTCTTCCAAGCTCATCACGGAGTCCTCACCACATTTCTATTGCCATGGCCCGAAGTTCCATCTACTCCAAGTCCAAGTGGGTCAGTGGTGAATCCACATTGAGTCTCCCCTACTCCAGCCCGAAGCCTCCATCACCCAAGCTCGAAGTTCGTTCCATGATGCCCTGGAAGTAGACTCTATTCGCAAATTTGCACTTTGCACCCTAAAATATGGGTCAGTGCTGACCCATATGTACCGATATGTATAACTCAGGGAAATTTTTGTGTAAGTTACCTTCTTGGTTATCCTCCCAATTTCAATATATTTCACTGCATCATTTTATGTAAATTATCCTAATCTGCATCGATACTCCTCCAACAACTCTAACTCTACTCTATCCACTTTGTTCCATCGATCGAAGACTACAACGTTTGTGCAATAATCCTTGGATGACCTCTCTTTGGCCACTCTATATGCACAAGACTCCATTCTTATGGATCATCCGAATTCAAATCGAATTCGATCGCTGTTTTCAACTACATAATCATACAAAAAGACATACATTCAGCAATACTTACATACATCACAAAAAAATTCATATTAACAATTTCATATTTAACATCAAATCATCCTAGATCTGGCCTATTTTATAAAACGGAGTACCTAATAGAACATATGCATAGAATCCATCAAAAATTTATCTTCGAACATTTAAACTTGTTTTCTAAACTAGGTAAACTTATATTTATCAAAAATAATATTATTATCTTTGAAAATACTTTGAAAACAATTTTCATTACTAAGAAAACAAATATAGTAAAGTGAGGGATATAGATCACTCACTAAAGTGAAGAATCAATCCAAAAATCACAAAGTAACTATAGATCTGATCCAAACACTGGCCGCATAGATCCCAGAGCTCTAACTCCCGGAATCCCCTAGACCTTCTTTGGTAATCTCACTTTAATCTCTCAATTAGGCTTATCAAGTTGAAGAAATGATGAAGTTTAGGTCTATTTTAGATTAATAGACTTAGGAGGTAATTAGAAATGAAGATAAATGGTTAATGGCTGCTAATGGAGGCCAGTATTAACCCTAATCCTGGTTTAGGTTAACCATCCACATTAATCACCCCTTAATTACCCATTAATCTTCCTAAAGTCAATCCAAACTTCAAAGGTCCATATCTCCTAAACCGTAATGCCAAATATCTACTATAACAACTTTACGGAATGAAAAACCATCGTATCTTTCATTAGAAGTGCTCTTGGACCCTAAATCAGCTCCTATTAAAAGTTATAGGCCTTACAAGTTTTTCAAGGTCAAAACCATTCAATAAAATTTCTAAGCATGTAAGATGTCACTATCCATCATTACCCAAAGTTACAACCTTATACAACCCAACTTGGATGTTAAAAGAATATTTTACGATCCTTTGATACATAAAATACGGATCATTGCACGGGAAGGTCATATAACATAGTTACTCCGAATGCCTAACATCCATTAGCAAAATAACATTCATCAAATAGACACACACAAGCAAGGAAAAATAATCTATGCCTCCCCTAGCATGCAACATACTAAACTATTCTACCCGATATCAAGAGTGAAAGTAAATATGATAACAAAAGTATTACCAAGTACGAAGCTCTGGATAAGTGATCCTCATGTCCTCCTTAGTCCCCAAGTGCTATCACTTTAACTTTCACCCCCCTTAAACCTTTACCATCTTCCTCCTAGCTGCTTTATCATGTCCTATTAGACGAACAGGCCTGTGAGGTCTTGAAGCTTCCAGTTCAATCTCGATATCATTCGATTGATATGGTGTCACTACTATGCCCGAGTCATGCACAAACTTCCACAAATGAGAAACATGGAATACGTTGTGCACACCCACCATCTTCTAGGGTAAGTCGACTCTGTAAGTTTGTTACCTAATCCTTTTGAGTATCATAAAAGAACCTACAAAGCTTGGTGTAAACTTCCCCTTCCTACCGAATCTAACTATATTCTTTAATAGAGATATCTTGATAAACACATAATCATCGATAAAGAACTCCAAACCTCGTCTTCTCTTATTAGGGAACTGTTTTGTCTATCTTGCGCAGCTTCATCCATCGTCAAATGATCTTAATTTTCTTCGTCGTCTTCCTAATCATATTTGGCCTAAGTTTTAGTTTCTTATCCGCTTTCCACCAACATGAAGGAGTGTTACATAGTCGGCCATATAACATCTCGAATGGTGCCCTACTAATGCCAGGTTGAATAACTATTGTTGCATGCAAACTCTATTAAGTGAAAATGATCATCCCATGACCTGCCAAAGTCTAGAGTGCAACGCATAAGGGATCCTGCAGAACATGATTCACCCTCTTAGTCTTCCCATCAGTCTGAGGATGATATGTTGTACCTGGGTGTAGCTCCATCTTTAATGCCTCATATAAGCTCTTCCAGAATTCACTTATGAATAATGGACCTATGTTTCTTACAATACCCTTTGGCACACTATGGAAACATACAACCTATTTCACATACAACTTGGCCAGTTTTACTGTCGTTCTATTAGACTTCATTGGTATAAATCTAGCACTCTTCGTCAATCTGTCGATAAATGTTACCGAACGCTCCTCTAGTCCTAGGTAGTCCATTTATAAAATCTATTGACACTTGTTCCCACTTCCACTAGGGAATATCTAGTGATTGTATCAAACCACTAAGCTTCTTCTGCTTAGCTTTCACCAACTGGCAGTTCATACTTTTCAAGATGAATGCTTCAACATCATTCTTCACCCCCTCCTAGTAAAACGTCTGTTTCATATCTCTATACATTTTATTACCCTTGGGATCTATAGTCAATCTCGATCGGTAGCATACTCATGGCACCTCGTTCCTCGATCCATCAATGTCGGATACAAACAATCTCCTATCCTTATTGAGCCAACCATCTCGGTCGAATCCATACTACTTTATCTCCTCTGACTCTACACCTCCATCAATCGTAGCACTGATCTCCACTAGCCTAGTATCACATTTCTGACTAGCTCTGATCCACTCTATCAAAGTAGGTCTAATCGTCAAGTTCGTCAACATTACTAGTTCTAGCTTGCATCTCAGTCAAAAATCAAAACCACCAATATACTCAAGATGATTCGAATCAAGGAACATCACTCCTAAGCTGGTTTGTCTCCTACTTAAGGCATTAGCAACTGCCCTTTACCGGATGTATAGGAAATATCAAAATCATAAGAAGCCGGGAACTCTAACCATTGCTGCAGGCAAATGTTAAGATCCTTCCGTGAAAAAAGGCACTTATTGATTTATGGCCAGTGAACCACTCGAACCTCTCTTCTAGGAGATAGTTCCTCTAAATCTTCAATGCAAACACGATCGCTATCAACTCCAAATCATGGGTCGGGTATTTTCTCTCATGTAGTTTCAGTTGTTGACTAGCATAAGCAACAACTTTTAGCTTCTGTATCAACACTGCATCCAATCTGATACCATAAGCATCAGCATATACTGCCATCTCTTCATTCCCACTTGGAATGGTCAACAATGGTGCACTCATCAACCTCTCATTCAAACTCACAAACGCATGCTCACACCTCGCGTCCTAAGCAAAGGTCTAAATCTTTTACGTCAAATGAGTCAATAGTGCCGCTACCTAGGAGAAGTCCTGGATGACTCGTCTATAATATCCAGCCAATCTTAAGAAACTCCTTATATCTATATCTTTTTTGCTCCTATCCCAATTTTGGACTATTGCAACTTTCGTGGGATCTATGGCATACCTACTCAAAAACAACATGGCCCAAAAATCACACTTCCCTCCTTCAGAAGTGACACTTAGAAAACTTGGCCTTCAATTGGTGCTTTCTCAACACCTCTAACTCAACCCTAAAGTGGTTCTTGTGTTCTTCTTCCATCGTCGAATAGACTAAGATATCATCCATGAACATAAGTACAAATTTATTCAACTGGTCTCTGAAAATATGGTTCATACGATCCACAAAGTATGTCAATGCATTGGTTAGCCCAAACAGATTAACCAACCACTCATAAAATCTCGATGAAGTACGAAATGCAGTAACATGCACACTATCCTTCGTGACTATTAGTTGATGAAACCCATCGTAAGGTCCTACTGAGGGAACACCTTCACACCATGAAGCTGATCTAATAAGTCATCCATCTGTAGGAGTAGATACTTGTTCTACTTTGTCACCTTATTCAGCTCATAATAATATACACACAATCTCAAAGGGTCGTCTGCCTTTATCGCGAACATTATAGGTGCCCCCAACTCATAAATATTCCTTCGTATGAACCCTCGTTGCAATAGATTATTCACTTGCACCTTTAGTTCCCTCTATTTTTAGGTTCCATACATCTTAAAGAAATCACAACTAGTCTGGCATCCTCTACCAAATAGGTATAGAACTCTATCTCTCTATGTGGTGGTAATTTGATCACCTCCTCGAATATGTTTGGATACTCCTTCATTATCGGTACTGTTGGCAACTCGTCATGCGGGATCTCGAATGAATATAGAAAGAAAACTGTTACCACATCCTCTGGTAGGCAGCCTAACTCTACCTTCCGCTCTCCACCTATCATAATAGCCACCAACCACCGCTCACAATCCATAACAACTTCGTACCTCTAAAGCCCGTCCATTCCCAAAATAATATTAGACCCTACAAAACACAAAATAAAGTAATCAAAGACAAACATTGTAACATCCCGTATTTGGAGGCCAAAAGTTAATCGCTATAGATGCTGCAGTCATCCATAACATTAACTTCTGGTGACAAAATACGGTAATGATAATGGTATCCATAATATGAGAAGCACATGAATATGAACAAAACCACAGATTTCAAAAACAACACTTCGCCGATTACATTTCAAAACAATAATTCATATCCACGTTACATAATCCCTTAACATTTCCCAGGCAATGATTAAATATATCATTACAAAAATACGCCTAAAGCGGCATATGACAATGCCCCCTTGGTTAATCAAAGCAATATAGTCATATTTGACTTATATACGTAGCAGAATCAAAACAAAACTACAATTCCTAATTATTTATACATCAACCACCTGCTCGTCTCTAGAAGCTTTATACGCCAAAAGACTAAAACCTAAAAACCTAACCCTCAACCAACTCAATTCAATTTTGAGTAACCGAGAGTTTAAGAGGAAACAAAAACTTCGAGTCAGACATAAAGCCCGGTGTGAATAATTCTGTTACGTCTCAGTTTTCTGATATTAAGTGAGACCACGCCGCTTAGAGGAATGGGTTTTCCATCACTAATATCCTCTTTAAAACATATATTTTGCAAATCCTTTCCTACAACCAAACTGGTTAATCAAAGTGATTATATCAAAATAGCAATATCCTTTATGCTAATAAATGGACTATCTATCTGTAAAACAAGTAATATGTGAACTATCTGCCCACATATAATAGCAAGGTCTGTTATGCTACAAATGAACTATCTGTCCATACAGCTGGGCTGACTGCCCGTAAACTGGACTAACCATCTGAAATCTAGGCTGACTGCCTGCAAAATGAACTAACTATCTGAATCATTTTCTTAGGGTTAACTATCCTTTAAGTTTTCCTTGAAAACCTTCTCAAAATGATTTAGTCCTTCAAATCATATATATATATACAAGGAAAATATATCTTTAGCTCTATTCTAAGCCATTTTACCATGTTATATATACTTTACTCAAAATAATGTTGATGAATTTTAATGAGGATTAACCATCCTCCCAAAATAAGATAAAGTCCTTTTTAACTTGAAATACTTAGGCTATATTGCCTATTCAATACATTCGAAACCTTTGTTTGAAACTTTTAAACAACCCTTTCGAAACCTTTGTTAAAACCTTTAAACAACCCTTTCGAAACCCTTGAAGGTAACCCCTTCGAAACCCATTGAAAGACCCTTTCGAAATCGTTAAATATAGCCTTTCAAATACATTGGAAAAACCTTTCCTTTCTTTTCTCTGAAAGCTTCAATATAGCAGACATCCCCTTTAAAACCTTTTAAATATTGCCTTTCGAAAACCTAGGAAAAACCTTCCTTTTCAACATTGTCGAAACCCTGGGGAACCACCTCTTTCGAAACCATTCATTAAAACCTTTCGAAATAGTTAAAAATCAATTCTTTCGAAAGCACTTTGGGTTCAATTTAAAACATGTCGAAACCTTTCGAAACCATTCAAAGTTAACTCCTACAAAACCCTTTGAAAACACCTTGGTCGAAACCATTTGGATTCTGCCTTCAAGTAGAGCAAAAGGATCAAACACCCATTAAAGTCGAAAGCATCTGTTTCGAAACCATTTAAAACTATCTGTTTTGAAACCATTTGGGTTTTACTTTACCTAAAGAAAAAGAGTCCTTAAAACATTTAAGTCGAAAACTACTGCTTCGAATCCATTTCCTAAGTAATGAAGTGGTGGTATCGAAACCATCCCTTCGAAAGCATTGAAGAGGTGGCCAGGTTTTAGAAAACAAAACAACCCTTTCGAAACCATCTGGGTCGAAAGGTAGAAAGACGACAGCAAAAAGGTTTCGACTTAGTCAAAAGCAATTATTTAAAAACAGAGGCACAACCCAATCGATACCATTTCCTTTATATCGTTTGACTTGGTCGAAAGCTACTTTGTCAAAAGCCATTTAGTCGAAAGTAAGCAGGTGTATTTCTTTTATTTAAAAACAAAGGATTGCCACAACCCCTTCGAAACCCCTGGTTTCGACTCCCTACCTTCCGCCATCATCCAATTCATTATGTACCAATTGCCTGATACCATATGCATTGGTTTCGACTGTGTCGGAAGCGAAGTGTTAGTCCATGAGTTGATGGTTTAGATGACAACAACCTTAGAATAAGGTTATAAAATATAAATACTAACATTATAGTTTTGATATATATGTATATGTAGGATTTAACCATGCAGGTACAAAGAATGAAGACTGTACAGTATAGAGATTCAAGATATCCAGATTGAAGACTCATGAGTATCAAGAATATCAAGATTATCAAAAGTTCAAGATTTCAAGATAAGTATTGAGTCTAGAATTTTGTTAAAACTTCACAATATCACTGAAATCTTCACTCCATTTTTCTTTTGGGATGGAACCCATTTCTACCTTTTTAGTGGCTTACAAACACACGACAAGTAGCTTACAAACCTACGACAAGTGGCTTACAAACCCACGAACATCCTGGTTTTGTACAAGTTCTCGAGTCCTGATATGATGAGATATTCTGCAGGAAGAAGCTTGCAAAACTACTTCAAAATGATTTTCAAAACTACTTCAGAATGATTTTCAAAACTGCTTTTCAAAATGTTTTTAGCCTTAAAAATTATCTTTTCAAATGATTTTCAAAAAGATGTTTTAGCCTTAAATATTCTTGTTTTTAAACTTCGTTTGTTTTAAACTATCTTTTAATTATAATATATTTATACTTAGATTTAAATATAAAATTATAGTAAAATTTTATATATATTATTCTCTATATTTATCTATGTATTTTATCTATAGTCAAGTATATTTATAAAGTTTAGAATAGCTTTTAATATAAGATAAATGTTATTTTCAAAGGAAATCAAATCATCAAAAATTGCTTTGGGATGTCGACATGCCCTAGTACCCCATGTGACATAGTGTCAGTTAGATTCAAAAATTGAATTTCAAAAGAAGGTCTATTCGCCATAACCTTTCACGAATGGACATGGCTGTTGTTCTTCTATAAATAGGGGTTAGTTTCAACGAATTTGAATATAGATTTTCTGGTTTTTCACTTCTCTTCTTCTTCCACATTTCTTTATACATATTCTTATCATTACTCTACCGAAATCAATATTGAATCTAACTAGATTATCTCTGGTTTGATTCTCTTATCTCAACAAGATCCAAGTGCTATTCAGAGTTATAGGCTTCTTTGTAATCTATCTAGCGAGAAAAGGTGTGATTGTAGCCTTGGAAATCAATCAAGCGAGAAAAGGTGTGATTGTAGCCTTGGAAATCAATTGGGTGAACTTGTTGCCCCGGAAATCAAGTATCTCTACCCAGAGGATTGTTATTTTAGAGGGTGTACCTCGTAGCCTTGAAACCGAGGGTTGTAATTGTTGAATTTCTTTTGAAAGGAAATCTGTACTTAGTTGTGCGGGACTAGATGTAGGGTAACTCCGAACCAGTATAAAATCCGGTGTGTTCTTTCCTTTACTGCATTTACTTTATTTTTGCATCTGTGTTTGTTTCTGTGATTATATCTGTGTATGAATATTACATACATTTGTGTTCAAATTAACATAAACTCAAAAGGATTTAGTAATTTCTTATAAACACTATTCACCCCCCCCCCTCTAGTGTTATTCCTAGCCTTAAGATCCATATTCCGCATTCCTCACACGAAGATGAGGAGGCGGAACCAGGTGCCGGCGGTGTCGAAACAGTGAAAAACTTATAGCGAATAGTTCTTTTCACCTAGCCTACTTCACGTGTCTAATTGTGATTGGTTACCTCTTTTTTTACCAATAAAAAATACTGCACTTTGTAAAAAGGGCTGCCGACTTTTCAGAGTTAATAATTTAAATAATTTTATAAAAAGCCCCTTCTCCTCTTTTAATTATATAAAACACTTAAGTCTCATACCTCAACTAATTTTATATAACCATTCAAACACTTAGGATAATTAATTAATTACCCGTAATTAATTTATACCCAAAATACCATTTTCTTTACTAGAAAATTCATTTCAATTCCACGAAAATTCAGAAAAATCTGAAAATTGAAACCCATCTACAAAATAATATTATGATCTTTATCAAAATTCGCAAGGCAATTGGATGTCATTTTATAGGGTTTTCATCTTAAAACATATAATAAATTCAATATGAATAAGCATAATTCATCAACAAGTATATATATCCATTCCATCATTAAAAAAACATGGCAAACCATTGCAAAATATTCGGAATTCATATTATAACTGAAAAAATATTCAAAAATAAGATGTAAACATTATTCATCTTAGCCTTAGAGATTTTGGAGATTGAGATGTGAATAGATTTGATTTGAATTAGCTTCTTCCGAGCTTTTCTTCTTCTCTTCCTTGTTAATGGTGGCTGACCTCTTTTAAAATTTTGAAAATGAAATGAGTGTGTAAAATTATACACGGCCAAAGGGTTGGAGGATATAGAAATGGCCTCTTTCCTATTTTACCCCTCCTTCATTTCAATTTAAACTCTTCTTTAGTTCATTGTTAAATGGAACGGATACCCTTAATTAAAAATCAAATCTCAATCCCCTAATCAACACATTATTTTATTTTATTTAGTTAATTAAATATTCTAAATAATGTTACCAAAAATATGGGGTGTTACAGACTCCCCTCCTTAAAGAATTTCGTCCTCGAAATTACGATAAGGTACACAACAAATCAAACAAGAAGGTAAAACATACTATGAATCAAGTCAGGATAAGTATCTCTAATCCTGCTCTCAATCTCTCAAGTACAGTCCCTGTCATCGTCGCTCCACCGGACTTTGACTAATCTGACTATCTTGGTTCGAAGCCTCTTCTCATCTCTCACAGCTATGCGAACTAGCTTCCTTACTATGGTCAAATCTGGCTCTACCACTAAATCATCTAGCACAGTCGGTGCAATAACAGTCTCCGGGTCTCTAACACGCTTCCTGAGATGAGAAATATGAAAAACATCGTGGACTTCTGCTAAACTGCTCGGTAACTCCACTCTATATGCGAGCTAACCGATCCTCTCAACAATAGGAAAAGGTCCAACGAATCTCGGAGCTAACTTCCTCGATTTCCAAAATCTTATCACATCCTTCATAGGTGATACTTTGATGAAAACCTGGTCTCCAACTGAGAACTCTAGATCCATCCATCTCTTATCTGCATAACTTTTCTGCCTAGACAGAGCCCCCTTCATTCTGGCCCGAATGACCTCAATCTTTTATGCAGCTTCTCTGATTGAATCTGGACCAAGAACCAACCTATCCCCAGCCTCTAGCCAACAAACGGGAGATTTGCATGGCCTTCCATAAAAGCTTCAAATGGTGCTATCCCAATACTAGTCTGATGACTATTGTTATACGAAAACTCAACTAAATGCAGATGGTCTTCCCATGATCCCCCGAAATCTAATACACAGGCTCTTCAAATCTTCCAAGAACTTGTTAACTCTCTCTGTTTGCCTATTTGTCTACAGATGGTAAACGGTACTCATCTTGAGCTTGGTTCCCAAAATTTCCTGCAGACACTTCCAGAATTCGCTAGTGAACAAAGGATCTCTATCACTGACTATGCTACTAGGAGTTCCATGTAACCTAACCACATTCTTCATAAATAATCTTGCCAAAACAGGTGTCGTTCTGGTTGACCTAACTGGAATGAAATGGGCACTCTTGGTCAATCTGTCCACTATGACCCATATACTATCATTTCCTTTGTTCGACCTTGGCAACCCATCAATAAAATCCATGGAGATAGAATCCCACTTCCATACTGGAATATCTAATGGCTGAAGCAACCCACTTGGTTTCTGGTGTCCGGGCTTTGTCTGCTGGCAAATCATGCACTGCTTCACACACAACCCAATATCCCACTTCATACCTTCCTAGAAGAAACTCCTCTTCATGTCCTGATACATCTCTGTACCTCCTGGGTGAATAGAGTACTTTGAACGATGGCATTCCTCCGAGACTTCTTTCCTTATGTTTACTACACTCAGAACACATAATCTTCCTTTCTTTCTCAACCTTCCATTCTGGTCAAGACTGAAATCTTTTAATTCATCGCTCTCGGTTCCATCTCTAAGCTTCCTGATATGCTCGGCTAACACCAGATCCTCCATCTGTTTAGAAGCAATCTTTTCGATCAATACTGGTTGAACTTCTAAACAAGATAATACAACCAAATCTCCATTAGACCCAGCCTTCGATCTCCACTGCACCTTGCAATCTGCTAATGCTTCCAAGTCCTTCCACTCGATAATCATTGCCAAAACTGCATTTTGATGTTTCCTGCTAACTGCATCAGCTACCTTGTTGCCTTTCCCTAGGGTGTACTCAATCCCAAAATCATAAGCAGCGATAAACTCTAACCACTCTGCTGCCTCATGTTCAACTCCTTCTGAGAGAATAAATACTTCAACGACTTATGATTTGTATATAGCTCAAACCTTTCTCCCAAAAGGTAACGTCTCCATACCTTCAAAGAAAAAATAACCCCAGCCAATTCTAAATCATGCGTCGGATATCTGACCTCATGTGGTCTAAGCTGTTTAGAAGTGTAGGCAATCACTTTACCCCTCTACATCAGCACAGCTCCTAATCCTGTTCCACACGCATCGGTATAAACCACCAAATCCTGATTCCCTTCTGGAACAATCAAAACAGGTGCATGGGTCAATAAGTGTTTTAAACTCTGGAATGCTTCCTCACACTTATCGATCCACACAAACTTTACATCCTTTCTTGTTAGCTTGGTCATCGGTGCCGCTATCCACGAAAAATCCTTAATGAACCTTCGATAATAACCAGCCAACCTAAGGAAACTCTTTATCTCGGTTACTGTCTCAGGCCTCTTCCAACTATTTACAGCTTTAATCTTAGTCGGATCTACTGACAACCCTTCTTCTAAGACTACATGATCAAGAAACTTCACTTCTTTCTTCCATAAATGACATTTCGAGAACTTCGCCTTTGGCTGATGCTGCCTCAGCGTCTCAAGCACCACTCTAAGATGAACTTCATGCTCCCTCTTATCCTTAGAGTAAATCAAAATATCATCTATGAAAACCAGTACAAACCTATCCAAGTGCTCTCGGAAAACCTAGTTCATCAAATCCATAAAGAAAGCTGGCGCATTAGTCAATTCGAACGACATGACTAACCATTCGTACGACCCATACCTGGTCCTAAAAGCCGTCAAATGTATACTATTCTCTACTACCCAGAGCTGATGGAAACCTATCGCTAAATCCAACTGTGAGAATAACTTAGCCCCACTCAACTAGTCGAAAAAATCGTCAATCTGTGGCAATGGATATCGATTTTTTATCGTTCTTTCATTCAACTTAGGATAATTGATACATAGCCTTAACGATCCATCCAGCTTCTTAGCAAACACTACAGCTGCTCCCTATGGCGAACTACTTGGCCTAATAAGACTCTAGCTTCTAAATCCACCAACTGCACCTTCAACTCCCTCATCTCTGTAGGGGTCATCTTACTTGGCGATCTACTCACTGGTTCTGCTTCCGGAACCAAATCTATCTGAAACTCAATGGCTCGTTTCGGTGGTAATCCTACTATGGGCTCAATAACATCTGTGGATTCTCTAACCACAAAAACTTGGCTTAACTCATCATCCAACTCCATAGCACCCAATAAATCATATATCTCACCGCAAGAACCTTCGACAATATAAACTATCCGATCACTACAATCTGGGTGTCTAAGCGATATTTTCCTATCCTAGCAAAATATCCTAGCATTGTACTCACTTAACCAATCCATCCCGAGAATAATCTCGAACCCCACAAAATCAAACACATGCAAACTGTAAACAAAATTATGACCAAACAGGTCAAACTTTAACTAATCACATCTCATCCCTAGAGTCGCATACCCTCCTATTGGATTCGCAACCCATAAGGAAGTTACTAATAAGTGGGTTCTAGGTCAAGCTTATCTATCAAACATCTAGATATAAAAGAATGCGATGCACCAGTATCAAATAGAACGTTAATAGTCATACCATGAATCTGAAGCGTACCTCCCAAAACTGACTTCCCTTTTTCTTGAGATGTAGGTTTAGAAGCAACAGATTCCAATGTATACACCTTGCTATTTCCATACTTTGCGGGCTCCTTACACTGGCTCTTATAATGGCCAATTTGGTCATAGTTGTAGCACCTGACATTCTTCCTTCCAGCCACTTCCTTAGCTTTCCCAGCACGACACTCATTAGCATAGTGCCCCTTCTTATCGCACTTGAAACAGATAATCTTAGACTTCCCCTTCTTAGCTACTCCGCCCTTCTAAGCACCTTTCTCTGGAAAGAACTTCCACTTTTGATTCTGCTCGACCTAGACTTCTTTAGCCTTACTCTTCTCTAGAGAATTGAGCAACTCATCGTGCCTCAAGGCCATCTCTATAACAAAGTCAGAGGGATCTCTAATATGAGGTAATGTAGCCTTGGCCAACTCAGGCTTCAACCCCCAGATAAACTTTTCATTCCTCTTTATGACTGTGTCAACTGAGGCATACCCATACCGGACCAACTCCTCGAACTTCCTAGCATACTCCAAAACTGACATCTCCCCCTGCTCTAACTCAGCAAACTTCCTGATCAGAGCTGACTATGCCATCGCCGACATAAACCTCTCCTGGAACCTTCCCTTGAAATCTTCCCAGATCATAGTTTCCTCATCCACTGCCGCAGTCACACTATTCCACCAGAACAGAGCTGCTTCCTGAAGTGTCTAGATGCCAAACTCCTCTTCTGTCCATCAGTGAGCCCCAAATCTGCAAAAATCCTTTTGCAGTGCAACAACTAATTCTCTACCTCAATGACATACTTCGTTCCAACAAACGGCTTTCCTCCGAGCTTGGTGTAATCTCTACTCAACTTAGCATAGTGATTAACTACTGGAGCCTCCGGAACTCCTGCCCCAGTAGCATTTCCTCATACCATTATGGCTGCAACTCCAGCTTGCATCATATTCACAAAAAACCAATACATAGCCCTCATGTCCTCTTACGGGACTCCAGCACCTGTATTCTCTGCTTGTGCCTGGCCTTGACCTCTTCTCACATTAGGCCTGGCATTTCCTTCAATGCTCTCCCTCCTTGGTTAACTCTTCCCCTTTTCCTTCCATATTTGTGTTCAAACCATATGAGATACAGAAAAATAACTTAACTAGGAGATGGGACTAGAGATAAAGTGTATACTTATATATAACAAATACAAGTACGTTATTATAGCGTTATCTCATTCCCTCCTCCAATCTTACTCTACTATCTTAGGATTATGTTTTAAAAACCATTTTTAATTTAAAGTTTTTCATAAACCTCGCTCTGATACCAAGTTGTAACATCTCGTATCTGGAGGCCAAAAGCTAAGCGCTACAGATGCTACAGTCATCCATAGTATTAACTTCGGGTGACAAATTATGGTAATGATAATGGTATCCATAATATTAGAAGCATATGAATATGAACAAAATCATAGATTTCAAAAACAACACTTTGCTGATTACATTTCAAAATAATAATTCATATCCACGTTACATAATCCCTTAACGTTTCCCAGGCATTGATTAAATATATCGTTACAAAAATATGCCAAGAGCGACATATGACGATGCCCCCTTGGTTGATCAAAGCAATATAGTCATATCTGACTTATATACACAGTGGAATCAAAACAAAACTGCAATTCCTAATTAACTATCCATCAGCCAACTGCTCGTCTCCGGAAGCTTTATTCGCTAAAAGACTAAAACCTGAAAACCCTAACCCTCGGCCTACTCAATTCAATTTTGAGTACCTGAGAGTTTAAGGGAAAACAAAAACTTCGAGTCAGACATAAAGCCTGGTGTGAATAATTCTGTTACATCTCGGTTTATTGATATTAAGTGAGGCGACGCCGCTTAGAGGAACGAGTTTCCCTTACTAATATCCCCTTTAAAACATATATTTCGCAAATCCTTTTCTATAACCAAACTGGTTAATCAAACTGATTATATCAAAATAGCAATATCCTTTATGGTAATAAATGGACTATCTGTCTATAAAACAAGTAATATATGAACTATCCGCCCACATAAACTAGCAAGGTACGTTATGCTACAAATGAATTATCTGTCTATACAACTGGGCTGACTGCCCGCAAACTGGACTAACTGTCTAAAATCTAGGCTGACCGCCTACAAAATGGACTAACTATCTGAATCAGTTTCTTAGGGTTAACTACCCTTTAAATTTTCCTTGAAAGCCTTTTCAAAATGATTTAGTCCTTCAAATCATATATATATATATACAAGGAAAATATATCTTTAGCTTTATTCTAAGCCATTTTGCCATGTTATATATACTTTACTCAAAATAATGTTGATGAATTTTAATGAGGATCGACTATCCTTCCAAAATAAGTTAAAGTCCTTTTTAACTTGAAATACTTAGGCTATATTACCTATTCAATACATTTGAAACCTTTGTTTAAAACCTTTTCGAAACCCATTGAAAGACCCTTTTGAAATCATTGAATATAGCCTTTAAAATATATTGGAAAAAACCTTTCCTTTCTTTTCTCTGAAAGCTTCAATATAGCAGACATCCCCTTTAAAACCTTTTAAATATTGCCTTTCGAAAACCTAGGAAAAACCTTCCTTTTCAACTTTTTCGAAACCCTGGGGAGCCACCCCTTTCGAAACCATTCATTAAAACCTTTCAAAACAGTCAAAACTCGATCCTTTCGAAAGCACTTTGGGTTCAATTTAAAACATGTGGAAACCTTTTGAAACCATTCAAAGTTAACTCCTTTGAAATCCTTTGAAAACGTATTGGTCGAAACCATTTGGATTCTGCCTTCAAGTAGAGTAAAAGGATCAGAAACCCATTAAAGTCGAAAGCATCTATTTCGAAACCATTTAAAACTATCTGTTTTGAAACCATTTGGGTTTTACTTCACTTAAATAAAAGGGGTCCTTAAAACATTTTAAGTCAAAAGCTACTGCTTCAAAACCATTTCCTAAGTAATGAAGTGATGATATCGAAACCATCCATTCGAAAGCATTGGAGAGGTGGCTAGGTTTTAGAAAACAAAACAACCCTTTCGAAATGATCTGGGTCAAAAGGTAGAAAGGCGGCAGCAAAAAGGTTTCGACTTAATCGAAAGCAATTATTTAAAAACAGAGGCACAACCCAATCGAAACCATTTCCTTTAAATCATTTGACTTGGTCGAAAGCTACTTTGTCGAAAGCCATTTAGTCGAAAGCAAGCAGGTGTAATTCTTTTATTTAAAAACAAAGGATTGTCTCAACCCCTTCGAAACCCCTCGTTTCGACTCCCTATCTTCCACAATCGTGCAATTCACTACATACCAGTTGCCTGATACCATATGCATTGGTTTCGACTGTGTTGGAAGCGAAGATGAGGAGGCAGAACCAGGTGCCGACGATGTCGAAACAGTGAAAAACTTGTAGCAAATAGTTCTTTTCACCTAACATGCTTCACGTGTCTAATTGTGATTGGTTGCCTCTTTTTTACCAATAAAAAGTACTGCACTTTGTAAAAAGGGCCGCCGACTTTTCAGAGTAAATAAGTTAAATCATTTTATAAAAAGCCCCTTCTCCACTTTTAATTATATAAAACATTTAAGTCTCATACCTCAAATAATTTTATATAACCATTCAAACACTTAGGAAAAATCTAGAAAATTCCAAAAAATCACATTATATATGTTTTCTAACATATAAAAATTTCAGACCCAAATAACTAATTATTTACTTGTAATTAATTTATAACCCAAAATACCATTTTCTTTACTAGAAAATTCATTTTAATTCCATGAAAATTCAGACAAATCTTAAAATTGAAATCCATCTCCAAAATAATATTTATGATCTTCGTAAAAATTCGCAAGGCAATTGGATGTCATTTTATAGGGTTTTCATCTTAAAACATATCATAAATTCAATATGAATAACCATAATTCATCAACAAGTATATATATTCATTCCATCATTCAAAAACACGGCAAACTGTTGCTAAATATTTGGAATTCATATTAAAACCGAAAACATAAATGAGATGTAAACATTATTCACCTTAGCCTTAGATATTTTGGAGATTGAGATGTGAATAGATTTGATTTGAATTAGCTTCTTCCTAGCTTTTCTTCTTCTCTACCTTGTTAATGGTGGCCGGCCTCTTTTAAAATTTTGAAAATGAAGTGAACGTGTAAAATTATACATGGCCAAGGGTTGGAGGATATAGGAATGGCCTCTTTCCTATTTTACCCCTCCTCCATTTTTAATTTAAACTCTTCTTTAGTTCATCGTTAAATGGCACGGCTACCCTTAATTAAAAATCAAATCTCATCCCTTAATCAACACACTATTTTGTTTTATTTAGCTAATTAAACATTCTAAATAATGTTACCAAAAACCTATTGTGTTACAAACATGCATCCATGACTCAATAAGATTAAACCACGACAAATCATATACGCATCCAACGGGGTTTGTCACAGTCAGAGTTCGGTAAACAATTTTGGGTTTCAATACTAATCTATCTACCAGGTTACTAGATATAAATGAATGTGAAACCCCGATATCAAACAAAACTCGATTAGGAACGTTATAAATGGAAAATGTTCCTTGAATCATGACGCCTTTCCCCTTCTCCTTCATCGATGGAGCATTCGACGAAATTAGGACAACATCAAGAGCATACACCTTCACTACCTGCCTCTACTTCATTGGCTCCAAATAATCTCTCTGGATATGCCCAAACTTGTTACAGTTGAAGCATTTCTTTCGATCAGCTTTGGAATTCTTGCTCAAATGGCCTTTCTCACGATAGTTAAAGAAAGTAGCTCCCATTTTCCCTTCTTCTTGTTATCCTTCCCTTGATCCTTCATCTTGCAATTGTTGCTATTATTCCATTTTCTCTTTCCACCACCAACATCTTGTGGCTTAGCTTCATTCTTTAGAGAAACAACAACATCCTTCTACTTAAGGTAGAGGCTCTCGTGCCTCGAAGCTCTCTCCACAACCTTCTTGAATGTCTCATCAATGTGGTCAATCATCCACTTGCCTAGATGTCCATTCAATCTAGCAATGAACTTTTCATTCTTTTTAAGTGTAGTATCAATAAGATACATCCCATACTTTGAAAGTGTATCAAACGCGGTCACTTACTCTGAGATAGATTGGTATCCTTGCTTCAAATCAGTATATCTATTGAAAAGTACCAATTTATGAGCTGCTAGTATAAACTTCTCTTAGAATATGGCTTTGAACTAGCCTAAAGTAAAGTGATCCTTAGGAGTAGCCTTCTTTAACACATTCCATCGGTTCATTGCCTTTCCTTAGAGTTGCTAAGAAGCTAACTTCCTTTTCATGGCGTCTTCTAACTCCATATCTTCAAAGATCCTCTAATAATTATTAATATAATTATGTATTTCAACTACCAATTCCGTTCCAAGAAATGGTTTGTCCCTTAGACACACATGGTCTTTATTCAGCTTGGCAAAATAGACCCTTGGTGGCTGTACTAGAGCAAAACCTCCCACAACGGTTGAAGAGACTCCTTAGGCATTCTGGAGCATGTTATTTATCATCTTGTTAAACATAGCTTGTAGTACGGGGTTAGCAGCTACCCCATGCCCGGTTCTTCTTCCCTTGTTGTACTCCTTATATGTCGACTCATTATTCGAATATGTATTAAGAATGACCAGCCCATCATAACAAGGGTAAAGCGATACCCATGTGTGCAATGTGGCTTAACTATATATATAATAGTAAGTTTTAAAAACCAAAATATAATAAATACGCTCTTTCATATGTCGCTCGATCCATTCTAGAGTGTTTCTCCTACTCTATATCTAATAGATTCAGTATCAACTTTATGTTATTTATTAACTTGGCTCTAATACCCAAAGTGACGTCCGCCCTACACCTCTAGTACTAAATGTAACATGTAGTGTGCATTGCAATGGTAAGCGGCTGGTATGGGACGATAGATAGGGGAAAGGTAACCAATATAACTAGTCGTGTCTATATCTCATAGCATAGAGGATAAAATATATAACAACATAGGTATAAAATAGGCAAAATAGATAAATATAGCCGATTGAACTAAAATAAGAATTAAAGTGCATAAGGTTTATAATAGTTGTACAAAGAAAATGGAATGGAGTTATACATCGAATCATAAACCCAAAGAAATCAAGATCTCATAATAGTCTAGCACTGAAATAAGCACCACAATGCTTCACATTGAAATAACAATAAACTTAAAGTAAACATAGGTAAGCGCTAGCCTCATGCTCTTCCTTTAAACAACTCCATATGCTAATCTCAGACCTGCTGTCTGGTGTACTCATTTAAGAGTACCTGAGATAGTAAGAAGCAAAATATAAAACCTCAAGTCAGACAATGGTTTGATGTAAGCGATACATATACCTTAAAAGACTATAAAAGTCGATATAGTAAAAAGAACCACCGAGTATGAAGAATCATACCTACTATATCCCTACATCCAACAAGTTAGCACATAGCATCTATACATGCTAAACTATCGTTATTGGTATAATATAAACTAAAGTGCAATATGGGGTGTCTAGGTCACTAACATTGAAAGTGCCTATATTGTGCGACATCCATATCAAACATAGCAATCAACAAACCATTTCACATCACTCGTTATTCTTCTGGATATATGGCAACTCATATGTTCACATCCTACAACCAAAGACTACATCCTCATTGCAGTTTCTTTCATGCTCGAACCTAGGCCATACTGTATGGATAAGATACCAGATCCATGTCCTACAAGTCCAAGGAAGATCACCATCCTAAGATCTTGAGTCACGTTCTACGACGAGCATCCTCACAAATCCTTTCTTTATAATCACACATTGAAACCTTCGAGTTACCATCGATCCCTTTAGCACACGTCCAGTAGAACATCCTACATCCAACTCTACAAGTTACCATCGTCAAACTTACCTTCTTGGATCATCATCACAACGCCCATCCTCGAGTTGTTACCATTTGAAACTTCTCTAGACTACCAACGAAGTCCTAGAACTCCATCGTATTAGTTCCGAAGTAACTGTTCTACTTACTTACATCATCTTTGAAGTAGAACCCTCGTCATTCCAATGCGAATCAACATCATTTGTCAATATCTTTGTATTGACCTATCATGGCCATCTCACTCGAGCCAGCGCCAAACCAACACATGCTCACTTGGGCATGCTTCCCCCATGCACCCCTACAATATCACCCATATTGAAGGGTCAATATCGACCCATATGAGTCTGATCCGACCCATCTAGTTATGTACTTTAGCCAAAATTTGTCCAAGTGCAAACCCCTTCCTCTCTTCCTAGATCTTCCCGGAGTTATTCCCACATTCCTATTTCCATGGCTTGAAGTTTCATCTACTCTAACTCCAAGCGAGTCAGTAGTGAATCCATATTGAGTCTCCCATACTCTAGCCTGAAGCCCCCATCACCAAAGGCGAAAGTTCGCACCATGCTCCTTTGAAGTAGACTTCAGTCCTTCCTCCATCCCACACAAGTGCATAGTTGCACTTTATACCCCAAAATATCGGTCGATACTGACTCATGTGGATCTATCGATCCATATAACTTAGCCCAATTTTTGTCTGGTTTACTACATTACTTTATGTGAGGACTCCTGATCGGCATCAGTACTTCTCCAGCAACTCTAATTACACACTATCTATTTTGTTCCATCGATTAGAGTATCCATCATTTGTGTGATCGACCTTGGATAACCCATCTTTCTGGCTACTCCATATGCACAAGACTCCGTTCTTATGGATCTTCCTAACTCTAAATTGCCTTTGACCAATTTTCTCAACCAAATAAACATACAAACATACATATCCAAGCAATACCTACATACATCACAAACAAAATATTCATATCAATAATTTCAAATATAACAGGAAATCAACTTAGATCCGACCAATTTTATAAAACATAGTACCTATAGGAAGATATGCATAAAATCCACCAAAAATTTATCTTTAAACATTTGAATTCATTTTTCTCAATTGAAGTAAACTTAGATATACCAAAAGTCATATTTTTATCTTTGAATATATTTTAAAAACATTATTTATTACCATGTCAACAAATATAGTAAAGTGAGGGATAGAGATTACTCACCTAATTAAAGAATCAACCCAAAAAATCACCAAATAAATGTAGACCTGATCCAAACAGCGGTTGCGCCATTCCAAATCTCCAATTCCCTAAATCCTCTAGATCTTCTTTTTAAATCTCACTTTAGTCACTCAATAGGTTAACTAAATTAAAGAAATGATGGGTTAGGATCTATTTTGGATTATTGGAGGTTAGGAGAAAATTTTAATAAAGAGAAATGATTAGTGGCTGCTAATGGAGGCCTTATTAACCCTGATCCCAAATTAGGTTAACCGGCCATACTAATCACCACTCAATTACCCGCTAAATCTGCCTAAAGTCAGTGCAAACTTCAAATAAGTATATCTCCTAAATTGAAAGTCCAAAAATCTCTTATGATCACTCTAGGAAACCATCATATCATTTAGATGGAAATGGTCTTAGACCTTAATTCCGCTTTTATCAAAATTATATGCCTAACAAGATTTTCAAGGTCAAAATTGTCCTAAAAATTCTAAGGGTGTAAGATGACACCAACTATCATTACCTAAAGCTATAGCCTTACAAGTCCCAATCTAGATAAAAAAATTAATTATCCTTTGATATGTAAAATATAGGTCATTACAATCTACGATAAGTTCATAGAATATAAAACGGAAGTAGAAAACATAACTTGTAGAAGAAATAAAAGAATTAAATTTGATTGAATAGGTGAGTGTGTTGGAAAAGAGTTCCAAATGTACCTGAAAATAAATAAGAATCAATCTCTAATGTCAATCCTTCCTATGGTACATAATGATGTATAAGAAGGAGTAATTAACTTTGTTGGACAAAGTATGATGGATTATGGTGAAATTGTGTTAACTTCTTTCTGTAAGGATGAATACCTAAAAGTAAGTACATATGTTAAATTTAATTTCATCTGAAGCATAGTTTATTGGATCATATTCATATAAGATATGATTTGATAAGAACCCCAATCTTAAATAGTTTAAGATGTGTAGTTGTCTAGTTTATGTTATGAACATAAGTTGTGTAAACTTAAAATTAAATTAGTTTTATACAAATATAAAAGGCAGCTCATAAAATGTTTATGGATGCCTATTCTGCCTTACTAAGAACCAACTGTTGTTTTAATAAGCATCACCTTCACGTTGAAGGAATTTCTTTTAGATATTAGTGGTAGTATAATGGACTTGGATATTATCCAAAGACTCGATCATAGAAACTGATTACATAAGGTGAGATAAAATTAATAAGGCCTAAAACAGATGCACGACATATTATAATATCTAATATTTATTCTTGTACATTAAAGAGAAACTATGTATTTCTCGTCAATGTCGAGGAAAAGAATTATTAGCAGTAACTATTTCCTCGGTTGTCAATAAGCCATATAGTGTGTACAATTTGACATATGTCACGATGCTTTAATCTGAAATGGATTCACGGTACATTGTCAAAATATGATTTTGATAGTTGTACCTGAAGGAATATGATCCATCGTCTGAAAGTGTATCCCTAAGAAGAGCAATGCATTTGAAAGTAATATAAAGTAGTATTAATAGGAAATCACTTCATCGATTTCAAATGTTGAAATTATTGATGTAATTTTGATAGTCAACATGCTCAAAACCATTTGGATTCCACATGCAATTATCATACAATTTAATATTGGGTTTTGGCATTTGATGTTGAAACAATACTTTGATACAATAATTTAGAAAAGACCGTTTGCACATAACAACGAAAATGTCTTGAAGTTAGTGGGAGCGATAACATTATTTGTATGTTTTGGATATGATCTGAAAGCAAATACAATAATGGCATGCGATAAGCATAAGACGTAAACAAATATTTTGACAGAGGAATCAAATAGTTTGGCGTTTAGTTAAAATGCAAAGAAAGCATGTGTCCTATAAGAAGGAACATTAAAGGTATTAAAATATTTCTTAACCTATAAGTAAACAATAAACTTATAATTATCAACGAAGTAACTGTGGTAAGACCATTTTAGTTTGGTTGTTTAATCCTCGACATTTGATTAGGAAATGAAATCTTTTATAATGAGTATAAAAGGATGTTAGAACAGTCCGATATGATATACATAGACATCACATTAAGATGTTTAATACAGAGTGTATGAGGTGGATCCCTTATGCATTAGCAATAGGAATTATCACATATACTATGTAGTATATTGTATCACATTCATTTATGTACCTGGTAAACTGAGCGAATATCAACTCCAATTTAGATCAATAAATGGTGGTTAAGACTATTCTCGATTATTTACAAAATACTAGAGAAATGTTTGTAGTAACAAACTCCTTATGAAGGGGCATTCAGACTCAAACTCCATAAGTGATATTGAGTATAATATGTTAATCCTCAATTTATGTTCAATCTGAGTTAAGGAGCTTTAAGTTAGAATTGTTTCAGATGCAAGATTATTGTTGATTCAACCCATATGCTAGTACATGGCCTTGAATAACGCTGTAGCAAGAGCTGTATGTATATATAAAGCATGAATGTATAACTGGGCTAGGGGTGATTTTAAATGTTGATAATCCCATGACTGTGTTTTATGAAAACAACGTTATGACGAGGATCATAAAAGAATCTAGAGCCCACTAGAAGTTGAGCAATATATTTTAAAAAGTTACACATGATAAAGATAGTTTATCAACATCGGAGAGAGTTGAGTAGATAATCAAGGCAATATAGCATATCCATTCATGAAGGGACTGGCTTGATTGGTTATGAGCAACCTAATCAAAGGGATGGGATTGAGTCCTATAATTGTCTCCAAGTGCAAGTTGGAACTGAGAGAGTTAAGGGTATGTCCTATGGGCAATTCTATAGTTTATTGTAAATTATTAACTCTGCAATAAAATACCTTTAGAAATAAAAGATTTTTGTTTTCTATTTTATACTTCTTATTGATATATTAAGTAATTAACTTAAGTACATTAAAATAGAAAATCCTTAAATGATTTGTTATGTGATAATAACTATAAGGATTTGTAATCATGAGAAAATTATCATAATATAAAATAACATATTATTTTAAATATTACTGGTTAATATGTTTTGAAAAAGGATACGATGCATCCGTTAAGACTAGAAAGTATAACGCTCTCTAAATGTTGGGCAGTGTATTACTTATGCCTGTTGGGTGCTACATGGGATTATGTATTCATAGTATTGGATAGCTATGGATTGACTCTTTCAAAACTTTTCTGATGACTGATAACAACTAGGTCAAATAGGAAACTTCAGGATAACTTCGTTCCAATGTTCCCTCGACTCATGAATATTGTTTCGATGTGAATACTGCACTTTAATTGTAGTTAAATAATGGCATGGTAGTTTATCGAGCAAGTATAGTTGGGTTGAGTTGAAGCATTGGAAGTGAAGCACTATTCAATAGAGAATTTTCCTCCTCGGTTGTATAAGGTTGGTATCACGGTCAACTATAGTCAACTCAAAGTCAAAGACTTTGTTTTTGGACTTACCAACTTAAATGTGGATAATATTAGAATTTTTACTAATACCAAATTCCATATATTCTAAAGTGATATAGTTTTGACGAAGAGAACTTGTGTAATCGTTCTGTACCGCTTAAGAAAATGTGAAATTGGATATTACCCAAAAAAAATCTGTAAACGATGAATTCGGCCAAACTACCACCACTGGCTAAGATGATATGTGAAAGATAATATTTAAATTGTTCAAAATTAATCGCTAACTGAATTCATAGCTCCGAGTCTTACAATCGTATATATGGATTATCCAAAAAACCAAATGATTTAATTAGTTTACAAAATGTTTTAATTGATTAAATTAATTAATATTTGAGAATATTAATTATTATTAATTTATTTGATGTTTTGAATGTTGTTGTAATTAGTTGAATGCAAGTATGAAAGTTATATTTACACATATCCATATACGATATCATTATACTTTTAAACATGGTTTAAATAAGAAATAATTACTTGAAGGGTTTTAAAAAGTATGCACCATATATGGCCGGCCATTGATGGAAAAGATAAGGGTGGATTGATTGAGAAATTAGGAAGGACTAATTAGGGAAGTTTTAACTAAAATAATTGGAGATGTTTCCTTCTTTCAATTAAAACAAATCCATTAATTTTAATTCATTCGTTCATTTTTCTTTTTTCCTCTTTCGTCCAAGCCATGGGCGAAAATTTCTTCATCATTCTTCAAAAAAATTCAACTCTAAATCAAATCAGAACATCAAATAAAATAAACTACTAGATAGTCCATTCGTCCTATGCAAAGATTAGGTGTTGATATTCAAAAATCTAACGAAGATTCATAGATCAAGGTGTCACATATTGACTAGTAAGGCTGTAAAAATTAAACCCAACCCTTTAATCTAACCATTTTAACCCGATTTTTAATAGGGTTGGGTCAGGCCTATTCAATTGTTCTAAAATTAGGTCAAAACCCATTACCCACTAAAAATAATAATATGACCCTATTTACCCTCTACCCATTAATAAACCTAATTCCTTAAATTTGATTTCTCGTTTCTGCATCAGGCGACCCTCTCTTCCTCTAAATTTCCTTCGCTCTGTATCTAACTTCTTCAAAATCTTGGTTGATTCAGACTTCAAAATTGGAACCTCGATTTAAATCCTTCGCTCTCACTCTAGTGTTCCCGTGCTTGATAGTGAATCGTTTGCAGTAAGGATATTGGTATACTTTTATACTCTACCTTTTAATTTGCAGTAAAAATCTTACTCCGTTTGTGTTTTATTTTAAAATCTGGCATGTTGAATTTATAATATGGGTAATCCTGTGCAATTTCAAAATTCCACCTATTGTTTACTCTTGAATTTTGCGCATATGATGTTATAATAGTACAAATCATGAAATCTACATTTCATGGTTGCATCCTTTTGATAATGTGAAATTTCTTTCTGAAAGAACAATGTGCCAATTTCGATAAATTGAAAAGGATTTGAGTTATTATTATAGTTTAATTGCATAGTTAATTCCACTTTCGACCGAAGTGTGATTATAAAATCGAGGAAGTTTACTAAACTGTTATTAAGCTTTAAAAAGAACAAAATTCACTTTCCATCTCATCAAACTGCTACCATAACACTAAATTACTATAGACAATTTCATTTTCTTTTATATTTTATTCAATCTTCAACTAAATCCAATAAATATTAAAGGAAATGTCAAAGATAAAAAACAAATGTAATTATGAAAGAATTTAATATGAATCAAAATGAAGAACGAAAATATAAACAGTTCAATATTTTCATTCATTTTGCATCTATTTGAAAAGTAATGCATAGTTTTGCAAATATTTGCCAACGTTTCTTCAAATATTTACAAAGTGTTTCTGAAATAGTAAAACTTATTTACTTCATGAATAAAAATATGATATTACTTGCCAACTTATTTTCGTTCTAGTAAAAGCGGTTACTAGAAAATAAGTAGTAAAATCATATATGATATTTATCATTGCAAGTTTTTATCTTCAAATTTGCAGTGTTTGCAACCTATAAAATACACTTAAAGATCTACGAGCACCATGGAGTATATTTTTGTTGCACCTAAAACCTAAATTGACATTAAAAAGGTTTCATAAACAAACTTTGTTTGAATAAACAATGTTCTGCAAAAGGCTATGAAGATATATGGATGCTTTGCTAAATGTATGAAAAGTATCGTATAATTAAAAACTTAGTCTGTTACTTACAACATTGGATTCATCTTCATGTCAGTAGAGGGACATGAAATGGAGATGAAAAATCAAGAAGAAAGTCAAATAGGATTTCTGAAAAGGTCATTTCTTGCATTTAGCGTGTTATAGGTATTAAAAATAATAACTTGTACGAGTTATCCAAGGAACAAAACACAAAAATCAATGTATATCTAAGCACTATCTAGGCAACGTTTTTACCATTTCTTATTGTAAATTGAAATAGTTTAATGGGTTGTCATACTTTTGGAATCTTTTTTAATTAATCTTGGTCTAAAGAAAATGCTGCCAACCAATTTCTTTGTTTTTTGATAATGACTCTTAACAATCTAGGCAATAGTTTTTTATCGGCGTGGAATAAAAAGTAGTAAAGCAACATTTGCAGAATGCCCCTTAACCTTTTATGTGTATGATGATCATTGCCCAACTTAATATTTTTTGTATGTCGTGATAATAAAAACTTAAAGACTTTTGCATATTTTTTGTCGAATATAAATATTGGTGAACATGATAGTCAAACAAGAGGTATGGTAGAATTGGAAGTTGATCTTGATTTGGTCGGTAGTTCCGTAGAAATTAAATGAAAAGGAAATACCTATTCTGATGTTTGGAAATATTTTGGAAAGAATGAAATTGTTACTGGCAAAAAACATACACGTCTTTGCAAAAAATGTAAAAGGGAATATATATGTGGTGATAATTACGGGATAAACAATTTGAGAAGACATGTTAAGAAATGCCACGGTAAAAATGCAGAAGACATCAATAAAGGAAACTTTAGTCAAACGAAGTATAGAGATTTCATGACTAAAGCAATTAACTAACATAACTTACCGTTTAATTTTGTGTAATATGAAAGCATTCGCAAATTGGTTTCTCATTTAAATGTTGAAGTGGTACATTTATCTAGAAACACTTCGCATTCAGATGTTATAGAATAAGAATGAGAAAGTAAAACTTAAAGTTGTTTTAGATTCATGTAGTGGAGGAGTGAGTATAACTTCTGATTTGTGGACTTCAATCAATACGGATGGATCCATTACTTTGATTGCACATTCTGTTGATAATGAATGGAATTTGCAAAAAAGATTACTTAGTTTTTGTTTGTTGCCACCTCCTCATTCTGGGTCAGCCATATTTGAAAAGACATCAAGTTTGTTACTTAGTTGGGGAATAGTTGATAAAATATTTTAATGTGCATTGGATAACACATATGCTAATGATAAGTTCATTGAATTATTAGGATCACATCTCAACTATAGAAGATCGTTGGTTGCGGATAGCCAAAATTACATGTTAGATGTGCCACACATATATTGAATTTGATAACTCAGAATAGTTTAAAATCAATTACTATTTGTTTGAGCAACATACGAGAAAGCATAAAATATATTAGGGGCTCTCAATCTAGGGGAAAAAGACTTTGTAGAATGCATATATATTCTTTCTTTGGATAAAACTAAGAAGGGATTATGTCGGGATGTTCCCACAAGATGGAACTCCACATTTATTATGCTTAAAAGTGCAATACATTATGAACAAGCTGTTATCCTGCCTTTTGGCAAGGCCGAGATACCAAGGGACTGACTAAAAACCAGGAGTCACTCGTCATGGATATCGATGAATTTTGTCTGAGTCCGGATCGAGCCACGATTAGCAAGACATAACAAGCAAAGCCAGGGAAGCCAACGTTCCAAGTTTCAAGTCAATCCGAGTTCGTATACTCAAGATATGATCGATGCAAAATGAAGGAGATCCCCCCTAATTCGAATCCATAGGTGAAACCTATGTTCGAATCCATCAACGTATGTTCTCTCGAATCCATCGAACCATCCTTCTTCGAACCCATCCAGCGACCTCCTGTTCGTATCGATCGGCTGAAGGCCATCAAGATCGATATGAATGAAGCTGTCCATCGAACCCATAAAACAACAATGTGCTCGTATCCACCAGAGCGCCTCACTTCGAATCCAGGGGTAATAGTATGCTCGAATCCATCCTAACACAACAGCTTCGTATCGATCAACCACAGCGTGTCACGATCGATACGGCGAAACTCCTGTTCGAATCCACCTGGGAATGAAGCCTTCGAATCCATCGAGTCAAAGCGGCGAAGTCTCCGGGACAACTCGATCAAATAGGCGAATAAAGCGGATCAAAGCAAAAGTTTCGCTCTACGTCATCACAAAGTCATATGCCCTGATCGATTCGGAGTGATCGATTCGAACATACCAGCCTGCCAAGAAACGCCAATTCGAATTGATCATAACTCGAGATCTATAAGTCCAAATGCTATGAAATTTTCACAGAAGCTTATGCACATGTTGGAGAATGTCCACACCAAATTTCAGCTCGATTGGATGTTTTCTTGATCGATTCGAATGGACTTCGAATCGATCCCAAAGTGGGCCCGGATTTCCTGAAAGCGGGCATGTGGGCCCCCTCACGTGCCAGAAGTGGTCTCCCGAAATTTAGGCGAAATATCAGCCTCCCACACCTATAAATAGAGCCCATGGTCATTCAGAAGAGGGGTCAGATAATTTTAAGAGCTAAAGAGCGCCCAGACTCTGCCAGATTTACTCCAAATCACCACCGCTGCTTTAGATTCAGACTTAGCTCATAAAATCAGTTGTACTACATTATAAGAAATTGTAATCTTCAAGTATATAGCAATAAAATCATAAAACTTCATAGTGGACGTAGGCAAAACGCCGAACCACTCTAAATCGCTGTCTTCTGTGCAATTTATTTTCTGTTATTTGGAGTTTTTGTTAGATAATCCTCAGTTTTAATTTTCTTTCTTCACTTTTATCTCTTCAAAAACTTCCGAAGAGTGTTGTGCCCATTTTTGGTACAAACAAATGTTATCCTGCCTTTTGGCAAGGCCAAGATACCAAGGGATTGACTAAAAACCAGGAGTCACTCGTCATGGATATCGATGAATTTTATCCGAGTCCGGATCGAGCCACGATTAGCAAGACATAACAAGCAAAGCCAGGGAAGCCAAAGTTCCAAGTTTCAAGTCAATCCGAGTTCGTATACTCAAGATATGATCGATGCAAAATGAAGGAGATCCCCCCTAATTCGAATCCATAGGTGAAACCTATGTTCGAATCCATCAACGTCTGTTCTCTCGAATCCATCAAACCATCCCTCTTCGAACCCATCCAGCAACCTCCTGTTCGTATCGATTGGCTGAAGGCCATTAAGATCGATACGAATGAAGCTGTGCACCGAACCCATAAAACAACAATGTGCTCGTATCCACCAGAGCGCCTCACTTCGAATCCAGGGGTAATAGTATGCTCGAATCCATCCTAACACAACAGCTTCGTATCGATCAACCATACCGTGTCACGATCGATACGGCGAAACTCCTGTTCGAATCCACCTGGGAATGAAGCCTTCGAATCCATCGAGTCAAAGCGGCGAAGTCTCCAGGACAACTCGATCAAATAGGCGAATAAAGCGGATCAAAGCTAAAGTTTCGCTCCACGTCATCACAAAGTCATATGCCTTGATCGATTCGGAGTGATCGATTCGATCATATCGATTCGAACGTACCAGCCTGCCAAGAAACGCCAATTCGAATCGATCATAACTCGAGATCTATAAGTCCAAATGCTATAAAATTTTCATAGAAGCTTATGCACATGTTGGAGAATGTCCACACCAAATTTCAGCTCGATTGGATGTTTTCTTGATCGATTCGAATGGACTTCGAATCGATCCCAAAGTGGGCCCGGATTTCCTGAAAGCGGGCATGTGGGCCCCCTCACGTGCCAGAAGTGGTCTCCCGAAGTTTAGGCGAAATATCAGCCTTCCACACCTATAAATAGAGCCCCTGGTCATTCAGAAAAGGGGTCGGACAATTTTAAGAGCTAAAGAGCACCCAGACTCTGCCAGATTTACTCCAAATCACCACCGCTGCTTTAGATTCAGACTTAGCTCATAAAATCAGTTGTACTACATTATAAGAAATTGTAATCTTCAAGTATTAAGCAATAAAATCATAAAACTTCATAGTGGACGTAGGCAAAACGCATAACCACTCTAAATCGCTGTCTTTTATGCAATTTATTTTCTGTTATTTGGAGTTTTTGTTAGATAATCATCAGTTTTAATTTTCTTTCTTCACTTTTATCTCTTCAAAAACTTCCGAAGAGTGTTGTGCCCATTTTTGGTACAAACACAAGCTCTCTAGCAGTTGAAACATGTGGATTTTTTTTGGAAAAAAGGTACTTTATAAAATAACAAAGGTGCATATACTTCCATGATATGCCTCGTTAAGACCTTACAATCCCCCTAACCTAAATGGGTACCTTGTAAGGAAAAAGAGTACATATCATGTCCATATATTAACAATACAACTATCAGAAATCTAGAGACCTATTTGTCAAATAGATGGAGGAGTAAACAAAGATAGACACACTCAAAACCATCTATACGAACAACCAGGGGCTTGAAAACCAAAAAAAATAACAAATAAAAAATCAAAAGAGTACATATCATGTCCATATATTAACATTACAACATGTGGATTTTATTTATACTTATTGTCTATCATTTGAAGAATAGGAGAAAGCAAAGAAGATCACATGATTTTAAAAAGTTTTCCATAATACCATATGCTTATTTTCAGGAACAAATTATCCAATCGCTAATTTGTTCTTTCCAAAAATTTTCATGGTTCATTTAACATTAAAAAGGACTTTAGATGGTGATGATTTTATGTCTTCCATGGCACGCTATATATTTAAAAATTTTGATAAATATTGGAAGGAGTTTAGTGTGTTTCTTTCTATTGCTTGTATTTTCGATCCAAGTTACATAGTAAATTTTGCCCAATTTTTTTATGAAAAAGTATATGGAAATAATTTAGAATTCGAGAAGGTAAAAAGAAAATTCGAAGAGTTGTTTTTCAAAAATTCAAAGGAAGTGCAAGAAGAGTCGCCTATTATAATAAATGCTACAAAAGACATGGAATCACCATGTTCATTTACGGGTTCTTATTCACAAGAACGTGAAGATATGTTGGAACAATTTGATTCTTATTAAGATTTAGAATTTGTTGGCAATTCTACTAGATCGGAACTTTATTCATATTTAAATGATATGTTGGTTAATCTCAAAATAGAGTTTGATGTACTCTCATTATGGAAATCACAATAATATCAATATCTAATTTTATCCCTTATGGCAAAAGATATCTTGGATGTACCAGTAAATACCATGGCTTTAGAAAGTGCTTTTAGCATTGGTGGTAGAGTACTTGATGACTACCATAGTTCACTAAAAGAAGACGTCATCGAATCATTGTTATGTATAAGAGATTGGTTGTATGGTGGTACGATTGTGCAAAGAATCGAGGATCTTATCGAAGATATTACAAAGTTCCATTCTAAAGAAGAAGAGACAAATCCATAGTGTCAGGTATGATCTAAATGCTTTCTTTACTTTCACTTACAAAACTGAAGTTATTTCTAATCTTGCTTTAATGTTGGAATAACTCAAACTTTATAGCTTAACAGAGTAATTAAAAGCTGCTGGTGAATGGACGTTCTGAAGTGGATTCTTAACCTCATTGTACCTGTTTCGTTTTCTTATAGGTTATAAACCTTTTGTTTTACACTATAATATTATGTCAGGTATGTATTTCACTGTTAAATTGAAAAAATCATAGTATCAGTTTACCATCTTTAAAAATAGGGAAAAATACTTCTATGTCCACTAAATTGAAAACTAAATCTATAGGTAGCATATGTAATAAGAAAACATATTTGAAATTTTTTCTCATTCAATTGATATATACAAGCTTATATGTGATATCAAAAGCCACATTCAACGAAGGACCGAATACTTTTGTGTTCATATTCTACAGAAAAGAAGTAGCTGTCATCTATGAAAGGTATTATTGTTAAATACAAATTCTGATCTTCTCCTTCTTTTTAGAAAGTTTAACATGTGCTAATACATAGTTCATATATGTAGGAAAATGCTCCAACAATTACACTTATGGTACTATTCAAAATGTTCATGCTTTCACTTCTTGGGTATGACTTCCTTTTTTCAACAAGTCAATATACATTGTAAGCGGTTATTTCCTCATTTATAAGGAATTTCAGACTTGATTCCACTTGCCATTAGGGTGACAAACCCGGACCTATGTAGTTAAAGCGCTTAGCGGTTCTATAGCAGTAGAGGTGCAAAAAGTTATAGCGGTGATATAGCAGAATACAACAGAGGTGCAGAAAGCTTTATTGACCAAAAATTAAACTTAATTTATTCTCATTCTCACACCAGTTGTGTAGTAATAAGAAATATTGTTTAACCTTATATAATAAAATGAAAGAATATTTCGATTTATGCAATCGAAATTTGGTGACTACAATAGATTTCAAGCTTATATTAAGTACTTATGCCTTAAATTAGGTCTTTACCCTAACTTTATTTATTTGGTTTAAAAGAAACTTGTCAAATCCACCTTTTTATATTAATATTGCTAAAACGGGTGCTAAAATGTCTTGATTTAGTGGGTGTAGCAGAACATAGCGAGCTTAAAGTTGATCTACTGTTTAGTAGCGTTAAATTGATAGCGGTTGAAGAGCGTTGTATGCTACAACGGGGATTTTTCGCGGCTTTAGCGGGGCTTTAACTGCACAGACGTGGATGGATGAATGCTTTTCATAAAAAACTCGCTTTCTATCATACCGACCACAATGCCTATGAACAAAGTCATTTTAAAATAGATGATCACTATTTCAAAAAGGTAAAATTTGTAAATAGTGTATAATTGTAACACACTTCTAGAAAATGAACTAAGAAAGCATATTGTAATGACCCAAAATTTATATTAATTAAAATTTGGATATTTAATTGATTTTAAATATTAATAAGTGAAATTAATAAGTCGAGTAATTTAAAATTCGAATAACTGGATTTAATTTGATAATTAAATCGATAATTTAATAGTGAAATTCCAGAAATAATTGAAATCTGGATTAAATGTGTATGAAAATGATTTATAAAGTTATATTAAATCATATTGAAGTTATAGTGATGTTATAGAACTTTTAAAATCAAATTAAAAGTTAATCTGTGAAAATTGAATATTTTAATATTTAATCGACTAGTGAAATTAGCCAATTTTCGAACCGTCTCAGAATTGAGCGAAACTAGTTCCATTGGATCCATAATAGTTTGTTATTATCGGATTTCAATTTTCGTAGCAATCGGAGTTGTCGTTTGACTGTGGCAGCTCGAAACGCATCGAAATTGTTTTAATATTAATTTGGCGAGTTAAAATAGTCATTTTTCAAAAAGTCTCGGATTTCGACGAAACCAGTTTCATCGGATCCGTAATGAGATATTATTGTATGGTTTCAAATTTCAAGTCAATCGGATGTACCGTTTGTCCGGGGCAAGCCAAAACGCATCGAAATCGGTTTAATTTAAAATCGATCGTTTAATTCCGTAACTCGCACAGATGACCGAATTTGCTCCCAAAACACATTCCATTGTGTCCGGAATGCGGGGTAAACCTTAGAAACGTCAGCCGGCACGTTCGATTTGGAGTTCGGAAAATTTCGAGTGAATAGTATTTTTGGAAATTTCTATAAAAGCCCATCCTTTTTCACAATTTTCAACAAAAGAAAACGAGCCTAGGGTTTCAATTCAGGGCCGCCACCCTATATTCGAATGGCCAGAAAACACCGAGCTTTGTCCTCAATTATCCCTCAATCCATACAATATTTCATGAAGTTGTCAATTAGCAATTTGAAGAGCTCGTCAAGCTCTTTAAAATCAACGGTGATGATCGGCAATCACGGAGTGGATCGATGGCAATTCGTTCTCAAAGGCGGCGGGTTCGAGCACGTTTCACGTGCAAGATAGGCGACCGAGCTTGCCTATGCTCCGGTCGTGGGTGGAGTACGAGTGGCCGAGGTGAATGGCAGTATTCGATCGACTTGAAAATGATGGGGAAGGTCGCGTCATTTAGGGTATATAGGCGGCATGGGTTCGTTTCTCGTTCGAACGAACTGGAAAGGAAGAACGCGTGCATGTGGGGAAGGGAATTCATGGCCCTGATTTCGTAATGCAAGATCTAGCGGCCGCGATTTTGAGTAGGGTTTAAAATATATAGAAGGAATTTGTAATTTAATTTTATTATAATTCGTTAAACTTTGTAATAGTGTATCTCTTTCATACGAGATCGAAAAATTACGAAACAAGCGGCGTTGGCTTCGTTTTGTCGAGCACTACGCTATGAAACTAGATTGGAAGCAATTAGAGTCAGTGAAAATTTTGAGTGAAATTAAACGTCCGTTTAATTTTATTCGAAATAAAAAGCTGGAACGGAATTGAAATCAAGGTGAGAACTCCTCACTCAATCGAATGTTTTGTTTCGATTTAAATTTTAAATAGTTAGATTTAAAATTGCTTGATTGTGTGATTGGATGATAAATTGTTATCTGTATTGTTGAAATAGACATTATACGCCGTTATTAAGCGGATGTTATTTATTAAAAACATATACCGCGAATATTCCAATGTTTAGTGGAATTGGTATTATATATGTATATAGCAATATATATATATATATATTGGAATATGTATATATTGGAGTTGATTTCCCGCATTGTATAGCGGATGAGACCCTATTGCGCCGCATAATAGCGGATAATATTTATGAAACCCATATACCGCGATAATTCCGTACTGGAGCGGAATTGGTATTATGCTAACATCTGTGGATGCAGGGAAACAGGTTGGAGGGATCCAACTGGATTCCTCACCGTATTGATTTATTTACAGATATTGTGATATTTGTTGATTATCATATGATGTTATATGATGTTTGATTGTCGTGATTTATGATGGGTGCTGTTGCATCATCGGATCCATTTTTGAAGTTTAAAAATAACGATTTGATTTTAAAAGGATTTTAAAAGTGATTTTTGAAAGTATACGTTTTATTAAATTTTTAAACCGATTCATTCTAATAAATAAACATTATAATTTTTATGTAATTAAAATTAGGATGTTTGTGAAAATATAATAAGAATGTGGTTTTTGAAATATATGTTGATTAAATTGTAATTGGTTTAAATTGAAAATTTTGACTTATTATAAATGGATTATATTTATAGAAGATGTATGAAATTGTTATTTTATAAATAAAAATAAGGAGATTATTTAGGAGTTCTATAAATGTTAAAATGAACTTATAAATGGATTTTATAAGTAAGTAATATTAATAGATATACGATTTGTGAAGTTATAAAATGAAGGATTTTGAAACTAAATGAATTATAAGTTATCAACTTATGATTTGGATTTTTGTTATATAAATGAGTCAAATGGAATTGTTTAAATAAGGGATTTCATAACTTGAAATTGTTATAAAATATAAAATTGTGATTTATAAACGTTGTTTATAAATCCGAAATCACTTATTTTGATAAGTGAATTGTAGAAGTTAATTAAAGGAAGTATATTCACGATTTTGGACAGTGGATAATCCTTTAAATAAAATGTGTAGAAATGTTGAAATTGGTTAATGAAGTATATTCACGATTTTGGACAGTGAATATATTATTAAATTAAATGGATATGTTTTGGAGAAGTGATATTACGAAATGAAGTAATTGTTTTAAAAGATGTTTAAAACGTGTTAAGTATCGAAAACATAGATTTCAACTTTTATTGTTGAAATAGACGTTTCGAGGAATAAGGAAATAGTGGACTATAACACTGTTGTTATAGTAAATGGTTTCCGAAAGGAAATGTTTTATATAGTATTGGGATTTATATATCTATCTAAATTTCGAATCCTTATACTAGTGATTTTGGGTCGTCGTAACGATGTTTTACGTAACATTCGTTTTGACTCAAATAAAATTTGTGAAAGAAAATGATTTCCTTAAAGAATAAATATATACTTAATTTTGATTTAAGTATATTGAATATTTTCAAATGTTGAAAATAAATGGATTTGTGAATTACCTATTATTAAATAGGTATGGAAATGTTTTTCCAATATGAAGTGAAATGTTTTGAGATTTTATCTTCAAAGATAAATTGAAAAGTGGAAATTGATTTGAAATTATTTTCAAATAATTGAAGTGTGGAAATTATATATCTTGTAAAGATATTTTTGAAAGATAAATAATTTGGAAAATTATTTGGAATTTGATGATGTTGCGCATCTTTATTGATAGTTAAATAACCGACTATCAATAATTACCTTGAATGGGTATTTATTGTGATTTGCTTGAATTTGAATGCCACGCTTATTTTTGAACAAGCGCTCACTATTCGGGTTAGCCGAGAAAGGACCTTTGTGTCGTATAACCCATTCCGAATTTGTGATACGATGATATGGATCGTATTGAAGACCGGTGGTGAAGACCGGGTATTTGTGAAAACGATAGGATGACCTATCGATTGTCTCTACACCGTTAGCTACGGTATTGAGATTTCCTTTGTGATGGGAAGTTTTATCGGGATTGTGAATATCCGGATGGCAAGGGCTTCTTTGGAAGTGCCTTCGGTTCTATTCGAACCCGGAACAGACTTGTATGGTTACGTGTCTGACATTACGTTTTGAGATGTAAAGCTGATTTCTTTCAAATACATTTCTGTTGGTGGCGGAGAATTTATTCTCTTAGCTTAACACCCTTCTTTAAGACATACGAGCTCAGAGGTTATGTAGTTAAAGGTTATCAGCGATATATTCCCAATTTGGTAATGTGGCATGCTGAGTGTTGCTGTGAAATGATCATTGTTTGATCATTTGTGATATGATCATTTGTTTGATCATTTATCTTTGTGATCATTACTTTGATCATTTGTTTGACCCAAAGCATAGCTTTTGTATAAAGCGTAGCTTTGTGGACGAGACTTCGTCAGGGCCTCAACAACCCGGAAATGGTCGAAACAGGAATGTTGCGGCAAGGTTATGAGGGTCGCGCCCTTTAGGGTATGTCATTTCCTTCTGGAAAGGGGTGGTATCATGGTATGGAGCCCAGATACTTACTCATGTGGACACACCTTATTTATTATGTGTGATGATGTTACCGAGCGCTCGGATAAAGGTCCCAAAGGACCGGGTGATGACATATTCGTGAGTTACCTAGTTACAGGGGTAACCCGGCCTTGTTTGGCAGAGAGCAGTTTGTCTCTAGGGACGTCCAGCCAGAGGCGATCCCATTCGGCAGTAGGAAAGGAAGTTCCTTAGCCTGACCATTTGTTGGAAAATCCATCTTCCAATACGAACCTTGTACGGTTTTAATTGTAGAACCTGCTATTTAACATAGCAGCTATAGCATGCATAATATAATGGTACCTATGCTGGCTAAGATTAATATTGTATTTTCGAAAGAAGTTTACACTATGCACTAGTAATAATATCAAAAATGATTTGTTTTGCATAGTAAGCATTTTTGACTATCATAAGAAGAAATCTCCTCCAAGTCTGCGATTGCATTGTGTGTGTGGTGGGAGGTCTTATGGTAGTTTCATTTTCCAAAAGCATTGCGGGTTTCAATGTTAAAATTCTATTGTTGTTGATTTAAAGATAAACTGTTTTAGTTCTCACACCAGTCACCATGACTGACCTGGAGTTTATTGTTCCTTCCTAAACTCTAGGTGCCCATCATTTTCCACACGGGCAGTCTAGAGTTAGGTTATCAGGTTATTCTGGATTTTGGATGCTGTGGAGCTCAAGTGGCGAGCTGGATGGCGAGACGTATCATCTATACTATGTATTATTCCGCTATGTATTCTGTATGAGGACAAGTTTATATAACTGTCCATTGTGTTGTATTGTTGTTGTAAACTCTGATGGTGATGTAATGTATAAAATGATATAGTTCTTTGTTTTAAAGATTATTCATTTATCTATTATATATTGTTTCGCTGCGAATGTGAGATTATGATATTGGTTCTGTTTTTGTGTTTTTGTGTTTTTCTTTTTCTTCTGTTTTCTTCTACCTCTTCTTTTAACCCTAATGGTTCGGTTTTCCGTTCATCTTGAGTAAATAGATGGAGATTAGTGTCTATTCAAGGGGTACGGAAAAGTGGATTATTACACATATAATAGTAGTAAGTAATTGAAACACACAAGTACATGAGCTATATACGAGGTACAATAATACTTCTCATCTCTCGTGTTCTTATAAAACTTTAATCATAGCACTGCTCCTAGATTGCAAGATACTTGAAATCTCCATATATTTTTTATAGTTTTAACCATGATAAAAGAATTTACATGATTCTTTCTATAATGTAAATGTACTACAACATTATTTTTAGCTATTAACATAGCATTGATTTTCTTTTTAAGCCATGATCTTCAAAATTCACTGCGTTTTGGGTTTGAGAGGTTCAGAACTGACATTTCTGTATAAAAATGTCCATATTTGTTATTTCAGGTTTAAAAACTTTGAGATGCTTTGTCTTAACCCTGTCTAGTCATAAAACCCTTCTTAATAATGTATAACATCACAAATAAAATATGTAATAGAGATAAGCAAAAATCGGTTTCAAGGAATGCTTAAGATAGGCTTTCATTTTGCATGTTCTCTAAATTATATTTTCTATTGTATTTGTAGGTGTCGGAAAAAGATATGAAGGTGTATTATGAAATAGAGAAGGTTTTCTTTAGTTTACATATTTTAAGGGTTTATATTTGAGAACGAAATGTAATTTGGTGCATTATTAACATTATTTGATGCTGTTAGTTTTTGCATTATTTTTGTTGTTTGATGTTATTTTTAAGATATTTAGGGTTGTTTTTGTGATAGACGTTGATTTTAGCTTAAACAAACTATTAATGTATGCAGTTAATGCAATTTATATTTGGTTTGTGAAATCTTTTGTATGCTATTTTTGTTATATGCAGTGCAATTTGTAGGTTTCATCTGACATTTTTCCACTTTTTTGTATATTTTACTTTCTTATGTTTTTAAATGTCTAAATGGGTCAAGCGATGTGTGAAAAGGGTTGGGTTATATTGATCATTCTAATAAATGTATTAAATGGGTTGGGACAAAAAATTGACCCGGCCCATTATAACCCGATCCGACCCGTCTGACAGGTCTAGGCTAGATCCATGAGATAAATCTTCTTTTAATATTAATATTTAGTCATATCACTTTATAACGATTATATACATATCATTGGCTGATTGACATCATAACCTAAACAAGTAATTAGATGTATTGATTTAGTTTAATTCATTTGTTTAAAAAAATGTGTGCAAAATTATAATTTCATTTATAAATATGATTCAAAACATACGTAATGATTTTCTAAGGTAATATATAACTTTAATGAGTTAAGTAATATTAATTTGAATCGTTTAAAGACATGAAATACTTTACGTCTAGTTCTAACCTTTATGTATATCTTTTGATTTTAAAATTCCTTTTTATTAAAAAAAATTAATTGCATTAAGTTTGAGTGATATCACTAAATATTATATATATTGTTATATATTTGTATACAAAAGCATATAGAAATATGTGAATCTTAAGTTTATATTAAAACAATTTAAATTAATATGTATGTGTGTGTGTACTTTGAAAATTGAAATTATTTTAAGCTTCATAATTATACATACATACGTAATATATATAATTTTAATTTTGGTAGTTAATTCATTAAGACTATTTTTACATTAATCAAATGTAATCTAGATTTGAATTTTGGATAAAATTTGACAAACCAAATTTAGATTGCTAACTTCAATTTGGATTTTTAAATTTCTATTAGTCAATTTATGTTAAGTTTTGTCTAATCAATCTTTATATCAATATTCATATTTCATAATATTTTATAATCTAACATACACTTTACATATTGATGTATACATATAAATGGCGAATGTATACATGGTAGATATAAATCTAATATCTACACATGCATATAATATATTGACCTTGCGTTGTTTTGTTGTTATATGTTAGGTTAAATATTTTATTATCACGTGTCCTTTTAAGTAATGTTTAGGTATAGTTTTAGCGGAATGTTTGCAAATAGGGAACGTATAATCAATTGTTGATATCACCTTTTTATTTCCTTAATTTTAGATCTTGATACGATTACATTTAGATCTAATAATATGCCCATTCCATTTTCAAACACCTTTCAGAAATATGAATATATTTGATATGTTCATACTTATTCAAATTTTATACTTAACAAACCTAGATTTAATAAATTAATTTAGAAAGTTAAATGAAATTGGATTTTATTTAAATGAACTAGGTTGGATCTAGTAGAACCCAATAGACTTCATATGTCCATTATGATCCAAATAAGGAAACTTTTTGAAATCTATCAATTTCACCCATTGCGAAATAGATCGGGTTAGCCCAAATGGTCTATTTGGTCCAACTAGTAACTTTAGGGCCAACCAATTAAATCTTCCTATCTGATAGGTGTTTAGAAAAGTAGTGTCTAGGCTTGGGGTTGAATAATCAAGTACTCTCTATTTCCTTGCTACCGGCTTGGCTCAATGTGTGGAGTAAGTCTAAGAGGCTGGCTCAATTGTCAAGGACCATATTGATTTAGGCATTGTGCTAATTTTTAAAATTTAGTTTGAAAATCAAATTATATTTTTAGTTTAAGAGTTAAGTTTAAACTAAAAAAGGTAATTTTGTAAAAGTTACAAAATGAATTCAAAATTTTCAAAATTGTCTTGGAAAACAAAATTAATTAATTTTGAAATTTTAATATATTTAATTAAGTAATTAATTAAAAGTTAATTAATCAACACACATATATATATTGATATTGGTATATGTTTGTAACTATAATTATTATAGTTATATATCTATCTTAATTTTTTTAAGATGAATTATATTAAATTATCAAATTAAATTAAACATTTAATTAAATTGTTTACTTAAATAAACGAATTTATTAAATAAAATTAATAAATAAGTTAATTAATATGTATACATATATTGATATATATATAAGAAAACTATAAATGTTACTGTTAATTATTTATTTTAAATAGTTTAAGATAAATAATATGAAATTTTAGAAATTTTATACAAACTAAATTAATTAAATGTAAATTAATTAATAAAATTAAAACTAAATTAGTTAAATATGATTTAATTCAATATGATTTAGACAATAAAATACACATACATATATATTATGTAAGTTAATTAAATTATAAAAGTTATAAATAAATTAAAACTTATATAACTATATATGTATAAACCTAAGTGGAACTGAAATAAACCCAAAATAAATTTTGGAATAAGTACATACGTAAAGTACATGTACCGTGATTTCAGATGTGTCCAACAATGGAATCATGAGAGCATTTTCATAAGAAATACATTATTCTTTAAATTGATATCTCTCAATACATATGCAGATACACACATATAAGTTTATGAACTTAACATATAAGTTGTCCTCTACCATTTATATATTAATAGATTACGTGTATACTCTTTGCTTATTGAGGAAACTCAATCTAGAGATGTTATGTAGTACTATTAATATATTATTAGATGAGGTAAGGTACATGCATGTATTTGTTGAGTAAACTCAAGGTATGTGCATTAAACTTATGTCGTCGCAAAATGGTGGGTAGGAGTGAAACTTCTCTTTCGATTTATTGAGAAAACTCAAGGTCGAGATTTAGACTAGACAAGGACCAAAGGTTAGGAATTATATATCATACAACCGGTAAAGTTTATCCATCGCTTGTGGGCCTATCGTTTATTAAGAAAACTTAAGGTTAGGATCCCAATGCAAGCAATTCCTAACATCCATTAGAGAAATCAAAAGATTTCTATATTTTTATTATGGTTTGGAGAAACATAAAAAATTAGTGGGAGCTTTATTTGAAAAATGAAATGGTGACATTTAACCATTCCAATATCGTAAGAACATATGATATGTAAAGTTAAAATAGTCTACATCGATAAATTGATGCAACTAATATAAATTTATAAATGTTTATTAGTTAAAATGTACAAATGAACTACATTAAGATTGATATAAGAAATAAAGTACACTTGCCAATAAATATTTTGATATGTTGCCACATCGAGACCCGTGCAAGAGCCAATTTATTTAACTATTAAATACATTCATACCTTGGTTATTATGTCTTTATTTGCCCGAAACTGTGTATTGTCATCCATGAGTTTTGAACTCTAAGGAAAAATGAGTAAGTAAACCATAGTGTGAGATGATGTGTACAATAATGAGTATCTTGTCGTGTCAAAAGCAACATAAGCCAAGAACTACTAGACGAACCTAGAAACTCGATCATTGAAATGTCAATTTGATTTGTTTACGTATAGTGTAGCTTATTAGATATCCTTAAATGTTACGGTGATCAAATACACTTTTGCAAAGAGTTCAGTGCGATGTTGTAGTAATTCCTTTGAATAGTTTGACAATTTGGAAGGAAAGCGAATGTACGAGAGTGAATGTAACTTAGGCACAATTGGATGAAGAGAATAAATGGTTACCTCTACATCATGAAGAGACATTGGAACGAGAATTGTATGAATATTAGTAGATACGTAATATGGAATAAGCAATATGATTTCTATTCCAAATGTCAATTTGTATAGAAAATTGTTTTCTATGAGAGTTATTTCTACGAGTTCAAGATATTTGATCTGAAACTCTCAACTAAAAACAAGTTATAGCGGATAAAATAAAATCCATAGTAAGTGACTGAATGGAGCTTTGTATTTCATGAGTTATTATTATAGCAACAAAATTATGGGAGCATACCATATGACACTTATTAGCGAATGCATCAAATTTTGAAAGATTGTCTCTATATCTATCAAGTATTATCTACGAAATAACAATGTTTTTTTAGTATTGACTGAAAATATTTATAGTTTTATTTTAACATGATATTATGAATATTCATTATATGATAAATCTATGGTATTTGTTTTCATTCCAGAAGTGGTGCATTGGTTATATAAAATATAGAAGTATCTAAATTTTTATACAGTTATTTTGGAATTATGGACTAAGCGATATCTTTGAGTAATAATCTTCAATCATATGATGAATTATATGGTACCGGTGAATTGTATTTAACCGATTAAGGGCAAAGCACCCGTTCAATGAGAGAGACAAATGGTTGGTGAACCCTTCATATTAATACATACAGATGAATGCGGTAGAAGGTCTAACGATACCAAAATGTATCCATTTACTTTGCTAAAATTCACCAATGAGTTATAAATGAATTAAACATTTGTATTTGATATACAAGTAGCGGATCTATGATAAATTCATAGAATATAAAATAGAAGTATAAACATTATATGCAAAAGAAAAAAAGAATTCGACTTGATTGGATATGTGAGTGTGTTAAGAAAGGGTTCCAAATGTACCTAAAAATGAATAAGATTTAATCTCAAAGCCATTACTCCTTAAGATACATAATGATGTATCAATAAGGAGTAATCAGACTTTGTTGGACAAAATATGATGGATTATGAGTGAAGTTGAGTTAACATCTTTCTATAAGGACGGATACCTAAGAGTAAGTACATAGGTTAAATTAAATTTCATCCAAAGCATAGTTTACGAGATCATATTCGTATAAGATATGATTGATAAGAAACTCGAATATTAAATAGTTTAAGATGTGTGGTTGCCTTGTTTATGTTATGAACATAAGTTTCAAAAACTTAAAATTAAATCGATTTTATAAAAATATAAAAAGCAGTACATAAAATGTTTTTGAATTCCTATTCCGTCGTATTGAGAAATAATTATTGTTTCAAGAAACACTACCTTTATGATTGAAGGATTTTTTTTTCAAAATTAGTGGTAGTACAATGGATTTGGATATGATTCAAAGACTCGAATATAGAAACTGATTATATAAGAAGAAATAAAATTAACTAAGCCTAAAATGGACATACAACACATTAGAATATCTAATAATATTTCTCTACATTAAGGAGAAACTATGAGTTTCTCATTAATGTCGATAAAAAAATTTGTTAGAACTATCAGTTTCCATAATTGTCAATAAATCATAAAGAGTATAGACTTTGTCATATGGAACGATGCTTTAAATCCAAAATGGATTCCAAATACATTATCAAAATACAATTTCGATAGTTGGGCCATAGTGGATATGATCCATTCAATGTAAAGCATTAATAGGAAACCAGTTCATCGATTCAAAATAATGAATTAATTGATGTAATTTTGCTAAACCATTCAGATTCTTTACGTAATTTTCGTATAATTTGAGTTTGATTTTTGGCACTTTGATGTTGAAACAGAACATCTAAATAATGTTTTATAAAAGACTATTTGCACATAACAACCAAAGTGTCTTGAAGTCAGTGAAAATGATAACATAATTTGTATGTTTTGGATATGATCCAAAAATGGTTGCAATGATAGTGTGCGATAAGCATCAGAGTTAAACAATACTTTGACAGAGAAATCAAATAGTTTGGTTTTCTGTCAAAATATAGAGAAATCATGTGTCTATGAGAAATAACATTAAAGGTGCTAAAATATTTCTTAAACTATAAGTAAACGATAAACTTATGATTGCTAAAGATATATTGTATTAAAATCATTTTAGTTTGGTTATTTAATCCTTGACATTGGATTTTAAAATAACATATTATATAATCAATATAAAAGGATGTTGGGATAGTCCCAAATGATATACATAGATATCACATTTAAATGTTTAATGTGGAGAATATGAGATGGATTCCTTATGCATTGGCGATAGGAATTATCACATATGCCATGTAGTCCGTTGTATCACGTTTCGCTTGTGCACCTAGTACATTATGTAAATAACAAATCTGATTAATTAAGATCACTAAATGGTAGTTAAGAGTATTCTCGGGCATTTACGAAACACTAAAGAAATTTTTATAGAAACAACAGACTCCTTATGAAAGGGTATTCAGACTCAAACTCCATAAGTGATATCAAGTATAATATATTAATCCTAAATTCATGTTCAATCATAGTTAAGGAGCAATAAGTTGGAATTGTTCCAAACAAAAGGTTATGGCTGATTCAACCAAAAGGCCAAGTACATATTCTTGACTAATGTCTAGCAAAAGTTGTATGTATATAATGCACAAATTTATAACTGGGCTTGGGATGATTCTAAATGTTGAAAATTCCATGACTTTGTTTTGTGAAAACAATGCCACGATAAGGATCGTGAAAGAACCTAGAGCTAACTTGAAGTTGAGAAACATACTCTGAAAAGTTTCACATAATAAAGACAGTTTATCAGTGTCGGAGGGAGTTGATTAACAAAGTGGATAATTAAGACAATATAACATATCCATTCACGAAATACTAGCTTGATCAGTTATGAGCAAACTGATCAAATGGATGAGATCAAGATTCCATAATTGGCCCCAAGTGCAAGTGGGAAATTCAAAGAGTTAAGAAGATTTCCTAAGAGAGATTCTATAATTTATTGTAAATTATTAACTCTACAATAAAATCTCATTCGAAAAAAAGGTGTTTGTTTTCTATTTTATGCTTGTTATATTTTGATATATTAAGGTATTAATTTAAGTATATTAAAATAGAAAATCCTCAAACGATATATTATGTGATAATAACTACAAGGATTAGTAATCATGAGAAAATTATCAATATATAAAATAACATATTAGTTTAAAAATTTCTGGTCAAGATGTTTCGAGAAAGGATATCGATGCATCCATTGAGACCAGAGTGCGTTACGCTCTCTAAATGTTGGAAAGTATATTATTCGTGGCTGTTGGGGGTACCAAGATGTTACGTACTCATAGTTATTAGATAGCATGGAGTGAATTTTCCAAGAGTTTCATGTTGGTTAATAACAACTAGGTCAAACGGGAAATCTTAGGGTGACGATGTTATACGATTCTCTCGACTTGAGAATGTTGTGGAAGTTCAATGTGAATACTCTACTTTGATTATAGTTAAATCATGGTATAGAGATCTATCGAGCGACTATAGTTGGATCAGAGTTGAAGCATTGGAAGCGAAGCACAGTTTAATAGAGTGTTCATCTCCTCAGTTGTATAAAGTTGGTATCACAGTCAATTATAGTCACTTAAAGTCCAATTCTCTTGCCAGATTAGTAGAAACAATAAAAAATGTTATTATTGAACTAATGACTTTGGATTTGGACCAACGAAGTTGAATATGGATGATATTGGAATTTTGTCCAATACCAAATTCCATATATCCTAAAGTGATATAGTTTTAACGAAGAGAACGTGTGTAAATAATCATTACTAAAGGTACGCTTAAGAAAATGTGAAATTGGATTTTATCGAATGATCTATAAGTAATGTACTCAGCCAAACTATCACACCACTAGTTAAGGACATGCGAAAGTTAATATTTAACTTGTTCAAAATTAATCGCTAATTGAATTTACACCTTCGCATCTCACAACCATATTAGCGAATTCTCTGAAAAACCACTCGATTTAATTAGTTTATAAAATGTTATAAATTGATTAAATTAATTAAAATTTGAGAAATATTAATTTATTTGATGTTTTGAATGTTATTAGTAATTATTTGATTGCATATATAGAAGTTATATCTACACGTATCGGTATATGATATCAAATGTGCTTTTAAACAAAGTTTAAATAAGAAATAATTACTGGAAGAGTTTGGAAAGTTTGCACCTATGGTTGGCCATTCAAGGGAAAAGATAACGGTGCATTAATTGAAAAATCAAGGAGGATTAAATAGGGAAGTTTTATATAAATATTTGAAAGGTTCTATTATTTCAATTAAAACAAATCCGTTAATTTTATTTCATTTATTTATTTTCTTTCTCCTTTTTTCTCCAAGTCATGGCCGAAAATTTCTTCATTATTCTCCAAAAAATTTCAACTCCAAATCAAATTGAAACATTAAATAAAATAAAGAGCTACATGGTTCATCCATCCTCTGCAAAGATTGAGTGTTGTTTTTAAGAAACCTAAGGATGATTCACAGGTCAGGGTGTCACTTATTAGCTAGATCCATTAGGTAAAACTTCGTTTCATATATATATATATATATATATATCCAGTTGTATCACTTTATAATGATTATATATATATATATATATTATTACCTCATCATGGTTTATAATTGACATCATAATCTAAACAATTAATACGATATTTTGATTAAATTTAATTTATTTGTTTAAAACTAAAAATGTTTATATGTGTAAATTATAATTTCATCTATAAATATGATTCAATATATATGAAATGATCGTCTAAGGTAACATGTAACTTTAATGATTTAATAATATGGATTTGAATCATTCTAAAACATGAAATATATTAACTTATTTTTCTATATTTATATGTTTTGATTTTTAGATTCTTTTTGGTTGTTGTTTAGTTAAATTTAGAAACGTATGAATCTTATGTTTCTATTAAAATAATTTAATTTAATATTTATGTGTTTATATACACACACACACACACATACTTTGAATACTTGAAATTATTTTAAGCTTCATAATTATACATACATACATACATACATACATACATACATACATACATACATACATACATACATATACATATACATATACACACACATATATATATAGGATTTTTATGTTAGTACTTAATTCATTAAGATTATTTATACATTAATCAAATGTAATCTAGATTGAATTTTGAAAAAAAAACTTCTCTAACCAAATTTTCTTTTCTAACTTCAATTTTGATTTTGAAATTTTTATTTATCAATTTATGTTAAGTTTTGACTAATCAACCTTTGTTATTAACATTCAGATTTCATAATATTTTGTAATCAAACATACACTTTACATTAATAAAGTTAAATATATACATATAATGATGAATATATACATGGTAGATATAATCTCAATATGTACATACATATATATTGACCTTGTTGTTGTTATATGTCATGTTAAATATTTTATTATCGCATGTCCTTTTGTATAATGATTAGGTATAATTTTAGTATAATTTTTGCAAAAGGGAAGGTGTAATTATTTGTTGATATCACCTTTTTATCTCCTTCCATTTAGATTTTGATTTGATTACATTCAGATCTAATAATATGTTCATTCTCTTTTTAAACAACTTCTAGAGATATCAATATATTTGATATATTCATGCTTATTCAAACTTTGTACTTAATAAACCTAGATTTAACAAGTTAAATCAGAAAGCTAAATAAATTTGGATTTTATCAAATAACTAGATTGAATCCAACAAAACTCATTTCATAGGCCCACTGTGATCCAAATAGGAATTATTTTGGAAATATACCCATTTCACCCATTATGAAACGGACCGAGTTCCTTTATTTCACTAGCATGAAATGGACACTCTTAGGCAATACATATATTATGACCTATATACTATAGTTCTCAACTCTTATCCTTCATAAACCATCTACAAAGTTCATAGAAACCGAGTCTCACTTTCACATCGAAACTCTAAAAGATGTAAAAGTCCACCTGGCTTCTAGTGTTCAACCTTAACTTATTGGCAGGTGAAATATCTCTTCACACATTCTCAAACTTTTATCTTCTTTCCTTCCCAATAGAAGCTCTGTTTCATGTCTCAGTACATCTCAGTACCTATAGGTAAACCATGAATTTCAAACGATGACATTCATTAAGACCAATCTCCGGTGGTCTTCGGTAGTCGGAACGTATAACTTGCTCTTCTTTCGAAGCCATCCTTTTTCATCGATACCCAAGTCTTTCAACTCTTCAGTCTTTGCACCACTCTTTAAGCTACTAATCTTTTTGGGACATAGTGGATCTTTTGCTTCTTGGTGACTCTTTCCATGAGAGCTGGGTGAACTTCCAAATACGACAATATCCCAAAAGGTTTATCTGAACCAAAACCAGACCAAAAGTGTACATTGTAAGAAGCCAAGGTATCCAAAACATTCCACTGTTCCATTATGGCCAGAACACAAATCTGCTACCTCCGACTCAAAGCATCAGCAACCTTATTTCTTTTCTCTTACGAGCACTCAATCCTGAAATCATAAGAAGCCAAGAAATCCAACCATCTCTGATGTCTCATGTTTAATTCCTTCAGGGAGAACAAGTATCTCAAAGTCTTTTGGTTAGTAAACAATTCAAACATTTCTCCCAAAAAGATAATGTCTCCAAATCTTCAGTGCAAGATAACTGCTACTAGCCCCAAGTTGTGCGTTGCATACTGAATCTCATGGGGTCGTAACTTTCTAAATGCATAAGCTATTACTTTGCCCCTTTGCATTAACACTGCTCCTAACCCCAAACCAAAAGAAGCCTTATAAACAATCATATCTTTATTCCCCTAGGGCATCACCAAAACCAGAGTATTCATTGGCTGAAGCCTTAATTCTTGGAACATCGTCTCATACTCCTTTGTCTAAATGTACCTTTTGTTCTTTTGATATGTTTTGTCGGTCGGGCTGCTATATGAGAGAAGTCTTTTATGGATCTCTTATATTACCTACGAAACTCCAAATCTCTACAACAGTCTTGGGTTTCTTCCAACTATTCACGACCTCAACCTTTGAAGAATCAATGACTAACCCTTCCTCCAAAAATTCATGGCTAAGGAACCTATCTTCACGTTCCCAAAAGTGGCACTTCAAAAAATTTCACTTCTAACTTGTGTTTTCTCAAAGTCTTAAACATCAATTTAAGATAAACTTCATGGTGTCACTCATCCTTAGAATATACATAAACAACATCTATAGAGACCAGCAATGACCTATCGAACTAGTCACAAATGATCTAGTTCATAAGATATATAGGGAATGCTGAAGTATTGGTTACTCCAAAGGCATGACTAACTACTCATATGAACCATATCTCATTCTAGACGTGGTCGGAGGAATACTTTCTGTAGCAACTCTCAATATATGAAATTTCATAGCCAAGTCTAGTTGCGAAAATATTCCAACTCCACTCAACTGATTAATAAAATCATCCGTCCTTGGTAATAGATAACGATTCTTTACTGCCAACTCATTCAACTTCCCATACTTGATGCACGTATGTAGTGATCCATCCAACTTATTTAAAAACACTGTGGAAGCTCACCTTAGTGAACAGCTTGACCTAAAGAAACTCTTGTTCTCAGGTTCCACTAACTGCATCTTTAATTCTTCCATTTCCTTAGGCAGCATTCTGCTTGATTATCTATTAACAGGTTATTCCCCTAGTATCGATTCTACATGGAATTCAATTTCTCTTCTATGTGGTAATCCTATCATCGGCTCAAAAACATATACAAACTCCCGAACCACTAAAACCTTATCAATCTCATCTTCCTATTCCTTCATCACACACAATGAAACCCCAGACCATTTCCTTATCACACCTAATGTACCATGATTCTTTCTCCATCCATTGGCTTCTGTAAAACGATAACTTTCTCGACATAATAAAATTTGGCATCATTATGCACTAACCAATCCATACCTAAAATAATCTTACATTCCATAAAGTTAAACATATACTGGCCACAACAGAATGAATGTCCACACGGAACAAATTCTAGATTATTGCACCTTAACCCAAAAGTGGTGTATGCACCAATTGAGTTGACTACACACAAAGAAGTAACAAGGTAGGTAACATCTAACCCATACCTATTAACCAAATCTTTCAAAATAAAAGAGTGTGTAGTCACGGTACCAAATAGTGCTCTAGCTGAATAACTGGAAATCAAAATCATACCTTCAAAAACAACACTCCTTCCTTTTTCTTTGGCTAAAGGTCCTCCTTTTGGTTCTTCCAAAGCAAAAAACCTTGCTCGCTTCAACTTCGAACAACCCTTCTTCTTATAGTCTGACTTATTGAAGTTAAATCACTTAACCTTCACCACTACGGCTAGTTTCGGACAGTTAGATACATAGTGGCCCTTTCTGGCCACAGTTGTAGCAAATAACCTACAACATGTCCTTTCGGCCTCCTCCCTCCCAAGCTTTCCCTTTCAGTTGTTTCCCTCTTTTACACTTTTGATATAAGGAGAAGCTCCTCCTCTGCTCCGCTTTGGGCTTCCCCTCAACTCTCCTATGCTCTTGATACATGTTATCATACCTTTGTGCCATGTCAATAACAAACTTGAAAGGAGATGTTAAATGCCCCATCACCTTATGATCTAACCCCCACTTCAAGCCCTAAATGGACTTCTCATTCTTCATCGATGGCATATTAGTCGTCTCTCGGTCATACTTAGCTACGACGCTAAACTTTTGGACATACTTCTTCACTAAATAATCTCCTTCCTTTAGGTCAATGAACTCCCATAACAACACACTTCTTTGAGACTCAGAGATAAACCAAGTCTCGAACCTTTCCTTAACTGATTCCATGTAATCTCATGTTCATGGATTTCGTGGGTTATTCTTTCCTACTAGTCCAAAGCACCTTCAGGAAACTGCCTTGAAGCCATCTTCTTTTTTTGTGTATCATCCAATCTTAGACTGCCAAAGATTCGCTCACATACCCTTAACGATTCAACACCTCAACAACTTGCTCCTTTCCCGTAAACATCTCGTCTCCCAAAGTTTCGATAATCTTGATTCATCTTTAGGTAGTCTTCTCTAGGCATAAGCCTTGGATCAACAATATCGGGCATGTTATCCCTCATTATCTGCACCACAAGTTGCCCAGAAAAATATTTACATCCATGCCTATGGCATTGGCAGGTGAGACAACTTCATTTTGGTCTGCTCGGGGCACTTCCCTTTTGTTTCCTCCATCTGTTTGAGTACTTTTGGTTTCTCTCTTAGTGTTAGCTCCCCCTATGGATATTTTTCCATTTCTCATTTCCATTATTGCTTTCTGTTAAGAAAGTCTCCGATAGAACCAGAAAGAAAGAGAGTGAAACAAAGAAAGATAGACACATCTACCCATGTACTTATATGTCAAACACAAGTACGTCATATAATAGCGTATACCTTCTCCAAGGTGTTCATTTTCTTCTATCTAACCTGTAGACATTTACTTGGCTCTGCTTTATTTGAGTGCCCCTAACCTAAGCTCCGATACCAACTGCGACATTCACCATTCTGATATCTAAAGATGAAACCCCAACGTGCGACAGCCGCCTTGGAATTATCTTTCAACTACAAAGTGAGTTCAGTATATTCACAATTTTAAGTTAACATAGCAATCTAATATAATTCATTACATATAATTATCTTTACATATTTAAATTCCCAAATCGTGGCCGCATGGGGTTAAATATAAGTAGAACATAGATAATAGTTTCATGTCCGACATCTGAAGATGCAGATATGAATACTTATACAACGAAATAAAAAAAGCCATTATTAGTAACTAAACTCCTGCTTCGTCTTCAACATTTTTTGTTCGTTTCTTAAAAATAACCTACCTAAACTCATAAACCCAACCTACTCAAACGAGTATCCGTGAGTTTTTGGGAGAAACAACAATAAAAATAAGGGTTAGATATAAAACTTGGTTTGGGTAATACATTACCATAAACTTAATATATAGTGAGACTATGTCTCTATAGCACGGAACTAGTTTTATGAATATCTTTATTAATAATTGGTTTGGAAGCGTAAACTTTTGGTCCGACCGCGAACTTCCAAAATTGCCCTTTATATTTTATATATTTGATGCCACACTTTTTTGGTATCAGCATGAAATACAAAAAATGTCTCTTTACAGATATTATTAAAATTTAGCATCGCTTAAAATTAGGATCTGACAATTAAGCTTGTTTTACAAATATTTACTAAGTTTTAATGTCACTTAAAAATATAATCTAGCAAATAAACTACTTTACAAATTTGTTTTTTATTAATTCATAATATAAATAAGAATTTAAACTCACAAGAAATTAGATATTGCAACTTAGAAATAAAATTCAAATTATCTACGTATGATTCAACACAAAATATAACTAAATATATGTAGAATTCATTTTTTTTGAACGTATTAAATAAATACAATTTGTAGAAAAACATTTCAGCCTTCTTCATCACACGCAAAGCGGTGCCGTAACTCTCGTTACCTCTAACCAGCATTGCGGAACAACGTTTATGAGTAGAATGCTATTTTTAGTCTTGCACGAGTCAAAGAAATAAATATAGATGTTTGTACAAGTAACCCTATGAAACATTAAAGGCTCCGTCTATTAACCCCCGCCATTTTCTCTTCACACCCCGATTAAAATTTTAAATTTTTTATTCCAATTATACCCTTTAACAGTTATCTCGATGTACAACGGTCCACGCGGAATTGACACACCACGTTCCATACGAACGAGGTTGTTGAACCAACCTCGTCCGCCGCGAACATTTATTCGAGCACGAGAACAACCACGAACATTTGTTTTTTTCATTCGAGCACGAGAAGTTTTTTTTTTTTTTTTTTCAAAAAGCGAAGGGTAGTTTTGGAAGTAAACGGGGTGAGAAGAGCAAAAGATGGGGTTGATTTTTTTCTCTCAAAACGTCGGGGTGGGAAGAACAAAACACGGGTGAGAATAGTCGGAGCCAACATCAAAAGGCGGGCTTCTGACTTGTTTCCGCGGCCGCGTTCTTTCTTTGTTATTGCTTTCTATCGTGCACATACATATTCTTCTCCATCTTCCCTATGTAAAATTTAAACAGAAGAATTCCATTCATCCTCTAATCTCGTCTATTTCTTCCAGTTTAAGAGGAGCAGGCCAGAGTTTATTCAACCATGGATTTCAGCCCCATACTTCACCTCACCTCTTTGCGATGTAAGCCAATAACATTAGTTGTAACTTCTAGAAATTTATGTTGTTACTTGTTCTTATTGCGGTGAGTTTTCAGGATGAAAATATGTTTTTTTTATAGATTGCTTCGATAGATAAGCTTTTTTTTATTGCAAAATTTGGGTATTTTAGGGCTATGGATTCCTAGGTTGTGTGGATTAGGTCTTTCCACATGCGGCCTCATCTTCTTCGTCCCATCTCCATTCCTTGTAGTTGGTCATACTAATTTCTCACTTTCAATTGGTAATTTTCTTCATCAATGTTTTTTCATACATAAATTCCTACCCTTGCACTAATGCATCAATTGATTTAGTGTGCTACTATAGGCATCTAAGAAAATGCTTCTGACTACCAGTAAAGTTTTATTATCTATTAATCATTTTTATATGCTTATGACCACCAAAATTTATTTTCTCAATCAGGCCTAAACAACCGGAGCCTCTTCATCTTCCTTAGATAAAATTACGTACACTACCTTAAGAAATCATTATAAAACAAAATTTTCATACCCCAAAGGTTAGAAGAAAATTCTCTCTTATTGCCTAACAGATGAAGTAAAGTGAAAACTTTGTGGATGATCCTAATTTTGATGAACCAAAGAGGTTAGTTTACTTTTTATTTTTTAAAGTCTACTTTTCTTCTAATATCAATTTTAGATTTGTTGTTTAATTATTTATTTATTTATTTTTGGATTAGTTTAATGATCCTATCGGCTAACACAGATTTGAAGACATAAAGCTTAATGATATTGTAATTGAAAATCTCAATGTAAGTAATTGAATTGTAATATTTTATCATACAATACTTGTGCCTTTTTTCCTTGCATTTGTTTCCTGTTTTTCCAATTGTTATATGAAGGATATAAATCACAATACAATTGAGATTGCACTTATGTTTCAAATGAAAAAGTATTTTTAAATAATTGAAAAAGGAGGAGGGATAATGCTATGTTTTTGAAATATTTAGGTGCCTGTTTAGTTACAAAAAAAATAGTTGGTGTTAGGAAGCACGGAGCAAACTTTGTAAGGTGACCTTTAGTTTTAGGTGACATAAGCATTTTTCTAGGTGTCAATAGTAGTACATTTGATTTATTATCTACCGTAATTGATTTGGTGTTGAACTTTTCCTTATGCCACGATACAGTGAATAAATTTTCATTTTGCAGAGAATCTTCACAAATAATATAGTCTTTATTGGTTTCATGCTTACAAGATGGAATGCTTTTCTTGTATGGAAAAATATTGGCTATTAAGTGCAAATTTGGTAATCTGAAACTATTATTGCCATTGATTCGAAGAATTAAGTATTTAGTTTAAGATTGTAATTCTTTTGTTGCTCAGACGTCAGATAATGTTGTTTTATTGTTTGTGAAATATATTGTTACAGGTGTTTCCTCATTTTTACATTATGCGCAACTAATTGTTGAACTTGTGTCGGACTCAGGTTATGCGATCATTTAACTTATGTCAGTTCAGCTTATAATTCTATTATAACTTAATCAGCCTCATCCCAAACAGGTATGGTGCCTTCTTATTTATTCTTTGTTATGCACCTGAGTGTTATTTAATCAAGCTTCATTTTGCAGCGCTTTAGAAATGCAGAATACAAATATAGGTAATGTGAAAACTATTTAGAATATTAAAGATATTAACTTTAAATAGTTTAGAAAATAATGAAAGCTTTATATAGAAAGTTAGTAATGTTAGCCAATGGATGTGAATATAATATTTCATGTGTTGACCCATGGTTACAAAATATAGTTCTAGATATTAAATTTCCACTCTTACACATGGTTACCAAACACAGTTCTAGATATTGAATTTCCACAACTTCATGAGAAAAATAATAGGCAATTTACTCCATCATATATGATATTGCTCATGATATCAAATTGGAGATTATAAATTTCTTGATGATATTACTGTATGGGAAGCTACCTGTCATGTTGGAGAATTTAATAATCTACAGCGATGAGAAAGTCATTTAGAAATTGGGTTTCGATACATGTTTTATCTTATGCATTTAGAAATCTGTAGTGAGGAGAAAGTTATTTTTGATGTTTGTCATTTTTTTTTGAAATGAATTCGAAATGCCTTATTAAATGAAAAGTGTAAAACCAAGTAAGTACAGCTATATACAATTAAACATGGGCTAACAAGCCTAAACTACCCCAACTGGCCCAGTCAATACATTTCACATATTGCCCTACTATTTTTTATGTTTGTCATTCAGTGATGTTGGAAGTTTTTCATAAAATTGTTTAAATTGATTGTCACTACGAAGGGGGTGACAACTCCCCTAGGTGGGGGTGCAGGGGCAACGCCCCCGCTGATGGCGGTCGACCACCAACAGATGTCTTCCTCTATATATACTTGGCCGCCTTCGTTTTCAAAAAATACTTTTTTGTTTTTTGTGAATCAATATCTCTATTGCATCATCTGATCAAATACGAGCGTTCTTCTGATTTGTGCAAGTAATCACAAAACATACTCCACTGTATCCTGAAAGAAGGTTTTCTGAAAGCCTCTGTGATCTGCGAAAGGCGAAAACATTCTTGAAAGAAAGCGATTCAATCGTGCCCTGAAGTGATATATCTGTATAATGCTACAATAAGTGATTCATCCTTGCGCATTTCATTATAGAGAAATTATACATTGCAGTTTATCTAGAAGTAAAAGGCTACAACTAGACCTTTAAGAGAATTTTGAGAAGAATAATACTTATGCAATGCCAATGATACATTGAGGTTCAAATCATTATGATAAAAATAGTGCTGCTAATTTGATATATTATGAAGTTTCTTTTGAATTGTGGATGTAAAACAATGATTGCAAAAATAGGAAATATAGCAAATTTGATATATAAATGTTGGTAGCAGCATGTTAGAGGCTATGATCACAAAAATAATGCATTTAGCACATATAACAAATATACTTATGGACACAAATCTAGGAAATTAAGTAAATGTAAATTCGAGCAAATTTAATAATAAGAACAATAGGTACAAAATAGCTAAGATAGTTTTTTCTTTAAAATACAGATGTACTGAGAGGTAAATTATTTCAGGTTGATTAAGTAAATCCCTTTTTGAATTATTTGCTAATTTATAGGTTTCTCTTATATGGATCATTTCAAATGTAGAAACCTGTCTCATACTAATAGCTATAAATTTTGGATTATTTAATTAAATACATGGAATAAAGGATAATCATCTCACTAATTTAATGGCATTTCTAGAAATGAAACAAAAGTAGATGATCGTTATTTTTCTCCACGTTCAATTGGACATGACTCTAAACTGGTGTTAGTTAACACATATGGACTTTAAAGAAAAGAAGATATGAAGGTAAATTTGTTCATTTCCAGGGATGTATTTCTTCCAAAAACCTTCATATATATATATATATATATATATATATATATATATATATATATATATATATATATATGTAAACATGATATATTTTGTTATTTCATGTATATGAAATATTGAACTTCTAAACTAGTGTAGATTACAACTCATTCATGTTTAGAGCAGTGATTTATTTTATTGTTACGTACAAATAAATTGGTTTATCTCTATGCCTTTCTTTATTTCTACCTAACTTGGTAATCATGCTTATGACAAGTGATCTAACAAGTTATTTTCTTAACATAGTTAAAGGTGAGTAATTTGAAGTGAAAATGGCATGCATAGAAGTTGATCTATATATCCTAAATTTCAGTTAACCATATATTATTATAAGTTGGTTAATGTTTTATTTTACATTTTCATGTTGATATAATGAATGAACAAATGATTTATATTTTTTAAATCCAGGCATGCATCCATAAGCGAAAATCTTACAAAGGGAGAGTTACCATTTACTGTAAATATAATTTCAACAAGGAAGACAATGACTTTTAATTCACATAAGCTTAAACGGTATAATTATAAGTTCCAACCATTTACTAGTTAATATTACGTGTAAATTATAGCTATAGATAAATGAAAAAATATCAACTTTATTTATATATTCACATAATTATTCTCTTCATCCACTTGATTTTTACATTTGGTATGAATTTAATATTTAATTAAAAATCAATTAGTTAATCCACATTTACTACTTTTTTTATACACGATCTTTGTACAAATTATGTCTTTTCTTCAAAAGCTTCATTTTCAAATTAGGCTCAGTTAGAGTTTCAGTGACTAATGGCTATTGAAGTTACATGATGGTGAAGATTAACATTTTGAAGACCGAATAGTAAATCGAACCGTGATGTCTCAAGGTTAAAGATTTCGATGGTCGGACCGGTTGAACCGTGTATTATTTATTTATTTATTATTATTTATAAAAAAATGGTTGTACATGTTAAATAAAAATTGCAACGGTACAAATGCACAACATATCATAAGCCTATCATGTTTTATATTAATGCATGCAACAGGCATCACAAACCCCAGTTGTTTTATCTGTTGTGTAAAAATTTGCACAAATGCAGAAAAAAACAATAAATAAGATCTAGATTTGTCAATTTGAATATCACTCAATCTAGCAACAATTATTTTATTGCTCCAAATATAGTAAATAACTATAAAGAAGAAAAGAGACACAATATTTATACTGGTTTCACTATCCTCGAGATAGTGTACGTCCAGTTTAAAGGAGAGAGATTTTATTACACATGAGAGAGTTACAAGAGATTACAAGATAAGAGTTTACATACCAAAGCCCTAAATTAGGGTTAACAAGAAGAGACGTTCTATTTGAAGATCGCTGGCTGAATGATGTGTTTAAAGTAAAGTCTATGCTCAATATATAGCCAGTGCAAATCCATGAGAGTCGTCGATTATATTATCAAGATATGATAAGAAGATAACAGAGACAACAATGGTAACAAATGGTACAAACATAACAAGTAATTTATTCATTTCTTGTCCGTGGGTGCGGCGCAGTGGAAAGGAGACTTGGGTTCTGGTAAAAAGACTCAGGTTCGATTCCTACCATGCGCTTCCCTATCCTATATAAATTTACCCGAGGGTATGGGGGCTTGGATCTGCGGATGGTTTTACTATACCCTCCTCAGGAGTTTACCGGTCCGTCGGGTTCTCCTGGGTTTTAATTTTTTTTTTATTCATTTCTTTAATTAGCAAAGATAGAAGAAAATAATCTCAAAGCAATGCAATTACTGAGAAAGAAATAATATGCATATTCTTTTGTATATATTTTATTCCATAACGTGCGCATGCATTTATTTCCTTGCCATCTCATGCAAATGCGATTCCATAATTTATGCATTTCCATAGTGAACACCCGTGATTACTTTTCTTTTTGCATATCTTTTATTTGTGATTTTATATCATCAAAATTTAACACTCCACTTTGATACAAAATCACATATCTCCAACACTCCACCTCGATTCAAATTCTCTTTTCAACATAAAACTCTTTAAAAACGAACTCCACCTTCAATCAAATTCTCTTAACGAGATAGAAGCAAAAATGAATACTTACCCAATGGGTTTCGGCAAGGCCATCCCCATTACACCTTGCTAATGAGCTCAGACAATGTCTCCGTCCGTCAACAAAATGTTGCAAATATGCAAAATCAAAAGAAGGTAGATACCAAAATAATCTCTATGCCACCAAGGCCAAAAAATTCTCTCAATCACCAATCCAAATACAAAGCTAAAAAACAAAAGCCAATGGACATAAAAAATGCTAATTCAAATCTTTGTATGCAAGACAAATCTCTCTCCTCCCACATACCATCATGTGGCACCACAAGTCGCTGAGGAAAAAAAATGAACCAAGTTCGAGGCACACTTGAACGCATCAATATGCAAATCAACAAATGAAAAACTAGCTAGCAATTTCACGATGTTCCCAAAGTCCACACATGATTTGCATAACTTCTTTAAGATGGCATCACAAAATCGACGATGTACCTCAACGGCATCAAATCCGCCAAAAATTAGCTCTATGTACTGAACTCTCCAAGACGACATCACAAGTCGACAAGCCTCAACGGCGTCAAATCCATCACCAAAATCAGCTACATCAGCCGAACTCTTCAGTATTATGAGCACCACCCTCAATACTCGAAGAACCAAGTGGACTACAAATATGGTGTACCAAAAGAAAACGGATTCTCCTTTTACAATCACCCAAATTTTTCATGGAAATCAACATAAGACTCACACATCAGTGTTGAGCCGTGAAGAAGATATATGTTACTAAATCCAGATGTCCCTTCAACACGCTAAACTCCTTCTCACCAAAGTTTCAAGACTGGAACGTTCTTCTCTCTCAACATAATCTCCTCCATCTTTATCTTCCATATTGCACAAAATCTTCTTTTCCATCAAAATGATTAACAACATAATTACCACCGGATCTACCGCTCTTTCTAGAAACCATTGATGTACAAATTTAGATAAATCATCTTGCTTCGATACCAATCTGTTGCGCAAAAATTGCATAAATGTGGGAAAAAAACAATAAACAAGATCTAGATTTGTCAATTTGAACAACATTCAATCTAACAACAATTATTCTATTGTTCCAAATAAACAGTAAATAACTGTAAAGAAGAAAAAAGACGTGCAATATTTATACTGGTTCCACTATCATCAATATGGTGTACGTCCAGTCGTCTAAAGGAGAGAAATTTTACTACACATGAGAGAGTCACAAGAGATTATAAAATAAAAGTTTACATACCAAAGTCCTAAATTAGAGTTAACAAAAAAAGACGCTCTATTTGGGGATCACTGGTTGAATGTCAAAATGAGTTTACAATGAAGTCTACCCTCAATATATAGTCAGTGCAAATGCATTAGAGTCGTCCATTATATTACCTAGATATGGTAAGAAGATAATGAAGACAATTTACAATGGTAACAAATGGTACAAACATAGCAAATAATTCACTCATTCCTTTAATCAACAAAGATGGAAGAAAATAATTCCAAGCAATACGATTACTGAAAAAGAAATAATATGCATATTATTTTGCATATCTATTATTTCATAACGTGCGCATGCACTTATTTTCTTGCCATCTCATGCATATGCGATCCCATAATTTATGCATTTCCATAGTGAACGCTCGTGATTACTTTCCTTTTTGCATATTTGTGATTTCGTATCACTAAAGTTTAACATTATCATGTTCACGAGCTATAAATTATCAAATATTGCTAATATTATTAATCAAAATTAAGTTATCCTTACAATAATAAACTAAAGAAAGTGCAAAGAATAAAAGGAATTTCAGTTCAATTTGATTATGGGTTTTACCCAATAGTTAGTATACATACAAAACAAGCACCTTATGCAATTTCAGTTCAATTTGTTCCTGCTTCCTACCGACGCAGTAGGCACTATTTGCTCAGGATAAAGCATAAGCTTGCAGCAGCCATGTTTCTGCAAACTATTTGCTCCATTTCGTCAAACAATTATATCAAAAATAGCAGGCAGCAAAAAATAAATAAAAGTGAAAATTAAATATACCTGCAAAGCTTCCGACCATGCGACAAGAAGGGTTGATGTAGCATTTAGAACTGGACGCGACAATAGGAGTAGGCTGCGATGACGATGGCGGTTGTAGTGGAAGCAGAGTAGGTGCTAGGGTTTCTCAATTTGGGGTAAAATAACGAGATTTAAAATGGATGCGGGTTGGGAAAAACGATTCTAGGGCTCGGTCAACCGCTATTTCCAGGTTCGGCACTCGACGGTTTAAGCCCGAAGACGGCCTGATTCAGCTTCGGATCGCCGAAGCTTACGGTCGACGGTTTTTGATGGATGAACGGCGATCCGGTCCAGTTCTCAAAACTATAGTGAAGATGGTCAACCTTTACTACTGGGACTAACTGAAAGTATACTGCATTTTCAGTAGTAGTTGCTTTCCATACAAGTGTATCATATTGACCCAGGGAGTGCATGTCCTTTTTGCTAAGGTTGGTTGCAGCACTGGCAATGTATACACCCACACACACTCACACAGAGACACACACACACACACAAAATCATGGCATCATATTCGCTTCTGTTGATGTGATGGTTGTTGAATACTCCAATTACTCTCATAGTCAAATACCTCACAAATGTACTGTGCTAATTTCCATCTTGGTTCAAGGCTGTTCAGAAACATCTGCATTGAACACCAAAAGACATAATATATAGTAAACAGATTACTACATGTATTATCTATATTTGGTGCTTGTACTATATATTTGTGCGAAATGTAATGACTAAAAAAGCGACTGATAATAGCGAACCACATAAAAGAGCCACATAGCTCAATAACGTCATACTGACATGCATCATTAACCACTGAGATTGTAAAGCAGGTACTAATATTGCCGATTGATGCATTTTACCTGAAAGACCAGATGTAGCGAAACCTTGAGTAAAAATGGCACTTGGCGCGGTTATTGTGCTTAAATCATTTTTATGATTCCATAGCTTGGAAACCTATGGCCTTCTCATCTAGTTTACTGAATCTGAACTATATATTTGTTTCATAACTGGAAATAACATCTGTTTACTATAATATTGTCTTTTGGTGCTCATGTACTGCGCTAATATAATAATCAGTTATATGCCTTGAACCAAGAAGTAATCTGTTTACCATATAATCTGCTCAGGAACGTAGAACATATATTTCCGTTTCCAGTCAGAGAAGTAATCTGTTTACCATATATTATGTCTTTTGGTGCTCATGTACTATATGTTTTTCAGGGATATTTCCCTACATATACGTATATGCATGTGTATACATATATATGGATATGTGTATTTGTATGTGTATATGTGTGTGTGAGTATATATATAAGCGCATTCAATGACACATCAAATAGTGCAGCATCCTTATAACCTCCAATTTCCACCACAATCTGAATTAAATAAAATGGTTTTCTCACTCTTTCCACTAGCCACACTATTTAATTCAGATTGTGAGGTGGAAAACAGAGGGTTACAAGGATGCTGCAAAATAGGGATGTCATTGAGCGCTCCTTAGTCCTTACACACACATATACATATACATGTACACACATATACATGTATGTGTATATATATATATATATATATATATATATATATATATAGTTCTGCTACATCTCATAAACACCCCTTTTATTTTTTGGCCTACACAGTTTCAAATACTATAGCGGAAAAGATGTGCGACGGGTCCTTACCTTATGTATGTACGTAGATACATACATACACACACATATATATATATATTTAAATCGGAATGATGTCTTTATTTTGCAACATCCCACTAACCTCTTGATTTCTACTGTACATTTTGAATTAAATAATAGTATGATGTGGAAGAGAGAGAAAGTACTATTATTTAAATCGGAATGTGGTGAAAATCAGAAGGCTATATGGATGCTGCAAAATAGAGATATCATTAAACGCGCATATGTATATACATAGGTTCAACAATGCCATCTGGAGCTTCTATTGAATACCCTTATCTATACACTTCCAAATACTGCAAAATTTTGTGAACATATCACACTTAAAATTATCTCCACAAAAATAAGTTCATTCGAATATATATCAAACATAATATATTAAAATAAATGTTTTAATGTTGAATAATGTCTAATAATTTTGAAATATTAGAAATTACAAATTGATTTCATTTTTTGTATAATATATTTTATTGAGAATAAGACTGGTTCGCTATGGAACCACAGCTTGGATATCTTACTACTTGAGTTAGTGGTCTTTAACTAGTTCTGATCATATTGATAATGTACATTAAACATCTACAAAATTTTATAGCATTTGGCCTAGTGTATCTCAAAATGAAATAGTGTGCTAAAGAGATGCTCCAAATATGGGGTGCTTTGAACCTTATACATCGAATTATATCCGTTGCTTTACAATGGCTATAATGTGATTCAAGTAATGTTGTGAACATTTGGTAAGTCATTGCGATTAAGTAGCGCTTTATTTTGACTAACGATTAAGTAGCGCTTTATGTTTTCACTTTTCACATGCACATTTCATTTTTCTTCAGGGTAATGGTGGTGGCTAAAGCATTGCCCTACTAACTTCAACTGGTTCTTTGCCTTCACTGTTCTTATTGCTGTTTTTCTATGACAAGGATGCAGTACTTTGATTCTACCAAATACATTTGCCAATTGATAAGCAGGGATGTTTAAGATGTACATGTTTGCCCATTTCTTTTTGGTCCATTATTTACGTACATTTGTAATAAAAACCACTTAAAACTGAAATTGGATGTTAAGGAAGATGGTTCACCATCTTAATTCAGTTCAAGTCTACTGCAATACTCAGTAACAAATTTCTGCACTATAATTTATAAAACTTTAAAAGTAAAAAAGTGTATAATTAGCCATATAGTATCTCAGTGTTGGACTTTTTAATCGTTTCTTTGCTTGATTTTTTCGTGCTATTGACTGAGTTCAGGTTGAGCGGGTAGTACATCATTGTCGTCCATGTTGTTTTGAACATGCAGGCTGCTGCTAACTGTACAAGACTATTCCTCTTTTATCATGAATCTAAGCACATGTTCTAGCAAGGATAGTAACTTTAATTTAAATAAAAGCTAATTTCACCATGAAATCCAGATAGATCTCCTCCCATTAACTGTCTGTCACTATGAAATCCAGCATCGATATGGTTGTAGTGTCCTTTTATTTACAGTCATTTACAACTACTTGTCACCAGCATTGTATTTTACTACATTTTCTAATTGCTAATATTTTTCTACATAGGTTGAGGTGTCCCGCATAGAGAATTGTATTTTAACACTCATCATCTACAACGTTCCACATTTTCGATCCCCGGCCGTCGACACTAATACATCTACGGTATTCGTGTGCCGAGCAACCAAGTGCTAGAAAGACAGATTGCTAGGATAAAAGAAAAAAAATAAAACAAGAAATAAAAGAACAAAATACCAGAATTTCACAACGAAACGATAATATATAATATCAAAAGAGAGTACAAAACTCACTTTAAAATATATAGCATTTTAAAGTTATAATTCTAAATACTATCATCAGTCTGAACAGTTATAACAGTCTGTCTTCACAAATGCCGATATGTACAATATAGTAATGCAGCCGAAATAAGAATTCTGCGGTAGGTGAACCATTCATCTCGCTTTTTCGAGCTTTAATGAACATCAACAAAAATCTGCCTTTCTCAAACTTCTCGAAAGAGTATACGAGTAATCTAGAGAAAACAAAAACCACATGTCAGCCATAAGTCTTATATAAGAAACTCAAGAAATATTCGATCAACATATCACAGTACCTTTGAGATCATTTGGAAACGGCTATACCCTCAAAAGAACTACTATCTAATAAGTACATATGGTGATATAATATATAATGTCTAAGGTGGAGAATATAAATTAGAAAATAGCTATTGGTGTTACATTAATCACACCAGAACAATATCGATGGTACAGTTAAAATTGCTAAGGTACGTTCGCATATGGTTTTTTTCGTGGAGATTCCTTCGGTCAAGCCGAAATCCAATTTCTGCACAAGGGTCAGAAACTACCTCCAAGCGTCATATATTTCTAGATAAAATATACCAATTAGGAGGAAAATAGCCGGTCCACATCTGTACATGTGATCCCAAATATCATCACCTTCTGCGTGCAACATCGATAAGCACTCTAGATATGTAGTGGTAATATTTCATCGCGAGTTAGTTTAACCCCAGACTATGAGGCCTACTCCGTTTTTTGTCATTTCCGATGTCGATGCTAATTCGACATCTCTCATACGAGTTTTCATCACTCGAACAGAGCACGAATCCTCAAATGGATTCCAGCATCTCAAAGAGATTCACTTTCAAGAGTTAGAATACGTAATTCAGTTCTGAAGTGGTTTTCGATAAGTAAAACACTTATCGATCCATGTCTCTTCAAGACTGAATCGACGAATTAAGTCATATTCAACAACAATGAGAACGAGTGAATATGGAAACTAAGTCTCATATACTTATCACATTTTCTAACTTTTAGTACTAAGTACACGACTAACTACTTTCCATAAACAAGTAAACATACAAAGCACGATCAAGCCAAAGAAAGCACGATTAAGTCACACAAACGACTTCTAATCCAGTTTTTATTTAATTAATACTTTTATTAATTAAAACCTCTTTTATTAGTAAAACTTCTTTTACTTAATAAAACTTCGTTTATCAATCACTACCATTCATTTGTACTCTTTCAATACTTTAAAAAGTACTCATATGCCTATCTCAAATGGTATAAGTATATTCACGAATCATTAGCAAGATTTTTTTACTTTAAACACTTACTTTTCTATCTATTTCCAAAAGATTCCATACTTATAATTTCCTTCAAAATATCCATTTTAAGGATCTAAGTACTTTCTCAAATCCATTCAAAGGATTTAAGACTAATTTTACTTAAACATTGTCACCGTAAATCCAAAAACATTTAACTTATGCTTATCTTTTAAATATTCTTTAAAAAATCTATTTACATTCATAAGTATAAATAAAAAAGAGTTAAAGACGAATGTTATCGACACATTGTCATAACAAACCTAAAACCATTCCATACTTATCTTATTTTAAAAAATTCTGTTAAAGGTCTAAGTTAATATTTGGTTAAGTTTGGTATTTGACGCGTCAATTACCCAGTTCTAAAGATTATCTTTTATGGAAATCACGGTTCGTATACTGAACTCGTTTTCAACATTCCAATTTATATTATCCCTCATTCAAGAGTGAAGTTAAGAAAGTTAGAGTACTGGTTGCATATCAAAGCCTTACCTAGACACTTCATTCTTGACTCTCATAGATATAAATCTACCTCGTCGGCTTTTAGTGTTAAGTATAGTATTAATGACTTACATAAACGAGTAAGAAATCAACACGATTAACACGTTTTCGACCTTTCCAACTTAACTATTCCTCGGTCAAGATGGAAACCGGTAGGTTAGAGAACTATTGCTTCTATCTCTACTCGAACATCAATCTTAACTCTCATAAATAGATAAGTCTACTTCGTCGGCTTTTAGTGTTAAGCATAACTAATTACCTTTTCAAAACTTAGTTATACATGTAAAAAGTTTAAAAATACTTATAAATAGGTTTTAAATATCTATGTAAAATATTACGTGAAAGTAGCGAATTTATAATTTGATGAAAATAAATAAAAACATGTTTTATAATTTAAAACCCCTTTACCTTCAATATTTATAAATAAATATTAAAAATATATTTAAACTTCAAACCAAATTTTAAATACCGCAAAATATGTTAAAAACATTCAAAAAAATACCAAATTTAAATATCATTTTTAAACATTTAAAACCATAAACAACTTACTACATGATTTATAAATGTTGTTAAAACTCTTTGATAAATAATAACATAGAAAAACACAATCTTTGTGACCAATTTTAACCACTTAAGCAAAAGATTTAAAACTTGAAAATTTTACAGTAAGTACTACCCTTAGAGTAATTAAAAACCATGAAAATAAACCCCTAAGGGTACCTTTCAATTTATTTATAAAAATTCCTAAAACAAGATATATTTACAAAGTGTATTTATAATCATGTTTTTGCTTTAACTTTAGCCATTTTGTTTGACCAGTTACAAAACCTTTTAAGCTCCATTCTTTTCTTATAATAAGTATACTTATAATACTTATTAAAAATGCAAAGAAATCCCTAGGAACGTCTTTCAAATTAATTACAAAAATTTTCAAAAACATGACATTTTAAAGAGCTCATATAGCGACCTTCTTCTCGCTATAACTTTTTGCAACTTTGTTTCACAAGTTAACGATTCATATTTTTTAGTAATAAGTACCCTTATAGTACTTATAAAATGCAAAGAAGCTCTCAAGATGCCTCTCAAAGTTAACTTTGAAAATCGCTAAACATAAGACATTTTCAAAGTGCATCCATAGTGATCTTTTCGCTTCTAACTTTCACAATTTTAGTTCACAATTTCTATAAATTTCCAAACAATTTCTTTACTGTTCCATACACCAAAACATGGATAGAGAACAACCAAATCAAATTATCCCAAGTTAAGTTCATAAACCTTCCATTTACATAAGTTAAAGTTAAGGGATATTGAAGTGCACATATAGCGACTATTCTCGCTTCAAACACTTTCAAACATACTTCAATTCAACACACAAGGAACCAAACATGTAAACACAAAGTCTAGGCCATGCCACATGTAAACATTTTTAATCAGACTCGACTGTCATCAATGCTAGTAAGCCCAGAGCGATGATTGTGGGGTCCAGAAATCAAGTACAGATGGTAATATAAGGCCTTGATCTAACGGAATTGAGAGATATGCAATGCAGAATGTTCAAAGTATGAAGTATAGTTTGACATAGAAATGAGATCAGCCATTCCCCCTCAATAATAGGGATCGGCCTATTTCAACCAAACAAGTGCAACTTAGTGGAAAACAATCAAATATCAAGGTCCATAAATCCAATGCATATGAAATTTTAGGAACAAGATGTGGGGACCCTAGGGATTGCACCTCAAAAGGACTAAGAAAGATGGATCGGTCCTCTTCCCTCAATATGGATCGGCCAAAATCAAGTTACAACACACAGTGCAGTAAAGATCGAGCAATAACTCAAGTTCTACTAATCCAATTGGCATGAAAGTTGGAGGCTAACCATATTACAACATGGGGAAGCTTCCGTAGGGATTACATTCACAAATTTTCTACAAAATAGGGATCGACATCGATCACTATTACTTGGGATTTGGGCCATATGATCCCTCTTATGGGTCCATATGGCTTTGGAGATCCTTCTGTCGAATTTTCAGGGAGATATTTTGCCGTTTTCGTCTATAAATACATGCTTGATTATTCATTTTTGGGACTTTATGCTGCTGATTGCATTGTACTCTATTGTATCAGTTTACAAAGTGATTAATAAAGCTATCTATTCAAAATGGACGTAAGCAAACAACGCTGAATCACTATAAATTGTTGTCTTCTTGTTATTTTTTTGTTTTTTATTATTTAATTGCTTTTTTCCTCTGTTTCCATTTTATATTCTTCATTTATTTCTCTACAAAATCTCTATTGGGTGTTTGTACCAATTTTTGGTGCAAACATTTTTGTGCTTTCACTAAGAAGGAAGATTCTTAGCTTTATTTGGATCTCTATGCTGCTACTGGATTGCATAAATCCCCCGAAGAGATCCATAACTATCTTCAAGAAGCTTATTCGTTCTGTTCAAATTTACAAAAGTCTAAGGAAAACTATCAATAATTGTTAGGAACACTAGATCTACCTCTCAAAACGCAGAAGGAAACGAGAACACTAGCATCCAGCAACGAGGCCCGAGCAATCTACTGGTAGATGTGAATACTGCCAATCCAGTTGATGTCCAGAATCCGGTAGATTCCATCACGAAAGCTGATTTGCAGAGTCTGATAAGAGAGCTAGTGGATTGCCGCCGACAATTGAAGCAGCAGATTCAAGCCAATATAGATCTAATGAATCAACTCGGGGAGCAACAATGTAGGAAAGCTAGGAGGGAGCCTACCCACTAGTACAAAACTGGTCATTTGTGTCGGTTGTGTAACTTCTGTTGTGTCGGTTTTACAACCGACTCATATGAAGACGACACAAAAGACATTTTCTGTTGTGTCGGTTGTACGACCGACACAAATAACAATCATTTGTGTCGGTTGTTATTAAAGAACCGACACAAAACTATGAACAATTGTGTCGGTCTTTCTAAAAGAACCGACACAAATCAGCTTGTATAGTGAAGCACACCGCCGTTTATTGTGTCGGTCCTTTTAGAAAAACCGACACAATTGTTCATAGTTTTGTGTCGGTTTTTTATTAATAACCGACACAAATGATTGATATTTGTGTCGGTTATGTTTGTTTTTTCAACCGACACAATTGATATACAGTTGTATCGGGTCCCTTTGAAGCAACAACCGACACAAGTAATATCTGAAGCAAAAAAAAAAAAATTACCGTTTAAGATTATAAAAACGGTATGAAATTGAATTTTAATTTTTTATAAACCAACGTTACTATGAACTGATTGAACAAAAAATATAATTATATTATCCATCAACAGAATTCATGTTTACAGACCAAAATAGAATATAATCTATCACAAACATAACGTACATAACAAAATATACCAACGTACGTTACAAAAGATCAGCGTACACAACCAACTACATCCAATTATACATGATATAACTAGCTAAATTCTCTCGAACCTCGTCTATCTCTTGTTGGTTATAAGAACCGTCTCGTACAAAGTCCTGCAATTAAGAGAATTGTTATACAAAAGACAATAATTAAGTCATTGTTTTATACAAAGTAACAGAGGTAAATTTCCTAGCTAATAATTATTTTCATATTTGATGTTATCTTCTAGGTAACGGTCTATGTTGTAACAAGACCAGGAAGAGAACTTTTATTCACTGTTGTCTCTCGCGATGAAAATTAAAAAACAAAGGTAAATTACTGAAAGGGTGTACAATATGTTAACGAACGACTGCAATGCTGCAATGCGAGTGTCCTAAAACATCTAACAAAATGCCAGATATAATAGTGCCTACCAAATCAGTACAATTAGGTAAATCTTAGTGCATAATAATGACGTAAAAGACATTTCACATTTATGTGAATTGAAGTGCTGCCGTAAAAACATGCATCAATATTGATTATGGATCATTAGACAGACTACAGTTCTTCAAAGTTTGAGAAAATATCAAACCGGGATGTAAAGCAAAGTGGGAACTTGGTGTGGAAATCTTTGAGGTTTGAGAAAATATCAAATTGGTACTACACTGTTTATTTGTGGTCATGTTGAAGTTGTAAACATGTAGTGCTTGCAGAGGACTATATTTTTCAAACGAGGAAAAATGAAGAAACTTAATCATACAAGTTTAGTGACAAACCAACTTACCTGGTTGATCTAATAGGTTAAAATTGGAACCTTTATACATTAATACTACGTACACATAAAGAATGTAGGTCTTTAATTTCATACTTTTGAAGCTAAGTTTAATTTTTTTATTCAAAAAATTTCATAATGAATACATTTGTTTTACAAATTTTTTTAAGCTTTCCGTTGTTAAAAGGTTATTAAAGAAAATGAAAGTAGAAGACTACAAAATGGACTCAAAAGAAAAAACGTAATAGTCAACCTAAATCTTAAATGATACATTAGATTAAATGGCATCATTACCTGCCACCAACAGAAAAACGTAATATTCTTCTAGCCTTCCAACTGTCATCTAGTCGTGGCCGACAAGTTGTTGCAGCATTTGGTGCTTGTAACTTGCTTTCTAATGTTGCCTTACCCATGTCTAACACACTAGCAACCTTGTTGTTTTGCCTCTTGGCCTTGCCTTTTTAGTCTTGTTTCCTACCCAGGACACAACTTAATCAATGAAACTCTTGTCCAATGCTCGTTTTTCCTTTACATCAGGAATTTTGCTCGACTGCTGTGCCTTCCTTCTACCCACGGTTGCACTGGACTGTTTTTATTCAAGGTTGACATGTTCTGCATTGGTTCTGCATTCGACATGCTATTTTCAGAACTTCATATCATCTGATGCTCTAACCATATCATCTTTCTTTATCCACATCAACTACAAGCAATTAGTTATCTTGCTTCTGTAATTTGGAACCAAATTCAGCTGACATGTTAACACGAACAAGATTATTCACACAAGATTAACATCAAAAATATCAAACAGCATTAATAGAAGGTTTTGCAAAAATACAACTGTATTCCACAGACATCTATTTGATCTCCTTTATGTAGAATGCCATTAACACGCACCACATCTATTGCAGTTCTAAGACCTTCATTTATTAATCTAGTAACTAATCTAGTGAATTTATTATTAGCTCAATGGAGAAGTAACTAATCTAGTGAATTTATTAAATTAGAACTCGGTAACAAAGCCTTTTTGTCATAAAATTTCATAAATAAAACCCTACCTGTAACATAAGACTGCAATTTTTTCCCTAACTACTCCATGTTTATACAAAGTTTCTTTTCCTTATAACATGAACACATGGGCACTTTAAATTGACATGTACATTACAACCCAAAATTTTGGATCAAATTTGTGAATGATTTGTTATGAAATTTTAATCGGAATATTAATCGAATTGTAAATGGAGGGATCCGATCTAAATCGGAATTTCAATCATATGATTTTTTGCAATAATGGTTCCAGGTTGGTTTTGAAATTTTCTTACTTTTTTCCCATTGAGAATGTATTTTGGTTTTTGGTAGATTTTAAATAACCGGTTACTTATCATGAATTATAATTCCTGATTAACTGGCTATTAGTCTATCTTTCATGTGATGAAAGTTTCTGGAAATTTTCTGTGTAAATTTAAAATTTTGCCCTACGATTTACGATTTAAATCCCATTTTAAAATTTAAACTTTGTGATTTATGATTTAAATCTCATTTTGAAAACCTTGCCTGGAACAACCAAAGTAGTCATACATTACAATCCCTAGTAAACTAACACAACATAGTTTTCTCCTAATCCAAAAGGTATATGTGTGTTGAACAAATAGAGAGGTATCTGGATGAAGCTATATGAATACCCATAAATCATTAAATTGTTGCTTATAATATCATATAGATTTTAACTAAAATAATCAGTCAAGAAAACTTTCATCTCACCATTAATAAATATTAAATGCAATTTATATTAAAACAGAATGCATATCTGACATTAGGAAGAGAAAAGAGGAATCGACAGCAAGAATTTGTACCAAAAGTTTACATAAATGGTTTTAGTTTTTACCATAATAGTTCGATAACACAATGAACCAAAAAGGTATGGTTATTAATACTGCCTTTATAATTCCTATTTCATCGTGAACTATTAACGTAATGTAAAGCTTTTGAAAGTTGAGTGGGAAAATGAACGTAAAACTATTTTAGCTAATTCTTTATATACTATTTGTACATAAAGCAACAGCTTATGTTTTGTGCATATAGTTCCTAATACTGGCTTTACTGTCCCTGATCTTTATGAACCACTTGTTGGCCTTAGGTTCATAAAGCTTTATGTTCACTATTTAACTAAAACCAGCAAATGGTTCACGAAACTGTGTCTGGAATATGAACATAAAGTGATTTAACTAGCTTTATATAAACCATTTTACGTAAACATTGTATCTACTTATCATCCTCAATGTACGTTGCAAGGCCTTTAAGGAAAATAAATCAATTTAAGCAATTATCTCCTCATGCATTTCAAATTCAAAAGACAAATGAAAACTCTTTTGTAAAGACAAATAGAAACTCTTTTGTAATAGTACTACAGGACATCTATATTTTTTCCAAGATTGTGTGGTGAAATAATGAAACGATACCAAAAAATTGAAGTGTTAATATACTTGATTTTTGTATTTTAATGCATAAATTTGGATTTATTATCATAAATAATTCCATTACATTAATTTTTATCCTCTCAGTGAGAATGACTGTGAAATAATGTATCTTTCATGTTAAATGAAAGAAAAATCAAACTGTCAAAAAAGGCATCTAACCTGGGTTGATTTAATACAATAAAAACTCTCATTTGTAGATCCACCGCCATGTTTCCAGCTTGTAAACCCTTGGATGCAAACAAAACATGTTATATTTCTTAAACTAGTACTATGTGCTTTTTTGTAACTCGCCTTTTTATCACAATAGAATATTATCTAGTGCTTATAATAAAGCACAAGACTGCTAGAATAAAATATTGATAGTCTTAATATATTAACTAATTCAATTTTGTACATATGCAGCTGAAAAAGCAGAAGTAATGTATACATGTAACTTCTGTATGCATGCAATTGTAACTTACCAAATCTGACATAAGTTTTTTTTTGTCAATATTTGAATATTATGCTATAAACATTTCTTCTACAGATAGTATAAGTTGTCAATAAAAAGAAAATTTTGCATGCATTACTAATTTTGTACATTACTAAACATATTATATTCAACTTATTATTAGTAGATAATATTATGAAGAAATACAATCAAAACATGGCATAATAATTAGTGACCCACTAGTTCGAAGTCTGTAAAAGTTTAATATATACAACAAAACAGTTTCACTTTGTACGACCTGAAATGTTAGTCAGAAAAAGTTGCTTATCAGAAATGGATGGTTTAGGCCATTTTTGTGCTGGAAACTGTATTAATCTGGATTATTGAGGGAAGAAAAAGTTGCTTATCAGAAATGAATTGAATACGCAAGTGTATTAAAAATTGAGAAAAGGGTAATTTTAGGAAAAGCTAAGAACTTTGGAATACTTGAAACGTAGAGTGCCACATCCATTAGCTAAGAACTCATAAGTAATAGATATGATACTTTTAAGGTATACTACTGATAATCAAACTGAAATGGCAAACTTTTATTAAGTCAATAACAGTTGCTTATAAGCTACTGAACATAACCATCTTCTTCTATTCATTGTATCTGAATCTTTGAAAACAGTAGCTAAGAACTTTTAAGTAATAGACATGATACTTATTTTTAAGGTATAATGATAATCAAGCTGATAAGGCAAAACTTTAAGCTACTGAACATAACCATCTTCTGTTATCATGTCTGAATCTTTAAAATACAAACATATCTGAAATTTATATATATCCCTGTTTTTTTTCACAGAATGATGATACTTCTAATTTACTAGACAACAAGAAACTAAGAACTTTTAATGCTCAATCATTATAATCAATCACAAAACAACTTTTTTCGTTCTCAAAGATATCTGAGCCCCCAAGATTGACTGAAGATACAGCCTTGGAATCTCCATCAACCCCGCTAATACTTATAACCAACCACTAAATGTGAAACTAAGAACTAACTTAGTTAACCTGAAGCCAAGTACTTACACAAAAACAGTGACAAATTATGAAATTTCTATATCAATCTTGTCAACATATAAAATTGCTACAAAATACATAACTCATGGTAGAATTTTTTGTCAAGATAGACGACTGCTATCAATTGCATAACTCATGAACAAAACAAAACCAAAACTCATCTTGGACTTGTTCACGTAGATAAAAAATGGGGCTAAACCCATCTCAGTTACTACTTCATTACGTCAAACACTCCTTTTGTTTGCATAAATTCCTTAATGAAAATCCAATGTATTATCAAAACGAACAGTGAAATTTTACCATTGGAGCATTCCAATCGCATGCGTTATCTCCCTGTTTATATTATCAAAACTAAGCAATTATTAATCTCTGCCATTATATTGTCGACCAGTTGAGTATCATAATTCCTTTTTCATTATTGATTTGGATATAATGGAGTATAGTATTGAGGTGCATTTGGCTAAATAAAACTTCAATAAACAAATAAATGGAAAAAACACGGTAGTAATTAACTAATCGATTGCCAAGGTTCAAAATTTAGTACCTTTTCAAGCTTAATGGGTAGAGAGAAGAAGGAATAAAAGCGTGCGATTTGCTGTTTTCTCTCTTTTTTTTTTCTTTTACGAAGAAGAAAAGAAGAGCGTGATGGCTAGAAATTTTCCCTCTAAAATTTAGGGTTCGCGGGAAAAGATGGGGGCGGATGAAATGGATTTGGGAGGAAAAGTTGTGTGCCTATAGTGTCGGTTTTTGGACAACCGATGCTATTGTATTTAATTGTGTCGGTTGTTCAAACAACCGACACGAGTAAATCTATTGCTTCCCTTCAACTGTGTCGGTTTCTTAAGAACAACAGATGCAAATTACATTTTTAACATTTTCTTCTTACCCCATAAGTCAATAGTTTCGGTTGTTAATAAACAACCGACACAAATTACACTATTTGTGTCGGTTTTATGGACAACCGACACAAATGAGGCGAAGCAACTGATCTGTTTTGTACTAGTGACCCCTCATTCTGCATAGGAGAGTTATAGTTCATCGGATGATTATCACATATGCAGATTTCACAGAATTGATGGATATCACGTAGAAGCTTCTGGACATCAATAGGCAAACCAACCTGGCTTGCCGAGACTGATCGGTACCGATTCCTCTATAGGGATCGGGGTCAATCCCTCCTCTAGAGGAGGAAGCATGCCTCATCATGTTGGAGCACAAGCTTGAGCGGCTGCGGTTGATTTGGATGTTGGAGTTCAGGTGGATGCAGACCGGTTACATCATCGGAACGATGATGAAGTGAATGCACTTGATATTCACCGAGAGGATGTTGAGGGAAGAAGGCATGGAAAGGCCCGTGGACATCGACCGAACCATTCACGTGAGGTGGAGCACGACTACTGCTTGGCTCCAACTATCCAAACGCTGGATTTGTCACCTATGGTTAGACAGCTAGTAAAGAAGAGCCAAGGCTTGACCAATGACGATTGAGGGATCTCGAGAAGTCATACCCCGTTCACCGATAATATCCTACACGTGGAGTTTCCGAGGAGTTTCAACATGCCGTTAGTGCCTGTCTATGAGGGAAAAACCGACCCCAAGCAGCACATCATGAGATATGAATGGATGTTGGATTCCGCACGAGTCAATGATGCCATAAAATGTAGATGTTTTCCTATCACTCTCTCTGGCATAGCAACGATGTGGTTTACGAGATTACCCCCATGGTCAATCTTTAGATTTGATGATTTGGCAACAAAATTTGTGGAGCGGTTCTGTATGCATGAAACTTGCCCCAAATACGTAATGTCCATATCAAACGTGATCCAGGCTCTAGGAGAATCGATGAAATACTATTTGGAAAGAATTCGTACAGCCGTCACAAAAATCAGTAATTCGAATGACCATTCAATATTGAAGACAGTAATAAGAGGGATTAACCCAGAATCCGACTTTGGCGATTGGTTAGCTGGCAAGCCCACCCACAACATGGAGCGTTTCTACACAAAAATAGCTCAGTATTTGAGGAAAAAGGAAGCTAAATTCTATAGAAAGAAGAATGTTGTGGGACCAATTGGAGAGGGAGTGCAGAGTAATATTACAATGAAACAATCTGGGGAGAGTTCCGGAAAAGTTCAAGTAAACATTCAAAATAAACCGAATCAGCAAAAGGAAGGCGACAATAGGAATCGTGAACGAAAGAGAAATTCTGGAAGAGGAAAGCCTAGGAATCCAATGTATGATACCTACACATCGCTGAATACATCTCTAGAGAACGTCTACTTATCTACATGCAATACCATACAATATATGAAGCCACCTCCAAAGGAATCGATGGAGAAGCAGAAACGAACTGGAAAATATTGCCGGTTCCATGAATGCTATGGCCACAATATGAATGAATGTAGGCATCTCCAAGATGTTATCGTCGGGAAAGAAAACTACATCAGTTTGTTAAAGCCCCGCAGGATGGAGGGCAGAGGACATTCGACCTCAACCGAGGACAAGCGCTGCATAGGGATAAGGAGCCTAGGCGGACTGGTGGAAGATTATTGATCAATACAATAGTTGGAGGACCGCATCCAGCTGATAAAAGCTGGCACGAGATGGAGCGCTATGCTAGCACAATCAAGCATATGAATTTTGAATGTTTTTCAAGTACAGAAGATCGGGTTCCGGCAAAACAGCAGCGTACAATGGCAGATGGCATTGTATACAGAAGCAAAGATGCAGATAAGGTGGAGGCACCGACGATCGACCCAATGGTCATTTCGACCATGATCGGCCCCACCTTATTAAGGAGGATCTTGGTTGACTGTGGTAGTCCATGAATATAATTTTCAAAAAGGCTTACGATCAAATGAGGATGGAAGCCAAGGACTTGAAACCGTCTAGAGCCTACATTCATGGCTTTAATGGTGCTGTGACAAAAGCGGTCAGTTATGTCGAATTGCCCGTGGAATTGGGAGAAGGTGACCGCAGGAGAGTGCGGATGTTGCCATTTTTTGTTTTGGATGTTGACTCTCCATACAATTTTTTTCTGAGCCGACCAGCCCTAGTTGAATTCCAGGCAGCTCTTACCCCATGGTGTTTGACTTTACAGTTCCCAACTGATAACAATGTTGGAGTTGTTCATGGTGATCAGACGACTGGACATGCCTGCTATGTGGCTAAGTTGAGGGACGCTCAACGGAAGGAGAAAGGTAAGGGTGTGGACAAGTCTCTCCGCATCCAAGCCACTGAAGATTGAAAACTAGCGCCTGTGCCTTGGCTCGGGCGCCACAGTCGGTTCTGTAAAGATAGATCCAATGGATGATGAGGAAGAGGCTAAAGAGACCTAGGCTGCACCGTCTAAGCTGACGATTGACATCACGGTCAGCCACGACGACCCGTAATGGGTCTTAAAGATTGGATTACAGCTCAGCCCCCCGATGATGAAAGAACTTACTGGTTTCCTCCGAGCGAATCTTGATGTGTTCGCTTGGAATCATTCTAATATGTGTGGGATCTCGCCTACCATTGTGAGTCACGCATTAAATATCGACTTGAGGTATGTCCCGATGAAGCAAAAAAGGTGTGGCATGGATTCGAAGAGATCCGCCGCCCTTAAAGAGAAAGTGGATAGGCTCAAAAGCAATGGGTTTATTCGCGATGCCCTCTACCCTAAATGAGTATCTAATCCTATACTTATGAGAAAGGTGAACGGAAAGTGGTAAACATGTGTTGACTATTCGGATTTAAACAACGCATGCCCGAAAGATAGTTCCCCCTTCCAAGAATCGACCAACTGGTGGATTCGACCGTCGGACATGGTTTGCTATCTTTCATGGATGTATACTCCAAAAATAATCAAATCCCGATACACATTCCTGATCAGGAGCACACCAGCTTTATTACCGACGTTGGATTGTATTGCTATATGGTGATGCCATTTGGATTAAAGAATGTTGGAGCGACTTATCAATGCCTAGTCAACCGAATGTTTAAAGATAAGATTGGAAAGACGATTGGAGGTATACGTGGATGATATGCTCGTGAAATCATGATGATCAAAAGACCACATTAGAGACTTAGCAAAGATGTTCAACATCCTCAGATATTACAAAATGAAGATCAATCCTCTGAAATGTTCTTTTGGCGTTGCATAAGGAAAGTTCTTGGGTTTCATCGTCAATGCTCGTGAAATCGAAGCCAATCCCGAGAAGATTCGAGCAATTCGCAACATCCAAGTGCCAAAGATCATCAAACATGTTCACAACCTAAATGGGAAGTTTTGCAATCCTAGGTAGAATTATTTCCAAAGCTACCGATAAATGCATTCCTTTCTTTGACTTGATTAGAAGAGGAAAAATGAACTTTAAATGGACACAGGATTATGAGGACGCATTCCGAGCTTTGGTGAACCACTTAGAGAGGCCTCCCATCTTATCAAAGCCGGTGGATCATGAGGACTTGTATATTTACTTTGCCGGACCGGTATGCGCTATAAGTGATGCACTTCTTCGCGAGGAGAATCGAATATAGAGACCGGTCTATTATGTTTAGCAAGCGATTAACAGAAGCTGAAAGGGACTATCCGAAGATAGATAAATTGGCATATTGCTTGTTGATTGCTTCCCAAAAGCCCAGCCCCTATTTTCAGGCTCACCATATCAACGTTTACACCGATCAGCCGTTACGACAGATCCTACAGCGACCCGAGACATTTGGAAGGTTGCTCAAGTGGAACATTGAACTGAGCCAATATGACATTAACTATCTCCCTCGGAGAGCCATCCGGGGACAAACACTGGTAGACTTTATAGATAAGTTCACTGCACAGGATGATCTCCCAGAGAGCAGTGAAGCCCCTACTATCCGATGGAAATGTATAAGGATGGAGCCTCCAACGATCGTTGTTCTAGAGCTGGAGTTGTACTAGTAACTCTGGCGGATCAATCAATTTGCTACGCTTTCAAGCTTTACATCCCTGCAACGAATAATGAAGCTGAATATGAAGATCTGATTGCTGGATTCAAACTTGTCAGAGAATTGGGAGTAAAATCTCTTGAAATCTTTTGCGATTCCCAATTGGTGGTATACCAAGTCAAGGGAGATTACCAGGCTAAAGGACAACGACTCGCTCCATACCATATCCAAGAGCTATTGACTGGTTTTGAGTATTATGACATCATGGATATTCCCCAGGATCAAAACAAAGAGGCCGACTCATTGGCAAAGTTTGCTAGCACCGAGGATGCACAACAAATGTGCTTGGTTCCAATCGAAGTACTAGGCCCTTCGAGCATAAATCAGATGAAAATCGACTGGGTACTAGAGAAGGAGCTTGAGAAGGAGTCGTGGATGACTTTGATTAAAGACTATTTGCTACAGGGAGTCCTTCCCGAACGGAGGAATGAAAGATGACAAATCCTTCGCAAAGCTTCAAGATATATCGTTCAGGAAGGAGTCATGTATAGAAAGGGTTTTTTCGTTCCCCTGCTCCGGTGTATCGCTCATGATGAAATAAAATGAGTCCTAAAGGAAGTTCATGAAGGGGAATGTAGCGATCACATTGAGGGGCAAATCCTAGCAAAAAAGATAACCGTTACAGGTATTACTGGCCGACTGTCAACCAAGATGTTGCCGATTACGATAAGCGATGCGACGAGTGCTAGATGTATGCAAAAGTTCCGAGAGCTCCGTCGACAGAATTCACACAAATGGTCCATCCATGGCCGTCTGCCATATGGGGCATAGATATTATCGATTCCTTATCGATCTCAAAAGGTGGTATGAAGTACGCCATCGTAGCTGTTGATTACTTCACCAAATGGGCCGAAGTGGAACCTTTAGCTACAATCACGACAAAGAGAGTGATAAACTTCACTGTTTGGAACACCATATGTCATTTTGGCCTTTCACGAACCATTGTAACTGCAAATGGAACCCAATTCGATAGCGCTGAATTCAAAGACTTTTGTCATCGGCATCATATTGAAAAGAGATTTGCGGCAGTTGCTCACCCTTAAGCAAATGGGCAAGTTGAAGCTTGAACAAAATCATAAAGTCCATCCTGAAGAAGCGTTTGGAAAAGGCTAGAGACAAGCGGGTGGATGAACTCCCAAAAGCATTATGGGCTTACAGAACCACCCACAAGTCTGTGATTAGCCATACTCCATTCGCCTTTGCTTATGGCTACATAGCTGTCATTCCTATTGAACTCGAAGTCCCTTCTCATCGAGTGACCTAATACAATCCCAGAATGAATAGTATCTTTTTAGAATCTCTAGACTTTGTAGATGAGAAGCACAAGGAAGCTGATTTGAGGGCAGCTGCGCATCGACATAGAGTCGCCCAATACTACAATAGTAAAGTCCGGCCTAGAACCTTTAAAATCGGCGATCTCATCTTGAAGCAGGTTTTTCCTGCCCTGATACACATAAATCCTAACTGGGAAGGACCATATGTCATTGAACAGAGGCTTGAAGAGGGAACTTTCAAGCTAGCGACTATTGATGGCATCACACTCCAAAGGGCGTGGAATAGCGGGAATTTACGATGCTATTTCACTTAGTTTATTCTTTTTCATTCAGTTGTATTCAATTTCCGAATTTTTTTTAGCATTTGATTTTCTAGATATGTAATAAGACAAATTATTTTATTCCTTTCCATTTGGTAAATAAGGTTTGAAATTCCATTTATATCTATGATTGTTGTAGCATTACATATTAGTTACGATACCCGACTAACTAATATTGACATGTCCAAGCAAGTTTCCAGAGTTTGGAGCTAGCCGATTACATAAGTTCACGATTGAACTAAACAAAATGAGCATGGTCCGACCGTTCATTTGATGATTCTCACTCACAATCCAGTGGATGGAATACCTAGCGAGGAATGGATGTGACTTGACCATCTGATAACCAAATTAATCCCGCCGAGCGATGGGACATACATAAATCAAAAGCAATCGTGACACGATCCATTTCTCGCTGAGTCAAACCCCAGACTTCGGGGGAAATCAATCAATTAAGGAAAGTACGGTTCGACTATTTTTCGAAATAACTCTAAGTGCCCAAAGAGTGGACGGGAGTATAAACACAAATTGAATGTGATCTGATCACCCGTCAACTAACTCTTATCCCTGGAGTTCAGATATGAGTATAAACAAATAGATAAGTGTGGTTCGACCACTCACATTCCATAAACTTTGGCCTGAAACCGACAGGAGGAGTATAATCTCATTAAGGATGGAAATCGATCATCCACTATCTAACTCTGTAAACCCAAGACTGGGGGTAGGAGTATAATCACTTAAACCGCTGCATCTGATGGCATAACACTAAGTCTTGAGTCTAGTGTTTGGTACAACTCGAGGCCATGACTACATGGAGGCCTTGAGTAAAAGTTAACGGGTAATTATCCAAACTAACGAGCAACGAATTACAAGTATATTAAGTGGAAAAGTAATTGCTCAACTACTTAAGCAAATTCACGAAGGGTTCAATAGAAAATAGAGAACTTTTATTCACGCATTAAACTTGGAAATCATAGTGCAAGTTTATTCAAAAGTAGGGGCCATACACACACATACATGGCCAACAAAAAGAAAAACGGCTATACAAACTATATACAAACTAAGCCGAAGTGACGACTACTTTTTCTGCTTCTTCTCTCTTATGAGCTTTTTAGGAGTGGACCCACTCGAGCTTTTGCTTGTCCTTCTCTTTAATCCTTTACCGCCCTTTGCTGGAGAGCTTTCAGATGTTGGAGGGATTCTCCGAGAACCAAGCCGCCAGGAGGAATGCCTTGAAGAGGGATAAGGTTTGGATCATTAGCATCCGCCTCAACGGGTTCAGTTTTGGTTTTCTTCTTCAATAATTCTTCCTTCTCAGTGCGCTCCTTCAAACCGAGCTCATCAGTGTGTTCGGAGGCACCCATGATCATGACCTAAGTAGTTAATATCGATATCGGGTATGTATCGGTCAAGTACTGATATAAGATTTTCTAAAATATTGTGTAATATCAAATAATATCGATGAAATATCAAACATGTGTAGAATATGTTATAAACGATATTATACTATGTTATAATGTTATATTGATGTTAAGTATCCAAATATTTGGATAGATAATTCCAAATTACTATCAAAGACTGATTGCATACATTTGGACAAAAAATCGAGCAATTCATATATTGTACATCTTTATTATTTTCTTTATTTTTATACTATATTAATTGTTTTTTCCCAATTTTTCCATATTTAATTTTTCGTCGATTTCATTTTCACAAAATTTATTGAATAAGCAATGTTGATTTGATACTAATTACTATTTTAGCTCGTTCCTTATTGATATGCCAAATATATAACTTTACTGCTCTTCAACTTTTGGTTCTGGGTCAAAGATAATAACTAATAAAATGAATTTTCATACGCTAGCTTACCAATTAGAAATGGTAAACAAAAATAAATAAAAAGAGAATTAGCTCTTTCGTGGTCTTCTCTTTAATGGTAAAGTCTTAAAGGAAAATAAAACATATAAACTAATCTCGATGGATTAGGACCTTAGTATTATATTCAACAATTAAAGGATCGAACATGTCCTTAATCTCATTTTGGCCAGCTTCTTTGGCATCCTCCAACCGAGCCTCGATCTACTTTCTAACTCCGTTACGGCCAACTTACCTTGCCTCTCCTTGAGGACTTCAATTTAAGTGAGTTGCTCGTCAAGTTTAATTTACAGTCCTCAGGCTTCGACGGCCTCTTCACAATACCTTTGAGACTCCTCCTGAGCTTCGAGTTTTTCTTCCTTTTCTTTCTTAAGGAGTTCTTCGAGTTCCTCAACTCAGCGGACTAGAGTGTTTTCTCTTTTGCAGTGTGCCCTTCTTCAGAGCAAGCACACCGCTGCGGTTGTGGGCAGCATCTAGCTCCTTTTTATGATCCACTTCCAAACGACTAACTGCCTCGTACGTTTCTTTGGCACTCTTTTCTACTATGGCTAGCTTCGTGGTTAACTACGCGATCTAATTATCCTGGTGTTTGATTATGTCTTTATCATGGATCGCCACTAGCTTGAGGCAATCGATTTCATGTTGCCTTTCAGTAGACACCTCAGAGATCTTCTCGGCTAGATGCTGGAATGCTTCATGCTGCACAAAAACATCATTGACACATGCAAGTGAACTTGCTTTAGCACTCCCTGGAATTGTATGGATGGAAAAGAAGGAACTTTAGCCCATCAAAGCAGATTTTGGAAAATTGACCTTAAGTTTAGCCAATCATTCCACCGTAGAGGCCTCGGGAGCTATAGTAGTGAAAGATGGATCAGAAGTAATAATTGGGCATTAGCTTGGCCTACGATCACGAAGTTGCCAAGAACCGGATTAACCCAAATGATGCTTAGGTGGCACAATAGTCTGGGGAACATGAGAAGAGATCTGATCGCCGCTATGTACAGGAAGATCGGGTTGGACTTCCTGATGAGATGTTTGAAATTTAGACTTGTATTTAGAGGATGAAGACTCCCGTGAGTGATGACTTCTTTCTCGGTCATCATCCCTTTCTTGACGCCTGTCCGAGTCTGGACCATGGCTGGATCCATACTATGTTGAGGAGCCCCTCAAGCGATCAAATGCACGGGAATGAGACATAGTACCTGCAAATCAAACAGGAGTGTATAAGTGGTCACCAAATAAAAGATAGACAAAAATCGTGCAGTGCAATGCATGTGATTGTGAGTGTCCTAGCGTCCCCACAATGGACCAGTTCTTGTAGCCTTGCTTATAAGAGTGATTTCCCCTTTGCTAGTGGGAGGAATGTCATCACCAGTCCTGGTGGGAGAGTTGAGCCCCCCAACACTAATGTTAGGAAAATCAAAAGTCTCAATGTCGTTTGGAATTGGTAAATTTGAGAATCCTTCCATCGAACTTTCCAAAGGCTGAGAAGAAGACTCTTCTTTGATAGAGGTGATGATGGACTTGGGCTCTTTGGCAGTTTTTCTCCTATGGAGTTTGCAAACGAACTTTTTTCCTTCTTTTGTTGGCACATGAGGTTGCACGCTTTGTGATGGTTTGACCACAGGCGCATTGCCCGGACCTTCATCAGCATCACCAGACTTGTTGGCTTCATCACCTCTAATTTCACCCTCTTCATCGTCGTCCTGAGCCTCCTCGACTGGGGGCACAACAGGGCTATTAGCACCGTCTTCTTGTTCCGCAACATTCCTTGGTGGTGCAATGCTTCCTGGAAGGCAGATGCTACGACCTTCTTCTAACAACCTAAAAAGAGATAACCATTCTTCGGCTACAAGGGATCTGATGTCCCTATCCTCAACTGGGGTGGCATGGATTGCAAAAACCATCCTTGAAAAACTATCGCCTTTAGTCGTGAATGGACACGTGTAAATTTTCAAAGTGTTAGTTAGTTCAGGATACAACTTGGGATAAAGAATTTGAGAATAAAGTGAAGACAACACTTACATCCTTCCAACCATCGCCTCACGAAGCCAGGCGAACAACGAACATAGAACCATTCATGTTAAAAGATATTGAGCTTGTTTCAAGCGCCAGTTAGAACTTAACAGTTGGGCGAACGCTTGAGGAAAGTGTAAGAAAGGCTTCATGTCTATCATTTTGAAATTATAAATGCACCTGATGTCACCGGGAGATGGCGGGCGGAACAGATATCCGTGAATAGCAGAAAGTGTCATGAAGAAAAGCATAGCTGTTTGAATGCAGCTGAGTAGGAGCTATTCCCGGATAATTTAGCATATCTCAGATAAAAGAATTAAAAGACGGCACACATCTGGCCCAGCACATGAATTTATTGCATGTCGTGTATCCCTCCGGTGGTAAATGAGCCCTATAATTTACTAAAGGGACTAGAATATATCCAAACGGAATCTCATGTTTAGAGCATAGTCCGTGAAGAGCAGCCTCACCAATTCTGGAGGCTTGGGAATCCACTGGGTTATCCAAAAATACAACACCTTTTATAATGTCAAAGGCAGGACTTATCTCTTCCACCGAAAGGATAGGAACATCAGAGAAAAGGTCCATCGACGGGTCAAAAATCTCAGGTTGCTCAGTTTGATGGTCAGGGAAAGTAACCTGGATACAATTGCAGAACTTGACTCGGCTCCGGGGTTGCTATGTTGTGAAAGTTGTCCAGAAGGCATTGCGGCTAAACGCTCTGAACTTCTAGAGCCCGTATCAACTAACTAATCGAGATTAGAAAATTTTACCTGTCCCCCCGTGCTAAGTGTAAACTAGTGTGGTGTAGCATTATGCAGTGCAGAGATAAACAGTTCAAAATTAAAAGCAAAAGTAAGTAACGAGACTTTGAATTTCGACCAGAGTAACTATCATCGCTGATTGTCTCAATCGGTAAGCTTTGGGATCGACCATCAGCATATCGAAGTGTGAAGTCCATTATTAAAGTCCATTTGTTAGGTTTTAGTTCATATTATAAGTCCTAGGAGTTTGGTCATTCAATTTCGAGTTCGATATTGGATATGCAAGCCCTGTTGTTCGTTATCGTCATATGTTCAAGTTCATTAAGATGAGATTGGTTCTAATTGTTCATGCAAGTGAATGTGGATTGGTTTTCAAGTTCAAATCAAAAGGCTTATAACCGGCTAAGTCCCCATAGCCAATCCCCTCACTTAACAGAACAACTGATCCCTCTCCAAAAAACCTACAGCCGATCCTTCTCCAAAAAGCCTATGACCGATCCCTTCATCCTCAAACACACCTCCACCGACCCTTTACTTAGCCACATCCACACTTCTCTTAAAGCAAATAAGTGATCCCTTCATGCTCCATAAATGACTGACCCCTCTTTACTTCATGAACAACCAACCCCTCTCCACATCAGTAAACAACTGATCCCTCCACTTAACAATGCAACCAACCCCTTCCACCTCAAACTTCAATACCGATCCCTCTACTTCAATGTTTTCACACTTCCCTCAAACATTCACTCTGATCCCTCTCCTTTACCAACATTCCAACTGATCCCTCGCTTAATCTATACGTCTCATCTTCCTCAAACAATATCGAACATCTCCCCTCCATCTAACTGCAAAATTAGGACTCCATACACATCGATCTTTAACCCATCCACCAACGTGATCGAACCCATCATCTCATCACAAATTAAAGGTAAAAGGCAAGAAAACCTACCTAGGTATATAGAATGCGAGTTGATCGAAAGGGGATTTTCGATTTCGATTCAGTTTGAAGATGGAGTGGTGGTCTGAAGCAAGAGAGGGCATCGGGTTTAAGGATGAAGGTGGTTTTGGGCTGTAAGGGAAGGGGTTAGAGTACAAGTTAAAGGGGGAGGGTTCGGAGATGAGTTCAAAGGAAATGGGAAGAAGGGTTCGATCGAGAAAAAGGTAAAGGCGAATGAAAATGAAATGAAGTAAAGTGAAGGTTAAAGAAGGAAATGTTAGTTTATATATGAAGCTAGAGGGGTCAGCATGCCTTAGTTTTTTCACGAAGCTAAAAATACGCAGTATCCAGTGTTGAGAGGGATCAGGTAAATCCCTACCCAAGGGGGATCCATTTGATCCCTATCAATGTCCACATAAAAAAATGAGAAAGAGAGAGAGAAGGGATCAGTTACGATCCCTATTTGCATGCAAACATGTACTTAAAAACTCTATAAAGAAAATATAAAATGCATTGGAATTGCATATAATTTAACAAAAATTGGCGACGACCCGTGAGCGTGCAAGCGCGTCTAGGAGCCAATGACAAGAACGTGCACGTGAGTGTTCTAAAAGTTCAATTTTTGAAATCGATGGAAATTGAATTTAAACATGAAGTTTTCAAGGTCGAGACTGAATCAGGTAGCCAAAGCTTACTAGCCCCATAGAACTAGACATAGATAGCAACCGATGGAACATAATCTTGAATTTATACTATTAGAAGGCGACCAAGCAGCATGACGATCAGAGAGAGATACGACACTTTGGAAAAATAATTCAACGGAAGGATAGCGACTATTCAGAAAACCGGATGGAGTTTTTGTCGACGACTCTAACTTGCTTCAATTCAAAGCAAGTCATGTTCAGCACAGACGTACTTTAGGAGGCAAGTGTTATCCAGCATTATGACCTGACTATATCCAAACTGATTAAACAAGTTAGACTTGACAGTCATCAAGGCCAGTAAGCCTAGAGCGATGATTGTGGGGTTCAAAAATCAAGTACAGATGATAATATGAAGTCTTAATCGAACAGAGTTGAGAGATATGCAATGCAGAATGTTCAAAATATGGAATATAGTTTAACATAGAAAAGGGATCGGCTATAATCCCTCTCAATAATAGGGATAAGATTATTTCAGCCCAACAAGTGCAACTCAATGGAAAACAATCAATATCTTAAGATCCATAAGTCCAATGCATATGAAATTTTGGAAACAAGATGTGGGGACTCTGAGGATCGCACCTGAAAAGTTCTAAGAAAGAAGGATCGGCCCTCTTCCCTCAATAAGGATATGCCAGAATCAAGTTACAACGCACATTGCAAGAAAGATCGAGCAATAACTCGAGTTATACTAATCCAATTGGCATGAAACTTGGAGGCTAAGCATATTACAACATGGAGAAGCTCCTATAGGGATCGCAGTCCCAAATTCTTTCAAAATAGGGATTGGTACCGATCCCTATTCCTTGGGATTTGGGCCATGCGATCGCTCTTGTAGGTCCACATGACTTTGGAGATCTTCCTGCCGAATTTTCAAGGAGATATTTCGCTGTCTTTCTCTATAGATACATGCTTAATTGTTCATTTTCATGACTATTACACTGTCGATTACCTTTTACTCGATTGTAATTAAGGATTTCATCTGATCCCTATTGTACTTAGTTTACAAAGTGATTAATAAAACTATCTATTCAAAGTGGACGTAGGCAAACAATGCCAAACTACTATAAATCATTGTCTTCTTGTTATTGCTTTGATTTTATGTCATTTAATTACTTGTTTCCTCTGTTTCCATTTTATATTGTTCATTTATTTCTCTACAAATTCTCTATTGGGTGTTTTTGCCAATTTTTGGTGCAAACACTAAAGATTCAACCTTTAGCACCAAAATCACATGGCAAGACCTCTCCCCACCTTCCATTGCCCATGGCCAGAAATGAAACCCCTACTTCCTCTCATCTTTTTCCACTTTTGACTTTAGATCCTTGCTTCTTAAGGTGTCGGTAAAAGTTTTGTGGAGTTTGAAGAAGGCTTGAGCTAATTATAGAAAGACTAGTGAAGATAGAAGTGGATTAGTGCTGATCACTTCTAAAATTTTGTACCGTTTATTACTTTTGAAGCTTTTGAGATTATGAAGTGTTTATCACATGCCTAGCCTCTCCTTTACACCACCAAACCATGCCCAAAAGACCCCCATGTACTTTGCATGCTTTCCACTTTACGCCTCTTAAAACCATTTGAAAATATCTCTTTGCTTTCATACCTAACTAGTTAACTTTAAGAAGCTTCTTAATAGTTTTAGTGCAAAATATTTTTAGTTGCTAATTGCCTCCCTAATGATTAATTATACAAGCATAAAACATTTGAACAACTTTCGTTGAGAAAAACAGTTTATCGATAAAAAGATTTTTGGTCATTTCATCGATATTCCTTCAAACTATATATTTTTATAAACATTTTTTCAAAACAAGTTTACCATCATTAGTCATGATTTAAAAGGGAGTTAACAAGGTTATTAAATCACTTTTATCACATTTAATCTGAGGTTCAAATATTTAAATAATTCAGATATTTTAACATGAAGTGTCTGATATTCTAGGTCGTTACATTCTCCTCCACTTAGAATATTTCATCCTCGAAATTCCAACGCGAGCAACAAAAGGAAACAATCATATAGCAATAGTCAACGGTATTCAGAATTACTAGCAAATAAAGTCCACAGTTTGCTTCAGTTCAAAAATACTCTTATCGTATAAGGACGATAAACAATCTACTAAGCGCACCTCACGCTCAACAGCCTCAGGTTATTACTTAGTCGATTATCCATTCTACCTCGTAAAAAATCAAAAAGTTATCACCTGAACTCTCCATTAGCCAACAAAACATGGTATAAAAATACTAAAGCCCGTATGATGTGCGTGGATCATCCGTACACAATATTTAAATCTGATTACTTGTTCAATCCCATAATTTCACTTTCAAACAAGTATAGATCACTTAACCTCTTTGGTGCGGACTCCGATTCGGTTCTTTGATTAGAAACCTCGGCTCTCCTTACATAGCCATATACCATGAGAGAAAACTTCGGGATCATATCAAGAATCTGTATCAAGTGTTCGTCGTCAAGAATCGAGTGAAAAATCCTTGTTCGGATCGGTGTAAATCACCTTGAAACCATATACTCGAATACCGGATCAAGAACAGTCATGTGAATAAAATGATCTACGTACAACTTATGTACTTTATTCCATTGGTTTTTTAACTTATATCAATTACTTTCTAATCTCCTTCATTTATACAAATAGTATGTCATTCAATACTAAAATCATTTATGAACCATTTCATAAAACACAACTTCAACTTTATAAACATTTTATAACTTCATTTATAAAATATTCCATTAAAACTTACTTCACTTTATTACTTGTATAATACTCTACTACATCCTAAGAGTATATACAAAACACCAGATTCGTTTACTTAGCAAGTATGTTCAACAGTTTCAAAAATTATTTTAACTTACTACCTTTTCAATTCAAGAATTACAAAAACTCAACTTATATATTTTTGCAGAAACACTTAGTTTCAAGTTCTATAATAATCCGGAAGTTTCCAACTGTCCAAAATTGTCGAAAATTCCATTTTATTTTAACAAATGAAACTACCAAACAACATATCACAACATGATGCACGTACCATACTATCCTAATGTATAGGATACATGTGTCCATAAAATAACTTAACAAAGTTTCACTTATTTACTAAACACTCTTTACCCAAAAGGGGATACATGAAAAGTTTTCATCACTAGTTCCGGGCTATGCCCCTACCACTCAACTGCCTTCATGGTATACATATAAAAAAATTCTACACCAAAAAGTTCGTATCAAGTTTTTTTTAAAGAAAAACTTTAAAACTAAACACCGGGTTTTATTTCAAACCATTTGAAATAATAATATATACATATACCTTTGTATATCAAATCATACTTTCCTGATTAAATCAAAATATGTTTTGCCAAAACAACTTTGTGGCAAACTTCTCTTATAGCATCTCACACTTTGAAACCCAAAAATGAACGTCGATGATGTTGTAGTCATTACCGAAATTATTTTCAAGCGACAGAAGTGAGTTCAGTACATCCAAATCCTGCCTTTTGGAGTTAACCAAAATCATTTTCAAAGCGATATCAAATACTTCATAAATATTACTAAGTATCATGATCTCAATCTCATATAACAATGTCCTAATTTTTTTTTACTTTCAAATAATACTATCATTATTTTTCCAAAATCTTAAAAAACATTTTCAAAGACACCGGGATTTAAGTTCTCAAAATATCAATTTAAATCCTCTTCATTTATAAACCATATTTTATAAACCATACTTATATAAAATTATTTTCTTACATAAAATATTTTCACAAATGTTTATTTACAAAATACCTTATCTTTCCTTTAGATTATAAAAAACATCTTTTACTAAAGTTAACTTCTAACCTGACACTATCACCAAATGCCTTATAGTCAAACTGTGAAACTCAATTCACAAGGTGTTCGTCAAAATGCATCTATAAATAATATCTACCCAACCCATACAGTGAAAAGATAAAACTACTTATAAACTAGTCGAGCACAAATCAACAAACAGTAGTCAATGCTCCTAAACTGGTCGAGCATGACTAATCAATCAACAAATGCCAACAATGCTCGTAAACTGGCTGAGCAATATTAAGCTAATAACTCTATAAGTGATATTAATGCTCATAAACTAGTCGAGCATATCAAATCATTGATTGTAATGCTCATAAACTACCCGAATATGACCAAACTAATTAATGAAGGGTAAAAAATGAACATCATTAATCCCTACATTAATTAAACTACACTTTAACGATTCATACTTATATGAGTTACCTTATATAAGATCTCTAATTTTCGTAGTTGTAATTACCTTTAAGGTATATGCTTATAACAAATACAAATACAAATACGCTCTCATATATATAATACACTCAACTCATGCTAAGGCATTCGATTACCCTACCTCTTAATGAGTCATATCCAACCAAAGCCAAGGTTCTCGTTTAACCTTCGGCTCTGATAACAGTTGTAATGATCCGCTTTTTTGAACCCCAAATGTCGACACTAATACATCCACGGTATTCGTGTGCCAAGCATCCAAGTGTCGAAAAGACAAATTGTTAGGATAAAATAAAAAATTAAACAAGAAAGAAGAGAACACTATTAGAATCTCACAGCAGAACGATAACATATAATAGCAAAATACGGTACAAAATTATCACTCTAAGATACACAACATTTTAGAGTTATAATTCTAAGTGCTATCATCAGCTTGGACTCACAAATGCTAATATGTACAACATAGTAATGCAGTAGAAATAAGAATCATACGGTAGGTGAATCATCCAGCTCGTCTCCTCGAGCATTATAGAACATCAATGAAAACCTACCTTTCTCAGACTACTTGAGAGAATTCATGAGGAATTTAGGGAAAACAAAAATCATGCATCAGACATAAGTCTGGTATGAGAAACTCAAGAATTATGCGATCAACATACAACAGTACTTTTGAGGCTGCTCAAAAACTGTTAGCCCTTCAAAAGAACCACCATCTAATAAGTACATAAGAAGATATAATAGAAAATATCTAAGATGGAGAATATAAATCAAAAAATAGTCGTTGGTGCTTACACTAATCACACCACAACAATATTGATGGTACAATCAAAATTGCTAAGGTACGTTCACATGGATTTTTCGTGGAGATCCCTTCGATCAAGCAAAAATCCAATGTCCTACACAAGGGTCGAAAACTACCTCTAAGCGTCGTATATCTCTAGATAAAATATACCAATTAGGAGAAACATAGTCGGTCCATGTCTATGCACATGATCCCAAGCATCATCACCTCCCACTCGCATGCAATAAGCATACTTTAGATATGGAGTGATAATAGCCTGTCGTGGGTTAGCTAAACCCAAGGCAATGAGCCCTACTCTATTTTCTATCTTTTTCGATGGCAAAGATATCGAGGCTATGTTCGACATCTCTCATACAAGTCTTCATCACTCGAACAAAACAAGAATCCCTAAATGGATTCCAGCATCTCGAACAGATTCACTTTCAAGAGATAGAACATGTATCTCAATTTTGAAGTGGTTTGCGATAAGTAAAACACTTATGGATCTCGGTTCCTTCAAGACTAAATCGACGATTAGGTCATATTAAACAACAACGATAACGATCGCATATGGAAACTAAGTTTTATATACTTATCACGTTTCCGAACTTTTAGTACTAAGTACATGACTAAATACTTTCCATAAACGAGTAGACATACAAAGCACGATCAAGCCATAGAAAGATCGATTAGTCACATAAACGGCTTCAAATCCCTTTTTATTTAGTTAATACTTTTATTAATTAAAATCTCTTTTATTAGTAAATCTTCTTTTATTTAATAAAACTTCATTTATCACTCATTACCATTCATTTGTACTCTTTTAATACTTTAAAAAGTATTTATATACTTATCTCAAATGATATAAGTATATTCACGAATCATTAACAAGAGTTTTACTTTAAACATTTACTTTTTCTATCTTTTTCCCAAAGATTCCATACTTATAATTTCTTTTAAAATATTCATTTTAAGTATCTAAGTACTTTCACAAATCCATTCAAAAGGTTTAATACTAATGTTACTTAAACATTGTCACTGAAAACCCAAAACTATTTCACTTATGCTTATCTTTAAAACATTCTTTTAAAGATTTATTTACATTCATAGGTATAATAAAAAAGGCTTAAAGACGAATGTTATTAACACATTATCACAACAAACCTAAAACCATTCCATACTTATATCATCTTCAAAAACTTTCTTTTAAAGATCTAAGTTAATATTTGGTTAAGTTCGGTATCTGACGCGTCAATTACCCAGTTCTAAAGATGATCTTATATGGAAATCATGGTTCGTATACTTGACTCGTTTCTGACATTTCAACTTATACTATCCCTTGTTCAAGAGTGAAACTAAGTAAGTTAGATCACTGGTTGCATATCAAAGTCTTGCCTAGACACTTCATTCTTGACTCTCACAGATAGATAAGTCTACCTCATCGGCTTTTAGTGTTGAGTATAGTATTGATGACTTTTATAAATGAGTAAGAAATCAACACGAGAAACACATTTCTGACCTTTCCAACTTAATTATTCCTCGGTCAGGAGGGATGCTGATAGGTTAGAGAACTATTGCTTCTATCTCTACTCGAACATCAATCTTAACTTTCATAAATAGATAAGTCTACTTCGTCGGCTTTTAGTGTTAAGCATAACTGATTAATTTTTTCAAACCTTAGTTATATAAAAAATACTTTTAAAATATCTATAAATAGGTTTTAAATATCATATCTATGTAATATATTACTTGAAAATATGTTATAAATAGGTTTCAAGCACACAACATATATACATAATATATACATACAAGATAGTGAGATAACTCACCTAAATCCAAGCTTACAATAAACTCAAACACATAAGAATCAAAGAACCACTTCCTATCATCACCAAAAGCCTAAAGATCCAACCTTTAGCACCAAAATCACAAGGCAAGACCTCTCCCCACCTTCCATTGCTCACAGCCAGAAATGAAACCCCCACTTCCTATCATCTTTTTCCACTTTTTACTTTAGATCCTTTCTTCCTAAGGTGTTGCTGAAAGTTTAGTGGAGTTTGAAGAAGATTTGAGCTAAATAGAGAAAAAATAGTGAAGATAGAATTTGAGCGGTGCTAATCACTTCTACTATTTTTGTTTTTATTACTTTTGAAGCTTTTGAGACTATGAAATGTTTAACACATTCCTAGCCTCTCCTTTACACAGCCAACCCATGCCCAAAAGACCCTCCTTGTGCTTTGCATGCTTTCCACTTTACACCTCTTAAAACCACTTGAAAATATCTCTCCCTTTCATACCTGACTAGTTAACTTTAAGAAGCTTCTGGAAGCTTCTTAAGAGTTTTAGTGCAAAATATTTTTAGTTGCTAATTACCTTCCTAATTATTAATTAAACAAGCACAAAAGGTTTGAACAAATTCCGTTGAGAAAAAACTGTTTATCGATAAAACGATTTTCGGTCATTTTATCGATATTCCTTCAAACTATATATTTTTATAAACATTTTTCCAAAATAAGTTTACCATCATTAGTCATGATTTAAAGGGAGGTTAACAAGGTTAGTAAATCATTTTTATCACATTTAATCCAAGATTCAAATACTTGAATAATTCAGATATTTAAATACGAAGTGTTTGAAATTCAAGATCGTTATATCATCGGTGTTAATACATCTTTATCTTTTGTTAGTATGTATCGTTTTGGTTAGCACGATTATACGTGTCATTTTGGTTTGTACGCTTATATGTACTATTACGTTTGGTCACATGTATTTATTTGCTTAATACTATGTCTATGAAATAGTATGGATTTTATTATATTGTGGTTTGGCTCATGAATCTGTTAGATTACGTACATTATAATGTGTTGGTTATTAGATGCGTTAACTGTGGTATTTTAAACTATTATAATATACACGGTGAAATAAGCTTAGCTGATATTATCCCGTCTTTTGGCAAGGCCGTGATACTATGATTTGGCTAACGGGATTTGTGATCACCAAGGTAGGAAACCTGGAGAGATGATTGTCAGGTTCATAGATCAGTTATAAGCAAGGTTATGGATGATAATCAAGCGAATTCAAGCAAATAGCGTCCAAAAATAGCTAAGTATGGATTTGCACTTTCCCTAGATAGGAGAGCAGATCGGATCGGATCAATATGTTTAGGAATGGATCGAATCACTATGGCTATGGATCACTTAGATAGGCAGCTCAACTCAATAATGATCGCTCAATAACTCAACAGATACCAGGGGAACCAAGCAAACAATTATGGAAACATGAAGAGGGAGTGGATGGGAACCATCACAACCAATCGCGTGGCGCCATGTGGCCCCACCACTGATCGGGGCCGATCCCTCTAGGAGGCCCAGATGGGCCCATTTTTGGCGAGCGAGTCCGTCTTGGCCTTGGTCTTATGCACATGGATTTTGAGCTGGATGTTTCGGTGTCTTCTCTTATAAATACAGGATTATTGGCTCATTGCAAGGGATCTTCTTTATTGGCTGGACCGATCTTCTTTTAGCTCTTCTTCATTGTTTCTCTTTCTTTCATCCATTAATTTTCTAAGGCTAAAACAAACTGTATTTGTAATCCTACAGTATAATAAAAATATTATTGAAGTGGACGTAGGCCAGAGTTTCCCGAACCACTATAAAATTTGTGTGTTCATTTACTTTTTTGCTATTAGATCTGTGATATGCAGATTTAATTCTCTGTTTGGATTTGGATCTTGAATCTGCGTTGTTATTATATTAGTTGAGTATTTGTGATCAATTTTGGTGCAAACATTTTGGTATAAGAGCCAAGTTACTTACACTCGTAGATTTGGAAATGATTTGGAGCTTGGATTTGGATCAATGGTCAGGTAATCAGCAAGGATATCATTGGTAGATAGAAGTCACCATGGAGGAAGTCGGGAGGCATCCTCTGGAGCTGGAACTAATCAAACCTCCGCCTACATCACTAGGAACGAGATGGAGACTATGATGGATGTAATGCAGGAGTGGATGATGAAAAGACAAGAGGAGATAATGCAGAATTTCCTCAGGCAAAACAGGTTGGAGCATGAGCTAATGGCAATCTGGATTAAGAAGTTGGAGCAGCGTGAGCTGCAGAAAATCAGGAACAAGAGCATGGAAACGGAGCTAACAGGCAGGATAGTGAAACAGAGCAGTCGGGGGCAGTCCCGGGCCAACAAGGAGGGATCAACACTGATCGCCCATAGCAAGGGGGGCATGCCCCCAAGTCAGGTTGGATCGGTTCTTGATAGGCCAATGGTCAATGTTGTGTAGTTTGGTGTGGATCGAAATGCGGATGCACGTCCGAAGGAGTATGTTTCAGGATTCCCTCATGGACTCGGGGTTAGGCTAGAAATGATGATTTGAGGATACATTTGGATGGCAGTGCCAGGTTTGCGGAGATGATCGGTCGACTATGAGAGGAGGATTGGTGAATAGGGATCTAGAAGATGTGAATAGGAGTCCATTTACTCCAAATATCAAGTGTGCTAGGAATCCATCGAAGTTCAAACTACTGACACTGGGGGCATATGACAACAAATCAGACCCTATTATTCATCTGATAAGGTACATGTGGCATATGAAGGTGCTGGGGGCATCGGAGGAAATAATGGCGCCATGTTTTCCCTTGTACTTAGCGGATATAGCTGTAATGTGGTGTAGGCAATTGGAGAACGGTTCTAATGGTACTTGGATGGAGTTGGTGGATAAATTCATAAGCCAATTTCGGGTCCACATCACGAGACCCAAGAGTGTAATGACATTGACAACACTGAATCAAAAGACAGGAGAGTCCCTAAGGAATTTCTTAACATGGTCTAATGCGATGGTTGCTTCGGTGGATCGGCCGGATCCATCGATGGTCTTAATGGCGGCGGTATCAAGAATATTAGATGACACATGCTTCAGGGTTGCACTAGAACGGGATCCACCAATGGATCTCGGGGAATTTTATCACGAGGTTGAAGGTTCTTGCGACAAGAGGACCATCTGGGGAAGGTTCAGGCAAGGAAAAAGGAAAGCAAAAAATAGATAATAGCTTCGACAGATCGAAGCAGCAAAGGAGAGAAACGAAATTTTCTTCTTATACTGATTTGAATGTAACTTTGGAAAGGATTTATTTGGATTCTTGTGGACGCCTTTCATACCGAAGGCGGCAAGAAGAGAGCCCACCGAGCGTTAGCGGACATCAGGAAAATACTGCCTATTCCATGAGCTGGATGGACACACTACCAATGATTGCAGACACTTGAAGGATATGGTTGAGGAACACGTCAGGGATGGCAGGCTACCATAATATATAAGGACTCGGACTATGGTGGTGTAACAGGAGCAGCTACCGTCTGGATCAAATGGAAATTTCCTTGGATCGAGGTCAGAGATTATCATCTCTTGATCGAGATGGCATGAACTAAATAAATAATAAACTCCATAATAAAACGGCTAAGTCACTTACATATGTACAGGTACGAGGACGGTCTTTAGGAATGCTCTGAGATGACGACAAACCGTCATGCTTGGAGAGGTAGTTTTGGTTTTCTAGTGTTTTGATTGTAAAAACTTAAATTTAATAATCTAATGAATAGATTTTGGAATGCACAAATCTGCTTTTAAAAGTAATAAATGAAACAGGTCGCAGTTGTCCCGATCGGAGTGATATGGCAATAATCGCAAGGTGCGAGTCCCTTCGCCGAAGAGCAACAGGATGGACTCGTACATGGATTAAGTCCTCGACTGGGGAATCAAGGTCGGAGAATAATACCCACAGATCACGTAATGTTCCGATAGGAGAGATGGAATTGGAGAAGCAAGAAGTAGACCGCTTCGCCGGAGAGCAACATAATCGGCCTGCTTATCATTGTGCCCTTCTCGCCGGAGAATGAGTGGGGTCCGACAAGGGTTAAGAGAGACCATGATCGGCCTAGGAAGGCCACGAAATCGCTTTATGTTCAAGGACACTGAACTAGAGTGCAGGAAGTAATGCCGCTTCACCGAAGAGCGGCAGGATCGGCTTACTTATCGTTGTTCCCCCTTTTGCCGGAGAGTGGTTGGATGCGGTCCAACAAGAGCTCGGAGAGGCTATGATCGGTTCGAAGAGACTATGAACCAGGCTATTGGTCAGGCGAGACCTTAGAATTGGCACACGATCTGGTTAGATCATGAGTTCGGTTACTGGCTTTGGATAGATATGGATTCGGCTAAGGATTTGGAATGGTTTTGGAATTGGCTATCGACTCGGAACATTCGTAGATCACAGTGATTCGGCTTGGCAAAGGATTAGATTCTGGATTAGAAATTTGGCTATCGATAGATTATGGACTTCGGATTTACGGCAATTCAAAACACACCTTCCTATCGCTAGCCTGTTTTGGAGGGCAAATATTATCCCGCCTTTTAGCAAGATCGTGATACCATGGAGTTGGCTAAAGGGATTTGCAATCATCAGGGCAGGAAGTCTGGAGAGATGATTATCAGGTTCAAAGATCAGCTATAATAAAGGCTATGGATGATAGTCAACTGGATTCAAGCAAATAGCATCTAGGAAATGGCTTAGTATGGATTTGCACTTCCTCTAGGCAGGGGATCAGATCAGATCAATATGGTTGGGAACGGATCAGATCGGTTCACTTTGGCTATGGATGACTCGGATTGGCAGTTCAACTCAACGATGATCACTCAATAACTCGACAAATTCCAGAGGAATCAAGCAAACAATTGTGGAAACACGAAAAGGGAGTGGAGGGGGACCACTACAACCGATCGTGTGGAGCCACTTGGCCCCTACCACCGATCGGCCCACTACAACTGATCACGTGGTGCCACGTGGCCCCGACCACCGATCGGGACCGATCTTTATAGGAGACCCAGATGGGCCGTGGATTTTCAGCTATATATTTCAGCGTCTTCTTCTATAAATATAGGATCATTGGCTCATTGCAAGGGATCTTCTTTTTGGGCTGGACTGATCTTCTTTTAGCTCTTCTTTATTGTTTCTCTTTCCTTCCTCCATTAATTTTCTAAGACTAGAACAAACCGTGTTTGTAATCCTACAGCATAATAAAAAGATGATTGGAGTGGACGTAGGCCGGAGTTTGCCGAACCACTATAAAATTCGTGTGTTCATTTACTTTTTTGCTATTGAATCTGTGGTCTGCACATTTAATTCTCTGTTTCGATTTGGATCTTCAATTTGCGGTGTTATCCTATTAGTTGAGTGTTTGTGACCAATTTTGGTGCAAATAGCTGAATTGTAAATGAAAGTAGGAATGTATATACCATTAAATAATGCATGAAAAGTAAACTATAGCGTTTTAAAAATGCAATAAAAAGCAAGCATTGTCATAGCGTTTATTTGCTACAACATTGGGCGAATGATCTATGTAGTATGTTTCAAAAGACCAGCACCAATGTCCCAATGGTTAGACACTTAGAATTTAGTGCGAGAGGTCACAGATTCGAAACTCGCGTAGCATGATTCGAACGTATCATACATGTAGTATGTTGTTTCCTACATAAGACTTGTATGACAAATATGCACTACTATTTAAGTACGCAATTACAAAAAAAAACCAATGGAAGATGGCAAGTACAAAAGGCAGTAAAAGGTAAACTATAATAATAAAAAATGCTATATTAAAACTATTGCATGTGAAGAACCCTATAATAGTTGGTGCCATAACATAGTGAAAAGCTCTGAGAAAGTTCTATAGCAGCCATACAAATGCTATAGAAAGTTAATTATATCAGTAATATAAACGTTACAAATAGTCTAAGGTGACTGTAAATAAACGCTATTAAAAGGTTCTTTTGATATCATTTTTAATGATATGGTATCTACCAGACATGTCGTTTTACAACTTTCATAAAAATGCTTTTGATGCTTTTAACAGCAAATTTGAAATGATATTAAAGTTGATTGTTATAGTGACAACTTGTATTCATCATCAAGAATCATGAAAACATATCATCATTTCATAACCAAACGTGCCTTACACATACGACTATACCATGACTGGATCTTATAGTCCATTCCCTTAGTTTGCCACTTAGGCCTCATTCTCTTTCCTTTTCAAAACCCGTATAAAGAGCCTTCAACCCCTACTAAGGCCTTACGCCTTGTTTACTTTTTTACGTATTATTAATTATACTTTCAGCTATCACTAAGGCCTTATGCCCTGCTTTGGTATCTCGGTTGTCATACCGAATCTTACATCAACGCTTTCGGTCTTGGTTGTCACACCAGGCCTTAGACCAACATTTTCAGTTTAAGTTGCCACACTAGGCCTTATAGCAAAGCCTTCGATTTCAGTAGCCTCACTAGGTCTTACACCGACGCATTTGGTTTAGGTTTCCACACTAAACCTTACACCAACGCATTGGTTTAGGTTGCCACACTAGGCCTTACACCAATGCTTTCAGTTTAGGTTGTCATACTAGGTCTTACACCAACGCTTTTGGCTTAGGTTATCAAACTAGGCATTGCACCAACACTTTCGGTTTTGGTTTTCGCACTAGCCTTACACCAATGCTTTCAATTTAGGTTGCCAAACTAGGCCTTACACCAACTACTATATACTCTACTAACTTTTAGTTAATAGGGTTTAACCTAGCCATTCATCAAGCCACCTTACACTTCAAAACTATCCACAGTCATACAGACCCCAGAACCATCCCCATAGTACATTTTGTTTTATAATGTCCTAAGTACTTGTTTTGGCCATCTTAAGCCTTTGTATTAATTCTCCCCTCCGGAAGTCAACAGATTTCAGTATTAATTTTCCACCAAGAGTTAATAGACTTCGTTAATTACTAATTTCGGTCTCATTTAGGGAAGTCTAGTTAATTTTTGTTTCGTTCCGTTATTATATAGAGTCTCCTTGTCAGGTCTTGGAAATCTTTTCCTCTACATATGTTTCCTCTATCACCTTTGTATTCCCCATTTCTATCAGCTCTTAACCATCATCTTTAATTTAATAAACCTAAACTCAAACTTAGCATTTCTTGGTACGCTTTACTTAAGTCTTATGCTTAGTGTTCCCTAGTTCATTTTTCTTTTGGTCAGGTATTCTACTCTCGGTATACCCTCTCCCGATATACATAAAAAGCATGTCTCATGTTCAACCAATGCCACTATTTCACCTGTCAGTGTCGCATTCATTCCGACTTATTCCGTTTTTTTAGTTAGTATAGTACCTTTTGACTTTTTTGGCACTTATTGTGGATTTCGTCTCTTCACCGTTAATTAAATACTTTATTTATATAAACTACATTTTGGCCTTTATATTTACCTTCCGGCACTCATAAATTCCTTTTAGCTAAGTGCATTTTAATTTGGAAAATCACTTACAATAATTCCAGAAAATCATAGAAAATTTGTGAATATATTTTCCTTACAATAAATATTCAAGCCCTATATTTTAGACATTTTCTATGATGCGGTTCCTTTGAAAATTCATATTAATTATTTATTCATGGGACAATTCTAAAAATCAAAATCCATTTCTAAAATATGCTCATAACATCATTATAAATTTTCAGATCAGGTTAAATTCTAGACACCTATAAACCCATCACATCAATCATAGTCATGCCTAATCAAGAGATGTATTACTCACTTATATCTCTTAGTTGACTTGATCTTAGATCTATCTTAGTTTCCTTAATTTTAATCTCCTTCTTTTCCTCTTTTCCTCTCTTAGGTTACCACTATTAAAATTCCCAAAGCTTAAGTTTTTGTTTTGCGAGAGTAGAATGAATGAAATGAGTGAGAGGGTGGTTAAGTTTGTTACCCATAATAATTGGGATGTCGACTTTTAATCCCATTTTCTTAATTAATCTTTCCTTATGACTTTCATTTGGTTAATAATGTCTTTAGATTGTGATTTTTATATTTATTCTCTTATGTTAAGTATGAGCTACCATAAGTGAAACGATTCCGTAAAAATTATTTAATTGATACGGGGTGTTACGAAGATACTTGAATGTGGGTGGATGATTCAAAACTTTTGAGGATCGTGCAATGCAAAAATGAGTTGGAATACTCACTATTGGACAAGTAGGTCCGACAGGCTATCGCGACAAGTAGATTAAATCTTTTTTCTCTTCTTAGTAGTCAATGAGTCATCTACATCATCATACATCCGAGAGCATTGGGATATGAGGGTTACATTTGGGTCATTGATGGTCTGGATATCTTGTTTGTTGTATGGTATTTACTTTCAGTCTATTTATACATATGGACAGCCAAAATCACTTTACCCTGCAGTGGTTTACAAAATTAACAGACTAGGTATATTGAGTGTATGTGCTAATTATTTCGTATGTAGGTGTGTGATATGAGCATGGTGTATTAGGCCTATCTTATGACCATTCTCACAGGGATAGGTATGGGTTCTATACTCATACATACATATAATATATATATAAGTATATGTATGTATGTATATATATATATCGAGTAGATTAGCCATGTATAATAGGCTGTTAATTCCCAAAGTTATTTATGTTGTCATAACTCTAGGTAATATTCACTACATATAAAACACCAATGATAAATTATTCACCACGCGTCGTGATTGACTCCATGTTTTGACAAAAGGTAACAAAAGTAGAATCCACAATCGACAAGGATGTATTAATTTCCCAACTAAACTTCAGCACAATCACTTTTATTTATTTAACATTTTCTATGTTATACCACTCGTTAATTCCATAACCCATTTTGTATAGTCTCACGTCGAACTACTACCTTTCTTGCGCTATCTATAGTCAAGTATTTGCACAAAGTTCAAAAATCACCCATTGAGTTACCTAATTAAAGGTTAAAAACCTAAAACCGTTAGAATATTGTCGAACCATGCCTAATCCATATTATTTTCCATCATCGAATATTGAAAGCAACATCATCCTAAACCTTAAAATCCATAAAATCAATTTCTAAAATATGTGTTAATAACGATTTTTTATTTTGCATTGTTCAGTCCCATCATGCTCTATCCATTACTAATGTTGTATTACATGTTTTCGATTTGATGAAACCATTGTCAAAAATTATTTAATCGCTCTATTAAATAATATATGAATCCATCATAACAATTTATACCGATTAGTGAAATATCAATTTAAAATTTAAATTTAAAGTTTGAATAGTGTTTTATGAATACAGTTGCCATTTAAAAAATTAGATTTGCGGAATAAAATATATGTTCGTGAGCTTTGAAACTATTTTAAGGAACAAAGATTTATTTTTAAATTGTTTTATGGATTAAAAGCGATATTTTGACTATCGAAAAATTATTTCGAGCAATGATAAAAATTGGGAAATTTTTTAAGAGACTTGAATAATTTTTACAAGGGTTTATATGAGGCAAAACAAGTGAATTCGAGTAAGATATAATTTATACAAAAGAAAATCAATGATTTCTTTTGGTAGTGGGTCTCGTAAAAATTACTTCCACTACTTGCTAGTTAAGGCACTATATTTTACACTTACTAATATCACCAACTAAATAATGCAACATATCCACTTCTTGCTACCATAGGTCCATCGAATCACAAATAGGGGCACCATCATTTCATCTCTTCTTGTTATCAAGCCCTAAAACCTAAGGTTGGAAATCATGAGTAGATCATCTTGGATCTTATAAGCGTGTCAGGCATTTCAGGAACCACTTTAAGAGGCATTGAGAACTTACGCTCTAATTTAGCCACCACCAGCCACCATGACACTTCCACCACCACCTGAAGGGCCCATATGAACGAGGGGAGTGTCAGGAGAAGATTGTTGCAGTGGAAGTCACCCAGATCCAGCGGATAGCGTGTGCACATGTGCATGTTATGTACTTTGACCATTAAAGTAGTTTGCAGGCTGAATTCTCCTTGAATTTTAGGTCTAATTGCTTAATAATTTTCTGATGTAAAAGCTTGATAATGATCGGTATGAACTACAGAAAGAGTGGTAGGAATCATTCAAAGAAGTATTGAGCATGAGAATTAATAAGTATTTTTTCTTCAATTTCCTGAAATCTACTTTTTTCGTGTGCGCATGCTCTTTTCTTTCTTTTCCTTCTTGTTAATGAATTCATGTTGAAGTATTAATTTTCTTGCTTCACTTCTTCCACAATTCCTCTCCAAAGCTTCTAGTCTACCCAATTTTCTTGCTTCACTTCTTCACACCTTTTACTCCATGCTTTCCTCAATTTACTCCCAGTAAACTCTATTAAACCACTTCTGGAACTCACTGTTTTTGCAAACTTGAAGCCTTAAACATGGCAAGGGAGAAGAACTCTAACATTTCGGTATCAGATCAACTTGATGATCTGTGACGACCCACCTCCTCGACCTCATAAATCGACACTAATACATCCTCGATATTCACGTGCCGCAAATCCAAGTGCCAGAGAGGCAGATTATCATGGGGTAAAAGAAAATAAAGGTACAAGATAAACAAAATAGAATCTCACATCGCATTTAACAACTTGTAATTATACATATAGATAGTACATACAATCACCCTCAAATGGAGATATCAGAGTCATAGCAAGTACTAACCCAACTAGGGACAGTTATAACTGCATATCCCTATAGGTGCTGGTAGATACAAAATACAGCGGAAATAGAAATTGATGACTCATAGGGCCCAAAATGCTCCATGATCCTTCTCGAAATGCTCCATGCTACTTAACTACTTGGCTGCCCGAAAAAAGGGCACCCAGAGTCTAAGGGAAAAGGAAAATAAACTCTGGGTCAGTCATGGGACCGGTATGAGAAACTCAAATACGAATATTTTGAAACAAAGGGTATCTCATAAGACCATGCCGCACATAAACATGGAATGAGTTTTTACCTTATGATAACCAATATATTTGTTATGCAAAATCTGGGAATATTATTTTTAATGACATTCTATTGAAAACACTTTTCAAGTAAATTTATATAATCTTAGCCGAAATTGTTACATTATTAAATTCCAGCATACTAGGCTCTACAATTAAGTCCGAAGGCACTTATTGGAGAATGAATTCCATACAATAACAAGGTAAGGGACCACCTTATGACAATACATCTCTAGAAAAATGTACTAAGGCACCAACAGATGGTCCTTTACCAACACAAAACTGGCATACCTTTACCATAGATAGTACCGAATATGACATCATCCCGGTCATTCCCGACCTATCTGGGATCCCAAAGCATACACAACGTACCCAAAATATAGAGGGTAATCTAGAAAGGTGATGATCAAATCCTAATGAGTGTGACCCACATAGCCATGCCACATTTACCCTGTTTTTTTCATTCCCGGATGATGAGGCTCGAGGTAATGATTACCTTTTACATAACACATTCCACTTTGAATGCCACAATGACAATTCCATCATACACTATTAATTTCCACAAATGTACAACCTCTGAACTCGTACGTCTCAGAGATGGGTGTTAAGCATAGGAGAGTTACCTCCTACACCACCAAACAGATGTACATTTGTAAAAATCATTGTACGTGCATTTTAGAAATGCAATATCAGACATTCATCCATAAAAGTTTTCCAAGAATAGGAAAACCGTAGGAGCTCTCCTACTACATCCTGTCGGGAATAACCCCTAGGATACTACTGTCTCGTTTCTGACATTTCGACCTTATCTATTCCTCACTGAGGAAAAAGGCCAGGTGAGCCAGGGCACTAGTTGCTTCTGAACATCTCCTTAGTTTAAGCAACTCGCATCCAGATCACACGAATAAAAAAATTTAGTCTACTCATTTTTAGATCCAAGATTAAATCACTTAATTATAATAGCTTTTCTTTACATCATATATTTAAACTCTTTTAAAATAAATTATAAAACCTCCACGTTATCTTTAAAATAATTAATTATTTATTTGGAAACATTTTTAAAATATTTGGGAAAGAATACTTAAGTTTAAAGCCATATTTCAAAAGTTACTAAAAAGTGCTGCAAGAAGTGTTGCGAATAGTGCTGTAAAAGCTTATTTGATCAAAACGACTTTTTGATCATTTAGAAATTCATTTTTATAGCTCAGCTCTCTTTTAAAACATTTTAAAATATTTATAGAATTTATTAATTATTTTTAAAGAATTAAAAATATCCATTTTAAAGAATTTGTCGCTTTGGTTTCCGAACTGGCAAACCACGACTATTTTGAAAACTTGATTTGCTCATATTTAAAAATCTACTAAACGAGATCTCGATCTTTTTCTTTTGTTTGAAAACTATGATTCTAAGAGTTCAGAAAATTCTTATTACAAAGAATTTCGATTCTGGTTCCATCGTATAAGTGGATATAAACTTTTATGGCGCGAAATCGCAAACTACAGTTACGCAACGCGCCTGTTTTTGCCTCAACTTTCATAACTTGTCCAAACTTCACCAAATTGGGTTTTAGTATTTATAAAACATTTATAAACCATTTTAAAGAGGTTTAACAATCTCATATGCACCATTTCATTTATTAAAGGAAAGTGATTTCCTTTGTGGTATTCGATGTGTTTTAAACGTTACACATCCAAACAAACATATTGTTATATCCGAACATGGTTCAAAATCATCACAACCAAGCATAACCAAACATATATATTATCCAATATATCATAATATAAATAGAGTTACTCACTTGATTTTGATCGGACTAACTTTAAAACGGTTATAGCTCTACTATCTCGAAATCGGAGCTCACGACTACTAGCACAAATGCTCCTAGGGGGTTCGGCCTTAGTCTTGGAGGCTTGGAAGGGCTCGACCTTGCTTGGAAAATGGTGGTGGAGAGCCTGGTTGCACACAACCTTGGTGGAGGAGAAGGAAGATATCACTACCTTGAACTTTAGTTTGAAGTGATATAAATTGTGATTGGTTTTTGTATAACTACGTTTTTATTTTGTAATATTTTCTTTCTTAGGCTATGGAAGCCATTAATGTAGAGAAGAAGAGGATGAAGAGCTTAGGAATTTTATGAAGAAGAAGTGTGAATGAAGTGAAGATGGGTGGTGGTATTTATAGGAAAAAAGTGAATAAAAATATCATGATATATACTTGCCATCATCACCATTGCCTCACCACCACTCCCCCCTCTCTCCTCTTTATCCACGGTCGAACATCCCCCAATGTGTGTGGTCATGTGCTTGTACTTAGGGTGTAAGAGGTTGGCTTTGGATTTAATTAAGGATGAAGTTTTAGGAAAATATTGTAGGTATTTTGTAATATATATATATATATATATAAGTATATTTGTTTGTATATATGTGTTCATGTGCATGTGAATGTGTTTATGTATATATACATGAATGTGTGCATATGTATATCTCAAATGATTCACAATGTTGCATAACTTTTCTACGTTAAATCGTTATGGATTTCGATTTCGATTTCTAGTCTTATTTTCACTTCCTATTTAATATATATATATAAACAAAGTTTGATAATAATATTTTTATCATTATATAATAATTAAAAGGGCTTATATTTAATAATTAAAATAAATATTAAATCATTTAAAATCAATTTAAATTTAAAAAACATTTATTCCAAAATAGTGATATAATTAATGATGAAATAAAGAGATTTTATTTTCATAAATAAAATAAATAATTTTATTACATATTCCCACTCATATAGATAAAAAAGTGTATGTATCTAGCTCCGTGCATGAAGTTGGATGGTCTAAGAGCTGTTTTTGATAAAACAGTTTTCGGTTATTTTATCGATATATCTTCCAAAGCATATATTTTTTAAATATTTATTTAAAATAAGATTACCAATATTATTTATTGTTCAAAACATTATCATTTATGTTAAAATAGTCTTATATTTGAATATTTTAAAAAATTTGTGAAATGATGAATTTGTGGGTCGTTACATGATCAGCCCAAATATCATCAAGAGTAAGATCCTAAAGAGGAAGAACTCCTTGAAAACACACTCAAGGATGAAGGAGAGACCAATGCATAGTCTAGACAAGATTAGATCAACAATAGAACTACTGTTTCATTGAGATAACTTCAAGAAACCACACAAGAATTTCATATACTACTCAAGAACTTCATGCTAACTCTCCAGAAATGGCCAGCAAGATTGATAACATTTCATAAGCCATAGATACATTGATAACCATATTGGACAAAGGTTTACAAGATAGATCGGATCGGATACATGCTAGCAAATCTGAAAATCAACCTATACTCCGACCACATGTCCATACAACAAACCATTCAAGATCTTTCCCTTATATTCCATTGAGGCAGCAAGATGACATAATGCAACCAGAAGCGAGAGTCTCGTCAAATTCCAGAGCAGCTGTTCAGCTAGAAGGTTCAAGAAATAATGTAGGGATACTTTACACTCCAAGACTCCTCCAAGATACCAGTATCAAGCTTGATTTCTCTATCTTTACTGGAAGAGATAACATTGTAGATTGGCTGAGGCAAGTTGAACAAATATTTAGATATCATCATGCTCCCGAACAAGAGTAGGTTTAGACATTCTCTTTTCACTTTCAAAATGAAGCTCAATAGTGGTTCCATTGGCTAACCAAGAACAATCCTTATTATGAGCAATGGAAAGTGTTTAAAGAAGAGATCTTGATCAGATTTAAACAAGTAGAACTCCAATGACTATATGGAACTTTGGACAGTTTTAAGCAAACTACTACTATGCATGCCTATTTGAACAAGTTTGAGCAATTGCAAGGATTAATTGACATTTTACCACCTAGGTTTCTATTTGAAAATCTTGTTGATGGACTGAAGGAAGAAATCAGGTATGATGTATTGGCATCAAGGCCTGTAGGTTTCAGAGATGTAGTATCGCTAGCAAACATATTTGAAGAGAAGTGAATGAGCCTCAAAAAGAGCAATAAAACCCTAACCCCTCATAGCACTTCTTCAAGAAATTCCTCTAACACAATTACTGCATATCATAGAACAAACCTTAATCCAAATTCCTACACAAGAACATCTGATTCAACAGCCTTAGAGAAAATTTCCAAATCCAAAAGGCCCACACCTGCAAAATTGGCTGAAACAAGAAACAAGAATCTATGCTTTGGATGTAATGAGAAGTGGCACATTGGCCGCAAATGCAAGACACAACAAGTCTGGATAATGGAAGGGAGCATGGATTTGGGGGTGACATTAAAGACAACCCTACATAAGATGAATCAGACCAGGAAATTAATCCTAAAGAAGATAAACCACAAATAAACATATCAGCGAATGCTATGTGTGGAATTCTTGCTCTACATACCATTAAAGTGCAGGGGGACATCAAGAAGCATAAGATACCCATCTTAGTGGATTTTAGATTAACACACAGCTTCCTAAACTCGAAATTGGCCAGGAAACTTAAGCTACCAGTTATAGCATCTAAGCACTATGAAGTCATAGTGGCCAACGGGGAAAATTACAAGGATCTGGTGTATGTAAGCAAATCAAACACACATATCAAGGGTGTACCATTCACGTTGGTCTTTTATTATTGCCTATTGAAGGGTGCCAGTCGGTATTAGGAGTACAATGGTTGAAGGAAATGAATGATGTCGCTTTTAATATAAAAAAATTGTAAGTTAAGCTCAATTATAATAATCAACAACATTTGTCGCAAAGAATCACAACAGGTGAACTGCTATTGGATGATGGGAAGAATGTTGAAAAGGTTAGAAAACAAGGGTGGTTATCTTTTATATCTCAACACATGAAGACCACTGAATTTTCTAAACAAGAAATGCTAAATTCAGAAAAACATCATCAACCCTACCCTTGTTATCCCTCCTGAAATACAAGAACTGCTTCCTAAATATCCATAAATTACTAAAGACTTACCTCATTTAACCCCATAAAGATCATGTGATTATAAAATCCTACTTCACAAAACCTATCTATCTCAGACCCCATAGGAAGAGGTGAACTACATGGATCACATTACTATTCTAAGTTAGATCTGAAGTCGGAATATCATCAAATTAGGATGTGTGAACAAGACATATACAAGACTGTGTTTCGAACTCATGAAGGATACTATGAGTTCCTTGTCATGCCATTTGGCTTGACTAATGCTCCTTCCACTTTACAGTCTTTACTGAAGTAAATTTTAAAAAATATTTGAGAAAATTTATTCAAGTATTTTTTGATGATATTTTGATGTATAGCAAAAACTGACAGAATCACTTATTGCACTTATCTCTTTCATTTTAGGTGCTGCAGGAAAATCAATTTGTCATTAAACTTTCAAAATGAAAATTTGCACAGACTCAAATTGAATATTTAGGGCATGTACTTTCTAAAAAGGCACAGAAATAAACCCTGGCAAAACTGAAGCAATTCGAGCATGGCCAGTAGCCCAAAACATCAAAGGAATTTTTGGGCATAATTGGGTATTATAGAAAGTTTATCAGGAATTATGGGATTATTGCTAGACTATTAACCAGTATGCTAAATAAACTCTTTTAAATGGGATGAACATGCAAACAAAGCATTTCTGCAACTAAAAGAGCACATGATGCGACCGCCCATCTTTAGTGTGCCTGATTTTAGTAGGGAGTTTGTCGTAGAATGTGATGCTAATGGCAAAGGCATAGGAGCAGTCTTACTACAAGAGGGGAAACCAATATCTTCCATTAGTCAAGCTTTATAGGGAAGGAACTTAACCTTATCTACTTATGAAAAGGAACTGTTAGTTATCATACATGAAACAAAAAACGGAGTCAGTATCTTTTGGGAAGAACTTTTAAAATCAGGATTGATGATCAAAGCTTAAAACACTTGCTCACTCAAAAGACCAACACCCAAAGCAAATGGCTTGCCAAGCTCCATGGGTATGACTATGTGGTAGAATACAAAAAAGGTAAGGAAAATATTATTGCAGATGCACTATTTAGTAGGCATGGTGAACTAGAGGATGGACAGTTGATGGCCATTACAATTGTACATAGTCCTTGGGTTGAAAATTTTAAAGATAAGGTTAAGAACCATGAGTTCTATCAAAAATTGATATCTGAATGAGAAAAGGGTCGATTAAATTTCCAAAAATATCAGGTTATGGACAGTTCAATCTTTTATAAAAAGAAACTACCCATTGTTCTATCAGATTAGTGAATGCCACTCAACACCACTAGGAGGCCACTTTGAAATTAAAAGAACCTTGCATAGACTAAATCAAAACTTCAAATGGTGAGGCATGAAAAGGCAGGTTGGCGAATTTGTTAAACATTGTAACACTTGTCAAAGAATGAAACAAGATAACATATCTACTCCTGGTTTACTGCAGCCTCTACCTGTACCAGAAATGGTGTGGAGTGACACTAGCATGGATTTCATCACCAACCTCTCTAGAAGCAAGTCTTACACTGATTTTTGTGTTGTAGACAGACTAACCAAGTATGCTCATTTTTCCCCATAGAGTCATCCTTTTTCTGCACAAACTGTGGCACAATCTTCGATAGGGTCTATAAATTGCATGGGTTGCCTAAAACTATAGTCAGTGCTAGGGATTCCATTTTCACAAGCTTGTTTTGGAAAGAACTATTCAACGTCAGGGGTGTACTCTAGCACATAGCTTAGCTTTCAATCAGATGCACAAAGCAACACTGTAAATAAAATTTTAGTAGGATACTTAAGATGTTTTACATGTCATAAGCCTCATGAATAGTCACAGTGGCTTACCATAACTAAATACTGGTGTAATATCACATGGAAATATGCTACTAACATCACACCTTTTCAAGTTTTGTATGGTAGAACTCCTACTCTAATTCATTACTTGCCCCCGCAATGCCAATAGTTGAAGAAATATTGTACTCAAGGGACATTGTCATTTAGTTGCTTAATGATAGCCTGAACCTAACCAGGGATCAAATGAAGAAATATGCGGACAAAAAGAGGACTGAGAGAAGCTTTGAAGTTGGCAATTAGGTGCATTTAAAGCTACAACCATATAGAAAAATTACCGTTAGTCATCAAAAGACCCATAAACTCTCTCCTAGATTTTATGGTCCTTATCAAATTCTAGAGAAAATTGATGTCGTTGCTTATAGATTGCTACTACTTGAAGGCTCCAGAATCGACAATGCCTTTCATGTATCACAATTAAATTAGAAATTAGGCTTCGATGTAATTGTTTAGAATAAGCTACCTTCGTATATTGAGGAAATAGCAGAAGAACCTGAGATGATACTAGATAGAACGATGGTACAGAAGAATAGAAAAGCAACTACTCAATCATTAATTAAGTGGAAGAATAAAACCATCGAAGAAGCTACTTGGGAAGATTATTGGCCACTCGTATTAACATTTTCCGATGCTGACCTTGAGACAAGGTCATCTTTTGAAGGGGCGGGACATGTAAGCATGTCAGGCATTTCAACAAATACTTACACTGGGAATTTCCTCTCTGATTCAACCACCACCAGCCACCACAACACTTCCACCACCACCTGAAGGGCCTACATGAATGAGGGAGTGTCGGGAGAAACCGGTGGTAGTCACCCAAATCCAGTGGATTGCACATGCACATCTGCACGTTGACATAAAAGTAGTTTACATGTTGAATTATCCTTGAATTTTGGATCTAATTACCTAATAATTGTGGTAGAAATCATGTAGAAAAGTATCGGGTATGAGAATTAATAAGATTTTTTTTTTAATTTTCCGAAATCTGCTTTTTTATGTGTGCACGCTCTTTTCTTTCTTTTCCTTCTTGATAATTAAAGTTTTAATTTTCTTGCTTCACTTCCTCCCTCAATCCCTCTCCAAAACTTCCTCAGTTTACTCTCTGCTATATACTTTCCTCAGTTTACTCTCAAAAAACTCCATGAAACCACTTCTGCAACTCACCATTTTTGCAAACTTGAAGCCTTAAAACACAGCAAAGAACTTAACAGATCTCGTAGACATCATCGTTCAAGTAACTCAGGCGTCTTTGAAGCAAACTCCATCCAATCAAAGTCAAATCACAACATACCATTTTATGTTCAATTCCCTGCAGGTTTTATGAATCTTTTATTCTTTGTTTATTGATTTTGAAATCACAATAATTTTCCTATCAAACCCTTACTTGTTTGGACTACAATAATTCAAAAACTATCTTAACTTGCACACTCTCATTTTATTGTTCATAATTTTATCCATTTAATTGTTCAGAAACGAATTTATGTAGAACATGTTCAAAATTTTCTCATAATAAGCAGTGTTATCTCGAATCAACAGAACACATTTTCCAATGCAAGAAGGAATACTTTACTGGCTCAAGCAAATAGCTAACAGAATACATAATAGCATAATGCTAAATAGAATACATAATACTGCAACAACTAAAATGCTCTCTTCAACCCAATTGCAACAAATACCGTAACAAGCCTAATACCTCCCAACTTAAACTTCAATTTCTAAGTTCCATCTATACATCTCCTTCTCAGTCACAGGAATATCCAGACCCAGTAACCCATTCTCCGAATCGTAATCGAACTCCACTTCGGACGAATCCAGTGTGCATTTAATCGGCTTTTCGGACAAGTAAGCTCCAAATTTACCACACCCTCGAACCTTTAATGCAACCACATTGCTTTCACCTCTCTTGACATTGCTTACTTCTTCCACTGCACCGCCTGAATTGAACATGTTAACTAGACCGATCGGCGCAAATGTCACACCCGGTGCAATTTCCTAAAGAGAAAAAAACAATGCACATGTAGGTAAGAAATGCCAATAATATTTGTTCATAGTTGTACTACACATCTTAGGTAATATATATTATACTATAGGTCAACATATATCCAGTGTTGTACTACACAATTTAATGTAGGTAAGAATTCTAACATATGACTATATGGACCAACCACCTATGTATCCGATTTAAATAAAAAAGACCAATAACATTTATTTTTAGCAAGAATAGATTACCTTAAGTGGGGAGATATGAAAGAGTTCATATTCAAGAACTTTGAGTGTAACCGGAAGTGTGGCTCCCTTTGGCAAACGAATGAGTTCACCTGAAATATTCATTTGAATGGAGTATCTTAGTATCAAATGTGAGTTTCGCTCATCGGTTCAAAATTAAACTGAAGGGCTTCTCAAAGTAACAAGTTTATAGGACAACATATCAGAATAATTAGTTTTAAGGACAAAAGATTAAAAAATTATCATTTTTCTAAAGTAATTATTATGAAGTAATGTCCTAGAAATTTATTATCCTGAATTATTGAGCCCTTTGAGTAAAAATACTCGTAAGTATATTACCAGTTCGATAGCAGTAAACAATAGTTTGTCCATTCCAGTTATCGCCAGCAAGTTCTGCAATGGAATCGACATCTTGTGCACGAACATGACCAGTTAAAGTGCCGGGATCAGCATTATGAATTTTAGTCTTTTTTTCAACTTTGCACCAACCGGCACCTTGACAGTTGAATACTCCTACAACCCCAGTGCATTTGTTAACGTTCCATATTTTTAACAAGCTGTAGAATGCAGACAGGGTGAGAAGGATAAATTTGTATGGAAGAAGTAATGTTTTTATAGGTAGATTAGTGTGTACCTGGTGCCATCTCGAGCAGGGTCGTTGAAAAGGCTATCACGGGTCGGACGGCCTGGGAGTTGGGCTCGAAGAACCGACCCGTCTGGAAGCACCAATTTCTTTAGTAGATCAAAGTTATGGTGTCCTGGCTTGTCACTGAAATGCCAAATAGAATGTTAATATTGTTGATCGCAAACACAAAAATGTAATATAAAAATAAAATAAAATAAGTGTACTATTAACATCATTCAATCCCTATTTATAAATAGGTTTTTCTGTTACATATTTGCTTTAAATACAGTGACCGAGACCATATCCCATTGGTGTGACTCGGACTGTGGTTCTAAGGTTACAAGATTTTGTGCAGCGTGATTCAAAACTTGAACATATTTGGATTTGCAGTATGTGTGCACTATAAGATTTATGATACTAGTTTCAAACAAACAAAAAAAGATGTACAAAACAGAAAGGTTTCATTGGCTATAATAAAATAAAGTACAAGTCTGAGTCATTAGCTAACATTGAATACCAAAAATAATGTTAATAAAGGGTAATTAGGAATGCAAGTTCATAGAAATGTAAATTTACGTGTACACAAGTTCATACTGTCAGTTTTAGAATCCACATCCATAAGATATTTGTACAATAAGAAATAAGCTTAAGATACCATAAAGAACAATATATCTGATCAATAACAAAGTCATTGAATTTGTCAGTTGAAATCAATTTCGGTATAGAATTTCAGTACTTTTTTCCTATGAAGATATATTAACAAACATTAAATATTTATATTTATAATAGTTGAATCATACTAAGAAGAGTGAATGAATTATTAGTTTCTATTTTTTTTTCACTTTATTTTGGTTAAATGTGATGGAACCAACAACACATTATGCACTCTTAGAACTATTTGATTTTTTATGCATTTTTTGTATTGTCTTCTTTGATTTGTTACAAGCACTTCCAGACAAAAGCCGATATTTAGACTGCAATTGAAATTTAGAGTGCATACCATTCCAATCATCATTGAAATCAAAATGGAATGGTTAAAATTTCAATGACCCAACCTAAATTTTGATATATAATGCAAAGATCTAAGACCCACAACATAATTTAAATCCTTTTAAATAGCTTTAACCATGTATAAGATATGGGCAATTTTAAAAAATAAAAATGGCAACAATTTAAAAAGTATAAGGCAAAACTTTCATTACCTAACATAAATAGGACAACCACCAATAGCTCGAGCCGCAGCATGATACTCTGCAGCAGGATGCAGGCTCTGCACATCACAAAAAATCACAAGTCTAATTATATAGTCCAACTAAAAAGAAGGAAAAAAAGAAAATCAAACAAAAAGGAAAAAAAGAAATCAAACAAAAAATAAATAAAAAATAAACTTACATGAAACATATCCCAATCAGGCTGCATAAACTCCCCCAGAAACAGCGTATTATACGCCACAGACGACACATGAATAGTGTGCGAAGCCGGGTCCCTGGGATAAAAGTCATCCGAAGCCCTGACAACCGCAGTCTGCTTTGAGCTATACAACCCATCCGTATTATGACACATGCAAGAAATGCACCCATTATCCGGAAAGTTCCTAGCAACTGACTCCTCCAAAGCCTGATGATAAGCCCGTGTCAAAGACACACGTCCTCCAAATCCAGACCCAAGGGTCTCTATAATGTTCTGAACATCGACCTTCACTCCATCCACTCCACACGATCTTAAGTACTGGTGAAGTTCATTGTAGAAGGAGTAGACCTTTTTGGGGTGGATCAGGCCTAGGCCTTGGAGGGTGAGGCTGTCCATTACTATGTCAGGCTGGTTGCCCTGGACCCCAGGTGATTGGACCGGGTACGCTAGGGATGGGTCGTAGTCCTTCATGTTAGAGGCATCAGGCTTTACTCCACCCCAGTACCCAGCTAAGGCATGCCATACGTACACGTATTTTACATTGTGGTTGGCTTTTACTTCTTGTACTAGATGTTTGAGGCCTGGAGTTGTGGCGTCGGTTTTGTTTTCGAATTTGGAGTTCTCTTTCAGTCCAGTTAGCCTACTTGCAAACCTGAGGATGCAAAAAATAATATGAGATATTCAAATTTAAAGAGGTGAAGACCATTTTTTAAATTTGGCAATATAGTGATACCCAGAGGATTTGTCACAATAAGTTAACCTTCCTTCTAGTTTATGGCTATCAATTTTTTCAAAGTTAGGGTACATGACTATTAGTGTACCACTACTGATATAAAAAGCAGAGTTGTTAGTGTACCTCTACTCTGAAAAATACAAAGCAGAGTTTAAGAGCTATGAGACTTATAATTTTAGTATTTTACTAGGGGTCTTTGATAGTCTGGTAGATGTATTGTTAAGAAGATGAGGCACTTACTGGGCTCCTTCTTGAACTACACTGTTGGATGCATCTTTGTCTTCACCCCCAATTTGTTGCCATCCATCATCAATGATGACGAATCGTGGAGGTGTGCCACCTTCTGACAAGCTGCAATATAGAGTTCTATTATTTTCTAGACAAGCAATTTTAACAATTGGTATTGCAAATAACCACATCATGTAAGTGCAACTTTTATGTCAACTATAGCAGATATTTACACATAAAAGGTGCATGGCATTACATTCATTCAACACAAGTATTGTATGTAATTCAATCACAATTTCCATCCACGAAGAGTAGGATTCAGTTAACAGATTTTAGTTTTGTTAAAATGGAAAGGGTTGTGATTGGTATATGAAGTCCACGTTACAAATTGCTCAGGTAGGAGTGTTATTTGAAACTGTTATAGCTCCCATTTGAAGAACCAAATCATTTCCTTGATCGTACCACTAGAACAACTTCACAAGCATATCACAAACTACTTACTTCCCATTAAAAGGGGTTTTGAATTGAAACTTCCAATTAATTTTTTGATTGGATAGTAACAAGTAAAAGGGTTTTGGATGTAATTTGTTTTTAAGTTGTAATAAGTCAGTTTTGATCATTTACTTGGTCAAATTTACTTGTAAAACATGCTCTAAGTTGTAAAAATTCTACCGTAAGTTATAAGCAACAAATAGTCGCTTCTTCAATTTCAACTTCTAAGCGCTATTAATGCTACCTATAATTAGTTTTGACTACTTATAAGAAGTTGTCAAACATGCTCTGAGATTAATTTCATTGATCATGAAAACTCTCAACTTGTATCAAAGAGTATAATGCACAAATACGAAGTCAGTTGAGTCGCGAGCTGCTGCCAATCAGTAGTTATGCTAGTTGTAGACATTATGGGTACTGCACCGCAATTTTGTTGCTCAAACTCTATATATCTGCGACTTCTATCCTTGTTGGAATAATGTTCTAAATTATCATATTCAAGGTGACATCAAAGTTAGATGTTGAGGAAGCATAACTAAGTTGTGGACATTGGTTGATCTTCAACCGACGGTCTTGACTCTACCTCCCACCTCCCCCCCCCCCTCCGTTTTGTTTGTTTTGATGTGGTCGCTAGTTTTTCAGGTCCAGGTATTGTAGGGAGGTTTCGTCCTTTTCTTCTCCGAGGATTATTTACATTGGTTGCACTTCAGCTTTCCGTTATACTAGTCGGATGTTGGTATCCAGTGCTCATCTGGTTTTGATGTTTGGCTGGTTGGGTTTGTTTGAGGTCAGCTTTTATGGCACTCTTGGGTTAGCGTGTGTTGGCTTGCGGTTCTCTGTGGATTCTTGATCTCTATGTCGGTCGGTGGTTTTATTTCTGGTGGACTGGCCTACACCTTTAGGTGTAGCGGGCTTGATGGTTGAGCGGCTGTTTTTCTTCTTTTTAGCTTTGTATTAAGTTTCTTCCGTCAACTTAGCTTTTTTCTTCTATTTGGTTTTTCTGTTTCTTAGTTTAACGGGTTTGTGGGTCGCATACTTTGTATGTCGGGCCGTATTTTGTGAGCCGTTGGAGAAAGGCTTGTTTCTCCTTTCTTATAGAAAACTCTGGTTTTTTGGTGAAAAAAAAAAAAAAAGTTGTGGACAAATGATAAATTATATAACCTATGCTGTTTGAATTATAATTTGGCTTCGAAATGGGCTCATGTGAGCCCAGTGCACAACAAAGTTAAAGCGAATTGGACTTGCCTCTTGAGGCCTTCATGCACACCCTCAGCAGTGACATCAGTATAGAAGGCATCCCATGTGCACCATCCAAACCAGTCAATAAACGAAGGCAACTGCATTTAAACAAATTGCAACAGAAATCTTATATCATTGGCTGACAGAAATCTAGATAGAATGAACAAGTAGCTCTGCCTTTTGACATAAATAATCAAGTAAAGACAAGAGTAGCAGCTCGGTTTTGAATAAATCAGATAAAAACAACATAAATGCAAAATATAATACAGTCAAGTTGAATAAGTGATGCGAGTTTCAGGAACTAAGGTCCAATCAGTTTACATACCTTCTTCTTCTCTCTGTGGTTGAATGTCTGCAAGTGTTTCTCAACCGCCCTGTAAAACATTTAATATTTGTCAGCTATATTAACAAACAAGATCGTATGCTCAGATTGAAATAATGGCACTAAACTATTAGACCATCTAATTTACTACTATGTAAGTAAGTGTATTTTGTAATTGGATAGTCTAGAATCATCAAATGAATCTATGCTCTAGTAGCAATTTGAATAAGATATATTCACAATTTGTTCAAAAATGTAGTTAAAATTTGAGGGTTAGAGAACTTACTTGACTGCTTGATTGATGACAACAAAAGGATTAGTTCCAGCATGCATATACACTAAATAGTTTCCTTGCTTAGTCTCCACACTTTCACATCCTACAATAGCCCAGTAAAAATAGTAAATGTTAGAATGAGTAGCAAAACTGTTATACATGTATCAGGGATAACTTTGCCTATTAAGCATATAAATTCTTTTTGTATTTCTTTCAACATGGACATTGTATATGCTGAAAATTGAATCCAAAAAGTTTTGACTACAGAACTAATTATGATATAACTTTATTTCATACATCTAACATACAAATCCTTAGGTATTCTTGGTTTTTTGACTATACAATTGTTGTGCAAAAAATGGTAGCGCTTTGCGGAAGCTTATATCAACGGATCTTTGTCACCCAAATCACAAAGAGATAACTTGGATTAAAAATAAGACGGAATTGAAATTAAAAGCAATAAGACAAGATATTCCACCCAACCACCCACTTTATTGATTCACCAAAATTTTTTTGTTTACAATTAATAGAACAAAGCTAAAATAAACAAAATACCATTGAATCAATAACCAAATTGAGAAAGGGAGCAAATATCTATATGGCTAAATTGTTGGAGAAGAAGAACAAAAATGAAGAAGAGAAAATTATCAAATAGATTTTCCACCATATGTTTATCCTCACCTCTAGTCTCTATTTATATAATCAATTTACTTAATGCCCAAGTTAACATTAGAGGCAAAAAATAATTTGATTAGCAAATTAGAGAAAGAAATAAACATACTTAAATATGCTTATTTAATCAGAGGAAACAAAATCTTCTCTTTCTTTCTTTTGCATATTTCTTTCCCTCTATGTGTGATTTTGTATCACCAAAATTTAACAACAATTGTTTATGCTTAGGAAACTGAATCAACATTTTGAGTCATTGAAAGTTTCAAGCTTTGGTAAATTAAAGAGTAACAAAGTAAAGTGCACCTACCACTTTCAACGCAAATCTCGATCTCATCTTGTTCGTTTCCTTGAAGCACAGCACGAAATTGGCCCTCAAGCAAAGGCAAAAACACAGTATAAATGGTTTCATCGGCATCATCCTTGCTTTCAACCAACATAAATTGAGTTTCCAATGGCACTTCTCTGCCACTGTTCCCCATTCGTTGGGTCATCCACCATAGTTTGAAACGAAAACAACACAAAAATCTCAAACCCCTAAGCACAAAATAAACAAGAACATTAAGCAGTGGTATAACATGACTTGTATGATATCAAATGGAAAAATGTGATTAAAAAAAACAAAATTGTATTACAATCAAGAGATGAAAGAGATGGAATGATACGTAGGATACACATGTATTGTGGTTGCCTATGTCAATTATTTTTTGTTCATAAACGTTTACCGTAAGAGCTAGTTTAGCAACAACTTATTTTGAAACTCCTTAAAAGGAGTTTTGTACCGTAACTTCTAAGTTATTTTAAGTAGTGATTTATAAGTAGAAATATTTGAATGTAATTTGACTAATACGTAGAAATGTTTGATCAAGGTTGTCTAAGAAATTGCTTCATAAGTCATAAGTGGTTTCTTAAATTTCCACTTATTAGCTACATTTGAATGCTACTTCGTTCTCAAATATTAAAATTGGAATAAGTTACTTGTAAATATATAGTTTTGACTATAGTAGTTGCCAAAGCTCTAAGGTAATAATACGTCGGTATGTATATCATGTACAGAGAGCGCTAATTCTACGGAACTGGTTATGTTTCTAACATTTAGAAAGAAAAATAAGGAACTTAACAATCAAATTCTGGTAATCATCATTTTCCAAAACATTGTGTGGTTCTTGGGAACCCTTCTATTATTTGAAATATTTTAGTTACTTCACTCCATTTCTTTTAGAAACATATTTGAAGGTTTAGATGCAAAGAGATGATTGACGCTTTTATGAGAAAATCGTCATAAAAAGTTGATCTTTACAAAAAGTTACGTTGGAATATTTGAAAGTGAAATGGATGAGCATCACTAGTTGATACGGATCAATTATGCTATATCTACACACTACTCTTCGAATTCAAATCACTTACGCCGTATGTAATAGAAACACCACGGATCTAATTGTTGAAATAAAAAATAACACACCTAATTACTGGCATTTAGTGAATAGATTACAACCATTGAATGAATGATGTCTAAAGTGACATGTGCAAGACAAAAGCTTAGAGGATGCAATTTGATGTAACAACTACAACGTCAAAAAATTACTCTATGGTAAAATGTCAATAGTGAGCAAATTGCCAAACATCGCTAATTATAAAGGCCAAAATAAAAAATGAAGACATACTCAAATTTGCCGAGCGTGAAGACGTGGAGGCTTTTGGTATGAGCTGCAGTGGCACCAATAAACGCTCCTTCAACCAATCCAACGCCAGATCCTGGCGTTAGATTTATGTTTTCCGGCACATTCGTCACTATTGTTTTCCCATGTACCACTAGATTGCCGTCGCTAATTACTATCCTTGGCGTTACCGTCATCTTCTTCCTGCCATTTTTGCCCTTGTATCATTACCATTGCTTCCTTCCTTTTTTTATTTTACTTCTAATTATTTATTTTTAAACACCAGCTTCGATTTACTTTCCCTTTTCACTTTACTCCAAAAAGCCTAATTTTTTTTACAGTTGCCCAAATATGCAGGTGAATTTAATGAATAATGTTTCAGCAGATGGCATGACCAATATTAAGGTTAACAAATTTTCACATTTTAGATCGGATGCTGAACTAATCACAAGAAAGTAAAATTGTACGTAAATTTAAATGTGAACCTGTTGATACGAATGATAAATCAATGGATGAGAAGGGCTTGGACGAATACAGAAATGGAAATGGATTAAAATGTGAAAGAGCAGAAGAAAGCACGCAGAAGTGCAAATCCAAAAATAATGAAATGCAAATTATAATTGTTGGAAGCTTTCAGTTCATTCACGAGATTGCGGAATAAGAGAGAAAAACGGAAAGGTTTATATAGCAGCTCAGCCGGTCACTTCGAGCAACTTCTACACAACTGATTGGAAGAAGTGACACGTGTCGGTTGTATTACGGAAATATCGACCGGTAATTATTGCGGTTTAACCAACTAATGACGGTGTTGCTTAGCTGGTGATAACCTGATTATTGGATTTCCCTTGATTACATTTCAACATTTGTATTTTGCGAAAGCGTGAGAATGATTAAGCATTCGTTATTAATTGCTAATCACGGTTAAATTTTTAAACAAGCAATCGGTGTATTAATTTGATTTATGAGGTATACGCCATTAAACGATTGTTTTCATATGCACGTTTTGGACGCTTATGACGTTGTAAAGAACGCTTGATAAGTAACACAAATCTGCCGTAGTCAAAACTTAGACTTTTATTCAAAACCAAAGTGTAACGTAAACGAAATGAAGCCTCAGTTCAAACCTTCTACCATATAATGTTTATCCAAAACTGTAAGAAGTGGATTATATTTATTATATGTTATTGTGGTTGGAATGTTTAGTTTTCTCTTTTTTTGTTATATATGTCAGCTTGTGTCTTTCTGTGTGCGCGCAAGTACATACATGTATGTATGTATATACATATACATGTATGTATAGCTGTGTTTTATGGCATTTCTGTTTGAAGTCACGTTAATTGCACTTTAATATCGGTCATAAGTTTCTTCTTAAATGATTATGTAAGTGAAAATAGAGGTAGTGGAAAAAAAAAACTAAAATATGAGTTAATACCGACCTCTACAAACCATTATTAACCACAAATCAAAATATCAGTTTTTCGATTATTTTGATTGTTAATGATATGATTTTCTATTACCATATAAATCGACGTGATAATAGTTTTAAATATGAATTTTCGGTACCGGCCTTTAACTAGTCCTAATAACAACAAAAGAAAACAACCTTTACCCGCTCGTGCATACATAAATTTTGTTCACGAACATTTCCAGCTAGCCATACATGGTACATACAACAGACATGGCACTTTCATATCCTACGTATCATGCATTAATTGTCAAATTAACGCATGAATATATACGGAAAATGCTAAGACGATCCTTACATTTCCAGCTAGCTTTTTAATAAATTTTCGTAAATCATTTTACCAAATTTAAACCAATTCGATTTCTCTTGCTGGAATTGAACCGTTTAAACCAAACATTTTTCCTAAAGCAGTGGAATCATATGAAGTAACTTCTAACATTTATTATGATGCTAAAAATGTGCAAACGAATCTCAATAATATACAACTTTACTCTTCTTTGTTTCAACTATTTATTCCTAATTTATGGCTACACTTTTTATAATATTTAGTTTCAGATTTCAAATTTAAATAAATAATGAAACATAAACAATATATGTGTGTGTATTTATTTACAGTATTTCAATTTAAGAGTAAATATTGAGAGTCGTTATTTTTATCATATGATTATTTATCAATTTTATTTTGTATAATCAAACATATAAGTAAAAGTTGTGCAAGAAACTAAATATTGTATAAATTCATATTATTTTTTCGAAATACATGATAAGAATTGCATTCAATCGGATATCATAATAGTATTTTGCTAGATTTTCTATGAAATCATTACACATTAAATGTGATGTTGTATGATAGAAATATATAATGATATACATGCATGCATACATATACATACATACATACATACATATATGTACATACTATATGTATGTATGTATGTATATGTATGTTAAGGTATTGTGGGTATAATAATTACCACATTTAGTAGTTAATTATTATTATCATACAGCATATTTTCATGCAGTTCGGCATACCATACCAATCAAATTAGTTACCATTTTTTCGGTATCATTTTCGTTGGTAGCGGCTGGTAATGGTTGGTAAATAGTAATATGGTAAAAGTGTCCAGCCCTAATTGTTAGCTACTCCTTAAAGGGAAATTTATAATTATTTGAAACAAGATAATATAAATACAAATGGTTTACTCACATGATCCGATCCGCCCGTTATAGATAATAAATTATAATTTGAAATTCAAAAGTTTAATATAAGTGCTAATCCAATGCATAAAATATAATATAAGCTTAGTGTGATAATTAAATACATATTAAATATATTGTCATAACAATTGTTTTATCTCGTTCTTTTTTGAGTTTAGATATATATGTGAGAATGGAAAACGTTTTGTGAATCAAACTATTTAGCTTAACAACTATTGTCCATTTTATTAGACCTAACCTATGGGTTCCCATTGACTATTAATGATAAGGAAAACTAATTTGATTGTAAATCGTTAACGACTTAGATTGAAAAGCATGTTTGCAATTTTTAATAGTTTTGAGCACTATAACATGTGCATTGCAAGCTTGTATAAAAGTAAGAAGTGAGACCACTATGCATCTTAATTTTCGATCATCATTATATATATTTTTTTTTAAAACCTAAAATATGAGAAAAAAAAGATTAATGTCAAACAAAAAGTTACTTGAAAAATTATTTTATTTACGCTTAGATGAAACTTTCTATTATATTCAAATATTAAAAATAATTTACTTTTTAACAATGGAAGCCAAAATTATATAAAATACGAAGTAAATAGTGAATTTGATATAACTTTGAAATAACCAAAGAATGGATACAGATTTATTGATACGTAGAAGAGAAATAACATTGCAAGCTAAAAAATATAAAAATTATATGTGAAAAATTATCGGCATGGTGTTTCGAACATATGACCTGAATACAATTCTTTACAAAGTAGAGATTATTTTTTGTCATAAGAAGGATTTATCATCTATATACTCTAAGCGTGTTTGAGGAACTTTACCGTTAGACCAAAAATTCTTATTGTATTTCAACTACTTAAAGGTATAAAAAAAATCGCAGGTCTGCTTACAAATTTACATTGCCGTTTTATAGTTCACTTATCAGAATATGCATAATATATGAATAACACTACACTTGTAAAAGAGTTATTGTAAACTCCTACAAAAAAGAAGAGACTTGATATTAGACACAAAGACAAAATGTAATAATGGAAAATGAGTGGCTAAGTTTCATCATCTTTGTAAGAGTATACTTCGTACAATTAACATTTTTGGTAACATATTGAATAGACAAAAACATATATTTCTTAAGTAGAATTTAATCATACATCCTTAAATTATTACTTTTGGAAAAAATGTATTTCCTCGATCTCTTCCATTTCATATATGTGTTATAAATCCCTAAAATTAACATTACCCATTAAATTCACATAGAAAAACCATTATCTATTACTAGAATTAACTGATTTAGAATTAGGTTTTACCATTAAATCGTATATTTTATGATGCTCCAACAAGATTCATATATGATATGTTTTGATAAAAAATCTCTAAGTGCTAATAATTGTCATTTAAAAACTATTAACTCAGAAAATGATCATTGAATGTATAAATTTTGATATTCATGGATGTGGCTTAATAACAGATTTAATTAATGTTAGGAGCTTGGTTGAAATTATGGCTGATAGCTAGAACCGAAATCCGAAAACCCAAACCGAATTAACCCAAAAAGACCCGAATTTGACCTAAACCCGATGGGTCTCACGTTGAGTCTAGATTTAACACCCCTCGATATTTATGATAGCTAATTTAAATAGAAATTAATCGATAAATAATAAACAGCGAAAAATGAATTTTTTTTCAAACGTCAGAATTTGACCATGAAACTTACATCATTGAATTTGTGACAAATTTATGATGAATTTTCATATATAAAGTTTTTCGATATGAGTTCAAACGAAAAAGTTATTGGCATTTGAAATTTCAGACTCAGAAATAATTATATATATAATTAAGGAAATAATCAATAATTAATTAACGTTAATTAAAAACCGTTAACCTTAACTGTAGCTTAAATGTTAAGCAAATGAATTAAGGTATCAGACAACGTCAACGAGTTATAAGTGGAAAGTAACTAACAAAACCAATTAACGTTCATTATTTTCCAAATTTATATTACTCGGGTCGACCTAGGGATTGCTTAGGTCGACATAGAGCAATAAGCCATCGACTCGATATTTGTAAATAGAAAATTTTAACATGGCCTAAACGTTCCGAATTTAAAACAGTTTAATCAAATGGTTGGCATTAGTTTGAACCCCTGTAAATGTAGACCTAAACCCTTATTTCCAACTCAAAATTTCTAATGGGCGCGGAAGCTCTGCCATTTTTTCTTCTACTCCAAAAATATAAATTCATAGAAATAGTTTTAGTTAGCATGTATACACAATTGGAGGATTTCTAGAACATGATAGAAACAGAGAATAGGTTCAAATCAAGTCGCTGCAACCAAGGTAAACTGTAAATCCGGATTTGAATTGTAATCAACCTAAATTTCTCTTTTCTAATCCAAAATTCTAATAGATCTATATTTGTATATTATATGTAAATCTAAATAGGAAGTCAAAATAGAAAATACAGATAACAAGGATTAGATCCGGAGATTTGAAAACGCTGGGAAAGATGAGTGAGAATATTATGTACTTTTATATAATATTAGATTATATCATTGCAAGTCAATATCTATATGCCTGAGAAATTTAATTTGAATTGTAAGTAGACTTTTATAAATGCAATGTTGAGATTGAAAACTTGCCTATATATTCTATAATTGAAGAATTGAATATTTTCCTGTTATGAATTGCGTAATGATTAGAATTTGTATTTATGTGATGGATATGAATTGAATAAATTTTAATTTATTACATAATGATTAAAAATCAATATTTATGTGACGGATATGGAATGAATTAAAGAAAAACTTATCAAGATTTTAGGGGTTTTAGTGATATTTTAATTCGTTGGAATTTGGAGTGTTGCAAGTATATTTCTATGTATTATCAAGTTTAAATAATTAAAAGTGTGATGTTTGAAATGACAAGAAATACACCTAAAAAGAAAAGGATGTACAAAATAGGGATAATTACCATATTTTGTACTGTCTATTTTAGGAAGTAAAATGGTAGATCCTTGTAATTACAAACATTGAACGAATATCTCCTCTTTTTAGATAAGATATAGAAATTTACCATGTTAACATTTTTATGATAGAAACGTAGTTCCAACGCATTAAAATGCAATTAATCCGAAAAGTTAAACGGTAAGACATGAATGAAGTAAAAATATCCTAAAAAGTTAAAATGTGAAATAAAAATAAGTTTTGGAAGTAAATGAAAAGAAAATGAAAGAGATAGGCAAGAAGAAATAAAAAGATAAAATAGGAATAGGAATAGAAAATGGAAACCGATAAAAAGGATGGGCAACGATATTATGAACTTGCTAAGAGGAAAGTGGTAAATAAATTTAAAGAAAAGAAGAAATGCATAATGAAATAAAGACCTATGGTTAATAATAAATTGTAGAGGCATGTTAATCAAGTAAGAATGAATGCACACACAAACATATACATACATACATAAGTAGCCTCAAATATGTGTTTATGACGTGTGCGAACTATCATGGTTAAAATATAGTTAAGTAAATAATATGATATTTGGTCGTTAGAGTAGGTTGGAATGCTAGGTCAGTAGTGTTACGCAATAGAAGTCTGCTCACCATAAGGGGCTATCAGCAGTTGTGTAACAATATACTAATGTGACACATGTCCAACCATAGGACCCGTGGAGGATTTACGTTTGCATATAAATAAAGGAATACCCTCAAATAGATAGAGGAGTCTGCTTCAAAAATAGATAAAGGGGGGATATTGTCTTGATTGCATTAGGCAATCAAAATGGGATGATGAGCAGGATTAAGCACTATGCAGCAATGGTTGGTACTAAAAAGTCATGGGTAAGGATGCATAGAATGATATGCCATTAGTCCTTAGTGGTTTCAATGGGAAAGACAGAGCTACACCTAACTGGTCTTCATCACCTACCAGGGTAGATCAAGTTGGGTTATGCATCGCCACAGTTTTTTGCTAGTTTATTTGTTAGGGCAAAGCTAGTTATCCCAAAAGAAGTTCTTTCAAAATAGGTTGGGGTGTTCGTGGAACCGTATCCACGATAGGAAGCAGACAAAGTAGTAAATCCACAAAGCGAGATAGAGTACGACATAATATTTTGAAAAGCCATCAATATGCACTATGGAATTTACTCGAGTTATACGGTGATGAGATCATGACACAGCGAGCGCGATGGATCCTGACAGAGTGGTGATTGAGAGATACTAACGGGAATAGTATCTAGATCCATTAGGGGACCGTGGTGCTTATATATATATATGTGTGTGTGTGTGTGTGCGCGCGCGTGTGTGCGCGCGCGCGTGCAGCTATGATTCTACAGAGGGTAGATGGGAATGGATTAAATGTGAACATGGAGTCTAGACGACTAATTAAAATGTAAACTGACATAACATGAGACATAGAACAATGGACATAAACTAGCGTTATGTACAAAGTGTATAATTTACCAATCATCGGGACGTTGTTCTGACCCCCTCCTCATTTCAACCCACAGAATAGCTTAAAGGACATGTACTGGTGCTAGGCGTGTTTGGTGTTGACAAGGACACTAGACTATGGAAGTGTCAAATCTTGGTCAGTAGCTATGTGACTTATTATATTTTGTTATTCCGTTGTGAGTTATATCGTTAGTGCTCTGTTATGCATTTTTTGTTTTATTTGCACGATACCAAACCAACGATCCATACTTTGATGGACTTGGGTTTTTGATTTAACGAAAATTCAGGCCCACTGGGGTGCGGGTCGTTATATTTGGTATCAAAGCCATGTTAGTAGATCTTAAAAAATTAGGAAACGTCGAGTGAACGTACTTGTATTTTGCCTATAAATATAATATACGTTAAATCCTAAGAATTCCAACTATAGAGTAGTTGCATATAGAAAAGCCCTAAAGCTGGATGGTACGTGACTCCCTAGACGAGCCCTGAAAGCCCAATGGTTATTGATCCACTTATAGTTGCCGATTGAGGATGTACATTAGATCCAGATAAAGGAAATAAGAGTTCATATGCTTGGGATATCCGAAAACAACAGAGTTCCCAAAGGATGGTTAGAGATAGTCACTCCAAGTTAATACCCGAATTTTTGGAAATAAGAAAGAAGACAAGTTAGCAAGAACATGTCGGTGAATTTGGAAGAAAGTGTTCTAAGGAAAAGAATGAATAGAAATCCACTCTAGGTCCGACCCAACAATAAGTAATTTTAGAAAATTAAGAAAGGTATAAATTGTGTACTTAAAAAAGGATTTTTAATGAAATGGATGAAAAATGAGAAAACCCTGCTTTATGAATATATATATATTTCATATATATATATATATTTCATATATATATATATATATATATTTCATATATATATATATATTTCATATATATATATATATATATTTCACACACACACATAAATTCATAATTATATTTCACACACACACACACACATATATATATATATGACAAATATCTATATTTTGAATCAAAGGTGAAACATTTAAAATTTAAAAGGAATTTTATTTGAAAAACATATGGAGCAAAATTTGAAATTTTGCATGTGGATTTTGTAACAGGTTAAATTTCATTTGAAAAAAAATTTAAATGTTGGAAATTTTTTCAAGCAGACAATGGAGAGTAGTATTAATTTAGTTAGGATAAATTGCATCGTATGGATAGACTAGGATTTTTCTAGAATAGGCTAAGTCAAGATGGGGAATTCGGAGGTAAACCGTAGAAACGATAATTAGTAGGAAAATTAAATCGAAGTCGGTTTGTCCCAAAATGGGCCTGGGTTGTATATTGCAAATTTACAAAGGAGCGTTCAACCTGGGGATTACCATGGTCGACCCCGCCAAACCCTAGGGGTTGCAAATTTTATATACACGAAGCATTGCTTTGTTTAACTTAGTGCCCCCCGTCTTTTTATTCAACCAAACCTAAATCTTCCCTATTTCCCAAACCCCATCGCCCTAGCCCCCTAGCTACCAACGATCGTCACCAAACACCACCAGCAACCGAGCACCACCTCTATACTCCATCCCCATCTCAAATTTAGCCCAGATCTGCTTGATTTCGACATGACTCCCCATCACGTCAACCTTGCCGTCGAGTGTCCACAGCTGATACCGTAGGAGCTGGCATGCTGTCAGAACCGTTGGAATACTATTAAGATCTACGTAGCTATGACCAACTTTAAGATGTTGCAAGGGCGAGTGGTTAATTTCGAAGAACTCGCCATGTTTGGATTAGAGCTATTGTTTGTTGCTGCCAGGCTATATCAGATTTTGAGGCACGACACTTTCGAGCGGGTGAGCTACCCGAGATTGGTGCATCTATTTGACACCAACCTAGCACATAAGTTTTCTCAACACGAGGTTACCTTTGAATCCGAAGTGAAGGGAACGACGATCAGTTCACAGATGCACAGCTTGGAAGGATACTTCATATTAGAGCTGTGGGGCATGATATTTATAGTATAGAGACTACTGACCCCACCATTCTTGAGCAGATTTTATTACTGGACTGCGCGTATGCGCTCTGAGAGGTTGCTTCCCCAGGCCCATTTGATTGTACGTATCCTCCAATACAATCTTATCTCCAAGATAGGTAGTTACGATCAGATTTATTCCTTGATTCAGAAGGCCACATATGCCATCATTGGTAGGATTGAGGTAAACTAGGCCCAAGTAATTATGGCCCACTTTGTAGGCGTAGAAGGATCGAAACGGGACACAGAGGAGTTCTTTCCCTTACTATCACCTTTTCACCGCCATTTTCATATAGTTCGGGGTGAGTTTTCGAGGCGAGCAGTCACATATAGATACACGCCCGCCTTTGGATAGATCCTGTCTCAAGAGGATGAAGAAAGATATTGATGAGTAGCCTGTGGGGAGCGAGGAGAGTTAGGAGGAGCCTCAAAGGGCTGAGCAGGAATAGATGGAGTGGGATCCTTGGCCTGGCAGCAAGCCGGAGGGTATTACCAGCTCACCTAGGATATGAAAAGACCTGGGAGGCCCAAAAGAGATTAAAGGTTCTAGAGCAGAGGTAGAAGACGATGGAGGATAGGCAGCTTGAGATTTAGGTAGAACAGTAGCGTCAGGGGTGCCAGTTAGGGTGCATGGCTGCCATTATTCAATCGCTCCGGTGCAACCGGTCCTCTAGCTCGCAAGCCCTTAGTCCTTAGGAGGTAGTAGTTAGTACTAATTATATTTCCTTTCAGTGTTTGTTTTCTTTTAGTGTGTTGTAAGCATTTGTTGTTGCTACTATGTAAACCGCGTACGTTGAAATAGAAATGATCTGTTTTATGTGTTTTCTGTATAGACCGCTATGTTATGGAAAAACATTAAAAATAAGCAATGAATTCATATTCTGCAAAAAAGGTAAATTCTATAACTATAAATCTTTATTCCACTTAATTCAAATCTTTTCTCGGATCTGTAATTCTAATGGGTATGTGTATATCTTGTTATACATATTTTTGGATTGGAAAGGAAAAATGAGTAAGTTAAAGGGATGAATTCAGATTTGGGAGCTTTGGTCAAATGGCCCGCAATATCGAACACGTCGTATTTAAATACCTGAATTATTTAAATATTTGTATCTTGGATTTAATGTGAATAAATATGATTTTATAACCTAATTAAACCCTATAAATAATAACTAACAATAACAGATTAGTTTTTGAAATTTATTTTTAAAAATAAATAGTTCGAAGAAATATTGATAACGTGATCGAAAGCCATTTTATCGATAAACGACTTTTTATTCCCCAAAAATTGTTCGAACTCTTTGGAACTTGTATAGTAACTTATAAACACATATGAACACATTTGCAATAAATTAAATCTTCTCATTTCATAATAAAAGATTAGTTAAACTAAGAAGAATTAAGGGGATAAAAGGACCTTTAATTCAAGGCATGATTTAAGGGAAGTAAGGCATGAAACATGTCACAAATCAAGGCATGAAAGATATAGTGTTTTATGAAATTTATGGCATGAGAAGGGACATGGTTTAAGGCATGTTCTAAGGAGAGGAAGGAGAGGAGGAAGCTTCCTCAGGCTAAAGTGGGGAGGGGTAGTTTGGGTCGTTGCAACTCTTTTCCAATTCTATAAATAAGTGGGTATGGGTATCTTTTGTGGTTTGCAAATTTACAACTTAGAAGTTTCCACTCTTACTTCTTTATTATATTCTTGAAATCAAAGCAACTCAAAGCAAGTTCAAACTTCATCATACACTTGCTAAAATCATTAAAAGACATTAGAAATCATTCCATCATCTTGGATCACAAAGTTTTGGAGCAAAACCCCCTTTTCTTCTTTGGCCGTGTGGGATTTGGGCTTGTTCAAGCCTAGGCCGTGCACTTTTCTAGGGGTTAGGGCTAGGACGTGGGGTGTTTGGGTAGAGGGTGGGAGGTTGTGTGTTGTTACTTGGTCGTGGTAGGAAGCAGTAGCTTCATCTTTGAATTAAAAGTGAGTTATCTCAGTCCTTGAATGAACAATAAACTTAACAATTTTTGCTTGCTATTGATAATAATAACATGCCCTTGCTACTTAATGTTATAACCCATAATTATGTGCTTTGAAAAGCATGTGATTTGTTTATTTGTTATGCCTTAGAAGGCCTTGATTTGTGTTTTTTATTTGTGCATATGTAATTTTCACATAAGGATTAGTAGGTGAAGGACTTGATTTGGACTTGAAACGAAATTGTTCGTATAATGATAGTCGCCATAGAATGTTGTTGTTTCTATCTTGCTTTTCTACTTGTTTTTCTTGCTTATATATGTTGTGTGTGTGTTATTTCATGCTTCTTTGTGATGTGATTTGAATTTGAGAATCATATATGTATATGTGATTGAATGGAGTTTGAATATGAATTGAATACAGAATTGTCCGTATAGCGACAGCCGTTATAAATACACTTTGAATCCCTCTCTTCTATCTCTCTTTTTAAAACTCTATCTTTTGGATATTTTTGAATGAAATGTTTTCTATATTTATAGTAGTATTAAAGATAGCAATAATTATAGTTTAAAAGCTATTTTACTTATTAAACTAAGTTACAAAAGTTATGGTCCATATAGCGATAGTCGCTATGGATACATTTAGGAAAAACACGTTTTTGTGAAGTTTTAGAACGTTATTACTTTGGATATTTTTATGAAATCTTATTAAAGGAGTTTTATAAAATATATACAAGCATTTTAAAAGAAGTTTGAAGTTTAAATATATTTTGAATTTATAAAGTAAAGCTTTTTTTTATTATATATACAAAACTTGTTTATTTTGTTAGAGTAATGGAAGTTTTCAAATCAATATTAAGTAACCACTTTCGACGTAATATTCTCTATAACTATTTATAACTTATTTATAAGTATTTTAAATGGTATTTTATTCATATATATTCCATAAAACTAGTTTACTATTTTATTTAAGTATATAGGGTTTTTGTTTTACTTTTTCTACTTTAAACTTATTTTGAATTCTAATAATTATAGTAGCTTTTTAAATAAACTATTATGCAAATATATATATATATATATATCATTTAAATCCATTTCTATCTTATTTTACAAAACTATCGATTTGGAAGAAGGGAAGAGAAGTTACATTTTATAAAAATGAACGTGTAGATAAATATTGCACATGGAATGTTTGTATTACTATGCATAACACTAAAAGCCGAGCGAGGTAGACTTCTCTATTTGCGAGAGTCAAGACTGATTTTCGAGATGGAATCGAGCAACAGTGCTCAAATTTATTGACTTCCTTCTTGATTAAGGAATAGCTTAGTTGCAATGTCGTAAACGTGTTAAGTATACGAACATTGATTTCCATAAGCAATCGCTTGAAACCTGATAGTCGATTAGTTGACTATCGAACTTGACCAAATATAACTTAGGAAGTCTTTGAAAGGCTTCGTGGATTTATACCAATGAGAACCCCTTGGGAGGAGTGTCGGTACGAAATGCCTTTTGCTTTCACTTACTTCTAAAAAAAACTGGAATTGAGTTAACTGAAAATTCATCGATTAGTTTTGAAGAGTCCGGGATCGGCAAGTATTTTACTTATCGAATATCACTTCAAAACAATTATACAGATTCTATGTTTTTGAAGTGGAATGATGGAATCCATGTGTGGTTCCAAAATCTGCCAAGATGATGGAATTTATGTAGGATTTGTGATTTGTTTGAGTGATGAAGATTCGTGTGAGATATGTCGAACGTAGCCTTAACATCGGTAATAATAGAAACCAAATTAAGTATGCACAACCCCGGATTTAGCTAACCCAAAAAAGGGATATATCAACTCCATATTTGGAGTATGCTTATCGATTGTTCGTACCGGAAGTTGGTGTGCCTGGCGCCACGTGTTAGGGCAGGGGTCACTTATGTTTACATTACGGTATATTTTATCTAGAGATATATAACGCTCGGAAGGATATCTTTGATCCATGTGTAGTAGATCAGAGTTGGCTTTGATCCGAGGAGATCTACGTGGAAACCCTACATAATTTAGCGAACATACCTTAGCGGTTTTAAATGTACTTTAATATGATGTTGAATGTAATTAATGTAACCATTCTGGCTATGTTATATATTTATCTTCAATCCTAGTTATTATTTTAAAATCACTAGATTTTCTTATGAAATATTTTGGTTATTGTAAGGTAAAAACATGTCCGTCTTTATTTGGGGCACGGTTTTACGAGATAAATTTTTTTTTGAAGAGTTTTATAAATATAAAAATCCAGATGATTGAGTTTCTCAAGTTGGTTTATCAGAATGGTTCGGTTGTCATTCTCTTATAGTGCTCGGGTCAGCCTAGAGTATTTCCAAATTTAGCTATGGACGCTTTGGAGCTTATGGAGACGAGCTAGATGCTTTCACCTATCTATCTATCTACCTAGTTTCATTTCCGTTCACTATTATGTGTGTATGTATTCATCATTGTGAGGATAGGTAGTTATAATTGTCCAGGCTAATTGTAGTACTTAGTCATTTTGTAACTCTGAGATTTTTGTATGTTGGAGTAACTCTTTGTACTACATTTTGATATATTATATATTATCATTCCATATGTGGGATTCTAATATTGAGTTCTTCTCTCTTATCTTTTTTTCTTTTATTCTACCCTAACTTTCTACCTTTCCAGCACATAGGTGCTCTGCACATAAATATTGTGGATGTATTTACTGTCGACATTCGGCGATCGAAAAGGCGGTCTTTACATTTAGAAAGCTAGAAAGGTGAGTGAGAAATTATATGATTTATATATAGCACAAATTTATATCGTTGAATTTATTTAATCATTATGCATATGCAAGATTGTTGAGTTGTAGGCTTAGGATGAACATATTCAATTGAAAACTCGCATACATATTCTATAAGTTGTGTAATTATAATGGAATGGCATATACAAACTAATCTCAAAATTTAGAGATCGGTCCTTAAAATTTTAAAGTAGAATGTTGATAAGATAGTGAAATTTATTCCAGATTTATTATAATCGGGTTATGATTTTTTAGTATTCATTTGGAGTGCCCTATTTTGATTTGGTATGTATATTTCTATGTTTTAATTTATTGGTAGCGTTGAGGGTACAATTTAGTTGTATCTATTTTTGTGTAAATTTCCATAACGTATCCTACTCTACAAGTATAAAATGTGTTCATTTGAGTACTAAGGAATCTGCCAAAAATGAGAAAGATGTGTAAAGTACGAATGTTTATCCGTAGTTGTTTACACTATCTATTTCAATTAAAAAAAGGATAATTGCTTATAATTTCAAATGAAGTAAAAATCTCACCTTTAGGTAATTTATGGAAAGTTATAACAGTAATCCTTTTTGGAAAGGATAGCTCTACTATATTAAAATAAGGAAATGAATGTTCTGTAAAGTTCATATTCTAAAATTCCTAAGCGTAGGAATTAATGAGTTAATAATAGGAATATATATTTATATATGTGTGCGTGTGTGTGTGTGTGTGTGTGTATCCGCACCTACTGATTAAAAATATAAATATGCATAGGGTAATGAATAAAGCGTAATAAATAAATATACATCGGCACTTGGATAAGTTATAATTAGAATGACTAAATAGTAATAGTGTAGTAAATCATGGGATTGTAAGGGGAAAGAGGTGGTAACTCCAAAAAAATTATGGACAATGATTGTAATTTAGCAAGTAATAAATTTGTAGTTACTAAGGAGTTATAGAAATTAAATGGGGACATAATGCATTGAATGAGATTGATTGTAGAATTTAATTTGACGTTTATGGAAGAAGGGAACGGGCATAATAATTTGAATTGGAAATGAATGAATAAACATCATTTGTGATTGTCCAATTTGAATATTAATGATGATTTATTACGGACAATTGGCATTTATAGGACATAAGAAGGAAATGAAGAGTATATGAAATAAGCCTATAAGACAGGAATAGGTACGCGACGAATAAGTAATTTAATACTAATGGGTAAAATTATGAGGCAGTTTAATTTGCATAGTTGAAATTATATGGCCTTAACAATAAGATTGGAACGAGCGTAGACTAGTGGGCCTTGCCCAATATTTTGGTTTAGGACAACTAGCTTGATTTAGTATGGATTGGTATGCGAGGTCAGTAGAGCTACACAACAGAAGTCCACCATTCACCTAGAGGCTACCAGCAGTTGCATATACATACTACTGATGTGGGACATCTCCAACTATAGGACACATGGGGAAGGGATATATGTCTGCATCTAAGTATGGGAAAATATACCAATGGTTCGCCTCAGATTTGAAGTATTAATGGGATCCATAACTTTAGGGATGTCAAGGGGTTTACTTTGGGGTGGAAGGTATTAAATGACCGTTGGGGTCTGCCTCCTCTCTATATAATAAGTCTTAAATAACCTATGACAGTACCCAATAGTGAGGTCTGCTTTATTTCTAACAAGTGGTATTAAGTAATTGGAGTGGGAATTTTCCTTGACTAATAATAGGTAAGTCTAAACGAGATTTCGACTATGGAGGTCGGTGGGCTATGTCAGTGTTGGTGATAAACCAATATTTATAAGTAGGGCTGGCAGATAGGCTTGGACTACAAGCGGACCAGAGCGATCATTAATAAAGACTTGGGTTATTCCTTGATGAATTTCGCATTCTAATAGTGTAGAATTCGTATGGGATACACAAAGACCTAAAATTTTAATTAATAGTTTGTTTGTCGGAGGTGAGCTAGTTAATCCTTAGATGGGTCTTTGAGATGCATTAGTAATATGACTAATTAAATTATAAAGCCATATCTAGGGGTCATTGGCCTTTGTAGCTAAGGGTCGATTGACTAGAGATTACGTTACGGAGGGCCCGCTTCAGGGTTGAGGTATTAAATGGTCGTTGGGTCTGCCACCTCCCTATTCAAGAAGTATTAAGTGCCCATGATTTTCTTTTAGGTAGTACAATGTTTATACACACACATGCGTGTGTGTATATATATAGTTATGCCTCAGAGAAGGTTGGATATATTGTATGCGTATATGAAATTAAACAGATAAGCCAAATAATAGACATAACACCTAAATAGAAATCAATCGGCATAAGTTTATGTTACCGATAAATTATGTTATTTTGCAATCACCACAGCGTTGTTCTAACCCCCTCTTCCTTACAACCCACATGATACATTTAGAGGGATATTTTATTAATGAAAGAAGGAAACGGTAGATGGAGAAGTTTTCTCATTCATTCTCAGCTTTGACAAGGCAACAAGATATCCAAGGGATAATATTGATTCTAAGGTAGTAGCCTTTGTTGGTATATATGTTCTATTATATTTTTCTATTCCAACGCAAGTTTATGTAGGTAACTCTCTGATATACCTATGTTTATTTCACTTTACCAACACGAACGATCTGTACGCTAGTAGACTTGGGTTTCAATTTAATCGAAATTCGGACCCATTAAGGTGTAGGTTGTTACACACCGGGTTGGGTCCATGTCCATCCCGACGGGTTTAGTTGTCACCCCAGTTAAAATCTGGTTCATGATGATCAAAATTATGTTTTTAAACAACGTGACAACTATTAGAATTTTGTTGCAATGATTGGAAGATGCCATATTGATACTGTTAGCTGTAGATTTTGATGTAGAGTCAACCAATGATAATTGAAGGAGGTAGTTGTGGTGTGTAGTGGCAGATAAATACAGTCAAAGTTAGTGTAGACCAAACGAGTGCAATTATTTGTAGTGTAAATGAGTTGCGCAAATAATCGCATTTTCTTACGATTTCATTTCTATCATTTTGTTTTCTAACGAATACCCATTTATAACCTACTGGTTTAACATTTTTTGGTGATTTTTCTATCAGTCCAAACACATCATGTTTTTTGAGTGAATCTAGTTCGACTTGGATTCCATTTTGGCCAATCATGACTTTTTCAACATTCAAGCATGCAAATTGGTTTATTATTTTTATTCACATTACAATTATGAATTTTAGTTACTTCAATAGTTACTACGAATGAGAATCATCATCAATGATTATTTTTCATCGGTCCCACATGTTTTCATGGTTCGTATAAAATATCAAGATCTTGTTATTATTAATATTTTAGAAGCTTCTATCATTTCTTATGGGACAATAGTTCCTTCTGAAGTTTTAGGAGAATTAGAATTTTCATTCAAGTGATCTTCTAGATCATTTATGACCTTTTCGGAAGGTTTATCAATTGATGATTTTTAATTAGATTTTCTTTTTCATGGCGCCAAGCCTTTTGAACCAATGGGTCTTACATGCTTTTGTCTTGTTATAGATTCATCTGCTAATATATTCAACTTTGATCCTTCTGGTACTTTGATTTTAGCTAGTGTGTTTGCTATTGGAATGTGAGATTTAGTTATTTTCACAGCATCATCAAACGAATCTAGCATTTGATTTGCAATATATTGAGGATGTAAAATTCTGTGTACTTTAAATTGACTTTGTTTGGTACATGGATACAAATACGACATAGATGAATTATTCCATGACGTTTCACGCCGTTCTATTGGGACAACCATTTCTCCCCTAATGATGGGAAAATTGTCGCAAAAAATTTACATTTCGAAAATCTTGCAATGAAAACATCACATGCAAGAGGTTCAAGATAACGAATTATCGAGGATGAATCAAATTCAATATACCTCTCAACTTAAATTGAGGACCCATTTTAGTACGAAGTGAGGGACAAATGGGCATATACATAGAATTTTCATAAATATGAAATATTTGGTTGAGATCCGATTAAAAGTTGTGATGGTGAAAATTCATGATAAGTTGTGTTTGCGCCAAAATTGGTCACAAACACCCAATTGCCGATGAAAGCACCCGTTCACAATCACAGATCACAGATAGCAAGTATGTAGAGAATATAAATATGAAGAACACTCAAAGTTTAAAAGGAAAGCAATAGAAACACAAGGTTTATAGTGGTTCGGCGTTGTAGCCTACGTCCACTTTGAAGAGTTGCTGTTTTATTGATTATAACTCGCTGGTTACAAAGGTTTACAGCAGTACAACCGAGTTACAACAATGGTTCCGTCAGAGTATCGGCAAAGAAGAGCCAAAAGATCCCTTTTCTGGAGCTCTTGGAATGCTATTTATAGGTGTAGGCTGCAAATATCTCGCCCAGATCAAGGAAGACTCCTTCTCTCACGTGGGTGGGCCCACGTGATCGATCCCCTGACATTTCAACTTGATCCATGATCGATATGAACCAAATTCGTATCGATCCAAAACTGCTCCTATTGGGTTAGGATCGATCATGGACATTCTTGAGATTGTACGCAAGCTATTGTGAAATTTTGGTGGCATTTGGACTTGTAGATTGTGAGATACGATCGATGAAAGTTTGGGTTTGTTGGTTGGATGTCATGTTCGTATCAATCCAAGGCTCTACATCCATCACTCTTCGTGTCCATGCAATTCGCATCGATGACGTTGCTCGAGAATCCAATGGAGTTCCACTTTTCATGCTCGTTGACTACTTCTTTTGTCTGACCAGGCTTTTCGTATTCGTCCTGTGCCATTCATTTCATATCGATGTTGGCGTGTACATTTCGTATCGATCGCCTGGTATTGGCTTCGTATCGATGGAAAGTGATGATTTCGTATCGACCATCTCGTTGATAGATACGAAATATATATCGACGTGATCGATATGAAGCAGATAACTGTGGGCTACTTCGTATCGATAGGAAGAGATGGGTTTCGTATCGATCATCTGGGTGAACGATACGGAACATATATTAACATGGATCGATACGAAATGTATATTAAAACGAAGTGAATAACCTTGGTCGATCTGAGAGATGCATGTGTCTGATGGATACAAAATGAATGAGTGCAAACTTGATGGATACGAATAGCATGGATACGAAATTTATGAGGACCTAGGTTGTTGATCGATTCATGGCTATGATTCGAAGTAACCATCTCCTTGGCCCGAAGTGGACCCTCCAGTGACTCGAAGCAGGTGCTGCGATGACTCGAAGTAACTTGCGAATGTGCTAACCCATTGAAGACTCGAAGCAGACTGCTTGGAAACCCGAAGTAAACAAAAAAGTGACTCGGAGCAGATTCCAAGCAACTTGAAATGACTCGATCTTTATCGAAACCATATTTCAAAATTCTTGTAGTGTTTGTTTGTCGATTATGCTATATTTTAGCCTTGCAATCATGCTTACTGTCTGTGAAAGTTTAGCTTCGATCATTGTGTAGTCGATTGGGTTAAATCCGCCTGTATTTTGCCTTACCCAAAAGGCGGGTTAACACTTTGCCCTCCAAAACATGCCTTGCTATAGGAAGGTGTGTTTTGTAGTACCGTAAGCTGGATGTTTGTGTCCTATTGATGACCTGTAAAGAGATCGATGATCTTACCTGATAGTGAATGGCGATCGTTCGAGATCGTATTGCTGTTCGAGATGATATGTGACCGTTCGAGGTCGAGTGTCATTCGAGGTGAATTGTGACCGTTTACGGTCGGGTGCCGTTTGAGGTGAATTGTGACCATTTGAGGTCGGATGTCGTTCGAGGCGAATTGTGACCATTCGCGGTCGGGTGCCGTTCGAGGCGAATTGTGATCGTTCGTGGTCGGGTGCTGTTCGAGGCGAATTGTGTATGCCCGGGGGGACTTAGTATCATTAATGTCAGATTTCACGTTCGAGTGAGTTTCTGAATTGTTTGTTATGGCGGTTTATCGCCACCTCAGAGCATGCATGAGGACCGTTCGTGATCCCGTGCATGTGTAAGTGCCTTGGCCGTTATGGGATTATAAAAACTAGATTTACATTCAAAATGCGTCTTACAACCAAAATGTCCAACAAAATCAAGCCCAGATACAAAAAATAGAAAACAAAAGCAAAACAGAGACTTTTAAGTGTAAACACCTACACAGATGCGGTTGATAGTCATCTCAGAGCATGCCTGAGGACCGTTCGTGATCCTGTACATGTGTAAGCGACTTAACCGCATTAGTGTAGAGTTTGCGACTTATTCGTCATTATTTCAATCAGTTGATGACAAGCTAATGCCTCGATGCTGAGCCGTCCTCAGTTGATGCAGATGGTGGTCGTTCTTGCTCCATCGTTGCTGTTCACCTCCTCGTGTATTGTAATAGCATGCCATTCCGAATATGGCCTTCTATCTCATCCCTCAAGTGTCTGCAATCATTCGTATTATGGCCTCTTAACTCATGGAATAAACAGTACTTGTCTGATTTCCTCTCATTGTTGGTTAGATCCCTCCTCATTGGCCTCCAGTAGGGAACCTGCCCCTTAGTGTCTTGGTAGATTCGTTCCAAAGTCTCGGTCAGCTCTGAATAAGAGGTGAATCTCGGCTCCTTTCGTAGCCGCTTTGACTCATCACAACTCTCTTCTGTTTTCCGTTTCCCTTTCTCCTTGCCTGAATCCTTTCCACGTGGATCTCCGCTTTTGACTATATACACATCAACTCCCTCTCCTTCCTCTCTCTCAGCATTTGCATCCTCTTTTCGTAGAAACCTTTCTGCCTCATGATAAAACTCTCCTAAATCCATAGGTGGGTCCCTCGTCAACGAATACCTGAATTCCGTTCCATCAACTATGCCAGATACAGCTGCCATCAAGACCATAGATGGATCTGGGCGATCCACCGATGTTGCTGCCGCATTAAACCTCATTAAAAAGTTCCTCAAAGACTCTCCAATTCTCTGCTTCAGTGCTGTCAAACTGATTGCATTCTTGGGTCTCGAAATGTGAACTCTGAACTGCCTCATAAACTTCTCAATCAACTCGGTCCACGTTCCAATGGAGCTGCTTTCCAATTGCCTGAACCACAGTGTTGCTATGTTTGTCAAATACAATAGGAAGCACCGGGCCATGACCTCCTCCGATGCCCCCAGTACCTCCATGTGCCTCATATACCTCGTCAGATGAACTGCAGGATCTGTCCTCCCATCGTATGTCTCTAGCATTGGTACCTTGAATTCTGGTGAATTCCTTGCCTGCCTAATTGCGGGAGCGAAGGGGCTCCTGTTCACATCCTCTAGATCTCTATTCACTAATCCGCCTCTCATGGGTCGTCTAACCATCTCCGCCAATCTGTCACTGTCTCCAAGTGGTAGTCCTTGTCCGTCGCCTCCGATTTGCCCCCAGAGTTCACGAGTGACTCATGGAATCTGCTCTCCTGGGTGAGCATCCATTCTTCTATCAATGCCATGTTGCACAGTTCTGCCTGGTATCCTGCCTCAGACTGGATCAACATGCTCGGGGGGAGAGTCTCCTAGCTCTAGGGCTGCCTTTGATGGTCCCGCTCTATTCTGAGTTCCGGTTGCTCCATGCTCCTGATCCCTATTTCCAGCACTTCTTGCAGTTGCATTCCTTTGATTCTGCACTCTAGCTTGCCCAATCTACTGGAGTAGGTTCTGCATCATCTCCTCCTGCATTTTCAGCATTCCTTTCTGCATAGCCTTTATTATCATCTCCATCTCGTCTCTAGTGATGAAATCTGAAGTCTGATTAGCTCCCGAGAAAGCCTCCTGACTTCCCTCATGTTGACTCCTTTCTACTCTTGGTCTCCTTGCTGACTGCTTCACCATAGCTTTCCAAATCCAAGTCCTAAAACCTTCAGATCCAAAATCCAAGTTGTAGAACCCCTGAGTGCTAGCCCTTCTCAGTGAAAGCACCAAAATATTTACGCCAAAATTGGTCACAAACACCCAATTGCCGATGAAAGCACACGTTCACAATCACAGATCACAGATAGCAAGTATGTAGAGAATATAAATATTAAGAACACTCAAAATTTAAAAGGAAAGCGGTAGAAACACAAGGATTATAGTGGTTTGGCATTGTAGCCTACGTCCACTTTGAAGAGTTGCTGTTTTATTGATTATAACTCGCTGGTTACAAAGGTTTACAGCAGTACAACCGAGTTACAACAATGGTTCCGGCAGAGTATCGGCGTAGAAGAGCCAAAAGATCCCTTTTCTGGAGCTCTTGGACTGCTATTTTTAGGTGTAGGCTGCAAATATCTCGCCCAAATCTCGGAAGGCTCCTTCTCTCATGTGGGTGGGCCCACGTGATCGACCCCCTAACATTTCAACTCCATCCATGATCGATACGAACCAAATTCGTATCGATCGAAAACTACTAATTTTGGGTTGGGATCGATCATGGACATTCTTGATGTTGTACGCAAGCTCCTGTGAAAATTTGGTGGCATTTGGACTTGTAGATTGTGAGATACGATCGATGCAAGTTTGGGTTTATTGGTTGGATGTCACGTTCGTATCGATCCAAGGCTCTACATCCACCACTCTTCGTGTCCATGCAATTCACATCGATGACGTTGCTCGAGAATCCAGTGGAGATCCACTTTTCATGCTCGTTGACTGCTTCTTTTATCTGACCAGGCTTTTCGTATCCGTCCTATGCCATTCATTTCGTATCGATGCTGGCGTGTACATTTCGTATCGATCGCCTGGTGTTGGCTTCGTATCGATGGAAAGTGATGGTTTCATATCGACCATCTGGTTGATCGATACGAAATATATATCGACGTGATCGATACGAAGCAGATAACTGTGGGCTACTTCGTATCGATAGGAAGAGATGGGTTTCGTATCGATCATCTGGGTGATCGATACGGAACATATATTAACATGGATCGATACAAAATGTATATCGATACGAAGTGAATAACCTTGGTCGATCTGAGAGATGCATGTGTCTGATGGATACGAAATGAATGAGTGCAAACTTGATGGATACGAATAGCATGGATACGAAATTTATGAGGACCTAGGTTGCTGATCGATTCATGGCTATGATTCGAAGTAACCATCTCCTTGGCCCGAAGTGGACCCTCCAGTGACTCGAAGCAGGTGCTGCGATGACTCAAAGTAACTTGCGAATGTGCTAACCCATCGAAGACTCGATGCAGACTGCATGGAAACCCGAAGTAAACAGGAAAGTGACTCAAAGCAGATTCCAAGCAACCTGAAATGAATCGATCTTTGTCGAAACCATATTTCAAACTTCTTGTAGTGTTTGTTTGTCGATTATGCTATATTTTAGCCTTACAATCATGCTTACTATCTGTGAAAGTTTAGCTTCGATCATTGTGCAGTCGATTGGGTTAAATCCGCATGTATTTTGCCTTACCCAAAAGGCGGGTTAACAAGTTGTTCATCCAATTTTAACCAATTTTGATACATGCAAAATTGCATTTCACCAAGCTTAAACTAGCAACTTTGATTGCATAAGCAATGGTCTTGCAATAACTTACAGATGCTTAATTAATGATTCTGCTAGACCATTTTGAGTGTGAACATAAGCTACTAGATGTTCTTAATTAATGGTCTTGCAATAACTTACAGATGATTAATTAATGCTTAATTAATGATTCTACTAGACCATTTACAAAATGTGATTAAACTTTTACAGTTTTTGTAAAACATAATCGGATTGAAATTGTACTAAATTTTCCAAAAATAAGCTTCTAGCTTTTACTTCTCAAAATAATACAAGATTTTCTTTATTATTTTCATTTATAGTTTCAATATGATAATCATTCATTCTTATATCCTTAAAACATAACACATTTCTTTTAGAATTATTTGAGTATAATGCATTTTGAATGAAAATATTTGTACTGTTTGGTAATATTATATGGGCTCTTCTGGGGCCTCAATTATGTTAGCAGATCCGGCTATGATGGAAACTTCAGCTGAAATATTTTCAGACAATTCAGAGAAAAACTTTTAGTTTTTCAAAATTGTATGAGTAGTTTCACTTTCTAGTAGGCATATATCATCACTCAAATATTGATGGTCCATATGTTAAAGTTTATTAAAGACGATATAGTTAGTCAATTGTTAAAATAAGTTGTGAACGTAAATAAATGCTAACACTTTCCAAAAAGATTTCAAAATAAAGAATTAATTTAATTATTAAAACCAACATCCATCGGTACATATTATTTCAACTAGTTTGATGAAAACCTTAAAATAAACATCAACTTCAAACTAACTCATTAATAGGATAAAATAAAACAAAAGAAACCACACACAACTTTATGATACTACTAGTTGATCAGATTAGTAATATCATCAACCATTGCATTGAGATTTTATTCATTTATGAAATTTCCATCATCATCTTTGAAGGAATCATCTAATTTCAAGTAAGTGTTATCAGATAATCCTTTAGTATTGTTTGTGTCAATATTCTTCGAATGTTGGTATTCTTCGATTGTTTTCTTTGCTGATCTACATGTACATGACCAGTGACTAGAGCATCCACTTCTATAGCAAATTTTCTCATAATGCATTTTATTTTCAGGAGATGAATTATTATTCTTTTCAGGCTCATTATTATTTTGTTGCTTTTTAAAGTTGGTAGTTTTGTTACCTCTAAAAACCACCACACCGCCTATGCTGGAGTTATATCCATGTCCACCACTACATCCTCTACCTCGGCCTCTTCCCGAGTGGACAAATTTAACATTAACTTTTGGTAATGCATCGAACCAGTTGGCCTTATGGAGTGATTTTAATCAGTAATTCATTGTTTTTTTTATCAATCAATAGACATTCTATGAGTTCAAAATAGTTTTTAAAATGTCGCTCTCGATATTGTTGTTGTAGGAGTTTGTTCGGGGCATGACATATTGAGAATGTATTTTCAAGCATGTGTGCATCATCTACCTTTTCTCCATATAGTCTCAATTTAGATGTTATTTTGAACATAGTAGAATTATATTCCCTTGTAGATTTAAAGTCTTAAAACCTCATGTTCAACGATTCTTACCTAGTGTTCGGAAGTACAAACATCTTGCGATGGTCATAATGCCCTTTGAGAGAGTTCCATAAATAGAGAGGATCATTTTCAATTAAATATTCTACTTTCAGATCGTCATGGATATGACGCCTTAAAAATAATAGAGTCTTTGCTTTGTCCTGCTAGGATATTTCATTACCATTTTAAATGGCATTTTTTAAGCATTAAGCTTGCAAGTGGATCTCAACATCCAATACCCATGTCAAGTAGTTGTCTCCAAACATATTGAAAGCTTTGAATCCAAGCTTAGTGAAGTTGGTCATTTTATGAACTGAAAGGAAAGATATAAATTAAAGAGAGGAAGATTTTATTAATCTCATTTTAATATTGTAAATAGATAATCCAGTCTATCAAAAAGTTGTCATTTTATTTTTTTGGAATAAGATTGGACTCTCATGCAAAAAGTAAAATAAAAACAAAGTTTTATAGCATTGACTTTATACAACATTTAAAGCTTCAATGAACGAGTGCATAGAACAAACAAAATAAAGTTGATAAAGATCACACAAGAAACGATACCTTGGATTTGTTGTAAGAAGATATTCTCTTGATACTATGAGAGGAACTTTTTGTATGTACTAGATCACTAAATATTATATATATATATATAATAAAATTGAATGCTTGTGCTTAGATGCGGAATAGCTAAAGAATATGTACTAGCTAATTACTAGGTAGCACATAATTGACTTGATAACAGCAAGTTGTTTGACTAGATAATAGAAAATGTACATAAATAAATTATTCATACCATATCAGAAATAATAAATAAGATCTACGGGATTTACATCTACAAATTTTAGAAAAAAGATTAATGTCATACTTAAAGAATTATTTTATTTATGCTTAGATGAAATTGTATATTGTTTTGAATATTTAAAATAATTTATTTTTTACAAAGTATGCCAAAATTGTATGAAATGCAAAATAAATAGTGTATGATAAAACTCTAAACTAACTGAAGAAGGGGTACAAATCTACCGATACGTTGAAGAGAAATAAAAATATAAGCGAACAAATATAAAGAAAAATTATATGTGAAAAATTGTCATCATAGTGTTTCAAACATACGACCTAAATGCAACTTCAACGTTTATAAAGAAAGTATAGATTATTTTTCATCACAAGTAGGATTTATTTGTGACCTCGTCTATATGTTGTAACGATCGCCCTTTTCGACCCTTAAATGTCGACATTAATACATCCACGGTATTCACATGCCGAGCACCCAAGTGCTGGAAAAACAAAACGTTAGGGTAAAATAAAATGAAGAAAAGAAAAGGAACAAGAAAGAGAAGAACATAATATCAGAATTTCACAGCGGAACGATAACATATAATATCAGAATGGTACTTTTACAAAAAGAACATTTTAATATACATACGACAATCAGAGAAAAACTAACATATCATCAGCTTGGACAGTTATAACACCCTATCCTTACAATCACTGATAAATATAAACAAAACAATGCAGCGGAAATAAAAACTACATAAGGAAATTATCAAGCTCCTCTCTCCAAGAGCTCCAATGATCATCAATGCAATCTAGATATATATACGGGGCTGACCCGAGCATTATAAGAAAAAATAACACCCGGATCAGTCTGGTAAACCAGCGAGAGAAAAACTCAAGTCATGTGAATTATTTAATGTTATAAAACCTTTTGAAATAAAAGTATCTCGTAAGACGCACATAAAAACGAACGGGTTTTTACCTTACGATAACCAAACCATTTTATATGAAATTTTAGCGATATTATAATAATGTCTAGGGTGTTTAAAATAAATATTAATCATAGCTGGAATGGTTACATTGATTACATTTGACAACATATTCAGGTATACAAACAAAACCGCTAAGGCACGTTCGTATAAATGGATTTTCCACGGAGACCTCCTCGATGAGACCGATCACCTATGATAAGGATCAAAAAATACCTTTCAAGCACCGTATAGCTCTAGATAAAATATACCATAAGGTAAACACAACTGGTCAGTGTCCGAACACTTTCGTGAACAACCTGAACTAAGTATCATCAACTCCCTGTGTGCAACATATCGATAAGCAGACTCTAGATACGAAGGTGATGTACTCCTCATGGGTCAGCTAAACCCTAGGATCATGCATCCTACTCTGTCTTTAGTCATTTCCCGATGTTGAGGCTACGTTCGGCATCTACACACGAGTTTTCAACAAAACTCGATCACATAACGAATCCATATGGATTCCATCATCTCAACAGATTCCAGACCCCACACGGTTTCCATAATCTATTTCAAAAAAAGAGAACCCATATCTCAGCCTTGAAGTAGTTTTCGATAAGTAGAACATTTACCAATCCCGGTCTCTCCAAGACTGAGTCGATGAAGTTGGTCTTATTCAACAATAATGCGAATGATCACATAAGGGAACTAAGTCTCGAATACTTTCTCATAAGCAAGTAAACATACCTACACTATCATTTAATGCTAGACATGGTAAAGTCACATAAACGACTTTTAATCCCTTTTTTAATTAATTTATCTTTTATTAATTAAAAACCCTTCTTATAAGAGAAACATCTTTTTATCTAATAAAAATTCTCTTTTATAAATCAAGACTTCCTTTACTTATTAATATTTAATTATTAATAAAACTCCCTTTATATACTTGTATATATTGTTTAATTTTTTTGACTTATACCATTTTCAATACTTAAATAAAAGTATTCATATACTTATTCCAACGATATAAGTATATTCACAAATTACTTAATAAGTTTTATTTACTTTAAAGTATAATCAAAGAGATTAAAACAATTACAACCAAAATATTGATATAATAAACTCCCTTTCTTTTATAAATTAAACATACAACATATTCTAACTTTTTATAAAAGATCCATGTACTTGTTATTGTCTTTAAAATTCCAATATTAAAGATCCAAATATTTTTATAATGTTTCTTCCAAATTATAGTTTAAGGGTTTAAAAACAAATGTGGCTTGTAACGACTCATATTTCTAACTATTTAAATTATTAAATTTAATGTGAATATTGGATAAAAATGGTTAGAAATAAAATTTAATAATTTATTAGTGTAATTTATTTGAATATGAACTTGAAGAAAACTTTGAAATAACTAATTTCGAAGATTTTGGCGATAACAAGTATTGAAATAAAATCTATGTATTGACTGTGTTTATAATTATTAACTGAAGTTGAATAATAAATTTGAATTATTTAGATAGAAATAAAATAATGTTGATAACTAAAATTTATTTGTAATTTAATTATTTTTTAATATTGATTTATTGGATAACTTAATTTTTTAATTTAATTTGGGAGATTATTTGAATAATGGAATTATGGATTTAATATGATTAAAAATGGTATAGGAAATTGATTTAAAATTTATTTAAATATAAATGAAGATGGATAACATTTGAAATTAGATTTAAATGTGAATAATCAAAAAATTGAAAATATTATATTATAATTAACGAGTAAAAATAGCCATTTTGGCCACTGTCTCGGATTTCGACGAAACCAGTTTCATCAGATCCGTAATAATGCGTTTTAGTAAGATTTCAAGTTCATAGTGATCGAACTTGTCGTTTGGCCATGCGAGCTTGAAATGTATAGAATTTAATTTTAGAATTTAATTTAAATAATTTGACTTTGAAAAGCTATCTTCTGAATACAATCAAATTAGGCCTCAAAACTAGTTCCACTATGTTCGGAATGGGAGTAAAATATTATGAACACCAAGTGGCATGCAACATTTGGAGTTCGGAATTTTCGTGGGTATTTAGTTAGATATTTTCTAATATATTATTTATATATTTCTCTTTCCATACTGTTCAAGTACGTCGCGTCTTATATGCCTACTCGTACTCGTTCAAAGCTGCCCTTTTTTATTTTAATCTCGTATAAAAAAACGAATCACCAGAGAGAAAAAAGCCTCAATAAAAAAAATGAAGCACGCGATCAAAATCGTTTTTGATTTGGGGCAGCGGCACCTGGGTACGCACGTGATGGTAATGGAGGCGAGTGGGCGGAATTCGAGAGCAAGATGGCAGTGACTAGAATCACGATTTAGGGTTTTTTGTTTTTTTTGTTCGAACGGCTGGACGCTGGGTGAGTGAAGGAGTGCACGCACGTGAGTGGTTAGGCGAGGCGGCGGCTCGCTAGGTGGTGGTGCATTGGGCAACGTGCGGGTTCGAAGTGTGTTCGGCGATCTAGAGGGACGTGTTTTAGGCGACGGTGGTGGCTTGTTTGTGGATAGGCGAGATTGTTTAAAAAAAGGTATATGCGAGGTCGTGAATCTGGATGAGGAAGGAAAGGTATCGGGTTTCTTTTTTTTAGTCAAGTTTGTTAGTTTTAATTTAACTATATCGATATTAATTAAAATCGTAACTCTCTCGTACGAGGTCCATTTCGCGTGAAACGAGTTGCTGAGGATTCGTATCGATGTCGTCTACGATATGGGATCGAGTTGGAAATTATTTGAAGATGAAATTGTTTCCAGTTTCAAATTAAGATGAGTGTTTATACGTTCACAATTGACTGAAATAATTTTTTATGTTAGTTAAAATTTATTATGAAGTGATTTAAATTTTATTGATAGTTGTTTGATAAATTTAATTGACATTTAAATGAACATCTGAATTTAATCGATAGGATTTGAATTGATAGTTAAATTGGATTAGGATTAAACTGCCAATAATATTCCAGATTATTGATAATTGGTTAATTGTTGTGCATTGTCGATTGTTTGGATGATTATTTGTGATGGATGAAAATTTGATTGATATTCGGATGATTTGGTTGTTTATGTATTTTGATATATCATGTTATCATCCTATATATTATTTACAGTATATAAAACTATAAATTGAATTAATTCGAATATATTAAGAAATAGGTTGAAATGATAAATACCTGTGGCATTTATTTTGGATTGAAATGATATATATACATCCCTGAATTAAATTGGAATAACTGATTCACTTGGCCACAGGATAGAAAATTATATACGAACACCAGATTGTTTAAATTAAATGATTTTAAAATTTTGATTTGAAATTATTTAAATGATTTGGTTTTATGGAATAAAAAAAATCAAATTTATGGAAACCGAATTATTTTCGAATTAGAACTTGGAATGTTGAAATTTAAATTTGAAACAGGAATTGTTTAATTAATCGAAGTTGAGATTTTTAAGTTATAATCGAAATATGATGTGAATTTCAGAAAATTAATTTGTCTTAAAAGATTGGACTTTTATTCGAACTTTGAATATTGCAAAGTAAAAGTGATATAAAACGATATTTCGAAATTGAGCTTGGAATTGAATTATATTTGAAGATTTGGATTTTTAATTGGATATGGAAGGAAAATTCGATTTAAGTGTTTTGAATCGATATTTTGGAAATCGAACTCGGAATTGATATAAATTGAAATGGTTTAAAATTTGAGAATTGAGTTGAAATTAATTTGGAATTGGAATTTAAATTAATTTGGAATTGGAATTGAAATTAATTTGGAATTGAAATTTAAATTAATTTGGAATTGGATTTTGAAATTAATTTGGAATTGGAATCGAAATTAATTTGCAATCGATGTAAAAATTCAACTTGAAATCGGAATTGAATCAATTAAATCGAAATGGAAATTGGAATTAATTTGAATTGGAAAATTTGGAATTGAATCGACTTGACTTTGAAATTATTTTCAAATGAATTATTTTAGTATGAATGGTTTAAAATCTATATTCTTTAAGTATTCAAATTATTTTGATTTTCCAAACTATTTTACTATATAAACCATTTTTATTACTCAAAATATTTTCTATAAACTATTTTAACTATTTTTAAAACTATTTAAATTATTTTTTAAAATTTCAAACTGGTCAAAAGGGTGGGATGTTTATATTTAAATCTTGGATTTAAATGCGAATTGGGTTAAAGAAAAGTTATAACCAAAATTGTAATTCGAAGCAAATTTTGAAGTGAAATCGATATATCGAACTGAATTGACATTTTGAAGTAAAATATGATTTTTGAACCGAATATGATGATTTCAAAACAGATTTGATTTTGAAGCGAATATAATATTTTGATATCAAGTACAAACTGTTTTCGAAATGTAAAAGTACCAACCAGTGTGTAAAATGACGTTTAGTTGTTAAAGAGACCGGGGCCTCTTATTGGCATACTTTCTGTCAATATTGGAACCATTTTGACAACTGTGTATGCGGTGGATGATATTCAGAATGTAGTGGTTGAATTGGCGACGTTTACTAGAATGAAGTAAGAGAACGATGATGGATAGCTTTGACACTCGTGTCATAATTAAAATGACTAAAACAGGAGCCTATGTCTGGCCAATGAGGTTAGCTACCTCTAGCGACGTTGATCCCTCGTATTACTATTGTGATTTCATATTTGATGGGTGCACCCTTTTTGTTTGGATTGATTTTCGCGGTCAGCCACGGATGGGTTACGACCAGCCAGAAAGTGTAAACTGGTAGAATCCTACTTTGGGCATTGCCTCACGTGCCTTGTCATATTTATCCCTACACGAGCCCATTACTACTTTGGTTTAGAGCTATACAAATGTGTTAAAGTGGATCAATGTAAAGCCTTAATGCTATTTTGATATTTATTTTACTGATAGACATTATCTATTATAGCGTATACTATTATATATAAATAGTTTAACGGATCCTTAGGAGATGGAAAATCCCATAACATCTCTTAAGTTATTGCACTCATATTTCGTGATATTGATTTGATTTACATAAGAGTATTTTAGTCCTGACTCGAATGTTTTGTCTTTTCATTATGCTCGGGTCAGTCCTGAGTTTTTTCAGCGTATTGAAGATTAGTCTCTGGAGGACGAAGACGAAGATTTGGTATATTACTATTATCATTACCCCCTGCATCATACTATTCTGCTGTATTGATCATTTATCTCTGATGTATATATATAACTCTGATAAATGTGTATAGATTATATCAAATGTATAGTAATTAGCTTCATGAACTATTTATTTGATTATTATATTTTATCGTTCCACTGTGAGATTTTGTGTTTGTTTTCTTCTTCTTTTCTTATTTTTCTTAATTAACCCATTGATTATCTACGTTTCAGATTGTTTAAGTTGGACATGTGTAGATTATTGTTGATTTAAGCCTTTCAAAATGTGGGTCGTTACAGTTGGTATCAGAGCTAGGTTTAGCGATAACCTTGGCTTTGTGGGGTCTGACTCATTAGAGATAGGGTAGTAATACCCTAGAATGAGTCTGTTTGAGCGTATATATATGAGAGAGCGTACTTGTTAGTGTTATAAAATGTTTTGTATTGTGTTTACTTATCCATTGAGTTGTTTATGAATTTTGGTCGATGTGCGGGACGCCGTGTTATCGGTAGGGGTTTCTAAACACTTAAACGAGGCAAGTCGACATATATTGTTTTAAATAGGGTAAGTGAAATAATATTACCTAAATTATATATATTATATATATAATGATTTTTTTTATGAATGATAGTTGTTAGGAGATGATAATATTTTATTATCATCGATTATTGGTCGTATTAAAATAAAACAAGTACTTAATGAATTTATTTTATGAAGCATTCGATAATTAAATTGAATTGAAGTCTAATTATAATCAGAATTGTTTAAAATAACAAATGTGTAAATTAACGAAATATTGAGAATTTTATAATTTTAAAACCCTTTATTTTTCAAAATTTGTTTCGAAGCCTTCAAAATTAATATTAATATTATTTGAAAGAGTTTTGACTAGAAAAATATTTTGAAAAGATTTTTGAAGAAATAAAAGCATGGAACTCATTTAGTAGCTGGAAAATAATTCTGGGGATGATTGCAGCATCGCCAGTATTCATTTCCGAGTGAGAATTGCTACTAGAAGAAATTTATTTTTGACTAAAACAAGTTTGATGGTGAAAAGAAAAATATTCAATTATGATTTGATAAATATATGAAAATTGTTTTGAACTGAAAATTGAAAATGGTATATAAGGAATAAGTTTATAACTTATAAATTTATAATAGTATAGAAAAGAAATAAGTTTTTAACTTATAAATTTGAATAGGAAAATAAAACCGAATTTAAAATGGTTAAATATTTGGTTAAGAAAACAAAAGAAAATTTTGAATTTGAGATACAAAATAAAATAATTGACTTAAGAAATGTTAAATTAATCGAGTTAGTGAAATGAAGTAAATAAAATATAGTTTAACTCATGAAAGCTTAAATAAAATATGAAATGTAATTGAAATGAATTAGATAAAAATGAAATTTGAATAAATAAATCGTATAACTTATAGATTTGAGAATTAGTAAGCTAAAATTTAAATTTGTGAATGTGAATGATGAGAAAATTTAACTTGAATAAGATTAAATAAAATGAGTAATGGATTAAAATGAGATGAAGTTTAACTTAATATTAATTTAAATTAAATTGGATATTAAATGAAACTAGATAAATTAATAAAGTGAATTAATTTCATTTAAGCTATAAAATGAATTAATCAAATGAATATGAACTTGAATTTTAAAATGAAATGTAATTTAAGTGTGAAAGAAATTGAATAAAAATAGATGAGTGTAAGTAAAAATTAATATGAGCAATCGAATTTAATTTAAATTGGCTAAAAATAAATTAAATGCAAATAGAATGAGTTTCAATAAAATTAAATGGTAACTAATTGAATATGAAATAAGTTAGGGGAACAAAATATAAATTGAAGTTTAACTTAAGAGAGGTTGAATAAAACTGATGGTGAAATTTTTTATTAATATGAATTGGTGTTTTAAAAATAAAATTTACCAAAGTAAAATTATTAATATAATTTTAATTTTATGAAATAAACTAATAAAGTAAATCGATGGATTAATATAAATTTAAGTTATGGAATAATAATAAAACTGAGTTGCAATTTTGTAAAATGTTTATGATAAACTTAAATGGTTTATAAATAATTAAGTATTGAAACTAAGTGATAATGAAATTTAACTTACAAGGTTAAATGGAATGAAAATTCATTGGATGATAAATAAAAATGAATGTCATTAAAATAAATATTAATCAATTGAAGGTAAATCGGTTGAATGTATAAATTATAATCAATCAAATGTGAATGCAAAGAATATTGGTTGATTGAATAAAAAAGTATTGAAACCAAATTAGTTGAATGTAAAATTAAAGTGAATGAATTGAATATAAATCCATTGAATGATTAAGGAAATGAATGTTAATAATTTGAACGTGAATAAATTTAAGGTGAACCAATTAAATTCGGAAGAAATCCATGTGAATAAATTGAAATCAAATAAATTGTATATAGATGAAATAAATGTCAATGAATTAAAAGTAAATCAATTTAATATTGATAGGAAATGAAAGTATGATAAACTAAATATTGACATTGGGAAGTGTAAATTGGTGTTGTTGTGAATAAGATTAGATGGATATTGTTTATTGGATGTTTGTTTTGTTGCATTTGCTATATTCGTTTATAGTTATTGCATAATCCATGTTATATATTGATTTTACTCTTTATATATATGTTCTCATTTGGTTATTGAGTGTTTAGTAGGTATGGATGGCATATGCTAGCTTTTGGAGCTCGATTACGCATTTTGTTGTTTTTGCTTGCTTAATACGAGCGAACTCGCTCGTATTAAAAATAATAAGGTACGTATCTCAGATTACATACCGTGATTTTATATTTTTCCCTTCGGGATGCCTCATCATTGAGATGAGATGTATATTTGATATATATTGGGTATATTTGTGTTATATATTGTATTGTAAAATTTTTCCGATCGAGTTGCGTAAAGGAGACTCTGTCGAAATTTTCCATAAATCCGGGAGTTAGAAATTTTTTGAAGTTTTGGAAATTTTATCGCTTGTTTTTATATATAAGTTATATTTTCCATAAAACCAATATCGAAGTGGCGTAGTAGAAGCATAGTAATTTTTTTGCAAATAAGATGTTTACGTTTATAAGTTAATTATTTTGAGAAAATATATTGTATATTAAATTCTGTACTTAACGCCCTTTCGAGGACGAAAAGTTTTGAGTGGGGGAGTATGTAACGTCCCGTATTTCTAACTATTTTAAATTATTAAATTTAATGTGGATATTAGATAAAAATGGTTAGAAATAAAATTTAATAATTTATTAGTGTAATTTATTTGAATATGAACTAGAATAAAACTTTAAAATAACTAATTTCAAAGATTTTGGCGATAACTAGTATTGAAATAAATTCTATGTATTGACCGTGTTTATAATCATTAACTAAAGTTGAATAATAAATGTGAATTATTTAAATAGAAATAAAATAATGTTGATAACTAAAATTTATTTGAAATTTAATGATTTATTAATATTGGTTTATTGGATAATTTAATTTGTTTAAATTTATTATGGGAGATTATTTGAATAATGGAATTATGGATTTAATATGATTAAAAATGGATAGGAAATTGATTCAAAATTTATTTAAATATAAACGAAGACGGTTAACATTTGAAATTGGATTTAAATGTGAATAATTAAAAAAATGGAAATTTTATATTATAATTACGAGTAAAAATAGCCATTTTAGCCACTGTCTCGGATTTCGACGAAACCAGTTTCATCAGATCTGTAATAATGAGTTATAGTAGGATTTCAAGTTCGTAGCGATCAGACTTGTCGTTTGGTCATGCGAGCTTGAAACGTATATAATTTAATTTCAGAATTAAATTTAAATAATTTGACTTTGAAAAGCTATCTTCTGAATACAATCGAATTAGGCCTCGAAAATAGTTCCATTGTGTTTGGAATGGGGGTAAAACATTATGAACGCCAGGCGGCATGCATAATTATGAATGGGGCTAAAACATATCTTTTTTTATAAAAAAATGGTAGAAGAAAAACAACTGAAGTCATATTTAAAACATTTATTTAGACGACTCAGAAGATTTTGGAGTCGGGCACTCTTCTGGTTCGATTTTGTTTATTTCTCTCGTCAGTTGAATAGTCGAACGATCCCATGAATTAGGCGAGTATGGAATATAATAAATAACTAGTGCGGAAAATAATAATAGCAGTAAAGTAAAAAGACACCAGGAATTTTTATGCTGGTTCAAACTCCCTTCTACGTCCAGTCCCAGACTCCTTCTGGAATTAAAAACTAGCAGCCCTCACTTAACCCAGAGGAACAAGTATTACATCGCCTGAGCAACCGAACAAGACTTTACCGCCTGAGCAACCGAACAAGACTTTACCGCCTGAGCAACCGAACAAGACTTTACCGCCTGAGCAACCAAACAAGACTTTACCGCCTGAGCAACAGAACAAGACTTGACCGCCTGAGCAACCGAACAGGACTTGATTACAAAGTAGATTGTCTTGACCTTGTGTGTTCTAATAACACAAATTTGTCACTTGTAGTACACCCTTCCTATAATCTTTTCCTCAAGAATGATATGTATGATTGTGCATGTATGAAGAATAGGAAGATTAGAATTGCTTATAAGATATGGAAGTGAGATTGTAAGCAATGAATATATGAACGTATGTAAGCAATAGATTCGAAGAATGTTATTCACGTTAGATCAAGAGAGAGAAGAAAAAATTAAGTTATTTGATCAATGAAACTCAAGTGTATTTATAGTAGATAATGAGTTGCAACTACTGGTGAAGAGATCTCTACGAGTGGCAATGGCTGCATCCCTTGACGAGGAAGATATCTCTTCAGAAAAGAAGTGTATATTCAAGAAAAATGGCAACTGCAGTTTTCAGTCGACTGACTTTGAGCATTCAGTCGACTGAATTCAAAAATATGCACAAATATGTTAAAATGCACTAGACTTGACTGAACTGTGTAGTTCATGAAGCCTGAGTTTATTTGAGTTAGTAAATGACTATTTTTTTTAAATCGAGTGCAAATGTATGAGGATATGTGAATGAGAGTGATGGTTCTTGAGGAAAGATCTTAACAAAGCAACTAAACTTGACTATATATACATAATACATGACTCTAGTTAAAATATATAGACAATATGAACCATACATCGAGTCATTGAGTCCGGTCGTTGTAGTAGTCGCAGATTCATGAATCGTTGTGCCTTGTCAGCAATCAAAACTCAAGATCCAACATAATTAATATTTATGTTTAAAAACAAGTGTTGCTAAAATACTGTTTGCAACAACCCCAAAAACATTACTTATCCTTATAATTAATCTTCAAAACATTTATTTAAAGATCAAGCATATTTAAAATTTATAAATTTTGATGATACACTTTTAGTTAAATCTTTCCCAAACCATTAATTTAACATTAGTGTTAGAACCAAATTCCCTTTTTTTATTATATTGATGGAATATTTAATTTAATCCTTAAAACTTGTATATATAATATACACACTTTAAAATACTTCCTAATATGTTAAAACTACATAAGATAATATTTTGATATATATACACTGATTTATTTATAAGGTAAAATATTTAATATTAAGAAAGATTTAAAAATATAATATAATATAAAACTTATATTTAATTTAAATAAAATATTTAACTTGTTAACTAAAAACTACATATATACTGAAAATACTTTAAAAACTATTATATTATTAGAAATACTTTACAAACAATTATATTTTTTTTTGAAGAAGGGTTCAAACTTTCTATTAATAACCAAGAAAACAAAAGAATATACAATAACCGACATAACCCAAACATCCAACAAAACCAGGCCTAATATCTTATATTAGCTAAAACAAGACCCAAAACCAAAATAAGCAAAACAAAACCGACACCCAAACCCGCTAGAAGCTTCCAGACTACTCGAAATAGTAGAAACTGCGAGCCTTCACTTGAGAAGCCACTTCATTTACTCCTCTCGAACACAAAGGTGAGGAAACATTAATGGCGGCGAGGAAATGAAAACAAACTCGAACTCTAATCAGCTTCAAAAACCTTCAGCTAGACCACGACTAAGCAAGAAGCACGCCAGGGAACTCTATTCCGCTAATCAGATCCTACACGAGTGTGAGCAGCAACAGATAAGTGTTCTAGACCCGTAAAGGTTGAACCTTTTATCTTAGAATGGATTCTAACAACAGATCTGTAGGGTATAGAACGCAAAACAGGAACTGAAGACAAGAAATCATCAATCGACACTGAAGGCTTCGATTTCTAGAAGTCACTGCCTTTAGATCAGAAGGACTAAGCTCAAGGAGTCACCGACTTCCAAAAGATGGAGTCTTTGGATGGTGCCTTCGAACTCACCTCTGAGAAACAGTCCTCTCAGAACAAACAAGCTAAGTCTTTGACTCTCCTATGTTAAAGTTAATCATGACTTCTGAAAAACTAACTCGAGAAATGTTAAAATAGGTGGAGAACCAAATAGAGAGATGGCGGATCAGCAATAGTTCCTGCATTCTTAGGCTTACAAATAGGCTTGAAAGTAATTAAGTAAGATGTAAATTAAATAGATGTAAGATAAATGTAAAGATAATACAGGATGCAGAAAAACCTGAACCAAGGCACAAGAAGGACGCAGCGAGGAGGAGCAATACATATGATCAACCCGAAGAAACCCTGACTAGCTTATCGAGGTAAATCCCCATTTGTTAGCAATTGTGTTCGACGTATCTTTCATGTGCTTAAAATGCTTTGACTTAACCATTCTGATACTCACTGTCTGATAAATCTTAGAGCATAACTGCGAAGTGTCATTAAATCTATTAAGAAATATCCTATCATTTCTTTCTTTCCATATATGCCAAATACAAACTGAGATAGATAATTGGAACAGATCTGAGTTAAGATTTCTTAATTTTGAGATAGAGACAACTTTATGCAAGTCTTCCCTTAGAGTAAAAGAGAACATTCTTTTCGGCGAGCTAAAAAATTTCTTGCAGCTCCATAACCAGACTTGTCCTGTATAATTACATTGAAAAAAAAGGTGATCTACATTTTCAATGTAATTATTACAGAAAACACATAAGGGGTCAACGACAATCTGTTTGAAAGTTAATCGCTCTTTCGTTAGCAAATAGTCATTAATGGCTTTAAAGAGGCAAACCGCCATTTTAGGAACGTGAATTTTATTCCAAACTAATGACGACCAGGATTTTAATTCAAAACTTGACCTAATAGAGTTCCACACTAGTTTGAATTGATATTGACCGTGTTTGGAACATTTCCAAGCCCAAAAATCCCGCTCTCTGTCTTTAAAAATCTTAACACCTTCAATCTCCGAATGAATCTGCCGAAGGAAACTGAACTCATCCCACTTCCATTCTCCTTGTTTTACAATTCTATCAAGAGTCAAATGTTCTGTACCAGTTCTAAAAGCCGTATCTAAACCAATTCGCTCCATAATGGAGCTACCATTCAACCATGGGTCATACCAAAGGGACGTAGTTTTACCATCACTTATATTAAGGGAGAGGCACTTCAGAGCTGCTTGTCTGTTCTTCAAAATATATTTCCACACTCCCGAGTCGTCCACTCTCGGATTAATATCCCAAAAACTTTTATTTCCAATGTATTTACGTTTTAAGAAATCTGCCCAAATTCCTTCAGCATTGAGAATTTTCCAAATTAATTTAATGAATAACGCTTGATTCAGCTCTTCTAGATTCCTCAGACCCAAGCCTCCTTCTTCTTTTTGTTTGCACAAAATTTCCCAGGGAATCTTACTACTACGGCTTTTCCAAAGAAAATTAAGAATCAAATGTTTTATTTTATGAACCGTAGTTTTTGGGAGACAAAAACATTGCATCCAAAATTGAATGATAGGGTAAATGGTAGAATTGATAAGTTCTAGTCTCCCAGCTAGACTAAGCATTCTAGTTTCCCATCCTGCCAATCTTGTCTTTATTTTCTCTAACAGTAGATCACAATCCCTATCCTTCAAATTAGAACTAGATAGAGGGATGCCCAAGTACCTTATTGGGAGTACTGATTGTTGAATATTAAGAATAGAACAAATATCAGTACTGTTGGTAACCCCTTTACCAAAGAAAACATTAGACTTCTCATAACTTAATTCCAAGCCGGTTACTCTTTTCATACTATGAAAAACATCACTAATGGCTGAAGCATTAAGAGTACTTGCTTTAGTGAAAATTATAATATCGTCGGCATAAATGATGTGAGTTAACTTGTTATTAAAATCTGAGATAGGAGAAATGTGACCTTCTCTGACTTTGCCATCCATCAGTAACGTGAAATATTCCATAACCAGACAAAAAAGAATTGGGGAAAGAGGGTCCCCTTGTCTGAGGCCATTTGAGCTCTTGAAATAACCATGTGATTCCCCATTAGCAATAATAGAAAACACTCACCCATTTGTCTGGGAAGCCCAAACTTAATAACATGTGTATAACAAAATCTCGGTTAATCGAATCGTGAGCCTTTTTCAGATCTACCTTGATACACATGTATTTATTATCCTTCCTTCCAAGACCTCTAATAATTTCGTGAGCGAACAAAATTCCATCCCCTATAGATCTCCCTCTTATAAATGCCGACTGATTAGGGGATACCAACTTATCCAAAAAAGGAGCCAGTCTGTTACACAGAATCTTTGTAAAAACTTTATATAATGTGTTGCAACAGGCAATAGGTCTATAATCTTGGATTCTGGAGGCGTGATCTTTTTTAGGAATCAAGTGTAAAAAAGTGTGATTCCACTCTTTTAATATAGAACCCTTAAGGAAGACGTCATTCAAAGCTTTACAAATTAACTCTTTTGAAAGAGACCAGTGAGTTTTGAAAAACTTTGAATTAAAACCGTCTGGACCTGGAGAAGTCGAATCACTGATATTCCACAAAGCTACTTTAATTTCTTCCAAAGAAATACTCTCATTCAAGAAGTTCGCGCCATATTCAGATATTATCGATTTACAAATAATTTCTGGAAACTGGTCAGTTTAGGAGAGATTGAAAACTTGTGTATAAAAATTAATGGCCTCATCAACTGAGATGTTAGACAAAGATTTTCTACTTCTTCTACTAGACATTTTAGCATAAAAGAAAGCAGAAGCCTCGTCACCCTTCAACAACCAATCACATTTAGCCTTTTGTTTGGTGTCTAGGAATTCTTTGTTGAGAGCCATCTCCAATTTGATTCTGGCATTTTGAAATTCCATAGCTAAATTGTGATCTTTAGATGTTTCCAGAATCTTCTGAAGTCTAGAACAGTTTTCTCTATGATCATTAACCTCTTTCTTAGTGTTGCTTTTGCCAACACTCCATAGCTTAAGTTCTTTTTTAATTTTCTTGAGAATGAACAATATTTGAAAAAGAGGACGATCATTCTGATCAGCTGTCCATAATTTCTCAACCAATGGAAAGTAGTGATCACAAAGGGGCCAGTGATTCATAAATCTAAAAGGCCTATTTTTAACACTCGGCTTGGGGGAGAGAGAGACAAGAACTGCATTATGATCACTCACAGAGGGAGGTAAGAATTCTGCAGATAAATCCTGATACAAATTTATCCAGTCTAGATTAGCAAACACCCTGTCTATTTTAGAAAATATGTTTCGATTAGGCCCAGACCACCAAGAATATTCGAAGCCTTTAATGTTGATCTCCTTAAGACCTGTGTCGTTAGACATATCATCTAATTCAAATAGGTTTCTAAAAGGCACTGGATTACCTCCCTTTCTCTCTGATGGACATCGGATACAATTGAAGTCCCCAAGAACCAACCAAGGTCTATAAATATTAATCGCGTCTTCCTGTAAATTCTTCCACAATCTTGACCTGAGATGAACAAAGTTTTGAGCATAAACGAAAGTTAAATTGCTTTTGAACTTCAAGTTGTCAACCAATTCAATAGAAATATGTTGGTCGCTCATGCTAATAAAATTGTAATCCCAAGTATTCCCATCCAGTAAAACAAAGATTCTACATTTATAATAGCATGAGACATTACTGATAACTTTCCAACCATCCAACAAACCTTTTTCCAAATCCAATATATCCGAAAACAGCAGCTTGTTTTCCAAGACACCAAAACAACTAATACTAAATTTATCAATAAGTCTTCTTATTTCTTTCAATCTGTTAGGGTTATGAAACCCTCTGACGTTCCAACATGCAATAGACATTAAAACGTCTTGTTATTTCGAGTCCTCTGCGACCTACTACTAGAGGACTCACCTGTATCTTCCGCTGAGATACCTAACATCTGCACCCACTTAGGGTTCTTACGGACTAACTTGTCCTTTTGAATGTTCTCAAATTCTGTAACCTGGGACTTTTGAATGGCCTGCTCCTCCTGGGCTAGATCGACCTTGTCATATGTATTTTGTTCCCCTATCGCTTCTGTCCTTCTTGAGTCCAAATTCGAGGCCTCCTGTACCTGCACATCAAAACATAAATCAGTACCTCTCCTTAGATTCACATTATTAATTACACAATCATCAATCCTATTATCGTTAGCAAGTAAATTAAAAGGAGTTATTTGATTGTCCGCTGAAGAAGGACGTTTGAGAATTGATTTCTGAGCCATAGGAGACTTCAAAGGACTCTCTTCTCTGTCTCCCAAAGTCTCTTGACTCTCAAGAATATAGATCTCCTTATTTCTTGAAACAGCGGGGGCTGCTTGCTCTAACAAGTTAGACACAATCTGAGTTCCAATTTGAACACCATCATTGGACAAATAGACTTCGTTCTCTTGAATCTCCCGAGGAAGAACTTCTCCACCTAAACTCACCACTTCATTGATCTTAAAAGATTCGACTGACTGCAGGCCCTCCTCTGGAATGCTTCCACTGGTCTCTTGATTGCTAGATGGAATATTAGTGACTTCTCCGACTTCCTCACTCTCCGTTTCCAAACATTCAACATGAGTTGGTTCAACCATGTTTTCCTTTTCAGCAGTATCTTTTTTGGTCTGCTTAGGAACCCATGTCTGTGTCATAGGACATTCTTCAGTAACATGTCCGAAACACACGCACTTACCACAGGTAGGAGGGGGATTTTCATATTCCACTGTCTGCACAAACCTTCTCCCATTTTCATCCATACCTTCAATGGTATTCGGCATACCATAGGTGGCATTAACCTCTATCAGGACTCTGGCGTATGCTAGCCTGGATTTAGATTTCGTAGCCTCATCCATCTTGATAGGCAGGCCTATAGTACTTGTAAGAGCACTAATAGCTTTATTGCCCCAAAGATTAAAACTTAAGCCTGGGAGTCTTACCCACATCGGCAGAGAAGTGAGAAGATCCCTATCCGTATTCATGTCTGGGGACAAACGTTTCATAATAATCAAGTTCCGATCCATAAACCAAGGACCAGATTTCAAAATCTTATTACAGTCCTCATCCGATCCAAATCTTACCACGAAAAAACCATTATTCCTCGAATGAACAGAAAACGGCTTCTGAGTAGACCATACTCTGTTGGCGTACCCTTCAAAAGTTTTAAGCCACGGTTTATAACCAACGACATACAATAAAATACATAAGTCCCATCCACCTTCTGCTTCTTTGATAGCATCAGCTGAGAGAGAACCTATCCTTTTGCCACCAGATATTTTTGGTTCAATGAATTCCAGATCTAGGTTACCTAGATCACCTACAGCTCCAATTTTTACTGCTTCACTATATGAAATTTTTTTCGCATTCTCTGAAACAGTAAATTTAATTTTCCCATAATTTCCTGCAGGGTTAGCTTTCTGCTTAGAGGATTTCGAGAATTTCAAAGAAGATCGCCCTGGAAAAGCCTCCGAAACAGTACCTCCTAGCTTGCGGACCTGACTAGCTTTGATCTGATTCCGATCCGATCCAGAAGACTGGCCACCCAGATTTAACCTAGCTTCATATCCAGCCGACATGGGAGCCTTACCCCTTTTCCTACGCACCTCTTCCCATCCTTCATCATCCCGCAAAGGGCTCATGGCGATTTGAGGAGAAGAGATTGAAGAAAATTTAGAAGTGAGAAAGAGTTAATTATATTATTAAAACAGGAAAATAGGCATAGGAAAGAAGTTGCAAAAAAAATTAGTCTTAGGGGCAACAAGTTTTCTTTTTAGTCTGAAGGACACTTTTTAGTGTAAACAGAAAATGATAGTTACAACTATCATTCGTGGTTTACACTAGAAAGTGTCCTTCAGCCTAAAAAGCAAACTTCTTGTCCCTAAAACTAAATTTTTCTTCAACTTTTTCCTTGAGCCTAAAAACCCCTTATTAAAAATACTATAAAAACTATTATATTATTTTTAAAACATTTATATTAAATATCTCTTAAAAATACTTATTTAAAATCCAGAAAACATATTTAATATAAAAACCACTTTACGTTTGAAATTCGGAATAATTGTAAAACATTTTTAAACTTCAAAACTTCTTAATTTAATTTCTTTAGATAAATATTTACAAAATTATTTTAAAAAGATTTTGAAAGGATATATATAAAGTAAAAGTCATTTTTACTTTATTAAACCAAATATTTTCATCACCACTTGTTATCTAATGGTAATAACTTCCCAAGTTATCCATTTATGTCCAACACGCTAAAACAAGTGTAAACAACCTAATATATATTTAATATATATATATATATATATTAATCCCAATTTATTCAATTTAAATGCATGTTTAATTTCAGGGATTTCAAAGCACATTTATAACGACCATATCGCTTTAACCATTCACAATGTAATTTTCAACAGATCATATAACATAATATACAAAAAGTAAAATAAAAAATTATGAGGAATCCTGTTGGATCCCTCCAACCTATCCCCCTACATCACATACAATATATAATCATAAAATATAAATCAACTGCTTCGAGTTGGGATCATATACAAAGGGTCATCCGCTCATACACGGGAACGTAATAGGATCTCATCCGCTCCAGGGGCGGAAATATATTTTAACCAACTAATAAAATAGTAAATCATTCAAACAGTCAACAAACAATCAACAATAAAATTATCCATACTTATATAAAGATATAAGTGGGTTAGAGAAGTAAGTTAACTCACAAAAATTCCAGTAATCGCCAAAGTGCTTTGGTTTGAATTAAAATCGAACAGGCATTCAATTTTAATCCAAATTCCTACTAGCTCTGAATCCATCCAATCCAATTCCATAACGTAGTATTTGTTGATACGATCGCAACACAACTTGTCACGTTCAATTTGGACCTCGTATGAATTAAATATGAATTAATGAATGTTAAGACTAATTAAATTATAATTAACTTAAATTAATAAAATTTAAACCTTTTTTTAATTTACCTTTCCTCCTCTGACTCACGCACGCTCGTTCCAAGCACCAAAACACGACCGTGTTTTCTCGATTGCCGCCGCCGCCATTCGTATCGCCGAAGACCACCGCCGACCCACTCTGCGCACCGCCCCACCTCGCCGCGCTTCACGACCCCACAACGCCACCCAAAGCTTCGTCGTTCATGCAAAAACCGAACCCAAACCAGAGCACAAACGGAGGCGATTTTCCACTGTCTCACGATGTCAACGACGGTCTCCATCGTTGATTAGCTATGCCTTGTGAAGCTCTACAACTTTGTAGTTGGGGGTTTGGCCAGGAACGGCCTTGATTGGCTCCGATGAATTGGAGTTGTAGGATGGAAGAACGTTAATGGCGGCTGAAGTTTATTAAGGTTTAGGGTTTTTCAAATGAAGAAAGTTAAGGTCCTTATACAGAAATTTTTTAAAAACACTATTCACACGTTAAACTTTTGAACTCCAAAAGAGGCGTCCGCCTGGCGTTCTATATGTAATACACTATTCCGAACACGATGGAACTAGTATTGAGAGAAAATTTCATCATATATAGAAGTTAGCTTTTCAAATCGAATTATATTAATTTAAATTCCTTTAATAAATTTCTATGCGTTTCAAGCTCGCACAACCAAACGATATGTCCAATTGCCCTGAAATTCGATGGCATATAGTAATTCACTATTACGGATCCAATGAAACTAATTTCATTGAAATCCGAGACAATGCCTCGAAAGGCTATTTTCACACGTTAATTAAAAGGAATTATTATCAAAACCATTTTATTCACTTTAAATTCAAATTTAAAAGTTTACTATCTTCATTCTTATTCAAATAGAATTTAAATCAACTTTCAAAATCATTTTCAATCACATTAAATTCAAGATTTAATTATTTTAAACAATTCCAATTATTCAAATAACCCTTATATTTGAATTTAAGTTATTTAACTTATAAAATTAAATTTTCAGTATTTAAAATTAATTAAATATTCCAAATTCAAATGACTGAAATTCTGGGTTGTTGCATTCTCCACCCCTTAAAAGAATTTCGTCCCCGAAATTGCCAAGGTAAGATAAATGCCACAAAACCCATCAACTTTTCAAAATCAATTAGTTGAAATAGATTGTAAAATTTTCTAAGTCCTTAGAATTCATTCACAGATTCTAGTTAATACCATCCATTCATTCATTCCAAGTTATAACTCAAAATCAAATTTTAGTTATCAAAAATTTTCTAACGCCTTAAATTTATAAAAAATTATGCCAGCGTCTTCTTTGCGTGGTTCAATCGAATAAATTTATAATATATATGTATATAATCACAAATATACATCTCATCTTCGAGGATGAGGCATCCCGTAGGAAAAAATATAAAAGTACGATATGTAATCTGAGATGTGTACCTTTGATTAATTTTAGCAAGCATATACAATCAATATAATGCGAAAGCAAGCTCCACATGTGAAGCATATGCCATCTGCACCTTCTAACCACTCAACAACCAATGAGAATATGTATATGGAAGGTGATATAAATATAACATATACTAACACAATAATCATATGCAAATGTAACAAATGTAACAAGAGAAACCATCCGACAAATGATATCCATCCAATTAATTCATAACCATATCAATTTACATTTTCCAATATCAGCAATTAATTTATTAAAGCCCGTACGATGTACATACACCATCCGTACGCAAAACTATACCTGATTGCTCGCTCGATCATACAATTTCACTTTCAATCTAGTATCATACACACGACCACTCTAGTGCGGACTCAGATCTAGTTCCTTGATTAGAAACTTCCATTCTCCTTGCATAGACATATACTATGATAGAGAATATTAGAATCAATCAAAAATTCATATCCAGTGTTAGCCGTCGAGAATCAAGTGAAAAATTCTAACTCAGACCGATGTAAATCATCTCGAAATCGTATATTCGAATTTGGATCAAACAGTTATGCGAATAAAATAATATACGTACAACTTACCTATTCATTCCAATTGGTTTTCTTAATGGTACCAAATTCTTTTTTTTCACATTCATTCTATTCACATTAATTTGATTCACATTCGATTTACTCACTTTCAATTCATTTACATTCAATTGATTTACATTCAATTTTCTTAGTATATTTCTTTTAATACTAATATCACTTAGGAACCATTCCATTAAATTTCTACTTAAGTTTATTATAAATTTTTTATACAATCACTTATATTTATTTTAACTTCATAACTTTAGTTCATATTCAATTCTGTCAAACAACATTCCAAAACATACTCAATTCACTAATTTATTTCATTAGTTAATTTCATTTAACTTATTATTCAACTTAAGTTGAATTTCATTTTATAACTCAAGATCTTATCCATTTTATTAATTTATTATAAATCGAATTCAATTTTATTTAACTTTGCTTGAGTTAAATTCCATTTCACATTTACTTTTCTTAACATTTATATTCAACAAATTTTTTTAAAATTTTGTTTGAACTTACTAATTCTCAAAATTTATAAGTTATAAAAATTATTTTATCATATTTTCACAAAATACTTAGATAAAAACTTTCAGAATTTAAACATCCGGTTCTTATTTCAAATCATTTTGAAATCATATATATACATAACTCCTTTGTATATCAAATCATACATTTGAATTTTCAAATCAAAACTTGTTTTTTCAAAACAAAACATCCAATAGCAAATCACTATGGTAGCAATCCGTCGCTTAGAAACTCGAAAATGAACGCTGATGAGCTGCAGTCATCGCCAAAATTATTTTCTAACCACCGAAGTGAGTTCAATGCTCTCTAACCTCTTTTTAAATCATTTAAAATATTTCTATACAAAAATACTTCCAAAATAATACTATTATTATTCTTCACAACACTTTGAAAAACATTTTCAAAATCATCGGGATTTAAATGATCAAATTCTCACTTTAAATCCATTTTATTTAATAATCATCTTTATAAATCATACTATACAATTTCATTTCCCTTTTTTTATTTATAAGTCACATGTATAAATCATAATTGCATAATTTCTCTTATCTAGATAAAGATCATTTCACAAATGTTGATCATTTTAATTATAATCATTACTTTATAATTCACATTTATAAGTTCACTTTCTTATATAAATCATTTTACAGTTGTACAACTTTATTTAGATTAAAATAAACAACTTTATTAAACTTAAATTTTAATATTCGAATATTATCATTTTCTAACAACCAAACACACTATATATGACTATAATAATTTCTGAAAAATTATTCTTTTATACATAAAATATAGTGGAAATTAGGTTGAAGGGCTTCTTATTCCAGGGTAATAAGTTTTAAGGACAACAATTTTGAATAATTAGTTTTAAGAACAAATTTATAAAAAAATGATAAATTCATTTATCTTTTTAAGTTATACAGGAAAAGGATAAATTCATTTATAATTATTTTTGTTTAACTGAAAATGATAACATCATTTATATTTTTCCTGTAATTTGTCCTTAAAACTAATCTTTTAGAATTACTGTCATTAAAACTTATTACCCTGTACAAAGAAGCCCTTCGGGTGAAAATCCTCTAAAATATAATCAAGGAAAAATTATTTAATTTATCCAATTACAAAACAATATTATATCTAATTGCCTTTTTCAAGTATTTAGAGTTCCCTATCAATAATGTTAATTACTCATATTGACCAGAATTCATAAGCCACTCAACAGATAAATCAACACAATATAGAACAATTTTATAGCACTAACAAACACGCGCTCATATATATATATATATAAACACACACAAACACACACATTCAAACTCATTCTAGGGTATTACTAACTTTATATAAAATGAGTACCCCACCAAAGCCTAGGTGTTCACACATCCTAAGCTCTGATACAAAAATGTAACGATCGCCCTTTCGAACCTCAAATGTCGACATTAATACATTCACGATATTCACATGTCGAGCACCTAAGTGCCGGAAAAACAGAACATTAGGGTAAAATAAAAAGAAGAAAAGAAAAGGAACAAGAAAGAGGAAAATACAATATCATAATCTCATAATGGAACGATAACATATAATATCATAATGATACTTTTACAAAAAGAATATTTTAATATACATACAATGCAGAGAAAAACTAACATATCATCAGCCTGGACAGTTATAACACTATATCATCGAGAACCCGCATGATGAGTTGTCATTTGCTCCTATAGCTAAGGAGTATCTGAATATATTTAAGAAGGTGACGGATCATCGCCACACATAGAGATAGGGTTCCATGTAGATTTAGTGAATGATGTTATACCAATAGTTATTCCTTTGAGGTATATGGTACCCAAAGAGCAGAGGGAACTAGAGGTGCAAGTAAATGACCTATTGAGACGAGGCTGAACTCGACCTAGTATATCTAAATGAGGAGCACTTGTAGTACTCGCCCTTAACACGGATAGCTCCTTGAGGTTGTGTGTTGATTACCGTGAGCTAAATAATGCGACAAAGAATAATATGTATCCATTCCCATGTATTAATGACTTGTTCGATTAGCTCCATGGTGTGAAGGTGTTCTCTTAGTTGGAGCTTGCGATGGGGTTTCACAATTGAGAGTGGCTAGAGAGAGTATGCTGATTACATCGTTTTGTATGCCATCTGGATTTTATGACTGGTTGATTATGCCATTCAGGGTAACGAATGTATCGACATACTTTTTTGATCTCATGAACTGTGTCTTTAGAGATCATTTGAATAAGTTTGTGCTTATGTACGTTGATAATTTTCTCTTCTACTCATGGACATAAGAGGAATACAAAACACAATTGAGGATTGTGATGGAGCGTTGAGGGAACACTGATTGAAGGTGAAGTTTTCGAAGCATCACTTATGGAGGAGGGAAATGTGATTTTTGGGTCATATTATTTCTGAGAAGGGCATTGATGTAAGTCTTGCGAAAGTTGCAATAATCTAGGATTGGGATAGACCTCAGAGTGCTACAGATGTGAGGAGTTTCCTTGGATTAGTAGATACTATAGACGGTTTATCAAGGACTTCTCTAAGATAGCAGCACCATTAAGTAACTTGAAGAATAAGAATTGGATTTTTACTTAAGATGCGAGGTAGGAGCACACATTTGTGAGTCTGAAGGAAAGATTGATGAGTTCAGAAGTGTTAGTCATTCTGAGTGGGATTAGGAGTTAACAATATACACAGACGATTGTGGTACTGGACTAGGCGTGATATTGATCTAGAGGAGAAAGGTTGTCGTGTATGCTAGTCGGTAGTTGAAACCGCACGAGAAGAAGTATCCGACTCATGATTTAGAGTTGGCGGCTTCAGTATTTTCTTTGAAGATTTGGAGGCACTATTTATTAGGAGAGAAGTTTGAGTAATTCAAGGATCACAAAACCTTGAAGTACCTCTTCTCCCAGAAGGGTCTCAAGATTCGTTAATAGCGATGGTTGGAACTATCGTCCTCCTACGACTTTGATATTTCCTATACGCTTGGTAAAGGAAATATAGTCACTGATACTCTAAGTGGAAGACATTCCAGTTTAGGAATGATGTTCCTAGAGTGGATGCAAGTTGATTTTAATGCTGGTAATGGTTTTAGACCTCGTTGAATACCCACCTCTATACCCATGCTATAAGTATTACTAGGTAATATCGTTTGATAATACGGAGAATGTGGCGATATGTGTCGACGTACCTTTTGGATCTCATGAACTGTGTTTTCAGTAATCAGTTGAATAAGTATGTGCTTTTGTACATTGATAATATTCTCTTTTACTCATTGACAAAAGAGGAACACTTGACACATTTAAGGATTGTAATGGAGGCTTTAGAAAACACCGATTGAAGGTAAAGTTTTCGAAGCATCATTTCTGGTGGATGGAAGTGCGAATTTTAGGTGACATCATTTCTAAGAAGTGATGTAGATCCTGCAAAAGTTGCAGCAGTCCAGGATTGTGATAGACCCTAGAATGCTACAAATGGGAGGATTTTCCTTGGATTAGCGAGGTACTATAAATGGTTTATCAAGGACTTCTCTTAGATAGCAGCATTGCTAACTAATATGAGGAAGAAGAATTAGATTTTTACTTGGGATGTGAGGTGGGAGCATGTGTTTGTGAGTCTGAAGGAAAAAATGACGAGTTAAAAAGTGTTAGTCATTCTGAGCGGGGTTAGGAGTTAACAATATACAAATACGATTGTGTACTAGACTAGGTGATTAATGTAGAGGAGAAAGGTTGTCGTGTATGCTAGTCGGTAGCTGAAACAACATGAGAAGAAGTATCCAACTCATGATTTGTTGGTGGTTTTGGTATTTACTTTAAAAAAATTGGAGGCACTATATTTTAAGAGAGAAGTTTGAGTTATTCGTGAATCACAAAACCTTGAAGTACCTCTTCTCCCAGAACGATCTTAACATTCCTTAGTGGTGATGGCTGGAACTATTGGCCTCCTATGACTTCGATATTTTCTATATGCTCGTTAAGAGAAATGCAATCGATAATGCTCTAAGTAGAAGACATTGCGGTTTGGGAGCGATGTTCCAAGAGTGGATGCAACTTGAGGTTATTGCTAGTTATGACTTCAGACCTCGTTGAACACCTCACCTCTATACCCATACTACCAAAGAGTATTGCTAGGTAATACTGTCTAATAATACCTAGAATGAGGCAGTATTAGACTGTCATGTGTGAATATTCCCTTGGGCTAATACTGGTACGTATTAAAAAATTGAATAAACAACTCACTTATACGTACTCAGTATCGGTACAAAGCAATAAACAAGTGCATTTCCAGAATAAAACAACACACAATATAAAATAAATCACAATGAACATAGAATCATCGATGTAGCGATAAATTATAATATAAAATGTGCACAAGTCAAGTGGGTCTATGAAAATAATCAAATTCCTACTATCATAAAAAATATGCATAGCATGTCCAATATATATACATCTCACAACACATGTACACATGTAGCTTCAAATATACAAAATGGTACCCAAAATTATAATATATATAATTATCCTCCTCTATGCCCAACAATCAAACGATGGTCACATCATCCTTGATTCTATAATGTCTTGGACTGACCCGAATATTATATGAATAGCAAACGGATCAGACTATGTCTAGAATGTAGATGTCTATATAAAATAACAACTGGCATGGTATAAATAAGTGCAACACAAATGGCACATGCATATCCCAAGTGTCAACATATCTCAAAACCTTGCACATACAAGATAGCCCATCTCTAAGTAAAGTCGATCAACACGTCAAAAGGGCACATAACCAAGTGGGTGAAACCGTTGGAATTGGGCCAGCTCGCAGCGAAAGAATTGGGTAAATTTAAAAAAAACTCCATTATTGGATCTTTAAGGGCCTATGTAATCTAATTCATTTAGAAATTTTCTAAATTTTCTTTTAAATAAAATAAATATTTTATTTGAATTTATAAATGAATTTTTTTTATAATTTGTATTATATTTCGTATATGTGTATCATATATACATAAGTGTGCGCGTGCACGTGCAACAATATAATGTGTACATGGTTTGACATGCTCGTGTATCATTGTTGGGATATACACCGCAAAAGACGTGTTATCCCTATGTATATACTAAAGTATTGTCTAAATATACATATGTGTGCATCAAAATTATTGTGTATGTATGTATGCATGTATTTAATTATATAATTATTATCGTTGTCGAAGAAGAAGCCTATTTAATATACATATGCTCTACTGCTTCTGTCTTCCAATCTATGTCGAAGAAGAAGCCTGCTCTGCCTTCTGCTCCCCCATGTGGTGTCGGTGATGTTGTCCTATCTGCAACGATTCCACGTGTTTCATCGTTGTCTTCTGGGTGTGATTCTATCGACTCTCCAGCCTGTGATAACCCTATGGCCAATCTTTTGGTTAATTTAGCCTCTTTGCTTCCTCTAGCTGGTCTTCAAGCTCCTGTCTGCCCTCTCGTTTCTACCCCACTCTCACCGCTGCTGTCTAGCAGAGGTAAGTCCTCTTGGTCTGAAACTGAGGTAGGGTTAAAAATTTGTGATGAGCAATCTGGTTTAGCACTTGAACCTGGTAGTGTGGTGGATGCTGCGCTCTGTGTAAGCTTGAATGATGCGACTGATCTCACCGAAGCTTCTATTGGGGTTTCATTGGGTTGTACATTAGGTGTTTGTGGAAATGCTTTAGACAATATTCCCTTGTCTGCTGTTACGAATGCTAATTTGTTGGTTCCTCCCCTGCCTCGGCCTGTTCCTAAGTGGTCATCCTTGTTTTCCAAGCTGCCTAATAATGTCGGGGTGCATTCGCCGCGTCTCTTTGAAACTGTTGAGCATGAGGGTGTGATGATCCCGCCTTCGGAGGTTATCGAGGCCGGTGTGCATTTTTGGAAAGACCACTTGGTTGGTTTCTTTCTTGACTCCAATCCTCCCTATCATATTGTTAAGGCTAGGTGCAACTCCGCTTGGAAGCCTAGGGGTAGGCTGAGTGTTCACTTTGATAACGAAATGTTTTATTTTAAGTTTTCGCGTACTGATGAATGGCTTCGAATTCTTGAGGCCAACCCCATTCTCATTGATGGTAAACCTTTTATTATTACTACTTGGAGTCCTTCAGTGGATCGTGTGAAGGAGCAAGTTCTGTCTATTCCTGTCTGGGCCCACTTTTCGCATATTCCTTCTGTTCTCCAGCCTCTTATCGGGATCGACTGGCTAGCTGGTCTTGTGGGTAAGGTGATATGTTATGATGCAAATATTGTGGCCAGAAAGAAGCTAGTCTATGCCAAGGCTCTAATTGAGATTACTCCTAACAAACCTCTGCCTAGCGTTTTGAAGGTCAGATTAGATGAGAGCCATGTTGCTGAGGTAAGAGTTTGTTATAATTGGAAACCTGATATTTGTTCGTCTTGTCAGTCCTTTGGCCATTGTGCAGATTCTTGTTCTTCATCGTCTACTCCCCTTGCTGTTCGGTTTCCTCTTCCTCGTCCTCCTCTTCGGAAGTGGGTTCCGAAAGTCACTCCTGTTGCCCCCTTTGTTGTTACTCCGGTAGCGCCCGATGCTGTTGCTCCCTCTGTGGATCCTCCTGCTGTTGCTCCGATTTGTGTGGCTACATCTTCAACTTCGCTAGAAAAAGCTCCATCATTTGTTTCTCCTCCTCCGGTCTTGGAGGAGAACCCTTCTGCTACCTCGTCTGATATCATTTCATGGAATACTGATGAACGTGCTTGGATTCATGTAGCTTCTGATTTGAGATATTCTCCTGAGAGAGACACCTTTTATGCTTTTATCAGTGAAAATGGGGGTGAGAGCCGGTATCTTATCTACCATATTGAGGGAGATGGTTTGTGCCTTACTAGGGATGGTCCGATTGGTGAGGAGAACAAAAGTAAGTTTTATGATGTCACTTGGGATAGGAAATTTATTTACTCTCCTGACTCTGTTGGTTATGACCCACATCTAGTTGCTCTTTTCATGGGATATTCTCTTGTTTCTAGTCCGTCTCTGGATGATGGTCGTGATTGTTCTCCCTCTTCTGAGGAAGTTTAGTCATGCTGTGTTAGTGGTCTAGGCATTTTGTCTAGCTCATGTGCATTCTTTTTATATTCGTTTTGGGTTTGCTGCCCTTTTAGTTGTTCTGTGCATGTGCAGAGCACCTGTTTGTTCATTTTATATACAATGGCACGGCCCACTATAAAGCCGGCTAGCTTTGCTAAAAATTATATAATTATTATGAAATATTGATTGTAAATTATTTATATAAATCATTTATGAAAAATATGTGTATATATATAATATAATTAAATTTCAAAATTATTTTAAATATTAATTTGTGAGATAATTAAAAACCTTTATCATATATTATGAAAATAATTTTTTTAAATGTATACACACACCTACATAGTTATATTATATATGAATATATAGCTATTTAATATATATAATACTATTTTTTGTATTAAGTTCATATATTAATAGTTACCCACGACCCAAAAAAATTATTTTTTAATTTCTTTTGGTTTAAATGATTTTAAATAAAATATACTTTAAAAATTAAATCCATGCAGATTTAATAATAAAAAATATTCATGATATCAAAATGCATATTTTATACTAGATATTTTTTTACAGAATATTGTATTATTTATAAATGTATTATAAATATATTTTGTTTGTTTATCTAATATTAAATTAAATAAATAATTTAAATATTTATAAAATAAATAATTTTTTTGCTACCGAATGCCTTTCGGCGTGTACAATTTTTTTAATTTAAACACATATATCATATGAATTAATATTTTGTAATTAGATTAATTAATAAAATTATTTAATAATAAAAAATTAATTTTTTTAATTATTAGTCCAAGATCAACAAGATGATATCTACGATTTTTTATGCATATATGTATAAACCTTTGACATGTGGCAATACAATAATATACCGATTCGTGATATGATATGTATAGCTAACATATGATTGATTGATTAACTTAAGCAATTTAAAATATTGTTAAATCTGAAGCATACCTCTCTCCAAGGTTGAGATGACACTTTGAATGGTAAAATAGCTCCTTGAATTGAATTCCAAGTTCTAGATTTGTTGGCTTCCGAACGCTTTACCACGAACGGTCGAATCGAAGATTTTTGATGTGATTTGTGCTTAGATATTTTGGAGTTTGGAAGGGGTTATTTCTTGCTGAAATATGCAGGTAGGAGGATGAGGAGCAAAAAGTCTAAAAAGAAGGAATAGAGAGTGGCTTATTTAAAGGGAGATAGGAGAGTGAAAAGTGGATCACAATTCCTAATATCTCTCTTACCGTTTCCGCTCCTCTTTCCATTTTAATCCACCATGCCACATTATATATGGTCGCCCCCCTATGAAAGCATCATAGCCAAAATTCCCAGGCCCTCTTTGGGCCTCAAAAAAAATTCCAAGCCTGAATGATGTCTGTTGCATTTAAATCCAAATTTAAACGCGTACTGATATCGTATATCGACCAATATATACATATATATATATATATAACTACTATAAATACAATGTCTAACATTGTTTAGCACATCAAATATAAAATTTTATAATTAATATTTCATAAATATTAATTTAATTAATTTATAACAATTACAAATTAACCACATCAGGTGATAAAAGGAGTATTCATCATTTTGGTTGTGTGACTCTTAGATGTAAATTTGATCAGCAATTAATATCGAATAATTCAAATATTAACGTTTACACGTCACTTAGCAGGTAGTGTGATATTATAGCCAAATTTATCACTTGCTCGGTTTTGGTAAAATCTAACTTTACTTTATTAAGCATTACCGGGTAGTGACAATTATTTACACCGACTCTCTTCGTCAAAACTATATCACTAAGAACTTATGGAATTTGGTAACAGTCAAAATTCAAATATCGTCCATTTTCAACTATATAGCCCAAAAACAAAGTCTTTGGTTCAATAATAACAATTATTAACCGAACTACTATGGCCAGAGATTTTAAATTGAGTTGACTTCAGTTGATCGTGATACTAACCTCATACAAGTGAGGAGACGAATCCTCTCTGGAATAGTGTTTCACTTCCAATACTTCTACTTAACCCAACTATAGTCACTCAATGGACGTCTTACCAATATTTGACCATAATCAAAGTGGAGCTTTCATATTGAAGATCAATGGTAATCTCGAATCAAGAGAACTATGTAAATTAGTCATATTGACATTTCCTGTTTGACCTTAGTTATTTTAACCAACCGAAAACTATCGAGTGGGTCGTTCCATAGTTTTCTAATAAATATTAGTATGTAACACCATAGTGCCTCCAGTAGTCATGAATAATACACTTATCAACATTTGAAGAGCATACATAGTTTAGTCTCAACAGATGTATTGATATCCAGTCTCGATGCAAGTTAACTAGGAATATTTAAAATGTTGTGCTTATTATAAATTATGATACAATACTCATGATTACAACTATTTGTAATTACTATCACAAGCACACCATTTATGGATTTTCTATTAAATATATTTTAATTAAATATTTAATTATTTATAACACATTATAAAAAATATATAACAAAAAGAAAAAGATTTTATTACGAACAAGAATTGATTACAAAGTTAATTAATTTATAATAAATTACAGAATTGTCCTTAAGGCTTGTTATGGAATCTCAATCCCAACCCTTCAGTCAGCTTCTTGAGAGCCGATCGAGCTTGACCCTTAGTGAATGAATCTGCTATGTTGTCCTTGGTATCTACCCTTTGTATCATGACCTCTTTCTTCTTATCTAACGAGGTGGAACTTCCATAGAATATGCCGTGACTTCTTACGTACTCTGAGCTCCCTTGTGATCTGAATCGCCGCATTGTTATCACAGAACAATGTCATAGGATTCACGGTATTGGGAATCACTCCGAGCTCACTCTAAAACTTGTGCATCCATGTTGCCTCTTTAACTGCTTTATCGAGGGCGACGTACTCAGCCTCCATTGTCGAATCAGTTACTGCCTCTTGTTTGGAGCTTTTCTAACTGACGACTCCACCATTAAGCGTAAAACCTAACCACTGTTTACTATCATCAATGTCACTATGAAATCTTGAATCTAAATACCCCTTCATAAGGAGGTTTCCATTCCCGTAAACCAGGAATAAGTCCTGAGTATTTCTTAAATACTTCAGTATGTATTTTACGGTTGTTCGATGCTTTTCTCCAAGATTAAACTAGTATCGGCTTATGCATCCTAATGCCTAAGCTACATCCAGTCTAGTACATAGTATGGCATACATTATGGATCCTATGGTTGAAGCATAGGGGATCCTCTTCATACGCTCTTCCTCTTTATCAGTATGAAGAGTGTCCTTCTTTGAAAAGACGATTTCAAACTGCGTTGGAATGTTTACGGCTTAGAATTTTCCATATTGAACATTTCAGTATGGTATCTATGTACAGGGATTAGGAGAATCCCAACAACCTCTTAGATCCGTCTCTATATATATTTATACCTAGTATATAGGTTGTTTCTCCTAAATCCTTCATGAAGAAGTTTTTGAAAATCCAAGCTTTCACTAATTACAATAACGAAATGTCACTTCCAATCAATAGAAGATCGTCGACATATAGCACAAAGAATACAATAGCACCGCCCTATTCATTTCTACATATGCACGCTTCCTCTGTGTTCTAATAAAAACCAAACTGTTTGATTACCTTATCAAAACACTTGTTCCAACTTCTCGATGCTTGTTTAAGTTCATAAATTGACTTTAACAAGTTGTAAGCCTTGCCCTTACTCTCATTGACTACAAAACCCTCGACCTATAACATATAGATGGTTTCTTCTAAATCACCATTTAGAAATGTCATCTTTACATCTATTTTCCATACTTCATAATTATAGAATGCAGCAATGGCTAGCATAATCCAAATGGACGTAAGCATGGCTACAGGCGAAAAGGTCTCATCATAATCAACACCTTGACTTTGAAGAAATCCTTTTGCAACTAACCTAGCGCTATAAGCTTCTACTTCTCCATATGCCTTTAGCTTTTTCTTGAAAATCCATTTGCAGCCGATGGTTTTTATACCTTCAAGTACATCCGGTAAAGTTCGTTCTTTGTTTTCATACATGGAATCCATCTCGGGTTTCATTTCTCCAAGCCAGAGTGCAGAGTTTTTATTCTGCAGTGATCATTGAAAAGATAGAGGAGTGGTGTCAACTAAGACACGGTCCTCCTTCTCGCGATCCATAAGAAAACCGTAGTATCCATCTGTGCATAAGATTCCCTACTAGACCTTCTAATAGTTGCATGTTTTTGTATACGAGTCAACTTGATTCTCCTACTGGTTCGGCCTCAGTGTGAACTTCCTGGATCTCATCCAAGTCTACAACTTCGATGTTGATTTCCTTTGGTAGAAATTCCTTTTCTGAAAAGACAATGTGTAGAGAAGCAATAAACTTTTGTTCTTGGGTATTGTAGAATATATTTCCCATTGAATTTTCGGGATATCCTATAAATCTATATAGTACCAATCTTACTCTAGTTTATTTGGACCAACGTTCTTAATGTAGACCGAACGACCCTATACCTTCAAATACTTGAGTTGGAGTTTCATACCATACCACATCTAATATGGTGTTTTAGGCTCAGATTTAGTGGGCAACAAGTTCAACATATGCACCGCGGTTTCTAGTGCATATCCCCAATAGGACAAAGGTAACTCAGCTTTACTCATCATAGAACAAACCATATCTAATAGGGTTTGGTTCCTTCGCTTCAACACACTATTGTGTTGCGGAGTATAGGGTGGAATAATTTGAGAGATAGTCTCACTATCTTTTAAGTACTGTTGGAATTCCAATCCAACGTACTCACCTCCTCGATTAGATAGAAGAATCTTAATCTTATGGTCTATTTTGTTTTCTACTACATTTGTATACTCAACAAATTTCTCATAGACATAGGATGTTTACTTCATAAGATAGACATATCCTAGTCTCCAGAAATTATCGGTGAACATAACAAAGTAAGAACTATTATCCTTGGTGATTATAGGCATCAAGCCACATATATCACTATGTATTAACCCAAAAAGTTCATCTTCTCTTTCATTGCACCCACTGAAGGGGTGTTTAGTCATTTTCCCTTTAAGACACGACTCTCACGTGTCAAATGATTCTGAATCAAGTGATGGGAGAAAACCATCGGTTTTCAGTTTGTATAGTTTTTTCTCACTAATATGACCTAGCCTATAATGCCAAAGATAACTACCATTTATATTGTCGCAAAAACTATTCACATAACACGCATAATTTGTATTGATCGCATAAATATCATTTTCCAAAACACCATGATAGACTTTATTTCCATTCAAACTAATATTCATAACATTGTTCGCACAATGAAATTTATATTTGTCTCAGACAATCTAGAAACAGACACTGTTCCAAAAAATAAAGTCTTTTATAAAATAGCAATTATTTAATATCAATACCACTCCACCAAGCAAACATAAGTGATAATCTCCTACTGTCATTGCATCTGCAATAGATCCATTGGCAACTTGGAGCCTCATCTCTCCTTTTGTCATGTAGAGCTAGTTCCTAAGCCCTATAACTAATTACATATATGAGTTCTAGATCCAGAATCTAAAACCTTGATTACAAAACAATTTGGAATCATAAATGTACTTGACGGAGCTGTTGAACTGTTCTGCTTTCTTTCTCTAACAATCTTTTGGTAATCAGAACAGTTCCTTTTTCAGCGACCCTTCTTATGGCAGTGGTGACATCTCCCTTGTCATCAGTCTTCTTACTTTTCTTATGCTCCTTACCTTCTCTTTTCCGCTTATTCGAATCTTTCGAAGGTGATGCACTACCCTTTATAGCAAGCACAACCTTTTATCCTTAGATGCACTCGGCCGATCTCAACATATCGAGCAGCTCCATGAGATTCACATTCAACTGGTTCATATTATAATTCGTTATGAATGATCCATACTGAGGTGTAAAAGAACCAAGGATGAAATCAACTTGTAATTCATTGCTTATCTGTATGTCTAGTTGTGAAAGCCTATCAATATAGCCTTTCATCATTAGTATGTAATCGTCCACCTTCTGTTCTTTAGTCATTTTATTATTGAATAGCTTCTTCGTAAGCTCGTACCTTGCAGAATGTGACTTTTCACCAAATATGGCCTTAAGACTATTAAATATCTCATCAATAGACATGTTTTCGTGAGGCCTCTACAACAGCTTGTCTAATGTAGACAATACAAAAACTTTGGTGATCCTTAGGTCCGAAATACACTTCTTATAAGCAAGTCTAAGTTCCGGGTCCGCATCATCAATGGGTTGTTGTTTAGGTTTGCATGTAATAACCGACCAAAGATGCTCGTAAGTCAATGCTATCTTAACTGCTCTTAGCAAATCGATATAGTTTGGTCTGGTAAGCTTGACGCTTTCAAAAAACGGTTTTGGAGTTGTCATTTTCTGCAAGTTTTAACTGGTATATTATTAGGACAATTATCATAGTAGATGTTCATATAATATCAGTAAGGTTAAACTTTATGTTACATTTTACTAATAAGTTCCCATTAGTTTTTTGTCTCACAAAACCCAAAGTCGAAGCATAGATGTCTTTCGACTTCACTAGCAGGTATTAGGACTCGTCTGTCTTGGAATTCCGACCTTGAGTTTGCTCAATAAGTTATAGCTCCACAGATGATGGATAACTCATTATCGTTTGTATCATTTGCAACTCCTAATCAGTGGTACCTTGTCCTAATTTCACTTCAACCTTGAGTTTGCTCAACAAATCGAAATGAAACTATTCACTTGCGCCCACCATATCATGATGGCCTAAGTATAGTATATGTACCTTGAGTTTGCTCAAATAAATACATATAGTTATCTTACCTCGTCTATTCAATATAGTAATAATACTCCACATAACATCCCTAGCTTGAGTGTGCTCAACAAAGAAGAATGCAAGTAATTTATTAATATAAATGGTAGATGACAACATTATATAAAAGATTCATAATCTTTAATATATTATATTTAATGATATCGACTTCTAGAATATAGTATTTCTTGTGAAATATCGTCATGATTCAAGTGTCAGACATATCGAAAATCACAGTATACGTACAAATATGTATGTATTTATACATTCATATTACATAAATTTTATTATTATATAGCATTTATATTTAATTGGATCATATAATAATCTTATGTATAACATTATATTAATTAAATCTTATTTAATTAACTTTTAATTAATTAACTCTCTAATTAATTATTTATTATTCAATTTTAACTTATTATATTGAATATTTAAAATACTACAACCTTTATAGCGATACACGCACACACACACAGATATATATATATATATATATATGTATGTATGTATGTATGTATGTATGTATGCATTTTAATATATTAATTTAATTTTATTAATTTTAAAAAGTTATTTTATATATACATACATGTATACTTATATTGTCTTAAACATTTTAAGAAACATAACATATATCACTATATATTATACATGCATATATGTATATTATTTAATTAACTTATTCAATTAATTTAATTCTTTTATTAATCTTATTAATAAATTAAAAAATGAAATTGATTTATATTTGTTTTCAAAAATTTTGAACTTTTTTATTATACTATACTTTATAACATATACATATGTATGTATGTATGTATGTATGTATGCATATCGTATTTTAAATTCAACTTTTAAATTTATGCCAAATTCAATCCTTTGACACTACCTTTCTAGACACCTTACCACTTGGGTGGTGAGCTTACTTAGTTAACCTTAACATGACTAATTTAGGCCGCACATGTTATTGGGCTCTAGTACCAATGTTGAAATTAAGCCAGCCCGTAGAGAAAGAATTGTGTAAATTTCAAAAAAAATCCATTATTGAATCTTTAATAGGCCTATGTAATCTAATTCATTTAAAAAATTTCTAAATTTTCTAAATTTTCTTTTAAATAAAATAAATATTTTATTCGAATTTATAAATAAAATTTATTTTTTATATAATTTGTATTATATTTTGCATATATGTATATGTGTGCATGCACGTTCAACAATAAAATGTATACATGGTTTGACGTGCCCGTGTATAGATATTGGAATTTACACTACAGCGGACATATTAGCCCCTTGTGTATATTAATGTATTATCTAAATATACATATATGTGCATTAAAATTATTGTATAAATAAATATACATATGCATACATACACACATATATGTATGTATGTACAAATTTAATTATATATTTATTATAAAATATTGGTTATAAATTATTTATGAAATATATATATGTGAATGTGTATGGATATAATATAATTAAATTTTACAACTAGTTTAAATATTAATTTGTAAGATAATTTAAAACCTTTATCATATATTATGAAAACAAAAAATAAATTTTCAAATTTATATATATACACATAAATATATTATATATACGAACATATAGCTTTTTAATTAATTAATATATATAATATATTTTATATTAAATATTTATATTTGCTATGACTCACGACCTAATTTTTTTTCTTTTTTGTTTAAATGATTTCAAATAAAATATACTTTAAAAATTAAATCCATGCAGATTTAATAATAAAAAGTACTTCTAAAATCAAAATGCATATTTTATATTGTATAAAATTTTAACAGAATATTACATTATCTAGAAATGTATTATTAATATATTTTGTTTATTTAACTAAAATTAAATCAAATAAATAATTTAAATATCTATATATATAAAGTAAATAATTTTTTTCTTACTACCAAATGGTTTTTATATGTGTAGTGTGTGCAAAAAAATAATTTTTTTAAATACATATATCATATGAATTAATATTTCATGATTAGATTTAATTAATAAAATCATTTAATAATTATTTTTTTATTATTAGGCCGAGATCAATAAGATGATATGTACAAAAAAATATTTTATGTGCATATGTATATAACCATCGACATGGGCAATATAGTAATATACCAAATCGTGATATGATCCATCTAGCTAACATATGATCGATTGATTAACTTAAGAAATTTAAAATATTATTATATCTGAAGCATACCTCTCACTAAGGCCTAGAGATCAAATTTAAAATATTATTATATGGTAAAATCTAATTTTAGTTTATTAAGCGTTACCCGATAGTGACAATTATTTACACCAATTCTCTTCGTCAAAATTATATCACTTTGAATCATGGAATTTGGTAATGGTCAAATTCCAATATCATTCATATTCAACTCTATAGTCCAAACACAAAGTCCTTTGTTCAATAATAACAATTATTATTAACCGAACTACTCTAGTCAGAGATTTTGACTTTGGGTAGACTTCAGTTAACCGTGATACTAAACACATATAATCGAGGAGAAGAATCCTCTCTTCAATAGTGTTTCACTTCCAATACTTTCACTCGACCCAACTACAGTCACTCGATGGACGTTGTGCCATGATTTGACTATAATCAAAGCGGAGCTTTCATGCTGAAGATCAACGATATTCTCATATTGATAATAAATTACAAAATTGCTCCTATGACATACCCCTAACTCTATCAAAAACAATAATACATCTTACTAAGAACATGCATAAGAGGTCATTAAACATCATGGGGCATGCACAAAGCAATGCCAGGATTATCTCTTAGACAATTGTAAAGTAGACATAACCATGGTCCATCTTACTCAACATGTATAAAAACACATAACAGTCACCCAAATCGAACATACACGAAATATAAATATGGCATACCCTTGGTAGCCAATGTCATCTCTAAAATAACTATTTAAAAGATAGGCACGTGGTCCAACCCCATGCTCTTAGTACCTGTAGCTATCCTCAGGTGCGTATAATCGATGTATATGGGGTTAGACAACTTCATAGACTCACGGTCTCAATGAATAATCCAAGAGATCGATAATCACATAATAATCATCTAGACTTTCAACCTTATAGTAATTGACTTGGCTTTCAGGTAATGAAATAATCATACGGTCTCTCGGACCTCTACTAACCTACTCAACTCTCAGTATCATGGATAATCATCTGGACTCTCAGTTTTATATGCTCTTAGCATCATAAATAACTATTTCGGTATCAGTCTTAATAAATGATCTGATCGTCTCTCAGTCGTAAACATAATGATCTCATATAGGTGAATATGTGTCTAGAACATCTCATCAATATTAACCAAACGGGGGACTGATATATTTCAGCCTGTTCCTTGAGCCTTCCTTACACGCTCTCAGTGCTACCTCTATAGTCTTAGATACCTCAACACCCATTGTGATCCAATATCCATCAATTGCGAGACTACGCTATGTGATGGTCACGACCCTACAAGTGCCCCTAATGGTAACAAATTGTTGGTCTATGTGACACATGGGCAGTGGCTCTCACCTTGTCTCTCAGCCATACACATCAAAAAGGTATGTCATGGATTTAGGGAATGACCATGTAACCAGGCCGCTAGGATGGATTCTACCTTAATTTGGTTTACTCCACGTCGCATAATAGAAGCATACACATAATAGATAGATGCACTTATGATTCTCAGCCTGCTCACTCTCAGTTTGCATCGCCATAAATACATTACCCCGTATACACGACCTTGTTAGAGTAACATCTACTTACATAAAGTAATTGAACAAATACCAACTCAGGCATCCCATACCAACTGGTGTTATTCGTTCGTTTACCGAATGCTCGTAACATACACTCGCATAGTATTCTATACTACATGTCAAATGAGTAATCGAAAAAATATATTACTAAACGTCCCACACCGCTTGGTATTATTAATCAATTTACCCAGGATTCTTATGATATAGAATTTCACACGATAATATTCTACATAACAAGTCCAAAGAATAACGGAAGAAATATTACCGAAAGTTACACACCAATAGATATTAACTTCGTTTATTCCATATCCTTGTTATGCAGAAATGTATATACACAAAGCACACAATTCATATAGAAAAGAGATTTTATTTATAGGAAAATTATATTTATTTATCCCAAAGCTTTTCTTATAAAATGATAATAAAATTTTCTTTTCCTTTATCCAAAAAATAAGGACTTTCAATTCATATAATACATTTCTCCACCTCTTTTCTATATCCAAAACTCTTGGGAATTACTTATATAACAAAATATTACTCATAAAAATTCCAAAGATCAAATACAATTTTAAATGAATTTATAACTCTAAATCAATTTCCTTTTATTACAAATCCATAAAATATATTCTTTCCAATTCTAGTCTATACTTACAAATCATGAAATATACTTTGAAAATCATCCAAAGTTGATTAGAGCCCATTTCATATTTGTCTAGAAATTTATACGATTTTTAAATAATTATTAAAAATCAACAATCAAATTTTCTTTAATAAATCAATATCTTTAATTAGATAATTAATATTCAATTTAAATAAAATTGTTTCTCCAAAATAATTTCACAAATTTGGCTTTCCTTCAGAATAGATTGTATACTTGAATCCCCTTTCTTAAATACTCTTGAAAATCACTATTTTCATTTTTAAAAGAACTTTTATATCCAAAACAATATCAAATAAATCCTTAAAATAATTTTTTCAAAGATATTTAGAATCTTTCGAAATAAAAAATAAATAAATCCAAAAATAAACCATGGAGTATAATTCTCCAAAATATCTACCAATTGTTTATACAAATTTATCGTATGGTCTGAGTTGAACTAAATCGAATTCTGATCATCCATACAGTACACACACATCATATAACTAAACTACACAAATCAAAATGCATTTGGACAATGTCTCCTTTGCATTTTGATGTCCCAACATACATAAATTCCAATCATCAACACAAAATTATATCCATTATCCTAAACAATTGGTCCAACCAAGCAATTCATTCAATAATCGGGCTAAATATATAGTGGCAATGAAATATGATATAGATGTGAGTTTAGAAACTCACCAAAATGATGCTTGAGTTCCAAATCGTTGATTACTCAGCCTTCACCACTACTGGCGTCACCTATACCATAAGTCATCGTTGTTCTAATTGCCTTCAGCCACCAAATCACCAGCCCCTCCTTCACGTACCCACAATTACTGTTGCCAACACCACATTAACACCCTTTGCTCCATCAGTCACCGCATCAAAGTTCGGGTCCATACCTTTGCCTTGAAAGCATGAAGGTTACATCACCATTGTCAAGCTCACACGCATCACGTACTACCTCGGCCATGCTACCTCATCGTGTCCCCCCTATGTGTCGCCTTTAGCTCCGCCTATACCCATGTGCACCTCCTTTCTTTCTTTTTTCCTTCGCAGTCGATTACGGATTTAGGGCAGAATTTAGGAACTGGGGGAGGGGTACATGTTTTGATTTTGGAACAACTGCTAGAAAATTCAAGAAAGGAAAGAGTTTTGAATATGTGAATGAAAGTGCAGGCTTAGGCTTTGTTTTTGGAATCTAGTTTTAATCAACTCACTTCTCTTCCATTTCCTTTTTTTCTTATGGATAATTCTTGTATTTATTTGTAAATAAATTTCAGTTACCACTTGATTTAATCAATCTAAGAGTCACACAATAAAAATGTTGGATGATCCTATTACCACCTAATTTAATTAAGTATAATTGTTATAAATAATTAATTTTTATGAAATATTATTTATAAAATTTAATTTAATTTGTGTTGATCAATATTAAATGTGTGTACATAATAGTTATAAACACACGTATCGATATATGATATCGATGTGTATATAATTGATCGAGCTTGAAGTGGTTTTGAGCCTCATTAAGGAGCCTAGAGTGGCCGACCATATCAGGGAAAATAGGGATGAATATTGATTTAAAAGGAGGTAATTTGGTAAGAAAAAAAGGTGGATATAGATCCTTTTTTATTCCTTGAGGTCTTGCCTATTTATTCACCTACAACCCCCATTTTTGGCTCCTTTTCAATCAGCAATGGCTGTCCCTAATAATCCACCTCTTCTTCAATTTCAGGCTTATAAACACTCAAATTAAATCAAATTCAAACACCGGCGGTAATAATATTTAGATTGGTAGCACTTTCTAGATTCTAGAATCAATCAAGGAGTTTTGATTCAACATCTTAAGGTGCTTCATCTAGGAATTAGGCAAAGTTAAATCCTCTATTTACAATTATATATTAGTGTATATATTATTCATTATGTCATTTATGTATTGTAGTTAGTATATTCATTTATCATGAATCTATATATGTTAGTGATATCATCATTTGATGCTAATGAATATGAGTATTATATTTAAAAATTATTTTAATATATATTTATATATATAAAACTGGCGGCTATAGTTTAATAAGAAAAGGTTTTTTTTTGAAATATGATAATATTATAAAATGATTATTTAATAAATTTGTTTTTAAATTCAGACATAATAATATAAGGTATATGTTTATCATTTTATTAATTTATAAATACGATTGAAAGTTCATGGAATTTAAAAAATAAATTATTTTAAAATCGAATAATATATATATATATATATATTAATTTAAAGATTGCATGTTTAAACATAGATAAGTATAGGTATAAAATTATAAAATACATACATGAAGAATATTTTATAAAATATATGTCGTTTATATTGTTTTTTGTTAACCCGCCTTTTGGCAAGACAGTGTACATGCGGATTTAACCCAATAGGCTTTACGGTTATCGAGGCTGGAATATAATGGATTTGGCTCAAATGGATAGATAGATAATCAATAATGGATAATAATACAAGCCCAGATTAAACATAGTAGGTAGATAAACGATGCAGGGTGCTTGGAAGGTGGATATTGGCTTGAATAAAGAAGTATCGGCATAAGAGAGCTTAGTGTGATATGGATCGGCATGGGTTGGATTAGCTAGGCTCGGCATAGGAAGGGTTCGGTAGGAAGGCTAGGGGTCGACATGGCATGAAGTAACATGGTTTGGATTGGCATATGAAGGGTTTAGAATAGTTTGGGTTCGGCATGGAAGGGATCGGCGAGACAGGGAGCGACATGGTTGGGATCGGCATAGTAGAGGTCGGCATGGAAAGGGTCGGCATAGTTTAGGGCAATATGGATCGGCATAGTAGAGGTCGGCATGGAAGGGGTCGGCATAGTTCAGGGAAATATGGATCGACATCCTCAGGGGGAGAAGGGGTCGGCATTTCACATAAGGGAGGAAGGGTCAGCATTTTCTTGGAGGAAGTGGGTTCAGCATTTGGTCTGAACGAAGAGGGATCGGCATTGGTTTAGAGGTGGATGGATCGGCATTGGTTTAGAGGTGGATGGATCGGTGAAGCTTGTTGGAGGGCTATGGATCGACACGTTTCGGGAAGAGGGATCGACAAGAGGAGGGATAACGATCGGTAGTGCGAGGCCAGTCATTATTTTTGGTCCAGTTGGGCTTGACGATCGTTATGGTGGGTCCATGTAGGTGAGAAGACCTTGTAGCCAAAGTTTCACCTATAAATACAGCAGGCTTACCTTCGGAAAAAAAGCTTCATTCGGCTTCTCTTCATCTTCTACCTAGGGGAGACTCTGCCATTTTTACTCTTGGTATTTGGATTGTAATTGTAATCAAACTTCAATCAAATAAAAGGAAAATCTTTGGAGTGGACGTAGGCTGGAGATAGCCGAACCACTATAAATCTTGTCTCTTTTACTTGCTTTCATTTGAATTTTTATTAGTCTTCGTATTAAATCCTCTACATCATATACTATCTGTGATCTGTGATTGGATATTGGTGCTTTCATGTGTAATTGAATGTTGGTGGTCAATTTTGATGCCAACATTTTGGTGCTTTCACTGAGAAAGCTTGCACTCGGGGATGTGAAAGCATGGGAATTTGGATTTAGGAAGCAATGGCTAGGCAATCAACAAGGAGACAGAGAACAGAGAGGAGCCATCAGGAAGGAAGTCAGGAGGCTTCCTCAGGAGCTAATCAGGCCTCAATCTTCATTACCGGAGATGAGATGGAAACAATGATGGATGCTATGCAGAAAAGAATGCTGAAGAGACATAAGGAAATGATGCAGAACCTACTCCGACAGATTAGACAAGTTGGACTACAAAACCAGGGAAATAGAGTAGCAGGAAACACTAGAAATGTTGATCGCGGAGTTGGAGCAGCAGGAGCAGAGGAAGTTCAGAATCAGAACTAAGGAAATGGTACAACCAGGATACAGGATAGAGTGGAGCCATCGGGAGTAGCCCCTGTGATTGGCGAGAGCAATGCCGATCATTATAGAACGATTGATGCCGATCGTTCCACTCTTGGGGGAATGCTCCCAGATCATATTGGCTTGATTCCAGGTGGGATACCAGGTGGTGCTGTGCAGTTTAGTGTTGATTGGGATATAGGTGCTCATCCAGAAGAGCAAATTTCAGGATTCCCTCATGGACTCGGGGGGCAGGTTGGAGATAACGGACAAAGACTTCCACTTAATGACAATGAAAGGTTGGCGGAAATGATCAGACGTACGATGAGAGGAGGATTGGTAAATAGAGATTTGGAAGATGTGAATAGGAGCCCCTTCGCTCCTACGATTAGGCAAGCTAGGAATTCATCGGAATTCAAACTACCAGCGCTGGAGACATATGATGGAAAAATGGACTCCTTTGTTCATCTAATAAGGCACATGAGGCATATGGAAGTACTGGGGGCATCTGAGGAGGTCATGGCACGGTGTTTCCCTTTGTATTTGACGAATATAGCAGTGCTATGGTTCAGACAATTGGAAAGCGACTCTATTGGTACGTGGACAGAATTGACCGAAAGGTTTATGAGGCAGTTTAGAGTACACATCTCAAGACCCAAAAATGCGATGAGTTTGGCAACACTGAAACAGAGGACTGGAGAGTCTCTGAGGAGTTTTCTAACACGGTTTAATGCTACGGCGGAATAGGTGGATCATCCAGATTTGTCCATGGTTTTGATGGCAGTTGTATCTGGCGTTGCTGATGGCACAGAATTCAAGGATTCACTGGCAAGGGATCCACCTATGGATTTAGGGGAGTTTTACCATGAAGCGGAAAGGTTCCTGCGGCAAGAAGACGCAAGAGCAAATAAACCAGAGGTGAATGTCGTGCAGAGTGGAGGATCATCAGGAGACGTAAACATGAATGATAAGGGAAAACGGAGAATGAATGACGGTAATAATATCTCAAAAAGGAAATGGAGAGAACTGAAATTATCTTCTTACACGAACTTGACTGAAACTCTAGAAAGGATTTATTTGGATACTCGGATGCGCCTCCAGTATCGAAGGCCGGCAAAAAAGGAACCTTCCGAATACGAGCGGTCATCAGGAAAGCATTGCATATTCCATGAGCTGGATGGGTACAATATGAATGACTGCATGCATTTGAAGGATATCATTGAGGAACATGTGAGGAATGGTCATTTGCAACAATATACAAGGAATCAAGCTATGGCAGTGGAATTGGAGCAGCCACCGCCCACCTCGAATGAAAATGGCACTGGATCAAGGCATCATCGTCAGCTTATCATCAATTGATTGGATTTGTGGCATGGAATAAGCAATAAACCCCGCAGTAGTATGGCTAAGTTGCTTACACATGAAAGGGATCGAGGACGGTCCCTAGGCATGCTCTAAGATGACGATGAACCGTGATGCTCGGGTTGAAATTTTGTTTTTTCTGTTTACTATGAACTCTGGTTTTTCTGATACTATGGCTATTTAGTTTTTTTTGTTGTACAGGCTTTTATTTTATATTTTACCAACTGGACTCTGGAATGATTAAATCTGGATTAATTTAATAAATAACAAAGGTCACGGTAACGACCCTGACTGGAGAGACGGGGCAATAACCGCAAGTTACGAGTCCCTTTGCCAGAGAGCGATAGGATGGACTCGAACATGGATAAGTCCTCGACCGGAGAGTCGAGGCCGGAGAAGGATACTCATGGATTAAGTCCTTGACTAGGGATCAAGGCCGAAGTAGGATACCCCACGGATTAAGTCCTCGACCGGAGAGTTGAGGCCGGAGAAGGATACTCATGGATTAAGTCCTCGGTTAGGGATCGAGGCCGGAGTAGGATACCCCACAGATTAAGTCCTCGACCGGAGAGTTAAGGCCGAAGAAGGATAACCATGGATAAGCCCTCGACCGGAGAGTCGATGTCGGAGTAGGATAAAGCGACCCGGAGAGGTCTCGGATTTGGATATGGACTCGGAGAGGTCTCGGATCTGGATATGGACCCGGAGAGGTCCCATACTTGGATAAAATGATCCGGAGAGATCGGAGATTCGGTTAATGGATTTGGAATGGATTCGGAATTGGATATCGACTCGGAGCAGTCATGGATTTCGCTAATGATCCGGAGAGATCAAGGAATTGGATTGGCAATGGATTGGATTCTAGATTGGATAATATAATGATCAATGGATTATGGACTTTGGATTTTGGACTTATGGCAATTCAAAACACGCCTTCCTACCGCAAAGCATGTTTTAGGGGGCAAAGTGTTTACTCGCCTTTTGGCAAGGCAGTGTACAGGCAGATTTAACCCAATAGGCTTCACGGTTATCGAGGTTGGAATATCAAGGATTTGGCTTAAATGGATAGATAGATAATGAACTACGGATAATAATACGAAGCCCGAATTAAACATAGTAGGTATATAAATGATGCAGGGTGCTTGGAAGGTCGATTTTGGCTTGAACAAAGAAGGATTGGCATAAGAGGGCTTGGTGTGATATGGATCGGCATGGGTTGGATTAGCTGGGCTCGGCATAGGAAGGGTTCGGCAAAGCTCGGGTCAGCAGGAAGGCTAAGGGTCAACATGGCATGAAGTAACATGGTTTGGATCAGCATAGGAAGGGTTTAGCATAGTTTGGGTTCGGCATGGAAGGGATCGGCGAGACAGGGAACGGCATGGAAGGGGTCGGCATAGTTCAGGGCAATAAGGATCGGCATCCTCAGGGTGAGAAGGGGTCGGCATTTCACATAAGGGAGGAAGGGTCAGCATTTTCTTGGAGGAAGTGGGTTCGGCATTTGGTCTGAACGAAGAGGGATCGACATTGGTTTAGAGGTGGATGGATCGGCATTGGTTTAGAGGTGGATGGATCGGTGAAGCTTGTTGTAGGGCTATGGATCGGCACGTTTTAGGAAGAGGGATTGACATTGAGTAACGACCCAGAATTTTGAACAAATTAAATTGAGAATATTTAATTAATTTTAAATATTTGAACGATAATTTAATTTGAATCCCCGATATAATTTTGAAATCTGCGATTAAACTTTAAAATTTAATCGATTGAAAGTTGAATAAGAACTTAAATCTTCAATTTACAGTTGAAGAAAAATATTTCAAAAGATTTTAATTTTTATATTAATAACACTGAAGATAATAGAAGCTTCAGAAATTGATTTGGAAACAATCTGTTCAGTTTTGAAATTAAATCGTACGAATCGATATTTGAAAATAGCCGTCCGAGGTACAGTCTCGGAATTCGACGAAACCAGTTCCATTGGGTCCGTAATATTGAATTATTGTTGGATTTCAAATTTCGTATTGATCGGAGTTGTTTTGTGACCGTACGATATGCAAATGCGTTGAAATTTAAATCTAAATTTAAATTATTTAACTTAGTCAACTTCACCACGTTATCCCTTTAATCACGCCTAATATCGCGCCAGAGAACGTGAAAGCATGCTTCTTCCCAATTTTAAATACGTCCTCTTACTTCCAGTTAAAAGAAATCAAATCGAGCAGCTTTAAAATTCATAACCGTTCCTCCCCAAATCGAATTCTTTTTTTCTCCCTACCTTCAGCTCATTAAAATCGAGCTCGTTTTCGACTGGATGAAGTGGGTCGCGAGCGTTTTCGTGAGGATAATGGGGTTTGTCGAGCAGGTGAAGTCGCAAGGTAGCACGATTGGTCGTGGCAACGGCGACGGCTCGCGATCGAAGTGGGTGGTCTCGCGCAGCGACGAGGGTTGTCGGGCATGGCGGCGATTTCGAGAAGCGACCGGGGATTGGCTTTTGCTAGAACTCGAGTTATGGTTGAACGACATTGTGGAGTTCGCGAATTAGGGTGGCGTTCGAACTCGGGGCCGGCTCCTTGTGAGCGCGTGGAACGATGGTGGAAGCTTCGGCGAAGATGCCTGGTCACGTGCAGGCGATGGACATAGGCAGAGAGGGAGTCTCGATCTGGGCAGCATTCGTGGATCGCGAGGTTGAGGTTGAATTTGGGTCACGGTGTCTGGTCGTGGCCGAGGTTGGTGATTCGCGTGCAGCTAGGGTTATCGATTGAAGATAGCAGTGGAGGCTGGGGTTTCGCGAGATCGATCGCCTGATGAGGTTGGAGGGATTTCTTCGATACGACAGTGAGGTAACAGAGGTATAGAAAATTCAAATTTTTAACAATCTCAGTTTAATTTAAATTTCTAAGGTGTATACAATTTATTTCTTCAATGAATAAGTCTATTTATGTTTATACAGTAAAGTATAAATATAGTTTTTTTCCTTTTACAGCAAATATAGAAGATTACTTTATATTGATAAAGTTTGAAAAAGAAAATTTTAAAACTATTTCTGCTTTAAAGGTATATATACATGAAAGAGATTTTTATTTGGAATTGAATAAAAATATGGTCATGCAGAAATACATATACAGATTGAATTTTGAATAAAAGAAAATGAACTTGTTTAACTATATATATATGATTTTGAAATGTTATAGGATTTTATAAAAATAGATTTTAAAAAAAAATCTGTATGGGTTATGTTATCAGTATTTTTGAAATTTTAAAGGAAGAAAGAAAAGAAAATGTTTTGTTAAATAGAAGTTGGTTTAAAAACAAAATCATTGAATAATTAAAATTACCAAACGAAAATTTATTATTCGGTTATTTCAAATATTGATGAATCGTATAAAATTGTTTATACAGGGTCGAAATATGGGAACGAGCCGAAAATGGAAATGGATGGCAAATTAAAAGCTAAGGTGAGATTTTTCTCACTCAAATGAAGTTGGATTTTTGATTGACTGATTGATTGCTGTTTGTATTAGATATAGTAGGATATATCTATATATATAGCAATATATACATATTGGCATATGTATATATTGGATTGATTGATTTCCCGCCTCGTATAGCGGATGAGACCCTATTGCGCCGTTAGTAAGCGGATTTTTATAAAACCCATATAACGCGATAATTCCATACTGGAGCGGAATTGGTATTGTGCTAACATCTTTGGATGCAGGGAAACAGGTTGGAGGGATCCAACTGGACCCCTCACATTGATTGAATTTATTTCTATTGTGATATGAATCTGTGAATGATTATAGTGATGCTATTAATCATATTGATATCTGGAAATTGTTTGAAAGCTAAAATTTAGCTGAATGGATGTTTGACATCATTGGATTCCAAAGATAAACGAAATTGAATTTTTGAAATTCAAGTAGAAAATTTCTAAGTGAATCAATTTTTGAAATTGAAGAAATTTTGAAGAAAGGAATTTTTAAAGTATAAAAAGTAAATTTTTATAATCGTATTGAATAAATTCCAGAATAAAGTGAAAATGCTAAATAAATGGATTTCATAAAACAGTGATTATAAATTGAAGAATTTAATTTAAATTTGGATTTTTAAATAGATTGAAAGAAACGATTGAAATTTATTTCCTTAAAAAGGAAGTTATTAAAAGAAGATAAGCTGGAAATCCAACTAGAAATTTAAATTGGTAAATTGAAATAAATTGGGAAATCAATGTAAAATGATTTCAATTTGAAGAATCCATTTTAAAACAGAATATTGAATAATTTGAGAAAAAAATGAGGAATTTACTTAGTAGTGATAACTAAATTTTTAAATCAATATCGAAATTGATTTGGGATTGAAGTTTTTATAAATAGAATTGAAATTTATAAAAGTTGTTTATAAATCCGAAATCACTTATTTTGATAAGTAAAATTGTAGAAGTTGACAAAAAGAAGATTTATAAGTCGAGGTTGTTATTAAAATAGAAATAGAATTTATAACCGTGTTTATAAATTCGAAATCGATTGAATTTGATAAATTAAATATAGAAGATTATTAAAGGAGATATATTCGCGATTTTGGATAGCGAATTATTATTGAAATAAAACGTGTAGAAAATAGTGAAATGTAATTAGTGAAGTATATTCACAATTTTGGACAGTGAATATATTGTTAAGTAAAATGGATATGGTTTTGGGAAAGTGATATTTGAAATGAAGTTAATTGTTTTAAAAGATGTTTTAAAACGTGTGAACTATCGAAATCATAGATTTCAACATTTATTGTTGAAATAGACGTTTTCGAGAAATATAAGGAAATGGTGGACTATAACACTGTTGTTATAGTAAATGATTTCCGAAAGGAAATGTTTTTAATGTAGTATTGGGATTTATATATCTATCTAAATCTGAATCCCTATACTAGTGATTTTGAGTCGTCGTAACGATGTTTTACGTAACATTCGTTTTGACTCAAATAAATGTTGTTATAGTAAATGATTTCCTTAAAGAATGAAATATATACTTAATTTGATTTAAGTATATCGAATATTTTCCAAGTGTTGAAAATAAATGATTTGTGAAATACTTATTATTAAATAAGTAGGGAAATGCTTTTCCAATATGAAATGAACGTTTTGAGATTTTATCTTTTTAAAGATAAATTGAAATTGAATATTTGAAATCGATTTGAGAATCGTATATCAGTAGATATTTTGAAATATAAATTCACTATGGAATTTATAAAGGAAATGGAAACTGTTTAGAAAAAAATAAATATTGATTTATTTTTGAAGTGTGGAAATTTTATATCTAGTAAAGATATTTTTGAAGATAAATAATTTGGAAAATTATTTGGAATCTGATGATGTTGCGCATCTTTATTGATAGTTAAATAACCGACTATCAATAATTACCTTTAGATAGGTATTTGTTGTGAATTGGATGAATTTGAATGCCACACTTATTTTTGAATAATCGCTCACTATTCGGGTTAGCCGGGAAAGGACCATGGGGTCGTATAACCCATTCCGAATATATGATACGTCGTTATGAATTGCATTCGAAGACCGGTGTTGAAGACCGGATATTTTTGAAAACGGAAGGATTACCATCGAGTTACTCTACATCGGCTGATCTCCGGTTTAGAGGTTTTATCACCCTTAGTGACGGGAAGTCCGGACGTGATTAGAAATTTATCCGGATATGCAAGGGCTTCGTGAGAAGTGCCTTCGGTTCTGTTCGATCCCGGAACAGACTTGTATGGATTGTGTGTCTGACGTTACAATTTGAGATATAAAGCTGATTTCTTTCAAATACATTTCTGTTGGTGGCGGAGAATTTATTCTCTTAGCTTAACACCCTTCTTTGAGACGTACGAGCTCAGAGGTTATGTAGTTGAAATTTATCAACGATATATCCCAATTTGGTAACGTGGCATACTGAGTGTTGCTGTGAAATGATCAGTGTTTGATCATTTGTGATATGATCATTTGTTTGATCTTATATCTTTGTGATCATAGGTTGATCATTTGTTTGACCCGAAGCATGGCTTTGTAGAAAGCGTAGCTTTATGGACGAGACTTCGTCGAGCCTCACACCCTGGAAATGGTCGAAACAGGAAGAATGCGGCAAGGTTCTAGGGAGTAGCGCCCCTTAGTGTATGTCATTCCTTCTGGATAAAGGTGGTATCATGGTATGGAGCCCAGATACTTAACCTCTGTGGTTGCTGCAAAATTTATTTCTTTGTGGTTGTTGGAATCGGGGATCCTCGGGAAGATCGGTGACGATCGGGGGATGGCATACGCGTGTCAGTAGTTACCTATTTTTGCAGAGGTAACCCGGCCTTGTGTTGGCAGAGATCCGGTTAGGTTCTCGGGTCGTCTATTCCAGGGACGTACCCATCGTGGATAGGAAGTTCCTTAGCCTGACCATTTGTTGGAAATCCAAAGAAACAATACGATCTTGTACGGTTTTAGTTGTAGAACCTATCATTCACTTATGGTGGTCACCACTGTTTGGATGGTAGCTATAGTAGGCATAAGTGCGGAATGCCTATGCTGGCTAAGATTAATATTATACTTTCGAAATGTTTTCTACACTATGCACTAATAATAATATCAAAAAAATGATTTGATTTTGCGTATCAAGCATCTTTGACTATCATAAGAAGAAATCTCCTCCAATTCTGCGTTTGCATTGTGTGTGTGGTGGGAGGTCTTATGGTAGTTTCATTTTCCAAAAGCATTTCGAATTGACTTTGAAAATTATCCCGTTTTTATTTTAAAAAATAACTGTTTTACGATCTCACACCAATCACCATGACTGACTCGGAGTTTATTGTTTCCCTTCTAAACTCTGGGTGCCCACCATTTCCACACGGGCAGCCTAGAGTTATGTTATCAGGATATTCTGGAGCTTTGGAGATAAGCTGGATGACGAGACGTAGTATTTGTATCTGATAGTATTTATTCCGCTGTGTATTCTGTATGAGGACAAGTATAAAACTGTCCATTGTTGTACTGAGTTGTATATTGACTCTGATGATTGATGTATGTATAAAATGATATAGTTCTTTGTTTTAAAGATTATTCATTTATCTATTATATATTGCTCCGCTGCGATGTGTAAGATTCTGATATTGTTTTCTGTTCTGATGTTGTTCTGTGTCTTTCGTCCCTTCTCTCTTTCTACTCTTTTCTTCTTTCTTCTGCGTTCTTCTCTTCTTCTTCTTCTCTTTTCTTTTTCTTAAAACCCTCACTATTGGAGTTTCCGGCACTCGATTTCTCGGCAGTCGATAAAGGGAGTATCGATGTCGAATTTTCGAAAGTCGAAAATTTCGGTATGTGACAGCGTGGTATCAGAGCATATGGTTAAGCGACAACCCTGCTCTGTTGGGTATTACTCATTAGAGATAGAGTCAGCAGTACTCTAGAACGAGTTTGAGTGTAATAATAGATATGAGCGCGTATTTGTTAGTTAATATAAAATTGTTTTGTATTGTGATGATTGGTTTATTGAGTGGTATATGAACCTTCGTCGGCACAGTCTTGCAAAACTGTATCGAAGGGGTTTCTAAACACTTGAATAGAACAATTCGGCACAGTATTGTTTTGAATAGGGTAAATGAAATAATTTTACCCAAAACTATTTTTGTATAAAAAAGAAATGATTTTCTGTAAATTATTACAGTATATGGTTGCATGGTTGCTAGAAGTAATAATATTAAATTATTCCCATTGGAATTAAGTAAGAAATAGAAATCATAACTCCAAAGTTAAGAGATAAATTCAATATACAAATGAATTTAAAGAATGTAAATTATAAATGTGAATTGTAATTTAAAATGGAATTCCAGAGAGGTTTTTGGAAATGTTTTGAAAAGAATTTGAAAATTTTGGAGATTTGGAAAATTTAAATCCTTTTGATTTGGAAATGAATTTCAAAGGTTTTTAAAGGTATTTTGGAAAGAAGAAGGCTCTAAACTCTTTTCGATCGCTGGAAAATAACTTCGATGATGACCGCGGCATCATTGGTGTTCATTTTCGGGTTTCCAAAAGAGGAATTGCTGCCAAATTGTTTTAAATGAAAGTTGTTTGAAAATTTGGGTTTTGGTTTTGAAAATTCAAAGGATAATTTGAATTGTTTTCAAAATGATTTTTTTTGAAAAGTTGGTAAGACTCTGGAATACTATATTTAAGAAATATTATGAAATTGATAACTCATAAAATATTGAGATCTGATTGGAATGATATTCAAATTGTAAATGAATTTATAAATTGGAATAGAATTCAAGAAGGTAATTGAAAATTTAAAATTCAATAATGGAATGAAATTAGTAAGTGAATGTATAAATGATTTGATAAATCAAAATGTAAGTAAGTCGAAGACTTATAAAATATTTGAGAATCTGATAGAAATGAGATTCAATTTAAAATGAAAGTTGAGATTTATTTTGAATTTGAAAGTAAATAGAACTGGAATTGAATTTGATAAATGAAGTATTAAACTGAAAATTAGTAAGCAAAGCTAATTGATTATTGACCAAATGAATAAGGTTTGAACGAATTAAATTCAATGATTATAAATGAAGATAAATTGAATTCAAATAGAATTGAAAATGAATTGAATTCAAATAGAATTGAAATTGTGAATTGAATTCAAATGAATGTGAAATGTAAAAGTTGAATGAAAATGAATAGGTGTAACTTCAATAGTGAAGTAAAAATGTATAAGCAGTTTATATTGAAAATTTTGTAATAAAATGTGCAAAATGGTTTGAATATGTAGATATTATGGCTAGTAGGATATACAGGTGCTGTAAAAGGAATTGGAATTTTGATTTCGAAGATAATTTGAATTGCTCGAAAAAGGTAAGTATTTGAATTATAATATGAGTTTTTGATGATTTCTGGTCTAGCCGCTTGGCTTTTTCTTTTTCTTTTTGAAATCTGAGAGTCCGTAGGGACGTTTTGTAGTCGTGCCGTATTAGCCGCGCAAAGGAGACGCTGGCGAAATTTTTCAAAAATTTAGAGCGTTAGAAAATTTTTGAGAAAATTTTGAAAGTTTGAAATTTGAATTTAAATTTAAATTTGAATTGTTGAGAAAACAATGATATTTGAAAACTATGAAAGATTCTAGAAAGCTAGTTGAATTGATAACGAATCTTTAGTAGAAAGATTTGTTTTGAAAAAATTTGATAAAACTATTTGAATTTGTGAAAAATAGTAGACGAGTTAAGAACCATTTTTCCTAACTTGTAATTTCGAGGACGAAATTCTTTTAAGGGGGGAAGTCTGTAACGACCCAGAATTTTGAACAAATTAAATTGAGAATATTTAATTAATTTTAAATATTTGAACGATAATTTAATTTGAATCCCCGATATAATTTTGAAATCTGCGATTAAACTTTAAAATTTAATCGATTGAAAGTTGAATAAGAACTTAAATCTTCAATTTACAGTTGAAGAAAAATATTTCAAAAGATTTTAATTTTTATATTAATAACACTGAAGATAATAGAAGCTTCAGAAATTGATTTGGAAACAATCTGTTCAGTTTTCAAATTAAATCGTACGAATCGATATTTGAAAATAGCCGTCCGAGGCACAGTCTCGGAATTCGACGAAACCAGTTCCATTGGGTCCGTAATATTGAATTATTGTCGGATTTCAAATTTCGTATTGATCGGAGTTGTTTTGTGACCGTACGATATGCAAATGCGTTGAAATTTAAATCTAAATTTAAATTATTTAACTTAGTCAACTTCACCACGTTATCCCTTTAATCACGCCTAATATCGCGCCAGAGAACGTGAAAGCATGCTTCTTCCCAATTTTAAATACGTCCTCTTACTTCCAGTTAAAAGAAATCAAATCGAGCAGCTTTAAAATTCATAACCGTTCCTCCCCAAATCGAATTCTTTTTTTCTCCCTACCTTCAGCTCATAAAATCGAGCTCGTTTTCGACTGGATGAAGTGGGTCGCGAGCGTTTTCGTGAGGATAATGGGGTTTGTCGAGCAGGTGAAGTCGCAAGGTAGCACGATTGGTCGTGGCAACAGCGACGGCTCGCGATCGAAGTGGGTGGTCTCGCGCAGCGACGAGGGTTGTCGGGCATGGCGGCGATTTCGAGAAGCGACCGGGGATTGGCTTTTGCTAGAACTCGAGTTATGGTTGAACGACATTGTGGAGTTCGCGAATTAGGGTGGCGTTCGAACTCGGGGCTGGCTCCTTGTGAGCGCGTGGAACGATGGTGGAAGCTTCGGCGAAGATGCCTGGTCACATGCAGGCGATGGACGTAGGCAGAGAGGGAGTCTCGATCTGGGCAGCATTCGTGGATCGCGAGGTTGAGGTTGAATTTGGGTCACGGTGTCTGGTCGTGGCCGAGGTTGGTGATTCGCGTGCAGCTAGGGTTATCGATTGAAGATAGCAGTGGAGGCTGGGGTTTCGCGAGATCGATCGCCTGATGAGGTTGGAGGGATTTCTTCGATACGACAGTGAGGTAACAGAGGTATAGAAAATTCAAATTTTTAACAATCTCAGTTTAATTTAAATTTCTAAGGTGTATACAATTTATTTCTTTAATGAATAAGTCTATTTATGTTTATACAGTAAAGTATAAATATAGTTTTTTTCCTTTTACAGCAAATATAGAAGATTACTTTATATTGATAAAGTTTGAAAAAGAAAATTTTAAAACTATTTCTGCTTTAAAGGTATATATACATGAAAGAGATTTTTATTTGGAATTGAATAAAAATATGGTCATGCAGAAATACATATACAGATTGAATTTTGAATAAAAGAAAATGAACTTGTTTAACTATATATATATGATTTTGAAATGTTATAGGATTTTATAAAAATAGATTTTAAAAAAAAATCTGTATGGGTTATGTTATCAGTATTTTTGAAATTTTAAAGGAAGAAAGAAAAGAAAATGTTTTGTTAAATAGAAGTTGGTTTAAAAACAAAATCATTGAATAATTAAAATTACCAAACGAAAATTTATTATTCGGTTATTTCAAATATTGATGAATCGTATAAAATTGTTTATACAAGGTCAAAATATGGGAACGAGCCGAAAATGGAAATGGATGGCAAATTAAAAGCTAAGGTGAGATTTTTCTCACTCAAATGAAGTTGGATTTTTGATTGACTGATTGATTGCTGTTTGTATTAGATATAGTAGGATATATCTATATATATAGCAATATATACATATTGGCATATGTATATATTGGATTGATTGATTTCCCGCCTCGTATAGCGGATGAGACCCTATTGCGCCGTTAGTAAGCGGATTTTTATAAAACCCATATACCGCGATAATTCCGTACTGGAGCGGAATTGGTATTGTGCTAACATCTTTGGATGCAGGGAAACAGGTTGGAGGGATCAAACTGGACCCCTCACATTGATTGAATTTATTTCTATTGTGATATGAATCTGTGAATGATTATAGTGATGCTATTAATCATATTGATATCTGGAAATTGTTTGAAAGCTAAAATTTAGCTGAATGGATGTTTGACATCATTGGATTCCAAAGATAAACGAAATTGAATTTTTGAAATTCAAGTAGAAAATTTCTAAGTGAATCAATTTTTGAAATTGAAGAAATTTTGAAGAAAGGAATTTTTAAAGTATAAAAAGTAAATTTTTATAATCGTATTGAATAAATTCCAGAATAAAGTGAAAATGCTAAATAAATGGATTTCATAAAACAGTGATTATAAATTGAAGAATTTAATTTAAATTTGGATTTTTAAATAGATTGAAAGAAACGATTGAAATTTATTTCCTTAAAAAGGAAGTTATTAAAAGAAGATAAGCTGGAAATCCAACTAGAAATTTAAATTGGTAAATTGAAATAAATTGGGAAATCAATGTAAAATGATTTCAATTTGAAGAATCCATTTTAAAACAGAATATTGAATAATTTGAGAAAAAAATGAGGAATTTACTTAGTAGTGATAACTAAATTTTTAAATCAATATCGAAATTGATTTGGGATTGAAGTTTTTATAAATAGAATTGAAATTTATAAAAGTTGTTTATAAATCCGAAATCACTTATTTTGATAAGTAAAATTGTAGAAGTTGACAAAAAGAAGATTTATAAGTCGAGGTTGTTATTAAAATAGAAATAGAATTTATAACCGTGTTTATAAATTCGAAATCGATTGAATTTGATAAATTAAATATAGAAGATTATTAAAGGAGATATATTCGCGATTTTGGATAGCGAATTATTATTGAAATAAAACGTGTAGAAAATAGTGAAATGTAATTAGTGAAGTATATTCACGATTTTGGACAGTGAATATATTGTTAAGTAAAATGGATATGGTTTTGGGAAAGTGATATTTGAAATGAAGTTAATTGTTTTAAAAGATGTTTTAAAACGTGTGAACTATCGAAATCATAGATTTCAACATTTATTGTTGAAATAGACGTTTTCGAGAAATATAAGGAAATGGTGGACTATAACACTGTTGTTATAGTAAATGATTTCCGAAAGGAAATGTTTTTAATGTAGTATTGGGATTTATATATCTATCTAAATCCGAATCCCTATACTAGTGATTTTGAGTCGTCGTAACGATGTTTTACGTAACATTCGTTTTGACTCAAATAAATGTTGTTATAGTAAATGATTTCCTTAAAGAATGAAATATATACTTAATTTGATTTAAGTATATCGAATATTTTCCAAGTGTTGAAAATAAATGATTTGTGAAATACTTATTATTAAATAAGTAGGGAAATGCTTTTCCAATATGAAATGAACGTTTTGAGATTTTATCTTTTTAAAGATAAATTGAAATTGAATATTTGAAATCGATTTGAGAATCGTATATCAGTAGATATTTTGAAATATAAATTCACTATGGAATTTATAAAGGAAATGGAAACTGTTTAGAAAAAAATAAATATTGATTTATTTTTGAAGTGTGGAAATTTTATATCTAGTAAAGATATTTTTGAAGATAAATAATTTGGAAAATTATTTGGAATCTGATGATGTTGCGCATCTTTATTGATAGTTAAATAACCGACTATCAATAATTACCTTTAGATAGGTATTTGTTGTGAATTGGATGAATTTGAATGCCACACTTATTTTTGAATAATCGCTCACTATTCGGGTTAGCCGGGAAAGGACCATGGGGTCGTATAACCCATTCCGAATATGTGATACGTCGTTATGAATTGCATTCGAAGACCGGTGTTGAAGACCGGATATTTTTGAAAACGGAAGGATTACCGTCGAGTTACTCTACATCGGCTGATCTCCGGTTTAGAGGTTTTATCACCCTTAGTGACGGGAAGTCCGGACGTGATTAGAAATTTATCCGGATATGCAAGGGCTTCGTGAGAAGTGCCTTCGGTTCTGTTCGATCCCGGAACAGACTTGTATGGATTGTGTGTCTGACGTTACAATTTGAGATATAAAGCTGATTTCTTTCAAATACATTTCTGTTGGTGGCGGAGAATTTATTCTCTTAGCTTAACACCCTTCTCTGAGACGTACGAGCTCAGAGGTTATGTAGTTGAAATTTATCAGCGATATATCCCAATTTGGTAACGTGGCATACTGAGTGTTGCTGTGAAATGATCAGTGTTTGATCATTTGTGATATGATCATTTGTTTGATCTTATATCTTTGTGATCATAGGTTGATCATTTGTTTGACCCGAAGCATGGCTTTGTAGAAAGCGTAGCTTTGTGGACGAGACTTCGTCGAGCCTCACACCCCGGAAATGGTCGAAACAGGAAGAATGCGGCAAGGTTCTAGGGAGTAGCGCCCCTTAGTGTATGTCATTCCTTCTGGATAAAGGTGGTATCATGGTATGGAGCCCAGATACTTAACCTCTGTGGTTGCTGCAAAATTTATTTCTTTGTGGTTGTTGGAATCGGGGATCCTCGGGAAGATCGGTGACGATCGGGGGATGGCATACGCGTGTCAGTAGTTACCTATTTTTGCAGAGGTAACCCGGCCTTGTGTTGGCAGAGATCCGGTTAGGTTCTCGGGTCGTCTATTCCAGGGACGTACCCATCGTGGATAGGAAGTTCCTTAGCCTGACCATTTGTTGGAAATCCAAAGAAACAATACGATCTTGTACGGTTTTAGTTGTAGAACCTATCATTCACTTATGGTGGTCACCACTGTTTGGATGGTAGCTATAGTAGGCATAAGTGCGGAATGCCTATGCTGGCTAAGATTAATATTATACTTTCGAAATGTTTTCTACACTATGCACTAATAATAATATCAAAAAAATGATTTGATTTTGCGTATCAAGCATCTTTGACTATCATAAGAAGAAATCTCCTCCAATTCTGCGTTTGCATTGTGTGTGTGGTGGGAGGTCTTATGGTAGTTTCATTTTCCAAAAGCATTTCGAATTGACTTTGAAAATTATCCCGTTTTTATTTTAAAAATAATTGTTTTACGATCTCACACCAGTCACCATGACTGACTCGGAGTTTATTGTTTCCCTTCTAAACTCTGGGTGCCCACCAATTTCCACACGGGCAGCCTAGAGTTATGTTATCAGGATATTCTGGAGCTTTGGAGATAAGCTGGATGACGAGACGTAGTATTTGTATCTGATAGTATTTATTCCGCTGTGTATTCTGTATGAGGACAAGTATAAAACTGTCCATTGTTGTACTGAGTTGTATATTGACTCTGATGATTGATGTATGTATAAAATGATATAGTTCTTTGTTTTAAAGATTATTCATTTATCTATTATATATTGCTCCGCTGCGATGTGTAAGATTCTGATATTGTTTTCTGTTCTGATGTTGTTCTGTGTCTTTCGTCCCTTCTCTCTTTCTACTCTTTTCTTCTTTCTTCTGCGTTCTTCTCTTCTTCTTCTTCTCTTTTCTTTTTCTTAAAACCCTCACTATTGGAGTTTCCGGCACTCGATTTCTCGGCAGTCGATAAAGGGAGTATCGATGTCGAATTTTCGAAAGTCGAAAATTTCTGTATGTGACATTTAAGATGAGGGATAACGATCGGTAGTGCAAGGCCGATCGTTATTTTTGGTCAAGTTGGGCTTGACGATCGTTATGCTGGGCCCATGTAGGTGAGAAGGCCCTGTAGCCGAAGTTTCACCTATAAATACAGCAGGCTTGGCTTCGAAAAAAAAAGCTTCATTCGGCTTCTCTTCATCTTCTACCTAGGGAAGACTCTGCCATTTCTACTCTTGGTTTTTGGATTGTAATTGTAATCAAACTTCAATCTAATAAAAGGAAAATCGTTGGAGCGGACGTAGGCCGGAGATAGCCGAACCACTATAAATCTTGTCTCTTGTACTTGCTTTCATTTGAATTTTTATTAGTCTTCATATTAAATCCTCTACTTCATATACTATCTGTGATCTGTGACCGGATATTGGTGCTTTCACGTGTTATTAGGTGTTGGTGGTCAATTTTGACGCCAACATTTTCAAAAATAAGATAATTTCATTTTTATTGATTTCCGTACGAAAATCAATAATTAAAGAAAAAACGTTATTTTCTAACCAAAACAATTTAAAATCGAAAAAAGTAATTTTTTGGCCGTATATGATAAAGTATACATTTAATAACCGATTTACATTAAATGTATTTATATGTATGTATTATGTATATATATAGTATTTATCGACAATATTATAATAAGTATACATGTGTGTGTATTGATTTTGAAATGTATATAGACATAATATAGATATTTATTCAAATTGTAGTATATTAAATTTGAATTTTGTAGTTACTATATTTTATTAAGTCTATTTAGATTCAAATTTTAAATTGAATTTAAAATTTGAATTCAGTCTTGTAATTTTTTATATTATCATTTACAATTATTTTATATTATAATAGAGTATACACACACACACACACTAGACAACACACATGTATATAGAAGGGCAAACATATTTGTTACGGTGTAAATCACAGCACTTATACACAAGCATGTTAAACCATGTACATTATTTATGTTGCACCTGCACACATGCACTTATGTGTATACGATACACATATTATATTATATAACATAAATATAACAATAAACAAAACTTTATTTTTGAATTAAACAAAATATTTATTTTATTTAAAATAAATTTAGATAAGACCTAGATAAATTTAGGCTTCACAGGGCCAATAAAGATCCAAATGGAATAAACTTTTTGAAATATACCCATTTAACCCACTGCGTGCTGGCTAGATCTAACAATGGTATCAAAGCCAAATAGCTTATGTGGTCTAAATTAGCAGTATTAGGGCTAACTTATTAAAGCATATCCATGTAGTAAGGTGTCTAGAAAAGTAGTGTCTAAAGTGGGGTTTGGGTAATAAAGTACTCTGCCCTATCTGGCTACTAGCCTGGCTTGAAATGATGAGGTATGCCTGAAAGGTTACCCTAATAGAAAAGGCTCAATTTAAATTGGGCAATGGCGTAATTTTCAAAATATGTTTTGAAATTAAAATAAAGGTTATAAACATAAAATTTAAATTTCAAATAAGAATTTTTTTTATAAATGTTATAATATAGATTTTCAAATTGTTTTGAAAATCAAAATAAAATTTTAAAATTTAAAATAAAACACATATTATCAAAGTTATAATAGAATTTTTCAAAATGTTATAAAATTAATTTCAAAAGTATTATTTATTAATAAGATTAATAAAAAATGAATTAGTTAACTAAGTTAATTAATTAAATATAGATACATGTATTTTATATATAATGATATATATTATGTTGTCTTGAATCGTTTAAGACAATATGAGTATACATGTGTGTATAAAAGAATTTTCAAAACTAATAAATTTAACTAAAATTGTTTAATTAAATAAATCAATTAAAAGTTAATTAATAAATTAATATATATATATAAGACACATGTGTATTACTATAAAGGTTATAACATATATATATATTCAATATAGTATGTTATAATTGAGTAATACAATAATTAATTAAAGTGTAATTAATTAAATTAATGAAATAAGACTTAATTAATATAATGTTATACATAAAATATTAAGAAAGTTAAATAAAGTATAAAAGTTATATAATAATAAACTTATATAATATAAATGTATAAACTAAAGGTGGAACATTAAAGAAATCCTAAATAGACTTAAGGAATAAATACATACGTTAAAGTATGTATACCATAATTTTTGATATGTACGACACTTGAATCACGAGTGTATGTCGTCAGAAATACATTATTCCATAAGTTGATATCACTCAATTAAATATATTGAAGATTATGATCTTTAATATAAGTATTGACCTCTACCATTTATATATTAATAAATTACTTGCGTACTCTCTGGTCGTTGAGCAAACTCAAGCTAGGGATGTTATATGTAGTATTATTAATATATTGAATAGACATGGTAAGATAACTATATGTATTTGTTGAGCAAACTCAAGGTACATATTTTTTACCTAGGTCATCGTGAAATGGTAAGTATGAGGGAATGATTTCTTTTGATTTGTTAAGCGAACTCAAGGTTGAAATGAGATTAGGACAAGGAACCACGGGTTATGAATTGTATATGATATAACCGATAAGGAGTTATCCATCATTTGTCGGGCTATGACTTGTTGAGCACACTCAAGATCAGAATCTCAAGACAGACGAGCCAATTAGTGTAGTCGAAAGACTTATATTTTTTGTCTTAGCGTTTAGAGAAACAAAAAATACTAGTGGAAGCCTTATTAGAAAAATGAAATGGTAACATTTAACATTTCTAATATTGTAAGAACATCTGTTATATATAGTTATAATAATCTACGTTAATAAAAAAATTCAACTAATAAAACTGATAAATGTATATCAGTTAAAATATATAAATGAACTAAATTAATATTGAGAAATAGAAATATAGAATATGCTTAGCAATACATATTTTTACATGTTGACCTATGAAAGCGCCTAATTATACAGCTACTAAATATGTTCATAACTTGATCACTTATGTGTTTGTTTGTCCGAAACTGTGTATTGTCTTTTGTGAGTTTCAAATTCTAAAAGCAATACAAAAATATGGATATTTGATCCATATACGATAACATATAAATGTTATATAGTGAACAGTCACAAGACTAAATGTACGAAATCTCGATGAAATTAGTTCATTCAAAATAAGCAAGTATGTGAGATTATGTATTCAATATGATTGATTGCAATAATAATCTTATTATTATTAAATGTAATACTAGACCAAAAGCTACATGATATGTAAAAGAATTTGATCACTGGAATGTCAGTTTGACCAGTTTACGTAAAGTGCAACATATTTGATATCCTTAAATGTTAATGATGACCAAAAGCACTTTCATAAAGAGTTTTTATGATATTGTAGTAAGAATTTCCTTTGAATGGTTCAACCATTTAGAAAAGAAAGTGAATGTACAAGAAAAGATGTAACTAGAAGTATGGTTGGGATGAAGAGAATGAATGTCACTTCTGCCTCATAAAGAAACATTGGAAACGAGAATTGTAAAATAAGAATTGATACTTAAAATCGGAATGAGAAATATGATTTTTATTCCAAAATGTATTTTCATATAGAAATTTATTTTCTGTGAAATTTATTTCTTTGAATTTAAGATATTTGATCTGAAAATTCTCGGTTGTAAACCAGTTATAGTAAATGAAGTAAATAGTTGTATTATATGGTTAAATGGAGCTTCATATTTCATATGCTATTATAGTAATGGAGGAAATGGTGGGAGCATGTCATATAAAACTTATTGGTCGCATCAAGTTACAAAAAATTGTTTTCGTAAAACATACCAAACATTATTTATGAAATAGTAACTATTTTTCGGTAATGACTGAAAAATAGACATAGGTTTTATTTCAATATGAATATTATGAATATTCGTTATAAAATAAAGTTGATTTGTTTATGTATTTGATACATGAAGCAAATATCAAATCTAAATTAATACCACTAAATGGTTGTTTAAGGTGTTCTCGTGTACTTATGAAATACTAGAGAAGTGATAACAGAAACAACGAACTCTTTATAAAGGAATGTTCGGACTCAAACTTCATAAGTGATATTGAGTAAAATGTGTCAGTAATAAACTCAATAAGAATATTTAAGTTGGAACTGTTTCAAATGAAAGACTGTGGCCGATGCAATGAAAAAGGCTAAGTACATCACCTTAAATAGTGTTGCAATAAAAGAACTGTATATAAGTATAAATGCATAAATTTATAATCGAGCTCACTAGAAAATATTACGATATAGTTCATAGAAGAACTTAGAGCTCACTGGAAGTCGAGAGACATACTTCGAATTGTCTAATAAAGGTAGTTTATCAGTGATGGAGAGAGTTGATTGATAGAGTAGATAATTGAAACATAATAGCGTTCACCAAGGGACAAACCCAATTGGTTTCAAGGAAAATTGATTAAAAAAGTTGGAATGAGATTCCACAATTGACCCCAAGTGCAAGTGGAAGATTATAGAGTTAGGGGTATGCCTCTAGGGTAATTATGTAATTTTGTTACATACGTCTAACCCGATAATCAATCTTGTTTGAAATAAAAGGCCTTTTTTAGCAAAGCTAAGACGGCTTTATAGTGGGGTGGCGCTATGAGTATAATAAGGAACAGGTGTTCTGTACATGCACAGAACAGCTAAATCTGATTTTATAGTGGTCAGACCACTGTACATAAACAAAAGTAAAACAGGAGCTAGACAATGAGTTTAGACTGCTCAGAAGGACGTAAGTTCGCCCTGTCATTACTGATATCAACATCAATACCGGGTCCTATAACATGCTGAACAACAGAAAAGTATGTAGCCAAATACGAATCATATGACCTCGAGAGAGTAGAGTAGAGATAAATCCAGTCCCATGTAGGATCTAAGAATTTCCACCAATTGCATGCACCATCTATACTAGTGGTAGACAGAGAAAGTCCCTCACCCTCAACATGATACACCAGCCTTTTAGACTCATCTTGGCCACCTAAGAACATGTGATATCTATGCATCTGCGAATCATACCTCATTTCTGTTTCCACACGTACCCATGAACTCTCTTCAGGTTCCTAGAAAATAACCTCATCATCGGAATCACTGACTGCTAGTGATTCGACACTGTCTCCACAGTAGGAGATATAGAAACTGCAGGATCAGAGATAGGCGATAATCTAACCTTGGGGACCCATTTCGTTTTCGACCTAGGGAGGGAGACCTTTGTCGACAGGAGGTAGAGGAGCATTCCTAGAACACTTCTCCACAAAATGTCCAAATGAATGACAGCGTGTACATATATCGGGCTTCCAACTGTAATTAACTTTTATTTCCACCTTGTGACCTTCCATGATTCTTACTTTCAATATCGCCGGCAGTGGATTCATTGGGGTAATTTCAATCAATGCCCTAGCATTTAATAAGTTCTTGCGCGCAACAATGTTTGCATCAAAGCATTTGAAGTCCCCAATAAGGCTCGCAAGCCAGTTCAGACCAATCAGAGGTTGAAGGACAGACAGAATATTGGAGAAAGTGGCCCAAACCGGAATCGATAGAATCTGCTCTCTAGCACTGTCTATACCAACGCTCCATGGAGTCACAATAAATGGTTTCCCCTCAATAATGAGAGGGCTAGTATCAAGCGTTATAAGTCTGTCATCCTTATTTTCGAATTTAAAGAAGAAAAAGGAATTTATAATTTGGACATGAAGAGAACCTCTCAGTTTCCACGCTCGCCTACATTGCTCACGAACAACCGAATATGAAGATAAAGCATGTAGAAAAAATCCAACCAGATGTTCAGACCAATGGCTCACAGCCTCCTATAACACTGCAGGAGGGAGCACGTTAGTACCATCGATGACCTGAGTGCTAAATTTCTACGGGGAGTACGCACCAGCAATTCATGGCAATGATTTAAACAATGAAGACCAAATTGGCTTATCAACTACAGGGACACCATCAACACTAATACCACCAGAAAAATCACTGGATTTAGCCACAACGGTTTCAGGAGATATATCACTACTTGTTTCTGGAAATGGAGATTCATAAACTGTACGTTTCCTGGAAGCAATATCACAAACCAGAGCATCGTTCGACTTATAATTCTCCATGATAATCCTATCACCGGAACTAGGGCGACAGTGTCATGAAAAAATGACACAACTCCTCCATTCATCACAACAGTTTGTGCGACCCCATTACTATTTTTGCATTCAACACTAACCCAATTGCCAACAGATTTAACCAAATTCGAAATAGGCGATGAAGGAGTAACAATGGGTATACCTGACGGGGGGGCAGGAGTCGGCAAAGAAGAAGCTAAATCAGCTGCGAGAGACGTTAAAGGGTTAAGTGCGCTTAAGACATCAACGACTACATGTGGTGGAGATAAATGGATCATAGGAAACACTGGATTGAAGGCATTGCCAGGGACTGAAGGAGTTACTGTTGGAGTAGCTTGCATCTCAAAAAAGGAGAACTTGCGGCCAGATCTAGTATGCGAAGAAGATTCAAAAGATGCAGCAAATCGAGGCTTATTCTTACGGTTCTCGGCCATCAGATCAGAGACGAAGCGAAGGGAACTAGGTAGAAGCGAACGAGGCGAATGGGGAAGGAATATATGAAAGGGATAAGGGGAGATCCGAGTATTGCCGTTTGTTCGACGACGGAAATTCTATCAGATTAGAAAACCGTCGAAAAATTTCAAATTAAAAATAACCGCAAGCGCACAGCGTACTATTGAAGTACATGGCGAGTACGGGTCGATCCGCAGGGAATTATAGATTTTAACTTTCTATTCAATCAAATTATACCAAAGTCGAGAGATTTTTAAGCTAGAAAAATGAGAAAACTAACAAAGAGAAAAGAGATGCAAATATAAGAGCTAAATGACAATTTAGAGAATAAATCCACTCTCTAGATCATGTAGTTCAACACATATGAAATCAGAATCTCTCTTTTATGCTCATTAGTGCTTTAATTGATGTGTTTATCATAAGTATGGCATATGTGTGCTATTGATTAGCCAACATAAGCCATCAAACTATAACGCACCCTTTAAACCACTTACTAACTTTCATGAAATTTGACAATGAAAATGAAATCTATTTTAAGTATGGCCTATTAACTATTGATTAGAAATATAGACCATCAAATTTTAATTTCAAATCACTTTCTTTTGCCATAATCATATTTTGATGAAGAGGCAATTAGTGTTAGTGATTGTTTAAGCATAGCCTATTTGGTGTCAACAATATAGGCTATCAAATTCAAAGCAAAAACAACCAGTAAACCATTTCTATCATCATCATTAAGCACAAAAAGAGAGCATGAATTAACAAATAGTTGAAGCTACAAGATTAGAGAGCTTCATTACCCCTAAATTGAAGGGGTTTAGCCTCTCATATTTGTCATTTGATTAACAAACGTAGCTAACAACATAAAAGCAAAATGAAAGGAAAATGAAAGCTAAATGAAAGAAAACTATTCTAATTGCATAAAAGAAAATCTACACTACTAGCATGAAAGGAAATGAACATGTAATTAAAAGGAAATAATAATTACATTGCATAAAAAAAGGAAAAGTACATGAAATAAAAATGGCTAAGTAGTCATGAAAAGAGAAAGAGAGCTTGTTTATTTGTTTTGAGCCTAAACTAAACTAAAGAGAGACTAAGGAAGAGAAGGTTACATGAAACATAAGGGGTACTTATACATGTGTTAAACCCTAATTCATATTTTTGGGGAATACCCAAAATACCCTTGAGAAAGTGTGGAGGCCAAGTAATCATTAGCTTCTACTAATCATCATTTAAGTGTACATGAAGCCATTAATTCCATAAGCATGTGCATTAGCCTCTAATTTGTACGTTAAGGTAGGTGGGGTCCTCCATTATCTTCACTTTGAATTATTTCCATCTTTATTTGTTCTCTTCACTCTTGTGCATGCATATATCATCATGTAACCACTTGTAAAATTCACCAAATTTCCTACAAAACAACATAGAAAATTCCAAGTAAATTTTCACAATTTAATAAATGCATAAAAATGACCATTTTGCCCCTATATGAAGATGAATATGTGACAATTTCAAATAATTTGAATTTTGGTTTAAACAAGTTAAAATACCCAATATGATTATTTATTTAATTTAAATAGATTAAATATGGTGGTAAAAATATGCACATTTACGTGCACATCACCGTTTAAAGAACGCCATGAATTTTAACCTTTTACTCTTAAAATATTAATTCTGAGATGGTAGCTATGAATGGTATGTTTTGTGATAGTAGCTATGGATGGTTCTTCGCCATCAAATCAAAGGCGTTTTCTTTCTATTATATACTTGATATAATGTGTTATATTAATTAATTAATTTAATTAAAAGTATATTTAATTGAAAATCCATAAATGGTATGTTTTGTGATAGTCGCTATAAAGTGTTTTAACCATGAGTAATTTATCATAATGAAAATAATATACCATTTTAAATATTACTTGTCAAGATGTATCAAGACTGATTATCGATATATCCGTTGAGACTAGAGTATATGACGCTCTCCAAATGTTGGACAGTGTATTACTCATGGTTGTTGGGGGAACTAAGGGGTTACATACTGATAGTTATTAGATAACTATGGAATGGCTCATGCGATGGTTTCTGTTGGTTAATATAACTAAGGTCAAATAGAAAATATCGATGTGGTTAATTTACATAGTTCTCTCGACTTGAGAATACTATTGATCTTCAATATGAGAACTCCACTTTAATTATAGCCAAATCATAGCATAGTGTCCATCGAGTGACTATAATTGGATCGAGTGGAAGTATTGGAAGTGAAACACTATTTAAGAGAGGATTCGTCTTCTCGGTTATACGGGGTTAGTACCACGATCAACTCAAGTCAACTCAAAGTCACAGTCTCTAGCCAGAGCATTTCGAGTAATAATAATTGTTATAATTGAACAACAACTTTGTGTTTGCACTATAGTTTTGAATGTGAATGATATTGAAATTTTGACCATTACCAAATTCTATAAGTTCTAAAGTGATATGGTTTTGACGAAGAGAATTGGTGTAAATAATATATAGTCACAATCAGGTTACGCTTAACAAAGTAAAATTGGATTTTACCAAGACCAAGTGAGTGATAATTTGGCCAAAATGTCACACCACTTGCTAAGTGACGTGTGAACGTTAATATTCGAATAGTTCGATGTTAATCGGTGACCAAATTTACACCAAACGAGTCACACAACTAAAATGATGAATTCTCATTTGACCAAAATGATTTAATTAATTTTTAATTATAATAAATTAATTAATATGTGTGAAATATTAATTATAAATTTGATTTTGATTTTATAAACAAATATTATTAAATATGTTTATAATAGTTATAAATATATTAATTGATATGTGATATTGATACACTTTTAAATTAGATTTAAATGCAAAATATTTTTTTGTGCTTTAAATGGGTTTAAAGCCCATGAAGAGGGCTGGTTAGTTCTGCTTTGATATTAGGTTATAGGCTTTAAATGGGATTGAAAAAAACTGAGATGGACAGCTAAGATGGAAGAGAATTGGTAAGAGATGATGTAGGATATTGATCCTAAAATATCTCTAAATTCTTCTCTATGTAAGCATCTCTACACTCAATATGAGGACATTTGGAGCCTCCATCTTAATCCATTGCTGGCCGAACTCCCCCTCCAATCCCTATTTCATATCTAGTTCAAATCATATCAGATTCGTGCTAATCGATAGTTGGTGGTCAATAGTTTAGTGACTAGCAATCCTTTGGATTGAAAATCATTTCAAGGAGCTTATATCATCATTTAAATGTATGCTTAAGGGCTTTATCTACAAGGTACATTCCTAATATGATTCCAAATATTAAACTATATTTATAATGTTCATATATATATATGTGTGTGTGTGTGTAATATTGTTAATTAGGTGACGATTCCAACATGTAAATATATTTTCACAATATTGATTGGTTATATGTTATGTATATATGTTTATATTTTTTTTATGATAATACATCTTTGTGTAGCATGGCTCAGAATAAAAAAACCATCTTTTTATTTATATAATTATATAAAATATATATATATAGTTTAAAATTTAAATACTATATTATACATATGTAAAATACGAAAATATAATTATATATAATGTTTAATAAGTATAATATTTTTGGCATGAAGAATTTTTTATTTACATATTATTTTAAATAATATTTAAATGAAACTAAACATATAAATAATTATATAAATCCATATATGTATTAAAAATATGTTTTATATTTTATAAAATTATATTAATACATATTATACTCTCGGTTGAAATTAAAATAACAATTTTTTATATTTTTAAATACTTAAATATAAACCAAAAAATAGGAAATTGATTTTATTTTTTTTAAAATTATAAATTATATCGTAAAATTTTAAATTATAAAAATTTTGTCCAAAATATTATTAAATTAATACTTCAAATTTGGTTTCAAAAAATAATTTATTTATTAATTTCTAATAATTTAATACGGTTTTATTAATATATGTATATATATTTAAAATTTTAATAAAATCTTGAGCCATTGGCAATACCAAGTTGATATATATATATATTATTTTATGATTTTATATGTATTGATATATATATATATTACTGTACATATATATAAGAATTTGATATATACATTTATATATATATATATATATGTATATATATTTAAAAAACTTATTTTTATACATGTACTGGTTTCAGCATTGCAAAAAAAATTTAATATATTATTATGAATGACTTAAACATATTTATATAGTTATAAATATATACATATTTTTATTGTTTTATATTTTTGTTTATATATATGAGCGTTCAATAGCACCCAAAACAGTGCAGCACCCCATTAGCCACTTGATTTCCACTATAAGCTGCAAATTAAATAATAAGGGTAGTGGGAAGAGAAAGAAAGTGTTGTTACTTAATTCAGAGCTTGTGGTGGAAATTAAGGGGCTAATGGAGTGTTGCACTGTTTTGGGGTGCCATTGAGTGCTCCACACACACAAAAAATAAAATTTTAATTTACACACACACACACATATATATATATATATATATATATGTGTGTGTGTGTGTGTGTATTGTAATATTTTATTTATAAAAGCGATAGTTATAGTTATATATATATATACAGACAAACATTTGGACAATATATTTGTAAATTGGATGAGCTAAATTGTCTGTTGCGATGTAAATTCCAACATCTATACACGGGCATGTTATACCTTGCACGGATTGATATATTACACATGCACGCACTTATATATGAGTATATGATACACATATTTATTTAATATAATATAAATTAAATAATACAATATCATTTTATAAATTTAAATAAAATAAAAGATTTTATTTAAATAAAATTTAGAAATGTTCTAAATAAATTAGACATCATAGGCACAATAAAGATCCAATATGAATTTTTTTTGAAATTCAGCCATAACTTCTACTGCGGGCTGGCCCATTTCCAACATCACATACAAGAAATTCAAACATGATTCAAATATTTATATTGTCGTAGATCTAACCATACACATAAATGACGAGTGGTATGACAAAATGGTCAGAAATGAATCAATACACATTTATCTTTTTAAGACATTTTAAAGGGGTTGTTAAGGTTAGATCTAAGTTTGAAAATGTGTTAACATTCAAAATCATCTTTAAAGCGTCACTTTGACTATATTAACTAACATATAATAGTGAGATATGCATAATCGCTCACCTAGATCAAAACAAGCATGATTCCCAAATAGAATCAAAAGTGAAACAATACTTCACGAATTCTAAGGTGACACAAATAGTAACCCTTCGCTAGTTACCCTATAATGATGTGATTTGGCTAATTAAAGTAATATTTGAGGTTGCTTTTTGACATAAAGAATATTAGTGGTGGTTTCTAACTATTTTGGAAATGTGTAATAACTGAGGAGATGTTTCATCTGCCCTCTTGGCTCTAGTCTCGAAATGAGCCTTTGGGCTTAACCCTAACTTTACTAATTACCTACTGAATTATCCAAAAAATGTTTAATCTTTAAATAGTTATATCTCCTAAATGGTAAGTCCAAAAGATTTGACCATTCCACGGAAAGAGAAATCATAATATCTCTCATCTAGAAGTGATTTCAGCCCTTAATTCAGCTCTTATAAAAAATTATAGACCTTGCAAATTTTCAAGGTCAAAATCATCAACTAAAATTTTTAAAGATCAAATATGTCAATGCTCAACATCACCTAAAGTTATAGCTTCATACGATGCTATATGAATTTAAAAATAATATTTTACGACCATTTGATACGTAAAATATGGGTCGTTATACTCTCCCCCTTTAGGAATTTCTCTCCTTGAAATCCCAAAATCAATCAGGTAAAGTCAATAATAGTTACTCCATGTACCTAATAAGTAACAACCATAAGCAAGCATATCAATCATTAAACATGCAATCATAAAAAAGAAATATAACCTACATCTATCCTAACATGCAAAGTACTAAACTAACTTATATAGAATGTCAAAATGATATCAAACGTAAAAGACAACGATAAAAATGGAAATCTTACCTAGTGAAGAGCTCCGGATAAACGGACTTCATGCTCTCCTCCGTCTCCCGTGTGCAGTCGCTTTCTCTTCACTCCACTGAACCTTCACCAACTCCACCATCATACTCTAAAGCTGCTTCGCATCATGTCTAATAATACAAGCAGGCCTATGAGGTCTCAAAGCTTCCGGTTCAATCTTGATATCATATAATTGATCCGGTTCAAAAATTATGCTTGAGCCATGCACAAACTTCCATAAATAAGAAATGTGGAATACATTTTGCACACTTTCCATCTTATGAGGTAAACAGACTCTTTAAGCAAGGTTCCTAATTCTCTCGAGTATCGAAAAAGGGCTTATGAATCTCGGTGCTAACTTCGCCTTAGTACCGAATTAAACTACATTCTTCAATGGAGAGATCTTAACTAACACCATATTACCGACAGAGAACTCCAAATCTCCACGTCTCTTATCAACGTAGCTCTTCTATCCATCTTGAGCAACTTTCATTCGTTTTCGAATAATCTCGATCTTCTCCAATGTCTCTTTAATCATATCTGGTCCAAGTATCGGTTTTTTCCCACTTCCTACCAACATGAAGCAACATTGCACGGTCGGCTATACAATTCCTTAAATGGTGCCATACTAATGCTAGACTGATACTAATGGGAATCACGACATAGTTTACAATGCATGTAGCAGCATTGCACGGTCGACATCATAACATAATTGCCAATGCATAAAGAATCCATCTTACATGTTCCATATTAAACCTTTTATTAAAGTGTCCTTGAATATCATTACGGACATTTTCAATATCTTTTATACTTACTATAACAGAGATCATTTACAAATCCAACAACAGGTATTAAAATAACTAAAGCTTAATTTTAACACAAGTACATCATTAACAATTAGTAATGTGTTGTTTACTTATGGTTTAGAAATATCCATGTGCTTTTTAATGTTCTTTCTTATGAACACACACTTCCTCTACATTTTAACTGATAATAAAACTATTTGATATTTCTATCGAAACACTTGTTCAATTTTGATGCTTTTCTAAATGATACTTTCGTATCCATTCTTAAATCATATTCATAAAGCCTCAAACTCAATATCACTCCCACTGACTTAGAGATACTTTCGTATCGAAACTCTCTGTTTCAACACATATATACCAAAACATAAATTCATACTAGGGGATGATTTTGTGAGTAAAATCTGAACCAACTTGAGTACATCAAAATGTGAATCTGTTATGTTAATTTCAACAATTGAAATACAAGGTAATGTTCTTATCAATGTGGCTCACTATATTCCAACTACATTTGTCTTTCTCATAAAGACACATTATGGCTAATGGGTAATATCACTTCGGATACAACTATCAAAATCATATTTTGATAATGTACTTGGAATCTATTTCGGATTTGCATATCATACCATATGATAGAGTCAATACTCTTAATGGTTTTAATTAAACAACCGGGGATTATTTATTCTTGTCATTGAGAAGAAACTCATAGTTTCTCTTTAACATATAAGAATGCTTATTGGACATTCTAATATGCTGTGTTCATTTAGGCTTGGTTAATTCCGTTTCATCCCTTGCAAACAGTATTATCCTTGGATCATATCCAAATCCATTTTATACCAATAATTTCCTAAAGAAATTCCTTCGCTACGAAGTTGGTATCTAATAAAATAACAGTTGTTTCTCAGTGCAACAGAATGGGCTTCAAAAACATTTTATGAATTACCTTATATAAATCTAATTCTGCATTAGTTCAGAATATATTTATGTTCACCACATAAATTAGTCATCTAATGACCATCGTTCCCAAAAATTTCATGGGACGATTCATACGAGATCCCTTATGTACAATTATTACGTGTAGTCTTTCGGCTCACGCAACCTACCAACTCATCGGCCTAGGATATGTTGAGGTTTCTTATAAACCCTTATCTCGTATGGTTTAGCAAACTATTCTCTGGATGATATTAATTTCAATCTTGTGTAATACCCTTTAGTACACACCTTAAAGAAAGAATTTAACTCAACTTCACTCATCATTAATCGTGCTTTGTCCAAAAAAATTCGATTACTCCTTATTGATACATTATTATGTATTATAGGGAGAAGTGACCTTTTGAGACTGAATCTTTATTCATATTAGGTACATACGGAACCCTTTCCAATATACTCACACATTGGATCAAATCGAATCATTTCTATCCCATGCTATATTATTTACTTCTGTTTTATATTCATTGTTCTTATCATAAACTTATACATGCATATCAAATATACATGTCCATGTCTGTGATAACGCATCGGTGAATATGACGAAGTACGTGGAACCATTTTGGTATTAATAGACTTATGATTGCATATATCTTTATGTATCAATCCAAATAGTTTATCAAATCTTATGATGCTCCCACTAAATAGGTGCATAGCCCTTAATTATTTGGGATATAATTAACCAGTATCATATGATTCATAATCATATAATAAAAATTATTTCTCAAAACTACAGCTTAGTCTATAATTTCAAAATAATTGTAAATATTTTTAGGTACTTCAATATTTTCCAATGCATCACTTTTGTTGTGAAAACAAATACTATATTATGTTTTATTTTATTATGAATATTCATAATATTCACGTTAAAATATAACTATATATATTTTTGAGTCAACACCAAAAAATTATTATTATTTCATAAATAATGTTCGGTATGTTTTACGAAAACAATTTTTGTAACTTGACGTAATCAATAACTACTATAAGGCATGCTTTTACTATTTCCACCATTATTATAATATTGTACTAATCTTGGAGGTCCATCGTTCACTTAATATAAATTATTTATTTCATGTACTGCAACTAGTTTATAGTGGATAGTTCTTTGCCAAATATCTTGAATTCAAAGAATAAAACTCAAAGAAAATAATTTTCTATATAAAAATACATTTCAGAATAGAAATCGTATTTCTTATTCCAGTGTGAAGTATCAATTATTAATACAATTCTCATTTTTGACGTTTCTTTATTAAGCAGAAGTGACTATTCACTCTCTTCATCTCAATTGTACCTTAAATCTCATATACTCTTGTATATTCGCTATTCTTTCTAAATGGTCGAACCATTCAATATAAATCCCTTACTACAATATCGTAACAAACTCTTTGCAAAAATGAATTTGATTATCCTTAACATTTAAGGACATCAAATTTGATGCACCTTACGTAAACTGATCAAACTAACATTTCAACGATCGAGTTATTAGATCTATATTGTAGTTTTGGTCTTGTATTACATTTAACAAAATATGATCTTTTATTGTAATCAATCAAATTGAATGCTCGATCTTACGCTATGGTTTATTTGCTCATTTCAGATGAACTAATTTCATCAAAATATTGTACATTACAAACTGTGACCGTTCACCGTATAACTTTTATATGTGATTGCATATGGATTAAATATCCATAATGTTGTATTACTTTTGAGCTTGGAACTCATAGAATGCAATACATGATCTCGACCAAATAAACACATAAGCTGTCAAATTACGAACACGTTTAAAAGTTGTAGAATCAATCGCTTGCATGGATGTTGAAACGTTAACATGAAATAATCATTTATTTGTAAGTATATGTTATATTCCTATTTGTCAGTCTTCAATTCAGTTCATTTGTATATCTTAATTGATAAAAGTTTTATCAATTATGTTAAATGAACAAATTTATCGATGTAGATTATTATAATATTGTATAGCGTATGCTCTTATAATATTAGAAATGTTAAATGTTATCATTTCATTTTTCTAATAAGGCTCCACTAGTCTTTTATGTTTCGTCAAACCCTAAGTTGAAACATAAAAGTCTTTCGACTTCACTTGTGGGTGTTAGGACTCATCTGTCTTGGAATTATGACCTTGAGTTTGCTCAACAATTCATAGCTCCACGGACGATGGATAACTATTTATCAGCTGTATCGTATATAAATCCTAACCTTTGGTACCTTGTCCTAATTTCACTTCGACCTTGAGTTTGCTCAACAAATCGAAACGAAATATTCACCTGTATCTATCATATCGCGATGACCTAAGTGTAATATATGTACCTTGAGTTCTCTCAACAAATACGTATAGTTATCTTACCCTATCTATTCAATATATTAATAATACTACACATAACATCCTTAGATTAAGTTTGCTCAATAACTAAGGAGTATGAAAGTAATTTATTAATATATATGGTAGAGGACAACAGTTATATTGAAGATTCATAAGCGTTAATATATTATATTCAATGATATCGACTTATGGAATAATGTATTTCTTTTGAAATACCCTCGTGATTTAAGTGTTGGACAAATCAGAAATCACGATATACATACTACATGTATGTATTTATTCCTTAAGTCTATTTTGGGTTTCTTACTATTCCATCTTTTTCTTACAAATCAAGCCAGTTTTATAGTGGCCATCCACATCTATTATTAGAAAAAAGTACAAAGAAAAAGTAAAAGGGAAATACAAAAAGAGAACACACCTACAACATAGGTTCTAGAAAACAGAAATAAATTCAATTAATACCCATAAAAGTATTAAGCGAATTTAAAACCCTTACCTAGGAACTCAACTATACACTACTTTATTGAAGAGCATTGGAACAGAACTTTTAATTCCTTTAAATAGCCTAGCATTCCTTTCTTCCTAAGTGACCCTTAACACCTTCTTCACCAGACATAATAACAGGGCAAAGTCATGCGATCTTCATCTAGTAGCTTGAAATATGGTTATCCATTCAGTAGCATGGTTTTTGAAAGGAGCAGGAAAGTTATAATGTAACAAAATCCTTTTCCAAAGCTTGTGAACATACAAGTAACTGAAGTATAAGTGAGCAATATTTTCAGGGGCACCGGTGTATAGCAAGCAATTGGAGGAATTGAAAATATGCCTATGGAAAAGGTTGTCTTGAGAGTGCACTGCACTATTTAAAATCTTCCATATTAATAAATTCTCTCTAGTTCTGAACCAGCCTTCCAAATTCTGGTATACCAAGGGAAAATGATAGGGTTTTGGTTATCGTTCATAGCTCTGTAAACAGAGGCAATGGAATGCACATGCTTATCATTCCGCCTTAGGTTCATATTATCAAAGTGGGTGTAATTACTTTGGATATTGTTCCACAAAGTTCTGACAGAGGAGGAGACTGAGTGAGTAAGAGTAACGGTTCTATCATAAATAAAATCAGAAGCTTTAGCAGCATCAGGAATCGCAGAAAGATTATGCAGGTTATAATCAACCATGGTTGAGAGAATTATACTAGGAACACTCCAAAGGGGATGCCAAAAGGACTCATGATGATTGCATTGTATCATAGGGAGAAAGGAGTTTCAAAGCCTGAGAATGAATCTCCAGAACCAGCTAGTATCAGGGGGAATATTCAAAATCCAAAAATTACCATTTTTCAAGTTATAATGAAGATTCCATAATGCCCACAAGCTATTGTCCTTATTAAGAATCCTACTGAGGTAATGACAGGCTGCTGCTTGGTTCCAAACCTTAAGATTATTAATGCCCAAACTTCCATAATTGGGAGGAATTTGAGCTTTCTTATAGGCAATTAGGATGAGTTTTTTGGAGAAGGGGTTACCATGTCACAGATAATGATTGAAGGCTCTATTCAGTATAGAAATGAGCCTGCTTGGAATAATGAAAATTATGAGATAATAAGTACACATAGCAGAAGCAACACTTCTGATGAAAACTAGTCTCACAACTTGAGAGAGATTAGTGTTGGGCATAGAGATTAATTTAGCTTATATAATAGTCTTATGTATAATATTATATTAATTAAATCTTATTTAATTAATTTAATTATTAACTAACACTATAATTAATTATTATATTATATAATTATAACATATTATATTGAACATATATAGACTATAATCTTATAGTAATACACATATATCAAAGATATACGTATTTTAATTTATTAATTAAATTTTAATTAATTTATTTATTTAATTTTAATTAGATTTTATTAATTTTGAAAACTCTTTTATACACATGTGTATACTCATATTGTCTTAAACAATTCAACACAACATAATATATATCTTTATATATATTATACATCTATATATATATATATAATTAATTAACTTATTTAATTAATTCATTTAATTCATTAGTCTTATTAATAAATAATATCTTTGAAATTAATTTGATAACATTTTCAAATATTTGAAAATTTATATTATAACTTTTATAATATGTATTTTATTTTAAGTTTAGCTTTTAAATTAAAAAAAATTATTTTAATTTTCAAAACAATTTGAAAATCTATATTATAACATTTATAACATTTTTTATTTTAAATTTAAATTTAAAACAGGCACAATTCAAAATCAGCCTTTTCTATTAGGGCAACTTTTTGGCACATAACTGTTCGGGCCAAATAGGACAGGGTACTTGATTACCTAACTATCCAACCTAGACACCTTTCTTAGACATCCTACTAACTAGGTTGTAAGCTTAATTTGTTAGCCCTAATATGACTAATTTAGATTACATAAGCAATTGTGCTCTAATACCATTTTTGGAACTGGGCCAGCACCTAGCGGAAGTTATGGGTGAATTTCAAAAAAAATTCTATATTGGATCTTCATTGGGCCTATAAAGTCTAATTTATTTAGAACATTTCTAAATTTTATTTAAATAAAATCTTTTATTTTATTTAAATTTATAAAAGATACCGTCTTATTTAATTTATCTTATATTAAATATAGACGTGTATCATATACACATATATATAAGTGTGTGCATGTGTAACATATCAATCCGTACGTAGGTATAACATTCACATATATACAGTTAAGATTTATATGGCAACAGACACGTTAACTCATCCAAATGCAAATATATTATCCAAATATATGTTTGCATATATATACTATTGCTTTTATAAATAAAATATTACAACATATAAATATATACACACACATATGCAAACCAAAACTTAATTAAATAAGATTTTAGCCTAACTTTGTTAATTTGATTCTCTATTGAATAGTGTTTCACTTCCAATACTTCCACTTAACCCAACTATAGTCACTCAATGGACGTTTTGCCATAATTTGACTATAATTAAAGCGGAGCTTTCACATTGAAGATCAATGGTATTCTCAAGTCGAGAAAACTACGTAAACTAGTCACATCGATATTTACCTTTTGACCTTAGTTATATTAGCCAACAGAAAACTATGAGTGGGTCATTCTATAGTTTTCCAATAACTATCAGTATGTAGCCCCTTGGTGCCCCCAACAACCATGAGTCATACACTACCCAACATTTGAAGAGCATTACATACTCTAGACATATGTAGTAAAAGCGCTTAGCAGTTCTATAGCGGTGAAGGTGCAAAAATTTATAGTGGGGATATAGTGGAAAATAGAGGAGGTGCAAAAAGATTCATTAGATATGAAACCAAATTAAAGTTAATTTATTCTCCTTTTCACATCATTTGTGTAGGAAAAAGAAATGCGTTTAATCTTATGTAAAATTGAAGAATATCATTATTGTAACGACCCTGAAATTCTTACCCAATTTTAAAAAATTTTAGAACCGTTATTTTAATTTAAAATGTGAAACTTACATACGATTTCAATCAACGTTCAAACTTTGTTTCTAAATTGCGCCTTGATGATTGTAGATATGGGTAAAGTTTCGTCGGAAAATACCGCAGTAAATTTCGTGCGCATTCTACTGCACATCAGTTCATTTTAAACGTGGAAAATTTTATCTTCCGAACCTAAATATTTTTACATAGAAAATTTCTAAATCATCTTCTGACAAAGACGTCATTTTTCGTTTTTCAAAATTCGGACATCTTTAGCTCCGTCGATCTTATTCTTCGGTGTTTTACTGCATTCTCCGTAATAGAAATTTCCAATATTCACAAACAATTTCCGTTGCCGTTCAAACTTCACATTTGGAATGCGCCTAGATAGACATAGGCGTACGCCAAATTTCATCGAAAAATATTGAAGTCAATTTCGTTCGTCGCGTTTACCTATTAGTTTAAATTCTTTGTGAAAATTTTCTATCGTCCGAACTCAAATATTTTTCACAATGTTGCATAAGAAAAATATTCTGATCATGACGGCGCATTTCGTTTCGTCAAATTTTGCTTTTAATTGCTAGTTAAAATGTTCACTCGTGCAAATGGTTCAATAAGATTTACCACTTCGCAAACAATGTCAAACCATCAATATCTTCATACCGTTGTGTCCGTCTCGTCGCGCTGATCAAAATGGTATATTTGTTCGTGTCAATCGGAGTTCGGCGTCGCAAGTTATAAATTGGTTAACGGAGTACAAACGGGTCCGTTACGCCACACAAACCGGTACCCTACTCTTTCCCGCTCAGAATTCAAAGAGCCTTTGTCCCTTCAGAAACCCAATAGCCATCACAGTGAAAAATCATCATTTGCATTGACCTGGGACTCTGAACCCCACTGTATATATCTGCCTTCATAAATGCAGCTGCATACCAGCTCACTTCTGTAATTGCTCACCTCTGGTACGTCTCTGCTCTCTGCTCTCTCTCTTCCCCCTTCTTTCCTCTTCACTTTCCTTTTTTATTTTATTTATGAACTTCAAAAAAAAAACCTCTGCCCATGCACACCCATGCACGCCTGCCTCCGCCCCCACTCCCCAGCTCCGCCTCCCCCGTCACTCGCCCCGTCCCCCACTACCCCATGCAGCCGAGCCACCAGGCCCAGCCCAGCCGTCCCCTCCGACCCGCCTGCTCCTCCGCCACCCACCCACGCTCCGTCGAACCCACCACCGCATCACCCTCCACCAGCCCGTCCCCGCGCCCAGACCCGCGCCCTCCTCCCCATGCCAGCCCGTCACCACCCAGCACCCGCCCAGTCCACCTCCGCCCAGCCCCTGCCCAGCTCGACCGTACCCCTTCGCCCACCCGCTCCCCAGCATCGCCCTCCGCCCCTGCCCCTGCCCGCTCCGCCAACACCCGCGCCAGCACCGCCACTCCCTCCGCGTCCAGCACCTCCCCACTGTCCGCCCCAGCCCGCTCTGCCCACAGCCCCGCTCCGCCTCCAGCCGCTCCGCCAGCCATTCGCCGACCACCGCCTACTGTCCGCCGCTACCAACCCCTGCATCACGTCCCGGCCACCCTGCTCTGTGCAGCAGTTCTATATATATCAGTAGATATATATAACTGTTATATTATATAACAGTATATACTTTGAAATGTTGGACTGCTCACATACAGTCTGTTGCTATGTTGTTTCAGCTCCTGCTATTGATCCGAAAGTATAAGTATTTCCATCCCGCTTGTCGAATCTATCTTGCTTCGTCGTTGGTATGATTTTATATATATATTCAATCGATATATATACTGCAACAAACAAATTATTGATTAATTGTTGTTGATTGCAGTTGTGTTCATTTTGCGTCGTGCTTGTTAGGGCCTATTTTATCTATTCGTCGTCGTGCCGCGCCATCTTCTCTAACCACGCAAGGTGAATATTTTATTCACGACTCAATATATTATGCGATGATAATCAAGTGATAATTGTTGTTAATATTAAATTTGGATATTAAATTGTTAATTGTTAGAATTTGGTTGAAATAAACTGTAAATTTCTAAAAATGTGACGCCATGTATTGTTTAAATTGATTAAACATGTTGAACTGTAATATGATGTTAATTAGGGTAAATAATAGTGACATTAAAATTGATGGGTACGATTGATGTAGAAATTTGATAACGGACACCAAGTAAAAATCATCATGTAATAATCTTTAATCCGTAGGATTCTAGGAATAATTATATTAATTTGCATAAATAACTAATGTAAGTTAATATGATTATTTCGGGATTATTTGAATAAATTGTTAATTTGTTATGTATGGTTGCTATTGCTTGTTTATTTACTTTGACACCATCCCAGTTATCACACTGCAAGTTCCCTTTGCTATGCTTTGTTTTATATTGAATGATATCGGGTTGAAATGATAAATACCCAATTAAACAACTTGGCCTAGGATAGAAAATTAAAAATAAGAAACCCGAGTGGTCAACAAAAAGTATTTTTGAAATTAAAATCTATTTGAAATTAAGGAATGAACTTAACGATTTGTTGAAAATTTAGTAACGAACTTAATGGATTTAATTTATGGATTAAATCGAAATAGATTAATAAGGAATAAATTAATGGAGTTTAAAATTGAAACTGATTAATAAACCTATTTTAAATGAATTGGCAAATTTATTTGAAATGAGATTTAAAAACAAGGAAGTTAGAATTTAATAATTTGAGAATTTATTAGGTTGTTAGATTTAGATTTAAAATCGGTTTTAATTAAATGGATTTAAAACTTGACAAAAATCAAGTGTGAGATTTGGAAAATTTGACTTAAGTGGAATACGAAACTAACTAACGTTTTATGGATTTAATTTAGTGATAGTTTAAATTTAAAATGATTTTAAATTTAATAAATTGATTTAATCAAATCTATGATTAGGGTTAATGTATCGATGAATGTAAATACGAATTGAAATGAATAGAATTTGGTTGAAATGATGTGAACTAAAATTTACCATTAAACCGAATTAATTGGAGTATTAACTAAATTTAATAAGTGATATTTATTAAATTGAATTTGAATACTTAACTATATTGTTAACTCAAATGTTTAGACTATAAATTTCATCGGGAAATATGATTTTAAATATCTGAAATAAATTGAATCGTGAAATGTCAAATTTTGGAAGTCAAATTTGCACCTTGACTTTTGGACTTTGATTTGTTTAAACTTCAACTTAAATGACCATCGGGTAATAAATACGTAGTTATTAAAGAGACCGGGATCGGATATGGACATACTCTCTGTCGATACCGAAAACCACTTTAATAACTATTACATGCGAAGTGTTGATCCAGAACGAAGTGGATGGTTTGGTGAACGCGTTGACTGAAGAAAGAGAACGATATTGGATGACCCCTGACATGACTAAAACAAGAGCCGCGCCGGGTCATTGAGGTTCGCCACCTCTAGCGGACGCACTTCTTCGATACCATATCTATTACTTTTGTGATTCGATTTGGGTGCACCCCTTGATTTGGGAGTGTTGTTTCGCGGTGTTGAGATAGTAGCTGCTATGCTCAACATCAGTCCGGATCACGCAACTACTAGTATCCTAGTTGGTATCGCCTCATGTACCTTGTCATACTGATTATCCTATTCGCGACCACTACGTTTTGATTTGTACCTTTAGTATATGGATTGCCCTCTGGTGACTTCCGGTTTTGGGGAAACTACGGTCTTGTATATGCTCTTGGGAATAAAAATGTGTTAAAGGGATTATGGTAACGCCTTAACACTATTTTAATATCGTACTTTACTGATTAGACATTATCTATCTATCGTATTCTATTGTATATATAGATAGTTTATCGGATCCTTAGATATGTTATTTTATCCATCTTTAAGTTATGAACTATTCCCTTGCACTTGATTTAATTGCATAAGATTTTGAGTCCTGACTCGAGTGTTTCTTTTGCATATGCTCGGGTCAGTCTGAAGCTATCCAGTTTGCTGATCAAGGTTGGTTGAAGATGCTGAAGGCTTAGCATTTATCTTTATCAGTCTATTTCTATTCCTGTATTGATGTCCTAGTCTGTTGGACATTTTTGTATTTGTCACTTGATGTTAAGACATTGTTGTATATTATGTAGTGGCTTCATGAACTGCTATTATGACGATGTATTTTCCGCTGCATTATTCTGTGACTGTTCTGTGTCTGTGATGTTGTATTGATTCTCATTTACATTTATGTATTTATAATCCCATAATGATTCGTGTTTTGTATTATTTAAGTTGACATGTGTGGATTATTGTCAATTTAAATGGTCCAAATACGCGGGTCGTTACAGTTGGTATCAGAGCTTCAGTTTCCCTAAAAACCTTAGGTTGGGATTATATATAAACTCATTAGAGATAGGGTAGCAATACCCTAGAATGAGGAGAATCGATTCAATATCCAAATCCTTTCATTTCAAACTTTTTTTGAATCGTTGATTAGACTTTCCTTAAAAATTTTATGATTTTCTATCCTTTGGCTTTAACAATCTCTTTGGTATTTCAGGATGGGTACCAGAGGAAACCATAGGGGTGGAAGGGGCCATGGTCCTGCTCAGGCTGCACCTGTCGCTCCAGCTCCTGTCAAATTCACCATTCTTAGTAAGGAGTATACACAGCTGGGAGGTATTAAGTTTTCTGGATCCGAGAACATTATTGAGGCTCAACAATGGCTTAAAGGCTTAGAGAAGATATTTTTTGGTCTGGAGATCACTGATGCTCAGAAGTGTCAGCTTGCTGCCTGGCAACTTCAGGATGCCGCGCAAGATTGGTGGGAATCAGCTACTTCTCGTATCGAGGAGAACACCATCACTTGGGCCCAGTTTAGGTATAAAATTATTTGGATTTCGTAGTCTAAATTCTTCTTTTAATCTTTGGAATGTTATTCATCTAGTCTATCTTTTGATTAGGGATACTTTCTCGGCACAATGGATGCCAACTGCTGGGAAAACCCAACTTTATAGAGCTTTTATGGATCTTAAGCAAGGCAGTATGACCTTTTCGGAGTATGAGCGGAAATTCAACGAACTCTCCAAGTTCGGCCCGGGAATGATTGATACACCGCTGCTAAAGAACGAGAAGTTCATTTTGGGAGCTAGACCAGAGTATTATGACTTGCTTACTGGCCACACTCACTGCACCTTCACAGATCTTGTTGACTATGCTCTTAGATATGAGGCAAAGCCTAGGGGACCTACTGCCAAGGCCACTCCTACTCAGCCCTCCTCTAGCCAGCCCGGGAAGAGGAAGATGAACTTTGATCAACAAAAGAAAGCTTGGCAGAAGACTACAGGATTAGGATATGCTCAGAAAAGCCCAATCGACCTTGCCAAAATCACTTGCTTCAAATGCGATAAGAAGGGCCATTATGCTAATAGTTGTCCATCTACCGGAGCTGCTGTTCCACCACCTTCTACGACTAGGAAAGATTTATGCTATGTCTGCCTCCAGCCGGGTCATTTCAAGAAAGACTGCCCACTGTATAAGCGTGGCACACCATCTGGAGTATTTGCTATCACCACTCCTACACCGCCTGCTCAGGATGACCAAGGTACCTTACGAAGTACTTTTTCATTACATGATTTACCTATTAGGGTATTATTCGATACTGGTGCTTCTCATAGCTTCATATCTATTGATCTTTGCAATAAGCTCAACTTAGAACCTACTCTTGCTACTACTTCCTTATGCGTCTCCAACCCTATTGGAGGACTTGCCAACCTCAGTAGAATTTGTAAAGAGGTTGTGCTCTTATATGGAAGATATCGATTCACTTGGGATTTTTATGTACTTGGCTTCGCAGCATTTGACATCTTGTTAGGTGCTGATTGGTTAAGGAAATTCGATGCTGTTATTTCTTGCAAGGCTCGTTCTGTTTCTCTAGTCAATGACAAGGGCCTACCGCTTGTCATTGAATGCAAATCACCGCAGAAATATGCCGGAAGCTTCATATTCTCTCTTGATGCTCACCCGGATGATCTTAGTACTACCCCTATTGTTCAGAAATTTCCCGATGTATTTGGGGAAGTCAACTCTCTACCGCCTAAACGAGAAATTGATTTCCGCATTGACCTTATTCCCGGAGCTACTCCCGTAGTTCTCCCTCACCGAAGGATGGCTCCTAAAGAAAAAGCTGAACTTAAAACTCAAATTGATGATCTATTTGCTAGGGGTTTGATTAGGAGAAGTTGTTCTGAATGGGGCGCCGCAGTTGTATTTGTCACCAAATCAGATGGATCTCTTCGCATGTGTGTTGATTACAGGGAGCTGAACAAACGCACTCTCAAGAACCGCTATCCGATGCCTCGCATCAATGATTTATTCGATCAGCTCCATGGAGCTAAAGTTTTCTCCCAACTTGATCTTGCCACTGGGTTCCACCAACTCAGAGTAGCAGAAGATAGTATTCATAAGACAGCCTTCCGTACCGAGAACGGATTCTATGAATGGTTGGTTATGCCATTCGGTTTGACCAACGCACCTGCTTATTTCGTCGACTTGATGAACCGAGTCTTCGTGATGTGCTTAACAAGTTTGTTCTTGTTTTCATTGATGATATTCTCGTCTTCTCCAAAGACAAGAAGGAGCATGATACACTCCTTGCTTATGTTCTGGAAACTCTCCGAAATCATTAGCTTAAGGCCAAATTCTCTAAATGCCACTTCTGGCGAGACGAAGTGAGATTCCTGGGCCACATAGTTTCTGAAAATGGGATTTCGGCCGATCCAGCTAAGATCGCCGTAATCAATGTAAGTTCTATCCTATTCGCTATTTCTATTCAATTCCTCTTATCCCTTTCTAATTTGAAATTTATCTATAGGATTGGGAGACTCCCAAAACTCCTACTGATATTCGTAGCTTCTTGGGCTTGGCCGGCTATTATCGTAGATTTATTGAGCACTTTGCCCGAATTTCTGCCCCACTCACTGCTTTAACCCGAAAGGATGTCAAGTTTATTTGGAGTGAGAAGTGCGAATCAGCTTTTAATAAGTTGAAGTGTAAGTTAACCTCAGCCCCAGTTCTTGCGGTAATTGATGGAAGTGAAGAATTAACTGTCTATACAGATGCTTGCCGAGAAGGTTTAGGCGCTGTTCTTATGCAAAACGGAAAGGTTATTGCTTATGCTGGCCGCCAATTGAAGATCCATGAAGTAAACTATGCAACTCATGATCTAGAGCTTCTTGCAGTTGTATTTGCTTTGAAACTGTGGAGGCATCATCTTTTGGGAACTAAATTTGAATTATTCACTGATCATAGGTCCTTGAGATATATCTTTTCCCAGAAGGATTTGAACCAGAGACAAGTCCGATGGCTCGAATTCTTAGCTGCATATGATCTCAACATTAATTATACTCCTGGGAAAGCCAATGTTGTAGCTGATGCTTTGAGCCATAGCAAAGCATTGTCATGTTGTAATCTTGTAGAAGGCATGCTATTTCAGCTTGTTATATCCCCATCTCTTGTGGATCGCATCAAAGCTAAGCAATATGAGGACACCTTGCTCTATCGCATGAAGGAGTTAGTTCTTGGTAGAGTTGGAAATGCCGACAGTAAAATGGGAGCACAGATAGATAGTAATGGAGTTTTGAGGATTGACAACCGTATTTGTGTTCCTAATGTCGATGGATTGAGACAAGAAGTGCTTAGAGAAAACCATCAGTCATCACTTTCATTTCATCCTGGTGTCACTAAGATGTACCGAAATATGAAGCGTTTATATTGGTGGAGTGGGATGAAGAGGGATATTTCTATATATGTCAGTAGATGCACCACCTGCCAACAAGTTAAGGCCGATCACCAGAAGACGGCAGGATTACTTCAACCCCTAGAGATTCCGTGTTGGAAATGGGATCAGATTTCTATGGACTTCATTGATGGATTACCGAGGACTAAAAAAGGTAACGAGAGTATATGGGTGATCGTTGATAGGTTGACCAAATATGCTCACTTTATTCCTGTTAAGACCACTCGTACTGCTTTGAGTTTGGCCGAGATGTATATGAGAGAGATTGTTAGACTTCATGGAGTTCCATCTAGTATTGTGTGCGATAGAGACCCTTTATTCACTAGTAAATTCTGGAAGCCATTTCAAGACGTCTTGGGCACTAAACTGAATCTGAGCACAGCTTATCATCCTCAAACAGATGGCCAAATTGAAAGGGTGAATCAGATTTTGGAGGATCTGCTCCGAGTCTGCATTATTGATTTCGGTGGATCTTGGGAAGACCATCTCCATTTAGTTAAATTCACTTATAATAACAGTTATCAGGTAAATCAAAATTTCAAATTGGATAAGTAAATTTGAATTGGAATTTAACCACATTTATATTCAGGCAAGTATCGATATGGCACCGTTCGAAGCTTTATATGGACGGCCATGCAAATCGCCAGCTTGTTGGATTGAGCCTGGTGATCGATTAATTCTTGGCCCAGATATGATTATAGAAGCATCCGAGAAGGTTAATGAAATCAGAAGAAAGATGAAGACCGCACAGGATAGACAGAAGAGCTATGCTGATATGCATAGAAGAGATTTAGAATTCCTGATTGGGGATAAGGTATTCCTTAAGGTATCACCCTTAAAGAATGTTATTCGATTTGGTCGTAGAGGGAAGCTCGCTCCTAGATTTGTTAGACCATTCACTATCACTGAGAGAATTGGTACACTAGCCTACAGAGTTGCCTTGTCGGAGAAATTTGAGGGCGTGCACAACGTATTCCATGTTTCACATCTCAGGAAGGTTGTACATGACCCATCCATGACCATCCCTATTGCTCAGTTAGATGAGGTTGATATTGAGCCGGATTTGACTATAGAGAGGAAACCACTTCGTATTGTTGATAAGGATACAAAGCAACTTAGAAGGAAGTCGGTTAGCCTAGTCAAAGTCCAATGGAGTCCCGATGATCGTGATTGCACTTGGGAAACCGAGGAGAGTATCCGAGACTCTAATCCAGAATTGTTTGTTGAAGGTAAATTCCATTCTATACTCTTTACTATATTCAATAATCTATTCTGAATCCATTGTATCTCTGGTATCTGTTCTTCCACTCTTTACTTTGTTCCTTTTCGAGGACGAAAAGCTTTGAGTAGGGGAGAATGTAACGACCCTGAAATTCTTACCCAATTTTAAAAAAATTTAGAACCGTTATTTTAATTTAAAATGTGAAACTTACATACGATTTCAATCAACGTCCAAACTTTGTTTCTAAATTGCGCCTTGATGATTGTAGATATGGTAAAGTTTCGTCGGAAAATACCGCAGTAAATTTCATGCGCATTCTACTGCACATCAGTTCATTTTAAACGTGGAAAATTTTATCTTCCGAACCTAAATATTTTTACATAGAAAATTTCTAAATCATCTTCTGACAAAGACGTCATTTTTCGTTTTTCAAAATTCGGACATCTTTAGCTCCGTCGATCTTATTCTTCGGTGTTTTGCTGCATTCTCCGTAATAGAAATTTCCAATATTCACAAACAATTTCCGTTGCCGTTCAAACTTCACATTTGGAATGCGCCTAGATAGACATAGGCGTACGCCAAATTTCGTCGAAAAATATTGAAGTCAATTTCGTTCGTCGCGTTTACCTATTAGTTTAAATTCTTTGTGAAAATTTCTCATCGTCCGAACTCAAATATTTTTCACAATGTTGCATAAGAAAAATATTCTGATCATGACGGCGCATTTCGTTTCGTCAAATTTTGCTTTTAATTTCTAGTTAAAATGTTCACTCGTGCAAATGGTTCAATAAGATTTACCACTTCGCAAACAATGTCAAACCATCAATATCTTCATACCGTTGTGTCCGCCTTGTCGCGCTGATCAAAATGGTATATTTGTTTGTGTCAATCGGAGTTCGGCATCGCAAGTTATAAATTGGTTAACGGAGTACAAACTGGTCCGTTACGCCACACAAACCGGTACCCTACTCTTTCCCGCTCAGAATTCAAAGAGCCTTTGTCCCTTCAGAAACCCAATAGCCATCACAGTGAAAAATCATCATTTGCATTGACCTGGGACTCTGAACCCCACTGTATATATCTGCCTTCATAAATGCAGCTGCATACCAGCTCACTTCTGTAATTGCTCACCTCTGGTACGTCTCTGCTCTCTCTCTTCCCCCTTCTTTCCTCTTCACTTTCCTTTTTTTTTATTTATGAACTTCAAAAAAAAACCCTCTGCCCATGCACGCCTGCCTCCGCCCCCCACTCTCCAGCTCCGCCTCCCCCGTCACTCGCCCCGTCCCCCACTAACCCATGCAGCCGAGCCACCAGGCCCAGCCCAGCCGTCCCCTCCGACCCGCCTGCTCCTCCGCCACCCACCCACGCTCCGTCGAACCCACCACCGCATCACCCTCCACCAGCCCGTCCCCGCGCCCAGACCCGCGCCCTCCTCCCCATGCCAGCCCGTCACCACCCAGCACCCGCCCAGTCCACCTCCGCCCAGCCCCTGCCCAGCTCGCCCGTACCCCTTCGCCCACCCGCTCCCCAACATCTCCCTCCGCCCCTGCCCCTGCCCGCTCCGCCAACACCCGCGCCAGCACCGCCACTCCCTCCGCGTCCAGCACCTCCCCACTATCCGCCCCAGCCCGCTCTGCCCACAGCCCCGCTCCGCCTCCAGCCGCTCCGCCAGCCATTCGTCGACCACCGCCTACTGTCCGCCGCTACCAACCCTTGCATCACGTCCCGGCCACCCTGCTCTGTGCAGCAGTTCTATATATATCAGTAGATATATATAACTGTTATATTATATAACAGTATATACTTTGAAATGTTGGATTGCTCACATACAATCTATTGCTATGTTGTTTCAGCTCCTGCTATTGATCCGGAAGTATAAGTATTTCCATCCCGCTTGTCGAATCTATCTTGCTTCGTCGTTGGTATGATTTTATATATATATTCAATCGATATATATACTGCAATAAACAAATTATTGATTAATTGTTGTTGATTGCAGTTGTGTTCATTTTGCGTCGTGCTTGTTAGGGCCTATTTTATCTATTCGTCGTCGTGCCGCGCCATCTTCTCTAACCACGCAAGGTGAATATTTTATTCACGACTCAATCTATTATGCGATGATAATCAAGTGATAATTGTTGTTAATATTAAATTTGGATATTAAATTGTTAATTGTTAGAATTTGGTTGAAATAAACTGTAAATTTCTAAAAATGTGACGCCATGTATTGTTTAAATTGATTAAACATGTTGAACTGTAATATGATGTTAATTAGGGTAAATAATAGTTACATTAAAATTGATGGGTACGATTGATGTAGAAATTTGATAACGGACACCAAGTAAAAATCATCATGTAATAATCTTTAATCCGTAGGATTCTAGGAATAATTATATTAATTTGCATAAATAACTAATGTAAGTTAATATGATTATTTCAGGATTATTTGAATAAATTGTTAATTTGTTATGTATGGTTGCTATTGCTTGTTTATTTACTTTGACACCATCCCAGTTATCACACTGCAAGTTCCCTTTGCTATGCTTTTTTTATATTGAATGATATCGGGTTGAAATGATAAATACCCAATTAAACAACTTGGCCTAGGATAGAAAATTAAAAATAAGAAACCCGAGTGGTCAACAAAAAGTATTTTTGAAATTAAAATCTATTTGAAATTAAGGAATGAACTTAACGATTTGTTGAAAATTTAGTAACGAACTTAATGGATTTAATTTATGGATTAAATCGAAATAGATTAATAAGGAATAAATTAATGGAGTTTAAAATTGAAACGGATTAATAAACCTATTTTAAATGAATTGGCAAATTTATTTGAAATGAGATTTAAAAACAAGGAAGTTAGAATTTAATAATTTGAGAATTTATTAGGTTGTTAGATTTAGATTTAAAATCGGTTTTAATTAAATGGATTTAAAACTTGACAAAAATCAAGTGTGAGATTTGGAAAATTTGACTTAAGTGGAATACGAAACTAACTAACGTTTTATGGATTTAATTTAGTGATAGTTTAAATTTAAAATGATTTTAAATTTAATAAATTGATTTAATCAAATCTATGATTAGGGTTAATGTATCGATGAATGTAAATACGAATTGAAATGAATATAATTTGGTTGAAATGATGTGAACTAAAATTTACCATTAAACCGAATTAATTGGAGTATTAACTAAATTTAATAAGTGAGATTTATTAAATTGAATTTGAATACTTAACTATATTGTTAACTCAAATGTTTAGACTATAAATTTCATCGGGAAATATGATTTTAAATATCTGAAATAAATTGAATCGTGAAATGTCAAATTTTGGAAGTCAAATTTGCACCTTGACTTTTGGACTTTGATTTGTTTAAACTTCAACTTAAATGACCATCGGGTAATAAATACGTAGTTATTAAAGAGACCGGGATCGGATATGGACATACTCTCTGTCGATACCGAAAACCACTTTAATAACTATTACACGCGAAGTGTTGATCCAGAACGAAGTGGATGGTTTGGTGAACGCGTTGACTGAAGAAAGAGAACAATATTGGATGACCCCTGACATGACTAAAACAAGAGCCCCGCCGGGCCATTGAGGTTCGCCACCTCTAGCGGACGCACTTCTTCGATACCATATCTATTACTTTTGTGATTCGATTTGGGTGCACCCCTTGATTTGGGAGTGTTGTTTCGCGGTGTTGAGATAGTAGCTGCTATGCTCAACATCAGTCCGGATCACGCAACTACTAGTATCCTAGTTGGTATCGCCTCATGTACCTTGTCATACTGATTATCCTATTCGCGACCACTACATTTTGATTTGTACCTTTAGTATATGGATTTCCCTCTGGTGACTTCCGGTTTTGGGGAAACTACGGTCTTGTATATGCTCTTGGGAATAAAAATGTGTTAAGGGGATTATGGTAACGCCTTAACACTATTTTAATATCGTACTTTACTGATTAGACGTTATCTATCTATCGTATTCTATTGTATATATAGATAGTTTATCGGATCCTTAGAGATGTTATTTTATCCATCTTTAAGTTATGAACTATTCCCTTGCACTTGATTTAATTGCATAAGATTTTGAGTCCTGACTCGAGTGTTTCTTTTGCATATGCTCGGGTCAGTCTGAAGCTATCCAGTTTGCTGATCAAGGTTGGTTGAAGATGCTGAAGGCTTAGCATTTATCTTTATCAGTCTATTTCTATTCCTGTATTGATGTCCTAGTCTGTTGGACATTTTTGTATTAGTCACTTGATGTTAAGACATTGTTGTATATTATGTAGTGGCTTCATGAGTTGCTATTATGACGATGTATTTTCCGCTGCATTATTCTGTGACTGTTCTGTGTCTGTGATGTTGTATTGATTCTCATTTACATTTATGTATTTATAATCCCATAATGATTCGTGTTTTGTATTATTTAAGTTGACATGTGTGGATTATTGTCAATTTAAATGGTCCAAATACGCGGGTCGTTACAATTATTTTAGCAGTCCAGATTTGGTGACTACAATAGATTTCAACTTATATTGAGCATTTATGCCTTAAAATTAGGCTTTTACCCTAACTTTGTTAATTTGATTCAAAAGAAAACTAGTCAAATCAATATTTTTATATTAGTGTTGCTAAAGAGGGTGCTAAAAAGCCTTGATTTAGCACGTGCAGCGGAAAATAGCGGGGCTTAAAGTGGATCAACTGTTTAATATCGCTATATTAAAAAACCATAGCGGTCGAAAAGCGCTATGCGCTATAGCGGGGATTTTGCGAGGCTTTAGCAGGGATTTAACTGCATAGCTCTAGTCTCAACGGGTATATCGATATCCAGTCTCAATACATCTTGACTAGGAATATATAAAATGGTGTATATATTTTCATTGTGATAAATTACATTCGGTTACAACACTTTATAACTAATATCACAAAACATATCATTTATTGATTTTATATTAAATACACTTCTAGTTAAATTAATTAATTAACATAATACATTATATCAAGTATATAATAGAAAGAAAACATCTTTTATTTCGAACAAGATTGGTTATCGGGTTAGATATATGTAACAAAATACATAATTACCCCTAGGGAATACCACTAACTCTGTCATGTGATATATGGATGATTGTATGAAGTCGTCTGTTTGTATTTTAATCCGTTTGAGTGTGTTTTTCAGAGTAGTCGTCATTTACGGGTTTTGATGTGTAGAAGTGCTCAAAATTGCTTGCGATTGATTTTGGGTGTATATGATAGCCTAAAGAACATATAGTTTTGGTCGCATGATGTTTGGACAAGAAATAATAGAGCTTTTGTGAGATTGAAAATAGCTCGGTGGTAGTGCAAAAACAAATCGACGGTGGATGGCTTCATGAATTTTGGTACATTGCTTTGGGACTTTATGTGGAAGCTTAGGGGCATGCCATGGATGAAATATTTTTAAGACTTAAATAAATTTTGTCATGGTGATACATGGCGACATCGAGAGGTACCAAGTAGTCGGTGTCGGGACCCGATGGAAAGAACTTCGCGATGCGTAAGGGGAAAACACCGGGTTTGGAGGAAATGATGAGAAGTTTTGGAAAAATGGTGAAATTTGGCTAAGCATTTTACCACCAAGAGCTTTGCACCTAGGAGTTCTGGATTTGGCTTCTGGACAATGAAGAGGAGCTTCGGGGCATTGAAGGCTTAGCTCAGGGCAAGGTAGCAAATAATGAGAGATTTTTGAGGGCCGAAGTACTTCGTCAAATTTTGACTAAGTAACAACTTGGTACCGACTTCATATGGTCGATACCGACCATTTTGAAGGTTGTCCAATCATGACCAACTTTGGTGGGGACGACAATGATGTTTTGGGAAGCGTTCCATGGTGAGTCATCCTTTTGATGTTTGGTTTTGACGTTATGACTGTATGACAAGCGATTTTGACAATGAGACGTTGACACGATGCTTCAACATGTTCAGGACTTTGGCAAGGAGACTCTATGACGTTCGATGGATGTCTAGTGATGTTCCAATTATGACAATTCAATAATGGTAGTTGTGATGATAATCCACAAGGACGAGTTAGGGGAGCTCGTGAGTGGAATAATGACTGTGTTCTACTATGGAGATGAAGTGTAGTAGAATGTTGACCTTGTTCTACCAAGGGACGCGTGCAAAGAAATCGTTGACACTCGGAGGTTTCCAGTGTGCTCGTATAGAGGGGGTATATAGGGATGCTCACCTAGATCATGGTTGCGTTCAAATCTCATGACAATGGATTACTCTGGAATTAGTGATTATGAGTCTGGTTCCTAACCTTACGAAGCGGTATGGATTTGACTATCGAGAAACCGAGACTTTGATTAATTTTCGGGCTAATGATTGGGCATATGAGTTATCATATATCCAAGGCACCTGAGTGATGTGAGGATTGTTTGATGGATGCTACGTTTGTACTATCGCTTTTGCAGATGTCACATGGTGTAGGTATTGTTACTTGGATACCCAAACACGCGGTATTGTACTTTGACTTGTAGTACACCAATATGATGATGATAGTAGATTAATATATATTGGTATTGTGTGCTAACTCTTTAGATGCAGGGACAAATTAGGTATGATTCTCCACACCCTATGTCATATGTATTGTGTTATCCCGCCTTTTGGCAAGGCCGTGACACCAAGAACTTGACTAGAGACCAAAGACAGTTCGTCTAGAAAATCAGTTATACGTAGGTTCACTATGGATATCGACGAATTTTGTCCGAGTCCGGATCGAGCCAAACTTGGTATGACACGACAAGCGAAGCTATGAGAGTCAACATTCCAAATTTTAGGTCAATCCGAGTTCGTATGCTCAAGTTACAACCGATGCAAAATTGATTAAAAAAACAGCACTCTTCGACTCGCTCCGCATAAGCCAACTTCGACTCGCTCAGGTTGACTCGCTCCGCATAAGCCAACTTCGACTCGCTCAGATCGACTCGCTTCGCATCCATCAGAAGTGCTCCACTTCGACTCGCTCTGCCTGCGTCCCTCAGAAATGTCTACTTCGACTCGCTCTGCCTGCGTCCCTCAGAAATGTCTACTTCGACTCGCTCTGCCTGCGTCCCTCAGAAATGTCAACTTCGACTCGCTCTGCCTCGAGCCACGCTTCGACTCACTCTGCTTCAACTCCAACACAGTATCACCGTTCGACTCGCTCCTCATCGACTCCATCAGAGAGCCATGCTCCGACTCTATCTACTTCACAACCACATAACAGAGCATGGTCATCGATACGAACAGAGGGACTCGCATCGATGCAAACTAGACTAATTCTTAACCGAGTCGAACAGAGCGAGTCGAACGAAACAGCCTACCGGGAATCCCATTTCGTATCGATCATATCTCCTAATCTACCAGTCCAAATGCTATAAAATTTTCACAGAAGACTACGTCCATGCTGAAGAATGTCCACGCAGAATTTCGACTCCATTGGATGAAATCTTGATCGATATGAAATCTGTTCGTATCGATCACGGATCAGACCAAAACTTCACGGGCTTGGGCGCGTGGGCCTGGTCACGTGCCAGAGAGGGTCTCCCGAAATCTGAGCAAGATACCAGCCTCCTACACCTATAAATAGACCGCTAAAGCCAACAGAAAAGGGGTTCTTCTTCTTCTTGGAGATCTCCAACGCCCAGACTCTGTCGGATCCAGATCCGAACTCCATTGCTGCGGCTACCAACGAATTTCACTGCTGCAAATCATAATTATCTGCTGTAATTCATTGAATTCACTTGTAAACATCAAAGAAAGATTAATAAAGCAAACTACTTCAGAGTGGACGTAGGCAAGATCGCCGAACCACTATAAATCTTGTGTCTCTGTCTACTACTTTCTGTTTTAAGTTTATTATTCTTCATTTTTATCCTCTACAATACTTAGATCTGAGATCTGTGATTATATATTGCTGATTTATGTTCATACACTGGTGCTTTCACAACATTTGGGGTTTGTGGCCATTTTTGGCACAAACATATTGTATTTACTTTCATAGTATTTTAAGATTGTTTATCACCTACACCAGACTGTTATCTGACTCAAGGTTTAACGCTTTGCTTCTTATTAACTCGAGTACTCTTAAATTGTAGACTAGATAGCAGGCATGGAACGACACATGGAGTTGTTGAGATGGACGACCAGGAAGCTATGTTTTGACATATACTTATATTTGAGCTTATTATTTCTTCATTTCATTGTGCGACACTGTGATGCCTTGACAATGTCCGATTTTTTGTTAGAGACAACTTATCACTTGAGTTATTATTCGATGTATAAGCTATGCAATTTATTTTGTATAACTATGCTAAACTTGTGTTCTGATTGTGATGGTTCATATAGTTATTTTTCTATCTCGCCTATTTTATACATGTTTGACTATTATACTTTATTCGATGCGTAGCGAGATATACAACAGGGTATGTGATTGTTTTAGTTACTTTACCACTTGACAATCATCCTACATCAGCCAGGCACCACTACAACACACAATGCATGTATATCGAGTGCTTGATGTGTAGGGTGTTCGTTCAAAAAAATAATTGGTGTTTATTATTAATTTGGGAGAAGCAGGAAATTTTGTGTATTACATTAAAAATAAAAAAGGGAAAGAAGGGCCTAAGTGAATGAGAAATGAAAAGAAAAGAGGGAAAGCAACCTCCTAAATAAATAAAAGACAGATATTTGATACAGAGTTTAATTATCTATTTATATTCACAAAGTGGTCAAAAACAACATTTAAAATTGAAACGTCGTTGTTCATTGTTGTTAGTACCAATTTTTCTTGTATTGTTACAAACTCGAAGAAAATCACTCCAAAATCTAACGGTCTTGGTGTTCATTTGCAGCCTTTTTTGTCTTATTGGAGTTTGCGTCACGTCTGACGCGTCATTACTATGGCCCACCAATTTGCATGTTATGGTGAACTAATCAAATTGTTTAGCCGTCGTCTGATGCGTCGGACGCCAACCATACTTAAATTCTACTTTGTTTATCAATTACTCTTTTATCTCCCTTTCAAATAATCATTTTACTCCTCTTTCGTTACACAATAACGCATTCTAATTTCGTTAAACTTTCCATTTTTATTTCCCTTTCAAATGCACATTTCTTGCGCCCCTTTCATTTCGTGCAAGAACGCGCTCTTGGTCCATTTTCGTATTCTTATTGACGATCCGAAGTAACTTAGCAGGAAATGTACCAGCTCCATTGGTGACTGAAGAAGTTGATCCAATGTCTGAATGTCTTCGACGCATTCCCCTCGAGCCTAGAGTTGCCGAATAATCTCCTTCCAAGTCTTTATCAAACCCAAATCTCTATCTTCATCGTTTTTTCCTAGGTAAGGAAGGTGGGGAGGAAAGCAGTAGCCAAACGTCGATATCTACCCCAAAAATTCATTTCTTTAGGGTTTTCCATGTGTCATTCAAAAGTTTTCCCTCTATAGCAAGTCTTGCATCTACCGATTTCATCCGTCGTTTTAATCAAAAATTTCAAACTCCTTTCGGACCTCCTCTTATCGCGAGCGAGGGAGCACACTGATGCCTTCATCACTTGCTCGCTTCCTCGCCTCCTCCAACCAACGCCTTGTGTCGAATCATTGTTTAAATGCTCAAAACTTGATATTCCATAAATTTTTTTCCTACAAACGACACGTCAATACTGATATAATTTTCTACTAATTATTTTATATAATCCACTACTCATATCTTAATCACAATCTTTATCAGTAGTACCTGGAATACAACCATGATATGGGCTATCACAAACAAATTAACAATTCATATATCATACTGATGCCTATGCGTTTAATTAACATATCACATTACAAATTCATAGCAACTTTGCATCTTTGTCGATTTCAGATTCTACTAAACCTACAACTTCAATAATCGTATAGACCGGATGTCGTAAATAAACTTTTTTCCTGTATTAAAATGTAAGATATTTGCCTAACGTTGTAAAATTTATTGTGAACCGGCCACGTATCCTTTTTACTGGATTTAAAAATTGCATCCTGTTTGAATTTGGACAACACACACTTTGTCCGTATTTTAATTCCACGTCAGTGTTTATCGAATTGTCCTTTTCATTTAGGTAGTATGTGTATGAGCCCAACAAATTTAGTTCAGTTTTGTCCTTTAGCCAGAATATTACGACGACAGACACAATTTTCGGATTACTTTTCCGTTTTGATTGGCTTTTTTGAAATTCAAAACTAATTCATTTTGTTTTCGTAAAATTCAAAAAATTAGCTAGTATTCAGTTTAAAAACGAATTTTGTATTTTCGGTTTTCAATATGTATATCAAATATGAAAAAAACGAAGGAACGAAAGAGAAGTTAAAAGAATTACGGATGAGAGGACGAAGGGGATAGAGGGACGATGGAAGAATGGATTGTTTCACGTGTTTGTGTTATTTCTCAAAACACGGAAAATAAAAAAAATTGTTTTTTTATTCTGTATGTTAACTTCGTTTTCTAAATTGGTCGTTTTTGACAATATACATGCGTCGTGTGCATTTTTATGTGAACAAAAACCCAAAACTAAAAACAACAAACCAAACACTATTTTAGTTTATTTGAGTTTGATTCAAATCCAACCGGAGTTTATGTTTGTTTGTTTTGCATACCGACATGGTTAACATTCTGGACTATCCATTCATAGCTCAACATACGTTACTTCCATTATTTAAAAAAATTGAGATTGATGTACAACTTGACAAAATACGACTGATTAAGTCGGATTCAAATGGATCTTAAATAAAGCTATTTTTTAAAATTCAAAACGAAGGCTGCGTTTGGTTTAAAAAGAGTTTTGTGTTTTGAGTTTTTAATGTTAATTAGAGGAGTGGAGGTACGACAGATAGAATGGTAGAAGATGAAGGGGACTACAGAGAAGATGGAGGGATGACGGTTTGTTTCTCATGCTTCTCTTGTTTTTCAAAACACGCAAAATTGAAAAAAATTAAAAAAAAAACTATTTTGTATGTTAACTTTTTTTTAAAATTGATCGTTTTCCACAATATACATGTGTCTTGCGAACTTTTGTATGGACGAAAACTCAAAACTAAAAGATAAACCAAACACTACCTAATCCTTTCGTTTTTCAAAAATTCAAAATTAGTTTATTTGGTTTTGATTCAAATTTAACCAGAGCTTTTGTTTTTTTTTTGTTTTTTTTTTTGCATACCAAAATTTATATCAAGGATATGGTTAACATTATCAACTGTTCATTTATAGCTCAACATACGTTACTTCCATTATTTAAAAAAAATGAAATTAACGTGCAACTTGACAAACATGACAAAACAAGACAAAGTGTTCATGTTCTCCAATTTGTTGATTGAAATCGGCACTATGACTCGAAATCTAGTCATCGAGGAATAGTTATCTTAATTTATACGAAAAACGGTGATCCTAAATTAATGTGAAAAGTACACGGTTTAATTTTTGATAACTTAAATTTATATTAGAAGATAAATCATAAGTCATTTTGAACCATTCGTGCATTTCAATGTACAGGGCTGTTAAGTTATCTTAAAATTTATCTTTATAACATGATTAACAAACAATTAGTAATCGAAATTGAGTTTCATTGATATAGCCGTAATATTAGTATTATAATGATTAATTTACCAGATTTAACGATGGATATAGTGGCAAAAGGATTAAAAATAAATATCAATGCCATCGGTGATATTAAACTGACTAGTGATTTTAGTTTCATAGTGTTAAACTTTTGTAAGGATTATTAGTTTATCTTTACACTTTGGTAGTTGATTTGGATTCAGTGTCGTCAACTTTACTTAAACTGTGTGGCTAGTTTAAATGACAAACTTTCTAAGGTTAATCACAATAACACTTTTTTCTTCTCATGTACATGCAAACCAAGTCGCCGATGCCCACGCCACCATGCCCTCTGCTGTCGCACCCTCCACGCTGTTCTACACCTACGCTTCATCACTACTCGTAGTCGTTGCCTTCCATAACCGTCACCTCCCAAACCGTTGCCTCCTCAAAATCAACTCTAAAAAAAATCATGCCTCTATTCGCCCCCTACCATGGCGTCTACATCTTCGATCACATCACAATATTATTGTTCATCTCATCTTCTTCACAAATCGTCATTTAATGCAAAAATAGAAACAAATAAAAAAAAATGAGATTGTAAAGTATCATTGAATGAGAAATGGTCCCAAAAAAAATATCATACGTACAAAATGCCACCGAGTCGTACCATTTAACCAAAAAACAATAACACCCGGTAAAAGTCAACTATTATGTGATAAAATTGAAATATAATTGTTGTATTTTTTTTTAGTTCACTAAATACAAAACCGGTATAGCACAGTAGCATTAAAAAATAATTTATCAAAAATAACACGATAAATATTCAAAAAATTAAATAAAAAAATGATACTACCATTGCATAGCTATGTAGTAGCATCATAAACCAATTCATGAAATAGTATTACAGACTTTCAAAAAAATAAAATACAAATGATATTACACACACAAAAATCATAAAATGATACTAGAAAGTGAAATTTAAAAATGTTAATTCAAAATGATACTTGTTACTCAATTTATTCGTAAGTAAAAAGAAAAACTAATCAAGGCATCTTAATCTGGCCTGATCCAGTCCAAGCCAACTGCGTCCAGGTCATCTTGCCAGCCAGCCATGACTGGGGGCAGGTCGATTGAATTTGCCATGTATGATGATAACTCAAATCCAGCTTATGACCGCATCGGCTCCTCTTCTCAATTGCACATCAACACTTGTTGGCTGAGCCTCCCCGCACAGCAGCCCTACCAATCCGCTCGTCTGTTAACACACAAGGCACAAACCCAACTTGAGCCGTCTTTCATTGGCCGATCGACTCTCTCTTTACGGTCCGCTTACTACCTGGCTCCAGACCAACCCACTTGCTCAAGAATCTCTCCCTTGACTATCTTCTGACTAGCATAGCTTGAGACTCTCTCAAAGGTGGCCCATCATTAATCTAGCTTCGACATCGCCACCTGCAACCTACAGTCCGTCTTGTCTCACCTATGGTGTGCCCTCGGCCTTCATCGATTCCCCATCCTTCTTACGGTCTCAGCAGACCAGCTTGGTCCGTCCTACCACCTAGGCATACGGGAGTAAAGCGGCAAGAGGTACGGCTACACGTACCTACTTCTGACAAGAAGCATGTTTCATTTTCCACAAACATGCAGCAAGTACAAGCGCATTAAATGCAAAGCATGGCAGAGCATGCCCCATGTACAGCTCTCTCGTTGACTATCATCTTAGCCATACATTCCTTTCTGTCGCCAGTTGTCTTTCATCAAGTCCATTCTATCGGATCAATGACCAGACGCGCTTCACGTCTATTTTGCAACATGATGTTAGTCGTCCAAGTATCAGTTCAACTACTATAAAAACTTCATACATAGTCGCTTCAAAAGGGTTGGGCCCCCGGTGGGTTGGGCCCCCGAAAGGTGGGCTCCCCGAAGGTTGGAACCCATAATTTGTCACTCAAATCTCCTAACATAACAACTCTATTGGTTTTAGGCATATCATCTTTTCTTATTATTCTTTTGAAATTCCTTGTGATTGTAAGAGAGCAATATAGGTTGTGAACATTAGTGGACGTAGGCAGCTTTATCGAACCACTTCATATTTTGTGTCATTTACCTTTAGATGCTCTTTTCCCCTCATTTTTTTCAGTCATTAAGCTCGGTGATTAGCAAGTAACTTTTGCTCTTCACAAAGCATTATCATAACTCTGAGGTTGACGAAAAATATCATTAACATTATGACGCTGGAAGGAGGGGCGAACCTCTGATATGTGGTTAGCAGCCTCATGTGCAAGCTTTCCACACTTGGTACCCCACATCCATCATCGACAGTGGCAACGTGGACTGTGTTTCACCCCCTCCTCCACTCACTAAGAAGATTTCTCAATTGTCTCAATATGGCTTCGTGTCGTGCGCAATTGTTGTATGCACCCGCTCATCTCCTCACATTGTTGCTACTATCAACCAAATTATGACAATCATGTATTCGTCCTGTGTAAGGGTCGTGCCCAACCGCTTAGAGATCTGCCTCCAGAAAGACATCCTGGTCAGCCCGCTTCAAGGAAAAACCATTAGGGCAAGGTAAACCCTAGCAATCTTGGCCACCTACCGAGCACCTCCTGCACAGAAATCCTAGAGACCCAGCACTCCTGTTGGTGCCCGAATAACCTCCCCTAAGGGTCTCTAAGTAGTTCTCTCATTCATCTTCGCCCTCAATGACATTCAAAAGCCGCAAGATGTCCACTCGCATGTCTTTAAGCACCCAGCTCTTGTCGCCAATGCCTTTCTTAAGCTCATTTCCGAGCTCATGACGTCTTGTGAAGAATGTGTCGAAGACCACAAAGTTTGCATTTTTAGCATCTTTACCAAGGTTATCTAACGAGGATGAGTTATCATGTGCTTATTACCTTGTTTAGGCACTACCTACCTTTATCGCCCAGGACTACGTGAGCCTCAACTCCCTTTCTATTCGATCGGCTATCCACGAGGATGAATTGTCGAGTATTCATTTCCTTGTTGGGGATTCCTAGACTATCCAGGAAGACTGAATCACCGTGCATTCAATTCCTTGCTCGGGGACTGCCAACTGCCCCTTTAGTTTGGGTGAGATGTCTCTCCCCTTCGTTTTGGGGTGCATCGATGATCGGATAGAAGGTCACAACGGTTTATACCCTTCGCCTGTGTTGTCGCTCATCCTCAGTACAAGATGGGACACTGTTGTCAGGACGAAGCTAACCCTGAGTAACGCCGAAGTCCGACATCCGTAGTATCCCCACATAAAAATAACAAGGCCCAGCTCCTTATTGTAGCGTGTCACCCTAGAGAATCTTCTAGCCCCTTGGCGCTTAAGTTTGAGCCATGACCACTTATAGCTCCTTATTGTAGTGTGTCACCCTGGAGAACCTTCAAGTCCTTCAGCACTTAAGTTCGAGCCGAGACCGCCTACCGCTCCATACTACAGCATATCACCCTGAAGAACCTTTATGCCTCTCAGAACTTAGGTTCAAGCCGAGACCGCCTGTAGCTCATTATTGCAGTATGTCACCTTGGAGAACTTTCAAGCCCCTCAATGCTTAATTTAGAACCAGGACGGAATATTGCTCCTTATTGCAATATGTCACCCAAGAGAACCTTCTAGCTACTCAGTGCTTAGGTTCGTGCTGGAACCACCCAACATCAGAGCGATGTACATGTAAGTTCACCATTTACAATTTCTATCTGCTAAATTTTTATGAACGACGGCATTTGCCACTCGTCTTACCATTATATTACACCATTATATACAAGAGTGCTCAAGCCAGCCATGCACCTTGGTTCAAGCTGGGACTTGTCATCTAATGACATGCAATGTGTTTCCCATGAGAACCCTTGAAGCCCTCATGCACTCTGGTTCGAGTCGTGCCCATCCACCACTCTATACTTGGCCACTTGTCACCCAAGAGAACCCATAGACCAAAAAGTGCTCCTACTCAACACCAATGCCATCCACCACTTGGTATCTGGCCTGCACTTGGCTCTTATAAATGCCCGGGTTTGGTTTGTCGCATGATAATATTACTACTTAGTATGTCTTAAACATGAAATGTTTTCTGAAAATAATGTAGTAATTCCTCCTTGCCACTATTGCCTAGGCGAACCTTCACCCACTTGGCGCTCAGGTTCATGCCAGGACTGCCCATCAACAAAGCAGTATAGTGAAACTCAATTGTCATTTACTAACATTTGCGCCCAACGAACGATCGAGTTGCTTGGTCAACACTCGCCATTGAGTACATTGACCGACCCGACGTATCAGCTAAAACAGATTGGTTAATCCGGTGTAAGGAACTTTTCTAGCTATCTAAGATACGCTATCCTACCAGTTGTAGGCAAACAATCCAAGACAATAACCAGTTTCATAGAAAACAAGTTTACAATAAAGAAATCTGTTCTTATTCAAATTAAAAGAATGCGAGGGCACAACGCCGACACCGCTAGGCTTACATAGATTTTGAATTGCTAACTAGTTTAAAACAAGCAAAATATAAGAAAAAGGACATCAGTGGAACACTTTAAAAGATCCAGCTTCAAGTGTGAAGATGAGCTCCCCCGACCCTCCAAACGACCAAAAACTTACTGAAGAAAAGAGGGAGTGTTACCATCTTCGAAGCCTTCCACATTGGATCTCGCAAGAGACCCCTAAAAATTTTCTAGACAATCTCACCTAGGACTAGACCAAAGCTTCGGCCATGATAGAAGATGCAAAGACGACATCCACTATTCTTTCCAGCAAGGCGCTGAAGCATCCAAACTGATATGTGGTTGGGAATGTCAGAGCATCAATGCAAGGAAGCCCCTTAGCTTCACCTGGATCATTTGACTAAGACTAATGTTTGATCACCGTAGAAAATATTTCCAAAGGGCATAGGTCTAAGCCAAAGGCAAGATCCATCTCAAGAAGTAGAAATCCAAGCAACGGTCCGAACTGCAATCGACAAACACAATTCGACACCCAAAGAGCTTCCTCCTTCCTTTTAATTCCAACTAATTTTGATAAAAATCCAAGCGCTCTAGACCAATGGAAGAGGAAGGCGAAGTTAACTGTATTTATTGATACAAAATAGAGCGAAGTTCGAGTTTTCTAAAGAAATTACATGACAAAAGCTTCATTGGTTCAAGGGAAAGAAGAAGGGGTTATTTATATACTTCTCCCTTCAATCGTGACCGTCATGATCAAAAAGAAAATAGGGATCTCAACCATTCAAGAGTGATAAGTGTTATGCCACATCCGCGCATTGGCAAAACGACACATCTCTGCCACGTCTTGAGAAGCACAACCGTAGCAACCAACAACATAATACCATATGGGTGGTGCATTAATGACATGGCAGAACCGTCAATCGATTGAGTCTTCATGATATTACAAACCCACACCATGCATGGGCATGGACTCGGACTTAATTTTTTCGTAAGTAAGAAAGCGGACTAATCAAGGCACCTTGGCCTAGCCCAGACCAGACCAGGCCGGCTGGGTCTAAGTCAGCTCGCTAGCTAGCCACGACTAGGGGCATGTCAACTGAGTTCCCTATGTATGATGATAACCCAAATCTAGCATAGGCTTACATCAACTCCTCCATTCAATTGCACATAAAAACTTCTATTGGTCGAGCCTCTCAAAGCAGCTGCCCTGGTGACTAGCTCTCCCATTAAGATAAGGCACAAGCCTAGGTCGACCCATCTCTCATTGGCCGGCCGACTCTCCCTCCCCGGTATGCTTACAACCTAGCTCTGGGCCAACCCTCTTACTCAAGCATCTCTTCCTCGACTATCTCCCGACCGGCATAGCTTGAGAGACTCTCAAAGGTAGCCCGTTATTGATCCATCTTCGATACCACCGCCTTTGACCTACAATCCATCTTGTCTCACCTGGCTCAGCATGCCCTCGCCTTTCTCCAGTTTCCTATCCTCCTTATGGTCTTAGTAGACCATCTTGGCCAATCCTACCACCTAGGCATTGCAGGAGCAAAGCAACAAAAGATACTGTCTTGCATACCTACTTGTGATAAGAAGCATGTTATATTTTCCACAAGCATGCTGCAAATACAGGTGCATTTAATGCAAAGAATGGTTGGGTGTGCCATTGGTACAATTCTCCTGTTGAATTTCATCTTAACCATGTATTCCTTTCTATCACCAGTTGTCTCTCATTAAGTCCATTCAGCCAGATCAATGGTCAGGCACACTCCATGCCCATTTTGCAGCACGTTCTTAGCCGTCCAAGCATCAGTTTAACTACTATAAGAACCCCATGCATGGTCGGTGGTTGGTCCCCGAAAGGTGGGCTCCTGGAAGGTTGGAACCCATAATCTTCCACTTAAAACTCATGATACTGCAGCTCCATTAGTCTTAGGTGTATCATCTTTTTTTTATATATATAATTCCTTGTGATTTTAAGAGAGCCATATAGTAAGAGAATTTCACAGTGGACGTAGGCAGCTTCATCGAACCACTCTACATCTTGTGTCATTTACCTTTAAATGCTCATTTCCTCTCATTTTTCTATCATTAAGCCTAGTGATTAGCAAATAACTTTTTCTCTTCACAACACATTATCATTACTTCGAGGTTGATGAAAAATATCGTCAATAATTCTACAATTCATAAAACCTACTACAAACTAAATAAATGTCAATACACTTCGTAGACTAACACTGTAATTTATAAATGCTGTTATAAAAAAATATTACAAGGTATAATATCTATACCTTCTAAGACGATGCTACAGTTGTTTATAAACTACTGCTACAATTTTTAAAAAGCTATTACCGTTGACTAAAAATTTAACCAACCTTGAAATTATGATAATGTGTTTGTATTATCCAAGGTTACCGACTTAATACTAGGTTTATAAATGGAAAATGACGAGTAAATAAGAAAATTAAGGTAAATGATACAAGATATAGCTACTAAGATTTCTTGCTATATTGATCTTTTATAACTACAAGGGACTACAAAAGAATAATAAGAAATTAAGCACTTAACATTACAATGATTCTATTATATTTTGCTTATTGGAAATATGTGTTTCTGAGCTTGAAAGTCAACCTCTTTGATGTTGAATGACAATGGGTATCTACAGCAGTTGATGTTGATCATTGGATGGCTGAGATTGCATAGTTTATAGGCGGGAATTACTCCTGGTCGTTGATCTGATCGCATGGACTGATATAGGATAGTTGGAAAGGTGGTATGAACATGTGGTTAAAATGCATGCTAGCTGTTGTTCTATACTTGGGGTGTGCTTTACGCTAAGAGGCAGCATGGTACATTAGTGTGTGTGCTTTTAGCAGACATGCCACAGTAGATCGAACACTCAGTCGTACTATTTTTCATGTGGTACACTTTTTTAGGGGACAAGGCTGGAGAGAAGCTCCTCATGTACAGTAATGGTCGATTTGTTGTTGAAGATTGTGGAGAGAAAAACTGAATATTTCCAAGGGAAAAGCTAAAAGGAATGAGCCAAGCCAATAATGTGATGACGAGATGGGCTGCATGGGATTGGTCGTAGGCGGGCAGACGGAGCCAGGCTAAGGACTGGTTGCTTTTGAGCCAAGCTTGGTCAAATGAGTTGGCTGTATGTCATCTTAAGTCGAACCGAGAGGTTGTAGCATTAGGGTGTTTACTGATTAGATTGGCTTGGAGGGGTCAGGCTTGGACTGGATCGGGCTTAGAGATGTTAGCCAGTTGGAATTGGTCGGGCATAGATGGGTTAGCAAACTGACCTTTTATTTATGAAAAATCTAAGCAACAATGACAATTCAAAAACTATTAGTACAATTTATAAAATTCTATTATAAAATAGAATTACGTATAGAAGAGAATGTTGAAGAAGAAGACAACAATGAGGCTAGTAAAGAAGAAAATGTTACTTGCTTTGTGAAGTAAGGAAAATTTAGAAAAATCAAACGCCTATTCAAGTTTTTGAAATTGAGGAAAAACCACCATTACTTGTTGACTCATCATCACTCACCATCTAGCCATTGTGTTTATAAACTGCAACAATACCACACTAACTAATATCTACAATATTATAACACACAATTTTGACTGAGTACTACCTCTGATACCAAATGTCACGATCGTGGGGTTCGAACCCATGCCGTCTTGGAAGGTAACGTCGTGCACTAACCACTGTGCTAATAGATCTTTTATGATGACTTTTTGAAAGGTATGTTACATTTAAATTTAAAATAAGCAGTGAATTTCTGTCAAAATGATTGGAATCTAAAGGATGAGGAAGGAGCTGTCAGACTTTAGATCTTGTTCTTTTCTACCAATTTTGGCTTAGATATTGATGTTGGATCTATAGAAGCAATGGTCAAGCTGAATATAAAGTACAATTAGAGTGAGCCTATGATATATTACTTATATGATTCTTTGGATAAACAATGTATCTATTAGGAAGATACACTTGAGCAAAATTTAGAGGTATGGCTTTTATTTATTAAAAATAAACTTTATTATTTTGACAACCATTGTTAAATGACATGAGTATGGGATGTTCTAGAGCTTGGTTCTTCAAATACACACACATAATGAATTACATTCGCAAACCTGTGTAATTATCTAACTACTTCCCTCGAACAACAACTCAGAATAGTGTTAACTTAATTTCCACCAAATGGGAGGTTCATTACTTCTTTAGCATTGCGAAGAATCAGATATAAATTATGATGAACATGAGTCAAAATAACTTAACTTCATCGGAAAACACCAATGACTACACTTAGATTACCGAATTCCATCGGAAACACCATTGACTATAGCTAAACTCTAAATATTTACTACGGACTTTGGCTTAAGCAATAAACGAGTGCCTCTCAAATTATGTTTCCAAACATTATGATTAATAATTGTATCTTGAAGAGTGGGTCATTCGATGGTTACTGGATAAAGAAGTGATTCCCAATGACCCTCACTCGGATACCCCTTTCAACGAGGTATTACTTAGTGGAATTTATTTTAAAAAAATATTTAAAATCCATAATGCGACTATTTGAATGAATAAAAAAATGATCCGGGTATACAATAAGGCATGATTGGTTGCTTTTGGATAGAATGGGTAATGGGATGCAACCTTATTCCTTTATGATACAAACCACTAAGCATCTCACAGGGAATGAGTTCATCCATTATGGTATATAGTAGATGGTCTACAATGGGTCGTTAACGTCAGTTTGGCAGGTCCAAACACCATTAATTAGGGAGTTAAGATTCCTTTACGAATAGACTTCATAAACTTGGATTAATCAAATTATGTAGTTTGTTACATATATCTAACTCTATAACCAATCTTATTCGTAATAAAGGTATTTGATTTCTATTATATACTTTGTTATATGGTGATATAATTAATTAATCAAATTTAAAATATATTAAATATAAATTCCTTAAACGATATTTTATGTGATAATAATTACAAATTGTTGTAATCATGAGAAATTTATCACATTAAATGATAACATATTGCTTTAAATATTCCAGGTCAAGATGTTTAGAAAAAGGATATTGATAAATCTGTTGAGACTAGAGTGTCTAACGTTCTAAAAATATTGAGCAGTGTATTACTCATGGCTACTGGGGGTAACAATTACTGATAATTACTGGATAACTATGGAATGACTTGTTCGAGAGTTTTCTATTCGTCAATAATAACTAGGACAAAAAGGAAATCTTGAAGTGATGATATTGCACAGTTCTCTCGACTTGAGAATACTATTAAACTTCATTATGGAAACTCCACTTTGATTATAATTATATCGTGGCATGGCATTTGTCAAATGACTATATTTGGGTATGAGTTGAAGCATTGTAAGAGAAACATTATTCAATAGGTAATTTATGACCTCAATTATATGAGGTTAGCGTCACAGTTAACTATAGTCAATTCAAAGTCAAAATTTCTGGCCAGAGTAGAACGGTTAATAATAAACGTTATAATTGAACCAAAGACTTTATTTATGGACTAACCGAGTTAAATATGGATCTTATATCAAAAGTTAGGCCTAACCTTTATGCTTGAGCCAAGGGAGTTAGTGGTACATGGGAAAAAGAACGAACTCTTGGGCAAGTACGCAAGTCGCCATTATGCAAGTCATCATTAATCAAGTGGTTAATTATGCAAATAGGTATTTATATAAGTCCTTGATTACTAAGCCACAATTAAGATTTGACTTAGGTGGCTATTGGATTCCTAAATCAAGATTTTATTTATACTTGAGTAAAAATGAGAACAAGAAAGAAATTCAATTTGAAATTTAGCCCCTTTTAGTTGGGGGCACATGCCTATTTATAGAGAAATTGCTCCTTTATATCTTCGACATGTGGCACTCATAGAAGACGAACGGTTAAGATTTTGCTGACATAGCACATAGTTGATTTGACATGAGGCATACATTGCTTTTGACATCTTAAAGATGACGTGGCGTGATTAGGCCAATCAGGAATATCCACGTGGTTAACAAGAGCGTTGCTTTCTCAACATGCGATAGCACTTTCGTCACCATACGATAGCTTTTATCATGTGATTGCCCTGTTATTCTTAACTTTCGATAGCTTAGCCATCTCAACATGCGATAACTTTGATATACATCATCCTGCAGTAGCTTCTCAACTTACGATAGCTCTTGTTTTCAACATGCGATAGCTTAACCTTTCAACACACGATAGCTTTGACATACATCATCAGACAATAGTTTCGACATGCATCATCATGTGATAGCTTCTCAACCTATGATAGCACTTATTTTCAACATGTGGTAGTTTATCCATCTCAACACACGATAACTTTGAAATACATTATGACGCAGCAGCGAAAATAACAAAATGATGATTCTGTGAAAGTAGCAATCGATGGAATGAAGGATACTGAATGGCAAATTCGTTGATTCGAAGATACCGAATTCTAGCTATCTTCGTCACGTTGATAGCGCACTATACCGTGAAAGAAGATCTTCAATTCTTCAAGCGTTGATCAAGCGCACTTGATACCGCGAATCGGCTTCAACAATCGTTGAATCATGCGCACTCGATTAACCGAAAGTGGAGATAGCAGATTACACTCAACTACCAATTTGGTGAAAGCACAAAGCTAACAAAACAAAAAAATTTATTCAAATCAACTAAAAAATTACAAATGGCACCACCGGCCTATTTATAGAAGTTACAACACACGCCACAGAAAATGTACAACTCATAAGTCGTCCACGACTTAAGACACCACGACCTAAAAGTAGACGACTTAAAAGAAACAGGCGACTCACAACCTAAACAAGATCATTAACGACTTAACACTTGCACATACAAGCCAACACCTCCACGTGACCTAAAACATACGACTTAACAATATGTTTAACGACTTAAACCAGCTGCGACATAACATCCTCCACGACTTAAAAGAATCAACGGCATAGAGTAAAGCGGCATAAGGAATCCTCGGCTTCAAGCTTCAGCGACCTAACCTAGGTCGTAACCCGCTTCTACGACCTAACCTAGGTCGTAACTCGCTAGGTCGTTCCAACGACCTATCCTTTAACTCGTTAGGTCGTACACGGCCTAAATCACTTCTCTTAAGTCGTAGCCGACTTAAGCCTTGCGCATTCTCAACTCATGGTTCTCCACTAGGTCGTTGCCGAGCTTCACTAAGTCGCTGGAGCGACTTAAAGGCATTATTAGGTCGGTCACGACTTATGGCTTCGTTAGGTCGGTCACGACTTAGTACTTCATTTTGTATCCCTTCCTCGCGGACTTCCTTGTTAGCTCTCATGTTCTTAAGTCGTAAACGACTCATCATTTCCGAACGACTTAAGGTTTCGTTAGGTCGGTCACGACCTAATACTTGGCCTGCATCATCCTCCCCTGGTTGAGAGAAATTCGTCCTCGAATTTGTAAATTCTTCCACATCAGATTGTTCATTCCCAAAATATGGTACGAGATGCTTAACATTGAACACGTCAGAAGTGTACACATCCTCCGGTAGCTTCAATTTATAAGCATTTTCGTTAATTCGTTTCACAACTTCTACAGGACCAATTTTTCTGGCTTTTAACTTGTTATAAGCGCCCACTGGAAAACGATCCTTTGTTAACACAGCATATACCACATCTCCTTCATTAAACTCAACATTTCTTCGCTTCAGATCTGCAGACCGTTTATACTTCTCATTTTCCTTCTCCAATCGTTCCTGAACGATTTTATGACATTCAGTCAATCCATCAACAAAATCTACAGCTCGTTTAACCGTCCCCTTTGGTTGTGGTACTACCGTTAAGTCCAACGGTCCCCTTGGCAAACTTGAATATACAATTTGGAATGGACTGAAACCTATGCTACGATTTACCGCATGATTATGAGCAAACTCTGCCTGGCATAACTTCATGTCCCAACTCTTCAGATTATCTTTCACCAGACATCGCAATAAATTCCCCAGCGATCTGTTAACCACCTCCGTTTGCCCATCAGTTTGTGGATGGTAAGCACTACTAAAATTCAACTTCGTTCCGACCATCTTCCACAAACTTAGCCAAAAATGACTCAGAAAACGAGTATCCCTATCCGACACAATAGATTCGGGCAATCCATGAAGTCGATATATTTCTTTGAAAAATAACTGAGCAACTTGAACAGCATCTGCCGTCTTCTTACAAGCAATAAAATGTGCCATTTTCGAAAATCGGTCAACCACCACATAAATGGAATCGTTTCCCCTTTGAGTTCGCGGTAACCCCAAAACAAAATCCATACTCACATCAACCCAAGGCTTAGTTGGTACAGGTAATGGCATATATAATCCAGCATTGGTCGCAGTTCCTTTCGAAACCTGACAGATATGACATCGCTCCACAAACCTTTCCACTTCTTTCCTCATTGATGGCCAAAAATAAGATTGTGAAATCAACTGTAATGTACGGTCTCTCCCCACGTGGCCTTCTTCATGTAGCTCCTTCACAATCTTCATTCTCAAACTACAATCAGGTATGCACAATCGGTTTCCTTTGAACAGAAAACCATCTACCATCAAAAACTCATCCGTCTCTCCCTCCTTGACTTTATCAACAAATTTTGCGAAGTAAGGATCATCGTCAAATAATTCTGGCAACACATCAAAACCCGTTACTTCAACCTTCATTGTTGTTAACAAATGATTCTTTCGGCTCAACGCATCTGCCACACGGTTTGTAACTCCAGATTTATGCTTCACCACAAACGTAAACTGTTGTAGGTACGCAATCCACGATGCATGTCTCGCTGAAATCTTGTCTTGCCCTTGTAAATGTTTCAATGCCTCATGATCAATGTACAGCACAAACTCCTTGTGAAATAAGTAATGTCTCCAATGTTTAATGGCTTGTACAACAGCATAAAATTCCACATCATACGTACTATATCTCATCTTCGCTCCTGATAACTTCTCACTGAAATATGCAATCGGACGTCCCCTCTGACTCAACACTCCTCCAATCCCAACCTTGGATGCATCAGTATGTAGTTCAAACACTAACTGAAAATCTGGTAACACTATAATTGGTGCTGACGTCAAGAGTTCTTTGATTCGCTCAAAAGCAACCCCTGCTTCCTCCGTCCATGCAAACTGTTTACCCTTCATACAATCTGTAACAGGCGTCATCACACTACTAAAGTGTGGAATAAATCTTCTATAAAATGAAGCCAACCCATGAAAACTCCGAACCTCTGTTATCGTCTTGGGTTCCGGCCAATCTTTGATAGCTTCAACTTTACTTTGGTCTACCTGTATTCCTTCTTTCGATACAACATACCCCAGAAATAAAACACTCCTCGCCATAAAAACACACTTCTTCGTAGCAGCATAGAATTGTTCTTCATGAAGAATAATTAACACTTTCTTCAAATGCTGAACATGCTCCTCGGTACTAGCACTGTAAATCAAAATATCATCAAAATAAACTACCACAAACTTCCCAATGTATGGCCTAAAAATTTGGTTCATCACCCTCATGAATGTACTTGGTGCATTCGATAGACCAAACGACATTACCAGCCATTCATACAGTCCTTCCCTCGTCTTGAATGCTGTCTTCCATTCATCTCCCGGTCTAATTCAAATTTGATGATAACCACTTTTAAGATCAATCTTTGAAAAGATCACAGACCCACTGATTTGATCTAACAGATCATCAAGCCTCGGCATCGGAAACCTGTATCTGATAGTTATCTTATTCAGTGCCCTGCTATCCGTACACATTCTCCATGAACCATCCTTCTTCGGTACGAGTAATGCTGGTACAACACACGGACTCAAGCTCTCTTGTATACGCCCCTGTTCAAGCAATTCCTCTACCTGCCTACGCAACTCTTCATGTTCTTTCGGACTCATTCTATAGTGTGGTTTATGTGACAACACAGCACCTGGAACAAGATCTATCTGGTGTTGTATATCCCTTAACGGTGGTAACTCCGCTGGTAGCTCTTCAGGAAATACATCATCAAATTCCTCCAGTACTGGCTTTACTTCTTCAGGAATCTCTACCACTTCATGACTCTCCCGTCCAATCAGCAAAAACACTTCAGGCTCTTCTTTTATTTCCTTCACAAACTCCTTCAAAGTTAACAAGTTTTAAGCTCTTCAATCTCCTCCAACTTGCTCTCTTCTTGTTGTCGTTTCTTTGGAACTAGAGTAATCTTCGTGCCTTCAAACGTAAAGCTATAACTGTTGGTACGACCATCATGTTGCACCGCCCTATCATACTGCCACGGTCTTCCCAACAACAGATGACATACATCCATGTCCACAACATCGCACCAAATTTCGTCTTTGTATTTCTTCCCAATTGAAAAATTAACACAAGCCCTTCGACTAACTTTCACCTCCCCACCTTTCCTTAACCAAGCTAACTTGTAGGACTTAGGATGCTTCTCAGTCTTCAACGCTAACTTCTTCACAGCCTCTGTAGAGATAATATTATCACAGCTTCCCGCATCAATGAAAAATTTACAAACCCTTCCCAAGATAGTGCATGTCGATTGAAAAATGTTACTCCTCAGCCAGCTAGTCTCTTCCTCCTGCTTCGGTGTTAAACAATTCCTCCTCATCATTAATGTATATCCATCATCTCCTGACAATAACTCTTCCTCCTCAACTGGTAATGGATCAGAACATTCAGCCTCCTCATCCTCTTCTTCAACCTCAGCAATCATCGTTCGCTTCTTCGGCTTTGTACATTCATTGCTCTTGTGACCCATCTCCTGACAATTGAAACATTTGATACCACTATTGACTCTGGTCTTAGCAATTTCATTAACAACTGGTTTTGCAACAGCCTTCGAAACATTCACACTGCTACTAGCCCCTTTCATTAGATCGTTAGAATTTGTAAACACACCACCTCCTCTCCTTCCTTGTTTTTCCCAAGCTAGAGCTTTCTGATGTGCTTCTGCGACAGATCTGGGATCAAACATATTCACCATATCCTGTATCTGCATTCTCAACCCTCCAACAAATATAGCTGTCAGCTGCTCGTCCGTCTCCATGATATCGTTTTGTGCAATCAGCTGATAGAACTCATCTGCATAATCATTCACTGACTTCTTCTTCCTTGATGAGATTGTGGTGATATTCTCCTTCCTTCCGAAACCGATGGCGAAACCCTGTTTCCACCTTGGTTTGAAATTGGCGATGTTCTTCTTCGGGGTTGATTCATATCCATCATAAGCTTTTCTAACCTCCCAATACCTTCATCCAACTTCTCATTGAATTTGTTACTAATGCGTTGTTCCATTTGTTCAGCGTCCTCTCGCTTATACAAATCTTCAACATTTTGATGGCGGTTAGCTCTTCTTGGTGGCATGATTTGAAATGTCATAATACTTCAATTCTCGACTTGTTCAAATCAAAAGATATCAAATGATGTACAACTTCACTTGCTTGAATCTACACTTCAAACTTCAAATTTTGGCGTGCAAACTCCCACGGCCAAAATTCAAACACTTTTCCTCCTTAGATCCAAAATGATATGGATCGGAAACTCCACTCTTGTTGCAAATTTGCGACGAACACGACGAACACAAACTTCTCCAAATAATGCCACTTTCAATCTCCTACACTTCTACTTAGCTCGGCTCAACACTTCAAGCTCGGCTAACACTTCAACTTCGAAATTCTCGGCTCCAAGACTCGATTTAGCTATGATTGGCTAAAACAGGCTTTGATACCAAAATGACGCAGCAGCGGAAATAACAAAATGATGATTCTGTGAAAGTAGCAATCGATGGAATGAAGGATACTGAATGGCCCAAATTCGTTGATCCGAAGATACCGAATTCTAGCTATCTTCGTCACGTTGATAGCGCACTATACCGTGAAAGAAGATCTTCAATTCTTCAAGCGTTGATCAAGCGCACTTGATACCGCGAATCGGCTTCAACAATCGTTGAATCGAGCGCACTCGATTAACCGAAAGTGGAGATAGGAGATTACACTCAACTACCAATTTGGTGAAAGCACAAAGCTAACAAAACAAAAGTTTTTATTCAAATCAACTAAAAAATTACAAATTGCACCACCGACCTATTTATAGAAGTTACAACACACGCCACAGAAAATGTACAACTCATAAGTCGTCCACGACTTAAGACACCACGACCTAAAAGTAGACGACTTAAAAGAAACAGGCAACTCACGACCTAAACAAGATCATTAACGACTTAACACTTGCACATACAAGCCAACACCTCCACGCGACCTAAAACATACGACTTAACAATATGTTTAACGACTTAAACCAGCTGCGACATAACATCCTCCGCGACTTAAAAGAATCAACGGCATAGAGTAAAGCGGCATAAGGAATCCTCGGCTTCAAGCTTCAGCGACCTAACCTAGGTCGTAACCCGCTTCTACGACCTAACCTAGGTCGTAACTCGCTAGGTCGTTCCAACGACCTATCCTTTAACTCGTTAGGTCGTACACGACCTAAATCACTTCTCTTAAGTCGTAGCCGACTTAAGCCTTGCGCATTCTCAACTCATGGTTCTCCACTAGGTCGTTGCCGAGCTTCACTAAGTCACTGGAGCGACTTAAAGGCATTATTAGGTCGGTCATGACTTATGGCTTCGTTAGGTCGGTCACGACTTAGTACTTCATTTTGTATCCCTTCCTCGCGGACTTCCTTGTTAGCTCCCATGTTCTTAAGTCGTAAACGACTCATCATTTCCGAACGACTTAAGGTTTCGTTCGGTCGATCACGACCTAATACTTGGCCTGCATCACATTATCATGTGATGGCTTCTCAACCTACGATAGCTCTCGTATTCAACATGCGATAGCTTAACCATTTTAGCACACAATATTTTTGATATACGTCATCATATGATAGCTTCGACATACATCATCACATGATAGCTTTTCAACCTATGATAACTCCCATTTTTGGTATACTGTAGTTTATCCATTTCGACATACGATAGCTTTGACATACGTAATCATGTGATAGCTTTGGCATACATCATCATGCAATAGCTTCTCAACCTACGATGGCTATTGTTTTCATTATGCGATAGCTTCTCAACCAATGATAGCTTTTGTTTTCATCATGTGATAGCTTAACCATCTCAAAATGTGATAGCTTTGACATACATCATCAGCAATAGCTTCTTAATCTATGATAACTCTTATTTCCTCAATATGTGATAGCCTTTAACATTTGATAATAACATTCTTATTAAATTTTAAAAAAAAGGCGTAACACTTTCACTCCATTAGAAGTTTGATTATGCTTTAGCTTAAGAACTTCTATCTTTAGTCTTGATCTTTTTCTTGACTACTGATTTTCCCTTTCTTGATCGATCTTATCTTGTTGATGGAGACTGATTCTATCCATTTTCTGATTAGGTAGTTCAAGATGCCAGTTTTTTGTTATGATTCAGTTGGTCATTTTTCTTTGGATAGTTGCTTTAGCCAGACGTAGAAGCCAGACCAAAGACTTAATTTTACCATCACTCCTTGGATCGGTGTTTTGGCCAGGCGTAGAAATGAGACCAAAGTTTAATTTGGCCATCACTCCATGGATGGGTGCTGTAGCTAGGCATAGAAGTGGGATCAAAGGCTTAATTCGATCTCTACTAGGAATGAGGTGTGTTTTTGCTCAACCAATCTCATTTGCCTCGTCAGGTTAAGAGACTCACTAAGCATAATGCATTTTAGTTTAGGGGTAACTGGTTAGCGTAGATTTCAAAAATATCTTGTCTCTTTGTTCATTTAAAGTAGCAAAATAAGGTCTTAAATGCTTTGCATTCCACGTTATCTCCATTACATTCCTATTGGGCTTGCTCAATTGATAAGTTCTCGATGGAATTACTTCATGAATAATCAAAAGCCCTTCCCATTTTGGCTCAAGCAATCCATCTACTGGGTCTTTGATATTTGTCATTATTCTTCTAAGTACCAAATCACCTTTTTGGAAGGTTCTTTCCCTTACCTTTGAGTTATAATACTTGGTTATTCTTATTTGATATGCTATCGTTCTTAGTGTAGCTTGATATCTTAGATCGTTAGTCAAATCTAAGGATTCCTTTTTCATTCCTTGATTTTATCTGTAGACATATGCAACTCTTCGATGTGATGGGACTTCGACTGGCAACGTTGTTTCGAATCCAAATGTTAAAGAATACGGGGTATGTTTAGTAGCCATTTTGAGGAAGTTTTATATAACCATAAAACAAATGGAAGTTCCTCTACCCGATTCCCTTTTGCTTTATCTAGTTGCTTTTTTAAGATTTTCTTAAGGGTCTTATTTGCAGCTTCCACTACTTCTTTATCTTTTGGTTGAGCTACCAAAGAAAAACTCTTTGTTATGTCGTTCCTTTGACAAAAGAGAGTGAACTTTGTGCTTTCAAATTGAATCCCATTACAAAAAATGATCTTATTTGGGAGCCCACAGGGAGTAACCATGTTTTTTTTATCACAAACTTCAAGACTTTTCTTGCAGTTATGTTTGGACAATGATTCAGCCTCAACCCATTTGGTAAAGTAGTCGATCACAACTATTGCAAAATTTACTCCACCTCTTGAGGTAGGCAAAGGCTCTATTAGATCAATTTCCTAAATGTTGAATGGCCATGGGCTTGTGATAGAAGACAATCCACTTTGAGGTAAACGTGGAATTCTTCAAAATTGTCGGTATTTGTCACACTTTTTGAAATAAGCTAAATCATCTTCACTCATCCGAGGCCAATAGCACCCTTGTCTAATTATTTCCTTGGGCAACTTCATGCCATTGGAATGATCGCCGTGAAATCCTTCATAGGATTCTTTTTACAGTTCCATCTCTTTTTTTGGGGTTGTGCATCTCAAATAAGGGACCGAGTACCGTTTTTTATATAATTTCCCATCGATCATGGTATAAGAAGGAACTTTATATCTTAATTTTCTTAATTCGTTCTTATTTTTCGGTAACGTTCCCTTCATTAAATATTATACTATTAGTGACATCCATCTATTCTAATATCGATCCCGATGGTTATTCTCTCATATCTCTTCGTGAGTTAGGACAACATCATCCTTACCCTTGGAATCTTCTTCTTTGTTTTATACTTGGCGAGTTTTGATCGAGTTAAAACTAGTGCTTCGCATTTTGATACTTTTTCGTTGAAATCAGTACATGGATTCTGTTGGAATCTGATAGGGATAGTTTTTACTTCTAATGCTCTATGTGAACTAGCTAACTTTGCAAGTGAATCCCCTTGAGAATTTTTCTCCATTGATACCCGATGAATTGAAAAATCCTTAAATGAGGCTAACATTTCATGGAACTTTTTACATACTGAGCTACTCGCACATCTTTTGGCTAATAATTCTTGTTTAATTAGTTTACAATCAACTGTGAATCGCTAAATACTTCAATCTCGAGGATTTTCAATTGTTGGCTAAAGTTAAACCGGCTATTAGTGATTCGTATTCAGCAACGTTATTGGTTGCAGTAAAATCGAATTTCACTGCATAATGTAGTTGATGTCTGTCAGGTGTGATTATCACATATCCAACTCTAGCTTCTGTTTGTTTGATGCAGCATCAACAAATAGCTGGCACTTTGGCTCAAGCTTTTTTTCCCTTACAAATGTTTTAGGTTTACTAAAAATTTGCTTGAGTGGTGATTATTTAAGACCTTATTTTTGTGTGCTTGGAAATAAGACCTTAATTTCCAAGCTGATGGCATTTAACAATAGCTAACTTTTCTATAACTGGACATCTTCCTTCTATGTCCTTTAACCTTTTGCTTGTATAATATACTAGTAACTGAACTCTATTCTTTTCTCTTATTAACACCGAACCGATTGCATGTTAAGACATACCATATATGTACAAATCTTCATCTTCTATTGGATTGGAGAGTATCGACGGTTTGACCAAATGACTTTCAACTATTAGAATGCTTTTTTGGCATTCTCACGTCCATATTAAAGTTCTCCTTCTCTTGATCACATCGAAAAATGGGATACACATATCGGTGGATTTTGATGTAAATCGATTAAGTGCTACCACCTGACCATTTAAACTCATCTCATCTTTACTCATTCTAGGCTTTGCCATTTCTTGGATTGCTTTTATTTATTAGGAATTTGCTTCTATTCCTCATGCACTGACTATGTATCTAAAAAAATTCCTAGATTAGATCCGAAAGGAACAATTTTGCAGATTCAATTTTATCTTGTATTTATGCAATACTCCAAACATTTCATGTAATTCCTTAATATGATCCATCGCTTCTTTGTATTTTACCAATATATCATCCATGTATACTTTCATATTTTTTGCAATCTAGTTTCTAGACATCATGATTACCAACCGCAGGTATGTGGCCCCTATGTTTTTAGCCCAAAAGGCATTATTTTATAGTAAAATGTTCTCTAATCAGTTAAACAAATTGTACGTTCCTCATTAGGTTTAAACGTGGAATTTGATTGTACCCTGAATATGCATCCATGAATGATTGCCTACTAGTTGCATCTGCCAATTGATCAATCCTTGGAAGGGGTTTAAAGTTATGTGTATATGCATTGTTTAAATCCGTATAATCAACACAAGTTCTCCGCTTCCCATTAGATTTCTTGACCAACACCAGGTTTGCTAACCAATTTGGGTAGAATACTTCCTTGATAAATCTATTTTCTAATAGCCATTTTTACTTCTCTTATAATGCAACTGCTCGTACTTTATCAAATTTCCTCTGATTTTGCCTTATAGGAGTGAAACTTGAAGCAATGTTAAGCGCATGACACATTATTGTAGGATCTATCCAACCATGTCTGCATGAGTCCAGGGGAAAACATCTTTACTTGTCGGGAGAAAATGGATTAGTTTTACCCCAATGTCCTTATCCAGTCCCCATCTGGTCTTTATTATTTTAGTGAAATCCTTGGGATCTATATTTATCTCTTCTAGTTCTTCTATAGACTTTATGTTATTTCCGTTATATTTGGAATCTATTTTCAGAATTATTACCTTTTGATGCTCTTCAGTGTTTGCTTCTTGGCTTGCCTTAATTATTTCCTTATTCCTTTTCTTTTCTGGATATTTCACCTTCTTAGTCAATACTCTTCGTTCTCAATTGGTGCTTTTAGCCCAACCGCCTTAAATGTCATTTCCCGGTGACTGATATCTGAAGGCTTGCAATTTTTGGTTTTATTTAGTTTTAACATATCATCACAACATAAATCCTTGTCTTTATTACACTATTCTAAGGTTGCTTAGATAGTTCCCTAGAACTAAATTTCTCTCCTCGTACAGTCCCCTATTAGGCTTGAGTGAGAAATTTGACCATCAAATGCTCTAAAGAGATGAAAGCATATGCTTCATTCAAGGTGGGTTTCCCAAAGAAATCATTGTAGTAAGAGGGTTGGTCCATCACTACGAATAGAGTTTCAAAAGTCCTCAAGTAAGGGGGGATTCCCATTTAGACATACAACTTTATTTTCCCAATTGAAGTAGAACCTTTATTATTGAACCTATAAATGGCTTAAAACTAGGCCCAAGCTTTTCCATAAGGATATCCATTTGATTGAATGCATGCTTGAATATGAAAATACCACACTTTCGGTATCCACCAACATCTTAGATACTAGGGATAATCCGATTTGGGTGGTAATCATCAAGAGGGAATTATGAGGGTGCCTTGGTCCTCTTAACTCTTTTAGAGCGACCACTAAGTATGGGATTTGTACTGCACTCTTGTTGATCTTTATTGGCATTTCCTCTTTTGTAAAGTAAGTTCCCTCTTTGACTCTATGAATGTATATGTTCCTTGCGTCTTTACTTATTCCAGCAACATGATGCCCACCATTAATCACATCAATATGATTGGTTGGTGATATGTGATTCATGGTGGGAAATCTTATGGGAGTTCATTATTTAGGAAATTCATATTATTAGATGGAGGTCCTTTATTGTTATTTTGATGGAGGAATTTCCGATTTCCCTTAAAAAAAAATTTGAGAGCTCCTCTCTTGATCATGTTTGAATGATTCTAGCTAAGACTTGACAATCATTTGTCGGTGTCCATTTACCTTGTGAAAGGCACAATAATCTCCTCCTTTATTTAGTTCTGGGTTAGTTTTGGCCTTCTTTGGAATTCAATACTCTAGCTCATCTTTTGTTATAGCAAAATATATGAGATGGGCTGGTTTAAATCAATGTAGTTGACCCTTGGTACTTCATCCCGTTTTCCTTTTTATTTTGAGTCAAGAATCCAAACCTTCCCCTTCTTTTCTCTTTTGTTGTATCTTCCTTTTTCATGAAAGATTTCATCCATACGGATGAATTTATTGCTTAGAAGTGAAAGTCCTATAAATCCCTACATCCATGGAGATATAGTTCTTTCTAGAATGGGATATTCTCTATCAATATAGATTTTCCTATCATCAAGTTTTCCTTATCACTTACTTTTCAGGTCTTGTAGCCCCATAATTGAACCTTTTAAGATAGTCTCTTAATAAATCTTTAGATTCTACTTTATGTTGGCTATAATACTTGAATCCATAGTTGATTCTTTCAAGGTGCAGAACTAGGTAGAAAATTCACGGGCAAATTGCCACTAAGAGTGGATTGTTTTCTCTCTATAGTGGTGATGCCATTTTGCTGCGGCACCAAAGAAAGTTGTGGGAAAGAGTTTGCACCTTTCTGCTTTCAGTGCACCATAAATGTCCATTTGGCTTTTAAAAGATTGGTTGACTCATCATACTTGATTGAAGGGATTTTAACATATGACGGTAATGGGACCGCCGTTATTTCTTTAGCGAATGGAACCCCCTATCATTATTGTTTACTTTAGGATCCATTGTCCTCTTCTCCTTTATATCCATAATATCTCTGCCAACTTATTAGCTAAATCTTTCAAGTGTGCCTCATTATCATTATAATATCTCCTTTCTGGCTTATATGCTATGTTAGAAGATGAGCTTGAGGATTGCACAAGTAGAGATTTTCTTGGACTTCTTATCCTTAGATTTGATCGATTATATTCTTTAACTTCCTTTCCAAAGTTTGACCGGAGCTTATCATGAGCTTTTTCCAACTTAACAGCTTCGTCTTCATTTTTCCCTTTGGACTCTAAGATACTTTTCCCAAGACTCTTATCCTTCAAATGCAATGTATAGGCATTCCTCCATGGTGATTGAACTTTCCTACCTTCACTATTTTTTGTCATTGATGATTTTTGAAATGCAAACATTTTAATTAATTAATGCATAGACTGAAGTTGCTTTTGCACATATTTTATATTGACACTCTCAATCATCATTTCAACAGGAATTTAAGCTTATTCGGCCTCAATATTCTTAATATTAAATTGTAATGTTACATTTTCTTCAAGATTGACATGGTGCATCACCTCTTTCTCTTAGTTGTCAGTCTTCTTTACCCTTCCCATTTGTGTTAAACAAGATAATTTTCCCTGAGTTCAATACTTAGTGGAAGCACCAAAAATGTTCGACCAAAAGTTAGGCCTAACTTATATGCCTGATTCACAGGAGTTAGTGGTATGTGGGCAAGAGAATGAACTCCTGGGCAAGTATGCAAATCGCTAATATGCAAGTCATCATTAGTCAAGTAGTCAATTATGCAAATATGTAACTGTATATGTCCTCGATTATTAGGTCATAATTAAGAGTTGAACTAGGTGGCCATTGGAGTCCCAAATTGAGCTTTTATTTATGCTTGAGTAAAAATGAAAAGGAGAAAAAAGTACAAATAGGAATTCACCCCTTCTTAGTTAGGAGCACATACCTATTTATAGAGAAATTGCTCCTTTAGATCTTTGACAAATGGCACTCATAGGTGATGAACAGTTGAGATTTTGCTGACATGCCACATAACCGATTTGCCATGTGACATAACTTTCTTTTGACCTCTTCATGATGATGGGGAGCGACTGGTCCAATTATGAATTGCTACGTGGTTAATTAGAGCGTTGCTTTCTAGTCGCTTTCTTAATATGTTGTAGCACTTTCTTCACCATGCAATAGCTTTTATCATGCAATAGCTTTTTTATTCTCATCTTGTGATAGCTTAATCATCTTAACAAGTGATAGCTTTAACATACATCATCACACGATAACTTCTCAACCTTCGGTTGGTCTCATTTTAAACATGCGATAGATTGACCCTTTCAATACATGATAGATTCGACATACAACATCTGATGATAGATTCGACACAGATCATCATGCGGTAGCTTCTCAACCTATGGTAGCTCCCGTTTTCAACATGTTGTAGTTTATCCATCTCAACATACAATAACTTTAACATACATCATAATGCGATAACTTCTCAACCTACGATAGCTCTCGTTTTCAACATGTGATAGCCTAACCTTTTCAATACACGATAGCTTTGACATACATCATCATATGATAGCTTCGACATAATCTTGTGATAGCTTCTCAACCTATGATAGCTCCCATTTTCAACATGTAGCAGTTTATCCATCATAACATATGACATAGGATAGCTTAACCTCTCAATATGCGATAGCTTTGACATACATCATCATGTATTTGCTTCTTAACCTGCGATAGTTCTTGTTTTCTTAACACGCGATAGCCTTTAGCATTCGGAAGCAACATTCCTGCTTAATTTTTTAAGTAACAATGGATGATACTGAAATTTTGGCCAAAACCAAATTACGTAATTCCTAAAGTGATATAGTGTTGATGAAAAGAATTGGTGTAAATAATCGTTACTAAACTGTACTACTTGAAATTATAAAATTGGATTTTACCAATGAGATTTTTAAGTAATGAATTAAGTTAACTATCACACCACTAGCTAGGTGAGTGTGATCATTAGTATTTAAATTGCTTAGATATTAACTGATGGTAAAATTCAGGCCCATGAGTCGCAAAATTGAATCTATTACGTCTTCAAAACACTGCCTGATTTAATTGATCTACAATAGCTATAAATTAATTAAATTCCTTAATATTTATGAAATATTAATTTTTATTTTATTTATTGTATAGAGGATATTTAGTAAAATCAAGAAGCCTTCAGAATTGTTCGAGGTGCTGTTAATAATTTATTGGGTGCATATATAAAAGTTATATATATATATATATATGTGTGTGTTCGATAAGGATTTAAATTAGATTTAAATTAAATAAATTACTAATGGGTTTGTTAGGGTTTGGTACATTATTGACCCTTGTTTTGGTTGACATAAAGAGGGGAAGAAGGGCTCTTGGGCATTTGAATTGAAATATGTTGATATTTTGTCTCTAGCCTTCGATATAAATTCAAATCAAAGGCTCCACTTTCACTTAATTTTTGCTTACTCTTCTACCTCCATTGGCCAAAAACAAAAGGACCAAACCCACGTCCATTTCCACTTTTTACAACTCAAATCAGTATTCATTAAATAGATCTGATGTTTGCATGTTTGTTTCTTGCAAAGAAGGTTGTACATCTGAGAGATCAAAGGAAACTACTAGATCAAAGTGTGAATTATATGCTACACCTCAATAGGTATACCTCTTATTTACATATATATTTACACACACACACAGATATATATATATATATAAACACACGCACACACCTAAAGATACACACACATACACATATGTGTGTATGAGTGTGTACGCGTGCGTGTGATATTTGTGTATGATATTGAATGTATTTTAATGTAGATATATCGCTACTTGTATATATGCCATTGTCGAACCTATTGATATGTTGTTTTAATTATTTGGTTATGTATTCGTTATGTAAATTAAATCTATTACATATATATGTGTGTATAATACTTTTGGCCAAATAAATATATATTAAAAAAGAATTTTTGGATGAAAAATATAATTTTTATTATTTAAAACATTGTTATACATTTATTTATTCACGTATACATTAAATTCAAATAAAATGATATACATATATATAATTTTATATAATATATATATATATATATATGCACACTCATTTTGCTCTGGAAATAACTTTTTTTACATGAAACTATGCATCACACACACACACACATATATATGCTATATTATAATAAAACTAATTTTGAATTTAAATATGCATGCATGCGCACATGCACATATATATAGTAAGGCTAGCCGGCTTTATAGTGTGGATCGTCCATATTTATAAATGAATTTGAAATAGGTGTTTGGCACATGCATTAGAACGGCTTTAGAAGAAAACGAAGGAATTAGGCTATACTACCAGAACTACTAAACAAACTAACCTAGTCCCCCTTCGTAGAGAAAGAACTGCTACCATCATTCCAAGAATCAGATCCAAAAACATGATAAAACCCTTAAAAGAGAGTCAATCCTATGTCCTCAACATGATAACACATATGACTTTCTTCTTCTGCTCCACCCATATACTTATAAAAATTACCACCCTTGGGATCATATCTCGTTTCAGAAGGCTCATGAATCCAAGCTTGCTCAGACGAGCCCTAAAAAAGTCATCGGAGGAAGGAAGAACCACATCCATATTTTCCATCAAACTATCTTCAATAATAATAATAGGGGAATCAAAGTAAACCAAAGGCAGGATCTCATGAGGTGAAGCATCAATAGCTGGACCTCTTATCTTTGTGACCTGAGGTTAAGGAAGAGGAATCCTATTTGAAAACGGCAATAGGAAACATCAACCCTAAGCTTATAGGCTTCTATAATGTGATTGAAAGAGTGACAAGACTTGCAGATTTCAGATTTCCAACTGCAATGAACAACAACAACTGGTTCATGCCCTTTGGAGATATGAACTGTAAGCTTGGATGGTAAAGGCCTTTCGGGAGAGATTTCAATCAAAACCTTGGCATACACTAGCTTTTTTCAAGCTATGGTATTAGCATCAAAACATTTGAGGTTAGCAATAAGACTTGCTAGCCAGTTTAGTCCAATCATGGGTTGCAACATTGATAGGATATAAGAAAAATAGTCCCAAACATGAAAAGAAAGGACCTTATCCTTGGTTTTGTCTACCTTTGGACTCCAAGGGGTAACAATGAAGGGTTTATCTTCAATAATGGGTGGTTCCGCCTCTAAAACACGTAACCTTTCGTCTTTTCTAGTAAACTTGAAAAAGAACATAGAATTATTGAAGTGTACTTAAAGGTCACCCTTTAGTTTCCAAGGATGACGACGATGATCTCGAGGGTTAGAGTCAAGGAAAAAACCCACTAAATACTCATACCAAAATTCAACACCCACTTCCAAAACTTCGACCAGTGGAATCATTGCACCATCTATCTCAACCATATCAAAATTACGGGGAAGGTATTCACCTGCATTTCTCGGAAAAGCAGAAAAAACCAAACACCACTTATTTCCAGCCTTAGGGTATACAACGGGTGAGTTTGATTTGGCAATAAAACCATTCAGTGTGGAAGTTTGGGCAATTTTAGCATTAGGAATTGTAGACTAGGCATAAACATAAGCATCAGGTGTACTTACCCTCTTTCCCACTTTAGCAAAACCACCCCCTTCACACTCACCCATCCATCACAACATCATTACAAAACTTCTAAACCTCTACACAATTGGCAATAGACTGCCATTGACCAGCCTTGCTACAAGTAGCAAACATTAGGGACAACGGAGATATAGTATTAAGGTGGATTTAAGAAGTAGACAACCTATAAATGGGATGATAAGAGGGGTCAATGTTTTGTAGGGAGGAATCTAATGCGCTTAATGGGTTTGTAGAAAGCAATCGGGCACAAATATAATAGGCGGAATTGGTGGAAGCCGAATAGCGGAAGAGGTTTCAAGCGTGGGAAAGTTGCAATCAGTCACCACAAGTGACGGAGGAGGCAGAAGATTGGATGGCACCGATAAATAATTATATACGCATTCAGATCTCGTTAGTGGTGGTGGCTCTTTAACAAGGTGAGACAAAGAAAGCATTAGGTTGCTGGTCGAGCTAGGCATGGAGGCAGGGAATGGGAGAAGGTGGGGACTGAAGGAACTAGACATAGAAGGGAAATGGAATAGGGAAACATCGTCGATGAAAAGAAAAATTATGGCTGTTATTGCTATTAGATTGATATTCATCGATATATATATATATATATATATATATGTATGTAAGTACGTACGTACGTGTGTATATCATTTTTACTTTCGACATAAAAAAATTATTTTTTCAGGCTAAAATATATTTTATATAAAAATATATGTTAAATTATAATATCTAAATTTATCAAATGTTTAAAATATTTACATTAATTAATTACAAATAATATTATTTTTGGCATATTTTAAATATTTTAAAATTATTCGTGGAGACATGCAATAATCCCTACCAAAAGGAATAACTCCGAGGGATCGAAAAGTGCCACCATGAGGGCCCAGGCAGAAGGGGGTTGGGCGGGGGTGGACCCTCCTAGATCCTCAACCTACAAAAATAGGTTTTTTTAAAAAAAATTCAAGATATTCAGTATACATTAAATGTGGATCTCAGATCTTGTTTTAAATTAAATTTGTTTATTAACTCAAAATTAGATATTTATTTAAATTTGAAATTTGAAATATAAACTTAGTCAGAATTTTATATGATATTTTCTAAATGATATATGTATGTATATATATATGTGAGTGTATAAATTATTTACAAAAATTATATATTTTGATTTTTTATACATGTTATATATAAAATAATATCTATGGTCAATGATATATATTTATAATACCATACACATAGTAGATGTAAAACACAACATTATATGTATTTAGACCATGCACACCCTGTGCGATGTTACGCATGCACATTTTACGCACATAAGCATATATTGATATGCTTATAAACTATATAATTTATATTTAATTAAGTTCATTAATTAAAAAAATCATAGAAATTAAACAAAATGTAATTTTGTTTATATCAATTAGATTGGATCTAGTTCAACCTTTAGGCTTCATGGGCCTTATAGAACCAAATATAGGAGCTGTTTTTGAAATCTTCCTATTTCAGTCGCTTCGGACCGGTCTGGTTCCAACAATTGTATTAGAGCCCTACTGGTATGTTCGGTCTAATTAGAAACTTTAGAGCCAACCAATAAAGACTACCTGTCATTTGAGTGTCTACAATGGTTGTGTTTAGGCTTGGGATTGGAAAATCAAGTACTCTCCCCACCCTAGCTACTACCCTGGCTATGCGATGGATTAAGTCCAAAAGGTTGGCACAATTGTAAAGACCTTAATTGATTTTGGCGTTAAACTAATTTTCAAATTCAATTCGAAAATTTTAAAATTATTTGGATTTAAAAGATAAATTTAAAATATAAAATAAATTTTATAAAGTTTATGAACTATTTTTCAAAATCGTTTTTGAAAATAAATTAGCATTTTCAGAATGATTTAATTAATTGGACTTATCAAACAAATAATTAATTAAAAGTTAATTGATTAAAACAAAAATATATATACTAATATACATATAAATGTTATAGTTGAATACATACATACACACACACACACACATGTGTGTGTGTGTGTGTATATATATGTATCTTCGATTATTTAAGGTAAATCATAAATATTTTTTTGAATTTATTAAATTATTAATTAAAAATTTTATTTAATTTAATAAAAAAATAATTATTAAATAAAATAATTAAATGTTAAATAATTAAATGTTAATTAGTAAATAAATAAGTATATATACAATGAAATTTGTGTATAAACTACAAATGTTATAATTAATATTCATCTTAAATTTTTAGGATGAATTGAATTTTAAAATAATTTAATTAATAGTTAATTAAATTCCTATACTAAATTAATTAAATATGATTTAATAATACCATATATAAGAATATTATATAATTTAATCAAATTATAAATGTTATAAATAAATTAAACTTGTATAATATGAATGTATAATATAAGTGGAACTGTAAGAAACCCAACTTAGGTTTAAGGAAAGAGTATGTGCGTACCGTAAATATTCTATGATTCTAGACATGTTCGACACTTGAATCACGAGGCTATTTCATAAAAAATACACTATTCCGTAAACGATATCACTCAATATACATACATACATGTACAAATATATATATATATATGTATGTATGTGTATATATATGTATGTATTAAAGATTATGAATCATTTATCCACTACCATTTATATATTAATAGATTACTTTAGGGCTGTTATGGTAACGGTAAATTTACCGTTACCGTACTATTACCGGCCAATCAGTTACCATTTTCGAGTGAAATCGGTATACTAGTTTAATCGGTATGGTAACTGTAAATTTACCATTTTCTACGGTAAATCATCGGTAATATTTCTTCAATACCAGCGGTAACGGTAATTTTACCAGTCGATTTATAATACATGTATATTCATGTAACATGCTTTATTATAGGCATTTAGAACCATACAAATGATTAATTAGTTTATTAATCATGTAAAATAATGTTAAATACACTTCACTTCTTTCTCATTTATGTCTTTTATTAAGTAACACTATAAACTAGTGTGTAACCCGTGCGTTGCACATGGTAATGTTGTTACAAAATAATTTTTAAATATTAATTATTGTTAAAAATTGAATATTTTTAAGCAGTATATGATAAATTTATTGAAATAAAGAAATTTATAATTTAAAATGACATGCAACACTCGGATATATGGTAGAGGGTCGCCAACCACATATTCTCGTCGGAATTATTGTCCTAACTCGGTAATAGCAATATATATGTGCGTGCGCGCGTGCATGTGTGTTTTTATTACTATATATGTAAATAGTTGATGCTATGTGATACATATACTTTTTATATAAATGGATGAAAAAATTGAATTTTCCATTTCTATTAATATGAATATTATATATATATATATATTTAAGGATTTATAATGAAATAACGAATATTAAGTAATGGAATGTATTGAATATTTTAAATTAATGATCAACTTAACTAATTAAATATATGTAGCTGAATGTTAGAAAGTAGGATAAAAAATGAGAAGAGCTTTGTATGTAGTTATAGTTGAGAAAAACATCTTACGATCAACTTATCTGCACATGAACTTTTATTCATTATTTGAGATTTCAATTAGTAAACCTTTTTTTAACTTAGCTGTTAATCATAAATTTCACGTTGTTGTATGAGTGTCATGTTTACAACTTCAATATTTGCAAAATAATAATAATAATAATAATAATAATAATAAATCTGTAGCATCTTTGAGTTATGAGTTGGGTAAGTTTTAATATCACGTTGAAAATGAAAATGTCCACATAACTTAATTTGTATTAGAGTAATCTGTGCTTTCACATCCCAATATTGTAAAATATAAATTTATCCTTTTAAAGTTGTAATAATATAATGTTGAAAATGAGAATGTCTACGTAACTTAATTTGTATTAGAGTAATCTGTGCTTTCACATCCCACTATTGTAATATATAAGTTTATTATTTAAAAGTTGTAAAAAAACAAAATTTTGTAGTACAATGCATGATTTTTTTTAAAAGATAAATGAATGATGAATTAAAAATATATTATTGTTTATGTTTACATTTTATGTTATGTGATCCATATACCTTTATATATGAATAAAAATAACAATCTTAACATCTTCGCTTGTATATATGAGTGTTGTATAACTACTTAAATCGGTATATTTTAAGTTTATTAAATGAATTAATAAATATTAGTTAATCAATTTATTTGAATGATTTAAAATAAAGGTTACATAATTGGTTAATACATGGATATGAGTAAAAATATATTAGGAGGGAACTGATAAGGGTTTGTAAGTAACTATAGAAATTTAAAATATAGGCGTGTAAAGCTAAAAATATAATTTTTCAGTGCAATGCAAATAACTTCATTGAGATAAACGAATTAGAAAATAAATTTGTTATTATTGTTGATGTATATGATTTATGCTATGTGATTTACATATCTTTGTATGCAAATGAAATTTTTTTACCAGTTTGTTGATGCTACTTTGGTATTTTAGGATTTACACGACGTATCTAATATTAGTTAAGTCAATTTATCAAATGGTTTAAATTTTGAATTACGTAATTAATTTAAATATATGGACTTAAATGTAAAATATTAGATGAGAACTAAAAAAATTTGTGAATAATTATAGAAAATTTTAAAAGTATGTATTTGATTATAAATTGACATTAGAAGTTTAGTAGAATAACTATAAATTGATAAATTATAAAAATTTGAAACTAAAATATCCAGAGAGAGAATTAAGGAGAGTAGAGAAAACTACTACAATTAATAAGAGAGCTTAAATTTCTTCCGCTTTACTATTATTTAATAGATTGTATAATGAATCACCGTTATAGCGTGAATACGTGTTATGTTACTAATCTTTTTTAGACAAACGGTAATTTACCATTACCAGTGTAACAGTTACCAGATTATCGGTATACAAGTGTTCGGTATACCAGCCTATCGGTAACGGTAACGGTAAGCAATTTTCGCTTACCAGTAAAAATGGTACGGTAAGGGTATTTGTGAAATGGTAACGGTAAGCATTACCATAACAGCCCTAGATTACTTGCATACTCTTTATTTGTTAAGTTTCCCCAAGCTAGAGATGTTATGTGTAGCACTATTAACATATTGACTAAACGAGGTAAGATACACATACATATTTGTTGAGTTTACTCAAGGTGCATGCTTTATACTTAGGCTGTGGCGAAATGGGGGGTATGAGCAAATACTCTCTTCAATTTGTTGAGATTCCTCAAGGTTGAGATAAGATTATGACAAAAACCATATGTTAGGAGTTGCATATGATACAACCGATAATGCGTTATTCATCACATGCGAGTCTGTGATTTGTTGAAGAGTCCTCAAGGTCAGAATACCAAGGCATGCGAGTACTAATACCTACTAGAGAAATCAAAAGGTTCATATGTTTACTTCTAGGGTTTCGAGAAACATACAAGTCTAGTGGGAATTTATTAGATAAACGAAATGAAAACATTTAACCTATCTAATAATATAAGAACATCTGCTATGTATAAATTAAACTAATCTACTTCGATAAATTTTTGCAATTGATATAACTGATAAAATGTTTATCAGTTAAAATATACAAATGAACTAAATTGAGATTGACAAAAGAAATAAAAATATATATTTACAAGTAAAACTTTTGCCATGTTGTCATTTTAAGACTCGTGCAAGCGCCTAATTATACAACCACTAAAACATTCGTACCTCGGTCGCTCAAGTGTTGATTTATCCGAGATCATGTACTATCTTCTATGAGTTTTTAACTCTTAAGCAATACCAGAATATGGATATTTGATCCCTATTCAATCATATGTAAAAGTTATACGGTGAACGACCGCAATTCGTAATGTACGTAACCTTGATGAAATTGGTTCATTCGAAATGAGCAAGTAAATCATAATGCAAGATCGAGTATTCAATATAATTGATTACAATTAAGACCTTATTGTGTTAGATGTAATATTAGACTAAGATCTACAAGAAGGACCTATGAACTCGATCACTGAAATTCTAGTTTGGTCCATTTATGCAAAATGCAACTTATTTGATATACTTAAATGTTGAGGCTGACCGAATGCATTTTTATAAAGAATTTGGTATGATCTTATAATAAGGGTATCCTTTGAATTGTTCGCCATTTGAAAGGAAAGCGTATGTACAAAAGTGGATGTAACTTAGGAACAGTTGGGATTAACAGAGTGAATGATCACCTCTGCTTCATGAAGAGATGTTGGAAACAAGAATTGTGTAAAATACTAAAAGATAATTAATATGGAATGAGAAGTACGATTTCTATTTCAAATGTATATTTATATAGAATATTGTTTTCTATGAAAGCTATTTATCTGAGTTCAAAATACCTGATCTAAAGCTCTCAACTAAACTAGTTATAATATATATGAAGTATATCCTGTAATACGTGGTTGATTAGAGTTTCGTATTCCATACATTATTATAGTAATGGCAAAAATAGTGGGAGCATACCATTTGACTCTTAATAATGGATGCATCAAGATATGAAAAATTGTTTTTTTGTTAACATATCAAATATTATTTATGACATAATTATTATTTTCGGTATTGATTGAAAATAGACATAATTTTATTTCAGTATGAATACTATGAATATTCGCTATAAGATAAAACTGTAATAATGATATATGTTTTCATAACAAAAGTGAAGCATTAGAAGATACCTAAGTGTCGGATAATTTTACAATTATTTTGGAATTACGGACAAAGCCATATCTTTGAGGAATAATTTGATGAACATATGATTATGAATTGTATGGTACTGATGAATTGTATCTTGAAAGATTAAGGCCGAAGCACTCATTCAGTGGAAATGATAAAAGAGTTAACGAACTCTTCAGATCGATACATACAGATGTACACAGTCGATCGTTTAATGATACCAAAAGGGATCCCTTAATGCTGTTAAATTCATCGATGAATTATCATAGATATATACGTGTATATTTGAAACACAGTTAGTGTATCTATGATAAAATCGTAGAATATAAGACAAAAGCAGAAAAATGAATTACATAAGAAATAAAAGAATTTGATTTGATCGGATATGTGAGTATATTGGAAAAAGGTTACAAAAGCACTTAAAACGGATAAGATTCAATCTCAAAAATCACCCCTCCCTATGATGCATAATGATTTATCGATAAGGGGTAACCATACCTTGTTGACAAAGAATGATTGATAATATGAAGTTGAGTTAACTTTGTTCTATTAGAATTGTACATAAGAGTATGTACATAGATTAAAAATTAATTTCGTTCATAGCATAGATTACAAGATCATACAAGATAAAAATTTATAAAAAAACCCTTACATATCCTAGGTCAAGGAGTTAGCAAATTGTGCAAGTCAATAGGTTGTACGTAATATTTGTTCATAAAGGGTCTTGTGTGGACCACCCCAAAGGATTTTGGGATCGACCAAAATTGATTGACCAACTTATGTTTTGAACATAAGTTTCGTAAACTCAAATATAAATTAGTTTCATATATATATAAAGGAAATCCATAAAATGTTTATGTTATCCATAAAATACTCTCAGGAATAAAAGTATGAAAGAAGGATCACAAGAGCATCGGGGAAGATTAGAAAGCATCAAGATAGTCTGGTTAATCATACCTTCTGACAAGGAGCTTTCGACGAGGTCGAAGGTTTGTGACATCAACAATCTACCTTTCGAATAAGTCCAAAGGTCTTTCGACAAAGACAAAGAAAAAAGAGCACAGTCCCAAACCTTTCGAAGGAGTCGAAAGGTTCCTTCTCTTAGTGTCCAAGAAGTTCTCACCTTTCGAAGAGGATGAAGAAGTCAAAGCAAGTGTGAGCAACTCCATAGTGACATTTTCGAAAGCATAGCAAGCCTTTCGAACTGGTTGAAAATCATCCAGGATACCTTTCGACAATGCTGAAAGGTTTATGAACAACATTCATAAGTCAACAAAGAATGGAAGACAACCTTTCGACAACATTGAAGGGAAGCATAGCCCTCGACAACAAACAAGTGAAGAGACCCCTTCCGACAAGGTTGAAAGGTTCACGGCGATCAAGTGAAGAGCAACCTTCCAACAAGGTCGAAAGGTTTACGGCAATCAGGAGGAGAACAACCTTCCGACAAGGTTAAAAGGTTCACAATATATATAGAAGGCAAACACTTTGAAAAATGTGAAAGGTTCATGAACGCATAAAGACAAGCAAACCTTTCGATAATGTCGAAAGGTCTGTGATAGCAAAAGAAAGGCAAATCCTTCGACAAAGTCGAAAGGTTCACGGCTGCATATAAAAGGGGGACCTTCCGACCCAGTTGAGAGCATGGAGTCGAAAGGAGGGCTGCCTACATCTATAAATAAGACCCAAGGGGTCATATTTTGGGGATCCAAATTCTCTCATTCTAATCTTGTATTTTCTTAATCAAGACATTGTAACCCTAATCGGGTGCTAATTTGGGAATTTAATAAAAATAGAGTTCATTCATGGATGAAGAGGGAAGTTTTATGCTCTATTAATTGCTTTATTGTTTGATTAAACTTTTGTTGGATTAACTCTAATTTCAGGTTCAACATCATTGAAAAGGTTCTTGTCGACAAGGTCGACAGCACTTCTGCTATAGGAATCTACTACAACCTTTCAAAGCCTTTAACCCTACAGTTTAAACCTTTCGACAATGTTTATAATACAATTGGTCTAAACAGCATGGGTAACCTTCCGAAGTGATTAACTTTGAGACCCAAACCTTTCGACTAGGTCAGAAGTGCTTATGCTATAAAATATCAACAACCTTTCAGAGTTATAGTCCAAGTGGTCTAACCTTTCGACTAGACTAAAGACCGCTCTTTAAGTATAGATACCTGGACTTACAAGGCTTGATCCAAAAGCGACCGTTCCTAAACCTTTCGACAAGGATCAAAGATACATCATATATGTGACCTAACCTTTCGACAAGGTCGAAAGCTTCTACATATCCACTGAAAAGTTTGATATCCAACCAAGACCCAAAGAGGGCTATCCTCCTAGTCTTTTCAACAAGTTAAAATCTAACCTTTTAAGGACAAATTCAAGGAAATTCAATCTAAACAAAGAAGGAAATTCTTGAAGAGGATATCATATTAACTCAATAAAGTCGGAAGGTTTCATAACTCAGCACCTAAACCTTTCAACGACATCGAAAGATCTAATTCGAAAGCTATCTACCAGTAAGGCTAAGTTTGTAGGCAATTCCGAAGGGATTCACATCCACTATTCATAGAAAGGACTTTCATCTTCCTAAGCACTATTTTGAGGCGTTGACAAGAAATTTTGTTAATAGAAACCTCATATAAGTTCAACTAAGACAAAAGGTTGTATAATCCAAAGGTTAAACCTTTCAAGAACGTCGAAAGGTCCGACTTAAGAATCAACAACGAATAAAGCAAAATAGGAAGGCAATTTCTTAAGGGACTCACTCTCATTATTCAAGCAAGTCTTTCCATCTTGTTTACCATTACTTCAGGATGTTGAAAAGAAATCTTGTTAATATTTTTGGCGCTAGAAGGAGGGCTCGAACCTCCGTCCCTCAACCCTAACAAAATTGGAAAGCAGTGTGATCAAGGTTCAGAATCAACGGCCACAGAAGATGGTGGTAAAAGAGTACTCAGAAAGAGCTCCAACCTGAGACTCAATAAAGATTATAGAAGTAGGGGATGAAGTGAGACTTCCAAATGAAATAGAGGATCAAGATTTAAATCGAAAAAGTCAAATAAAAGGGTCTCTAGAGTGATCAAATAGCCCAACCCAAGGGAACAACATGAATAGTCATAGAAATGAAACTGACCAAGAGAATGCCTAACACTAAATAATGATGAATACGCTTAGAGAAAAGGAAAATTTTGATCCCGAAGAATATGTTATCCTGCAAAAGGCTCCCTTTTCTGAAGAAATAATGGCGACAAATCTCCCTTCACACATCCAAATTCCTTCACTAAATTACGATGGAACAACTGATCCAGATAACCATCTTGTCGTCTTGGAAAATTGGATGAACTTATACAACGCCCCAAAGGCAGTTCGCTGTAAACTTTTTCCCATTACTTTCCAAGGAGCAGCTATTAAATGGTATAGGAGTTACCGAATGGAAACCATCTATTCTTTGGAACAATTTACTTACGACTCTGTGGCTCAATTCTCCATATTCAGAGATACAACTATGGACTTTATCTTGCTAGCAACCATCAGACAAAAAGCAAGGAGTTACTTAGCGAATATTTGAACAGATTCAGCGCAGAAGCATTAAGAGCAGAAAGTACAACTGATAGAGAAAAGCTTATGGTAGTCCGATCAGGGTTAATTAAACAAACTCCATTTTGGGAAACCATTTATATCAATGGGTGCAAAGATCTACAATATTTCTTTCTCCGGGCTGAGAAGTTTATTCAATTGGACGAGATGCGCCATGCTAAGAAAGAATTCCACCGAGAATCAAAGGGAGAGAAATCTTATCTCAAGCGCTTTGACAAGAGGCCAAGGAAAAGTGAAAACCCGAAGGGAAGTCATAGAAAGAGTTCTAAAATAAATTGTGTAGTCCTGAACAAATCCCTATCCTACATATTCACTAAGATGAAAAGAAATCAAAATTTTGCTACACCTCAAAAGGTTCGGAGTGCCCTAGAGCCAAATAAAGGAGGAAGTTATTGCAAATACCATAAAGCAAAAGGAACCTGAAGGACATCTTGTTCGAGCTGAGAGGAAAGCAACTCAACAACCTCTAAATGCAAATCTCTATCAAATCATGAGGACTCAAGACATCAATTCAACTGTGAACTCTCTCCTTTCCTTTTCATGGCTCTTTAACTCTATTTGTATTTCCATTCATACTTGAATTTGCATTTTGTATTGATCATGTACTGATTAAAATTTTAGTGCTATTACAGGTATAAACAAAATCAAACCGAAGCACTCAATGAACGCTGAGACCACAACAGACTCCAGAATACTTAATGAGGACAACTCAGATGCCTGACACGAGATAATTATCAACATTTCAGACAACACAACACCAGGCCTTCTCCACAAGAAACGTTGAATCACTGCCAAACTCGATACCAATTTAGGAGAAAATCCATATATACCAAATACGTTTTAGCAAATTATTTCAAAAAGGAAATTTCTCAAAATTATATCCATTTAAGAAAACTATTTTTAATCACCCCATGGCCTGGGGGGAAACAAATTTTTATTTACCCCAAAGACTTATGCAACTAATTTGAGATATTATATAGCATTAATAAGTGCACACAAAAGACTACAAACTAAGAAATTTCAATATTTCAAAGTTTAGCAAAATTTTGGGCGGGAGAAAGCCTATTCATACGTTTTAAGAAAGATTTTGACACAAAAGTTTATTGGAACTCAAACTGGAGAACCCTATTCTCGACTAAAAGGTCGTTGGTTCATGAATCATGACCTTCTAGTCTCCTATTTGAGATTCGTGTCTCCATTATGAGAACATCAAGAAAGTTCTTACAAAAGACTACATTGAAAAAAAATATTTATAAAAAGGATTCATGAGTCCAAACTATTTTCCAAAAGATAGCCCTTTAATATATTAGAAGGGATTAATTACAAAATTATTTCTTTCAAAGGAGACTCCATTTTAATTGGCTAAAAATTATTTTCATATACAAATACTCAAGCCTACGATGCTATTCTGTAGCACCTCCTAGAGGGAGGGACATAAGCCCATGACGCCATTCTATGGCACCTCTTAGAAGGAGGGACATAAGCCTACCACGTTATTCCATGGCATCTTCTAGAGGGTGAGATAGAACCCCTAACGTCAGAACCACCTCTTAGGGGATGGGTCAGGGTAGCACCCATTAGTGACCTTCTGGAGGAAGGTCAGCTAAGTAAACATCCCTTTAAGACAAGGGAAGTCCAAAGAGAGGCTCATCAAACAATGGACTAAGATGTCCAAGCCTAGAGAGAGGCACATCAAAGAGTGGACTGAGACGTCCAAGCCCAGTGGGGGCTCCAAATAAAAGAATAAAGGTGAAAGTGTCTACAAGTCAAGGAGAAAGTTAAAACCTAAGAGAATAAAGGGTTACAAAAATAAATCTATTTATCAACTGGGACAAAATTGAAATCCTAAAGGAGGATACATACAAAGACAACAGGACAAAGATGTCCAATACTACAATCAAAAGTAGACATCTATTGCTTGGGAAATAATTGCTATATCAAATGACTAAGAAATCTGCATCCTAAGAGATGACATAAGACAAGAAAAGGGATAAAGGGGATCCCTAGCATGGTATCAAAGGCCAAAATATATACAAAAGTCAAAAGAATGGAATGAACAACAAGTTACCACTAAAGATAATAGAGACTACACTCCAAGGATGGATTGAATAAACCACAACTGAGTCCCTGGAAATAGGTTGATCCCTTAGAACAAAAGAAACTCTATAAGTATATAAGGAACCAATATTCCAATTAATCACAAGGCTTTGCAGATGCGACCAAACTCCAATATATCAAAAAACTTTAATAATCCATAGGTCTATGAGTTTGTTGTTTGGCTTTGCTGAATTTACTATAACCAGATAAGTTTATAATTTCAATATTGGATTGGTTTCTAGTAATCTATTTTTCAGATGAGATCCTAGCAAAAAATTTGTTAAATTCTTGGTTTCGTAGACTTTTAATTTCTTTACCTCAAATTCCATTTTTGGATTTGGTCAATCTTAAACTCCTACATTAACTTCATGATGATTTATCGATTTCATTGGGGAATTTTTATAAAGGCTTCATATTGAATTCCTAGTTTCAAGGTTTCCCAATTCCTTCATTAACTCTCGAAATGGTTTATGAATTTTACATACATGAATTTTCATGATGATTTCCCATCATTCTTTTTTTTATTGAGTTCCTGATTTCTTAACCCATTCGTGGAGTTTCTATGATAATTTATGGATTTCCCATTGATTTTTGTGATGATTTGCTTATTTTGTATTCATGATTTCTTTATTAAATCACCATGGTGATTTCTTGCTGAATTATTGGTTTAATGAATTTTCCCACTGATTTCTATGATGATTCATGAATTTTACGCGTTACAATTTCCCATTGAATTTTCATGATGATTTCCTACTGATCACTTGTTTCACGAGTTCATGATTTCTTGGTTCCCTTTATTAATTTTTCATGATAATTTATGAATTTTCCATTGATCTTCTTATTTTGAATAAGAATGGACGGGTTTTAGATCACATTTTTGATTCTTGGATTTTTGGTTCCCTGATTTAATGAAATTTAAGCTCCCTTACTAATTGTTGTGATAATTGATGAATTTCGTATTTCTAGTTTTTCTATTGGAATTTTTGATGATCTTTATTGGGGTTTTGAATTGTTGAATTCTAAAATTACTTGATGAATTTCATGATGATTTACGAATATCTAATTTCCTTATTGGGTGTTTGGTAATTCTTTATAAGATTTTTGATTTCATGAATTCCGAGGTTTCCTTGTGAATCTTTATGGTGATTTGTTAATTTTTCATTCTCAATGGATTTGGGATAATTTCTTATTGGATATTTGATATAGTGAATTTCGAATTTCCTTGCTGGACTTCATAATAATTCACGAATTTGGTTCTCTATGTTTCCATGGCAAAATTTAGATGGTTTTCTGCCTGTTTTTTGATTTGTTGAGACTCACATTTTCCTTTGGATTTTGATGAGAATTTATGATTTTCCTATTCCAGACCGTCTTATTGGATTTCGGAACCCTGATTTTAAAAATCTTGTATTTCCTTAATCATTTTCATCATGATTTATGAATTTCAAATTTCTATTGTCCTTATTGAGGTTTTTGAGGATCACTATTTGGATTTCTGATCGAATGAATTCTAAAATTTCCTTGTGGGTTTCCTTGATGATTTATGGATTTTCTATGCTTGATTTTCTCATTGAATTTCGAATGATCTTTTTTCAATTGACCAATTTCATGGACTTTAAGATTTCCTTATGGATTTTAATGAAAATTTATGAATTTCACATCTCCGACTTCTTTATGGGACATTTACTGAATTCCTAACTTTATAAATTCTATATTCTGCTATTGAATTTTATGATGATTTGTGAATTTCCCATTGAATTAAAAATTTGATTTCAATACGAGATCTTCATGATACCAAATGGAATCATTACTAAACCATTTCCTACCTCTTCACTAAGTACGAATTACTAATCAATAGTTTATGGTTGAAAATAAAGGATACTTAGAGGGACAAGGAAAAGTCCCCGGTCGTATGAAATTGATTTCCACAGGTTGAAAAGGTTTAATTCAAGAAAGAAATATCTAGAGTATGTAATAGGCTTTCTCCAAAGGTTCATTTATTTGAACCGATACCTGCAAATCAGGTGATATTATTCCACAATCTTAAAGAAGTTTAATTATGGTCATTACAGAGTAACTTATTTGAAAATATTACCTTAATGACATCTTGAATATCAGCTTCATAAATTTAAGATTGCTCATTAAGGTCTTATAACAAAGTTACAACCTTATTAGAAGTTATTATCTATTTTGCAGGAAGCGAAGAAGGAAGTCCATTGGAGTTTTGTCCTAAAGAACAAAAGCTTCTTTCATACAAGGGGGCTAAATGTTATCCATAAAATATTCTCAGGAATAAAAGTATTAAAGAAGGATCACAAGAGCATTGGGGAAGATCAGAAAGCATCAAAATAGTTTGTTAATCATACCTTCCGACAAGGAGCTTTCGACGAGGTCGAAGGTTGTGACACCAACAATCTACCTTTTGACTAAGTCCAAAGGTCTTTCGACAAAGGCAAAGAAAAAAGAGCACTGTCCCAAACCTTTCGAAGGAGTAGAAAGGTTCTGTCTCCAGTGTCCAAGGAGTTCTTACCTTTCGAAGAGGATGTAGAAGTCAAAGCAAGTGTGAGCAACTCCATAGCGACCTTTTCGAAAGCATAGCAAGCCTTTCGAACCGGTTGAAAAACATCTAGGATACCTTTCGACAATGTCGAAAGATTTATGAAGAAAGCAACATTCATAAGTCAACAAAGAATGGAAGACAACCTTTCGACAACATTGAAGGGAAGCATAGCCCTCGACAACAATCAAGTGAAGAGAAACCTTCCGACAAGGTCGAATGGTTCCCGACAATCAAGTGAAGAGCAACCTTCCGATAAGGTCGAAAGGTTCACGAAAATCAAGTAAAGAGCAACCTTCCAACAAGGTCGAAAGGTTCACCGCAATCAAGTGAAGACCAACCTTCCGACAAAGTCGAAAGGTTCACGGCAATTTGGAGGAGAGCAACCTTCCAACAAGGTCAATAGGTTCACAACAGTATATAGAAGGCAAACCCTTTGACAAAGTTGAAAGGTTCATGAAGGCAAAAAGACAAGCAAACCTTCCGACAATGTCGAAAGGTTTGTGATAGCAAAAGAAAGGCAAACCTTTCGACAAAGTCGAAAGGTTCACAGCTGCATATAAAAGGAGGAACTTCCGACCCAGTCGAGAGCATGGAGTCAAAAGGAGGGCAGCCTACATCTATAAATAAGACCCAAGGGGTCATGTTTTGGAGATCCAAATTCTCTAATTCTGATCTTGTATTTTCTTAATCAAGACATTGTAACCCTAATCGGGTGCTAATTTTGGATTTGAATAAAAATAGAGTTCATTCATGGATGAAGAGGGAAGTTTTCTGCTCTATTAATTGCTTTATTGTTTGATTATACTTTTGTTGGATTAAATCTAATTTCAGGCTCAACATCATCGAAAAGGTTCTTCTCGACAAGGTCGACAACACTTCTGCTACAGGAAACTACTACAACCTTTCGAAGTCCTTAACACTATAGTTTAAACCTTTCGATAAGGTTTATAATACAATTGGTCTAAACAGCATGGTAACCTTCCAAAGTGATTAACTTTGAGACCCAAACCTTTCAACTAGGTTAGAAGTGCTTATGCTATAAAATATCAATAACCTTTTGGGGTTATAGTCCAAGTGGTCTAACCTTTCGACTAGACTGAAGACTGCTTTTTAAGTATAGATACCTGGACTTACAAGGCTTCATCCAAAAGAGACCGTTCCTAACCCTGTCGACAAGGATCAAAGATACATCATATAAGTGACCTAACCTTTCGACAAGGTCGAAAGCTTCTACATATCCATTGAGAAGTTTGATATCCAACCAAGACCCAAAGAGGGCTATCCTCCTGGCCTTTTCAACAAGTTAAAATCTAACCTTTACGGACAAATTCAAGGAAATTCAATTTAAACAAAGAAGGAAATTCTTGAAGAGGATCTTATATTAACTCAATAAAGTTAAAAGGTTTCATAACCTAGCACTTAAACCTTTCGATAACGTCGAAAGATCTAATTCGAAAGCTATCTACCAATAAGGCTAAGTTTGTAGGCAATTCCGAAGGGATTCACATCCACTATTCATAGAAAGGACTTTCATCTTCCTAAGCACTATTTTAGGGTGTTAACAAGAATTCTTGTTAACAGAAACCTCATATAAGTTCAACTAAGAAAAAAGGTTGTATAATCCAAAGGTTAAACCTTTCGACAACGTTGAAAGGTATGACTTAAGAATCAACAACGAATAAAGCAAAATAGGAAGGCAATTTCTTAAGGGATTCACTCTCATTGTTCAAGCAAGTCTTTTCATCTCGTTTAGCATTACGGCGGGATGCTGACAAGAAATATTGTTAACAGTTTATGAATGCTAATTCTATTGCACTGAAAAACAGTTGTTGTTTCAAGAAACGCCAACTTCATGGGAAAGAATTTTCTTTTAGAAATTTATTGCCAGTAAAATGGATTTGGATACGACCTAATGATAAAACCGATTACGTAAGATGAAATGAAATTGACTAAGCCAAAATAGACATGACTCATTAGAGTGTCTAATAATAACCCTCGCATATTAAAGAGAAAAAATGAGTTTTGTATCAGTGTCGAGAAAAGAACATCCTTGGTTATTAATAAGTCATAAAGATTATTGATTCTGCTATATGGCATGATGCACGAATCTAGAATGGATTCTAAGTAGATTATCAAAATATGATTTTGATAGTTATACCCGAAGGGATATAATCCGTTGGCTGCAAATGTATCTTTAAGAAGAAGTCCAATGAAGTTGGAATATATTAAGCAATGTTGATAAGAATAACATCATAAATATCAATTATTGAAATTAACATAATATATTTGTCATTCAACGTACTTAAGTTAATTCGTATTTCACTCACAAAATTATCGTTCGGTATGATTTTTAGTTTTGGTACATATATGTTAAATAGAAATTCTAAATAATGATTTAGAATAAATTATTTTCATATGACAACCAAAGTGTCTCGAATTCAGTGGGAGCGATACCGAGTTTGTGAGTTTTGAATATGATCTAAGAACTAATACAAAGTATAACACGACAAGCATCAGCTTGAATAAGTATTTTGACATAAATATCACATAGTTTGATTTTCAGTAAAAATGTAGGGAAAGCGGGTGTCCGTACGAAAAAATATTAATGGTACTAAAATATTTCTAAAACTATAAGTAAAAAAACAAACTTATGATTCTTAATGATCACCATGTTAAAATTACTATAGATTGATTGTTTGAATTCTTGATATTGGATTTGAAAATGACATCTTTTATAACCAATACAAAAGGATGTTGGGAATGTCCCAAACAAAACAGACATACACCATATTGAAATGTTTAATATAAAGCATGCAAGATAGATTCCTCGGCAATTAGAATTAACATACATGTTGGATTATCTATAATATCGCATTTTCTTATGTATTTGATACATTAAGCAAGTGTCAAACCCGAATTAAAATTACTAAATGATAATTTAGAATATTATTGAGTATTTATGAAATAAATGAGAGTTATTTATAGAAATAATGAACTCCTTATGAAGGAGTATTTGAACTCTAACCTTCATAATTGATATCGAGTATAATATGTCAATCCTAAATTTATTTTTGACCTTAGTTAAGGTTAGAAGTGTTCCAAACAAGAAGTTGTGAGTGATTCAATTAAAAGACTAAGTATATCGCCTTGAATAACTTCACAATAAAAGCGATGTGTATATATAAATGCACAAATTTATAACTAAGCTAGGGGTGATTTCGAATGTTGAGAATCCCATGTCATGGTTATATGATAACAGCGCCATGATATAGACATGAAAGATCATAGAGCTCAATATAAGCTGAGATACATATTCAAAATAGTTCCACACGATAAAGGCAGTTTATCAGTTTAGAAGAGATTTGATCGACTAGTAGATAATTATATCAACATAGCAAACCCATTCACTAAGGACTAACTCGATCAACTTTGAGAAAACTGATCGATGTTGAAGGAATAAAATTTCATAATTGACCTTAAGTGCAAGTGGGAGATTGAAAGAGTTAGAGGTATGTCCTTGGGGAAATTATGTAATTTGTTGCATATATCCAACTCTATAACCAATCTTGTTCGTAATAAAATTATTTGATTTCTATTATACACTTTGTTATATAGTGATATAATTAATTAAATAAAATTAAAGTATATTAAATATAAATTCCTTAACTGATATGTTATGTGATAATAATTACAAGCTGTCGAGAAATTTATCACATTGAAAAATAACATATTGTTTTAAATATTCCTAATCAGGATATTTTAAATATTTCTAATCAAGATTTTTCGAGAAAGGATAGCGATACGTCCGTTAAGACCAGAGTGCATAACGCTCTTCAAATGGTGAGCAGTGATTGCTCATGGCCGCTGGGGGCACCAAAAGGTTATGACTGGTAGTTATATGATAACAATGGAATGACTATGACTCGTCCGAGAGTTTCCTGTCGGTGAATAACAATTAAATCAAATAGAAATGCCGAAATGATGGTATTACACGGTTATGTGGACTTGAGAATACAGTTAAACTTTAGTGTAGAAACTTCACTTCAATTATAGTTAAATCGTGACACAGCATTCGTCGAACGACTATAGTTGGGTTTAAGTTGAAAAATTGAAAGTAAAACACTGTTAAATTGAGAATTCATCACCTCGGTTGTATGAGGTTAGTATTACGGTCAACTGTAGTCAACTCAAAGTCAAAATCTCTGGCCAATGTAGTGGGTTAGTAATAAATATTATCATTGAACTAAAAACTTTGTTTATGGTTTAACCGAGTTGAACGTTGATGATATTAGAATTTTGACAAAAATCAAATTTCATAAATTCTAAAGTGATATAATATAGATAAAGAGAATTAGTGTAAATAATCATTACTAAACAGTACCGCCTAAAGTTGTGAAAGATTTTATCTAAGTGATATATAAGCGGTGAATTAAGTCAAACTCTCACACTACTAGCTAAGGTGATGTGTGAACATTAGGATTTAAGTTGTTTAAATATAAAGTGTTGGCTAAATTAACACATGTGAGTCCATAACCAAATCTATTCGGTCGCTGAAACAACGCTTGATTAAATTGATTTAGAAAAATTATAAACTAATTAAATTCATTAATATTTATGAAATGTTAATTATTGTTTTATTTATTATATGAGGTGTATTTGGTAAAATAAAGAAACCTCTAGAATTGTTCGGGGTGTTGTTAGTAATTTATTAGGGGTGTGTGTATATATAAATAAGTTATATTTGTGTGAATCGATATCAAATACCGATAAGGATTTAAATTATATCTAAATTAAATAAATTACTAATGGGTTTGGAAAGGTTTTTGGTAAATTATGGACCTTTGTTTTGGCTCGTGGGCTTTTGAATTGGTAGGAGAAAAATATATGAATATTTTGTCGCTAGCCTTCAATATAAATTCAAATCAAAGGCTCCTCTTTCATTTACTTTTTGCTTGCTCTTTTACCTCCATTGGCCAAAAATAAAAAGTCCAAACCCATCTCCATTTCTAACTTTTACAACTCTTATCAATGTTTATTAAATATATTCGGTGTTTGCACGCTTGTCTCTTAAAAAGAAGGGTGTGGATCTGAGAGATCAAAAGAAACTATATAGTTAAAGCATGAATTGTAGCCTTGTAGGCCACATCTCAATTGGTATATCTCTTATTTACAGTTTAATATATATATATATGATATTTGTGTATGATATTGAATGTATGTTAATGTGGATATATCAACACTTGTATATATGTCATTTCTGAACCTATTGATATGCTTTTTTAATTATTTAGTTATTTATTGAATATGTAAATTAAATCTAATACATATATATAAACATAATATATATATATATATATATTTGTGTGTGTGTGTATAAAATATTTTCGGCCTAATAATTATATATTAAAAAATTGATGCAAAATATCAATTTTGTTATTTAAAACATTGTTATGCATTTATTTATTTACATATATCAAATTCAAATTTAATAAAAGGTATATATAATTTAATATATATAAATACATATACTCATTTTGCTTTGACAATATAAAAAAACAATTTTTAACTGAAACTATATATATATCTCTATATCGTTTTTGGTTTTGTGTACAAAAAAATATTATTAGCTTTAAATATTATATACATATAACTATATTATCTATATTTATCAAACGTTTAAAATCATATTTACATTAATTAATTATTAATAATATTATTTTCGGCATATTATAAATATTTTAAATTTATGTATGTATAATGTCAAGTATGTACATAGTAGATGTAAATTCCAACATCTATGTATATATTTAAACCACGTACACCCTATGATATACTGCACATGCATGTTTTGCACCATGTGCATATATTGATATGTTTATAAACTATATAATTTATATTTAATTAAACTCATTAGTTAGACAAATCTGAGAAATTAAATAGAACGTGATTTTGTTTAAATTAATTTGATTGGATCTAATCCAACCTTTAGACTTCAAGACCAAATAAATTCAAACATGGAAAAAAAGGAAGAAGTCAAAATCTACCGAATTCACTAGCTTAAAACTGGCATGGTCCCAACAGGAAAGTGGTAAAGGTGATAGGCTACAACAACATAAATCCTAGAATCGATATATCCTTTTTCTACTTATATTGTATTAAATGAAAATTGACACATATGAAATTTAAATGGTTATTTGAATTAAATTTACGTAGATGTAAAAAATCTATTTATTTGAACACTCATGTAAACTATATGCCTATATTGATGATCCATCTGTACTTCGTGAGAAAATATGTACGGATTCTACAACGCACATTTTAATTAATTTAAAGGGTATTACACCATTAGGATTCAAAGACATGTGAAATGGTATTTTCATGTTTATCCATAATGGTACCCTTTGAGATTGTATGAAGTAGCAACTTTATGGGTTATACGAGCCCAACAAATTTAATTCAATTTTGTCCTTTACCTGGAAGAGCATTATCAACCTTACTCAATGAGAATACAATCAGGCACATTTGCTTAGATTACTCTGGTTGAACATCAAGGATCCATTTATTATCTTAGAAAAAAATAAAACTAAATTTATAGTCTCCCCTAGTAGACTTTGACTCTACATTAAAACTCCATTACGAGAAATATGTTGGGGAAAATCCCTTCAGATGATCAGTCTAAGGGAATAAAAAACCCAACGCAGTAGAAAAACAATGAACTGGATCGTGATTGTAGTGAGACGATACAAACAGAGATAAACACCAGAACAGACAGTCATAAATCAATGCAATGCAGAAAAATAAATAACACCAGTATTTATAGTGGTTCCACTGTCGCTAGGCAGTGTACGTCCACTAGGGGAGAGAAGATTTTATTAATCACTGAAAGATTAAAGTTACAAGATTGATTCACTTTTGGAGGCTATACATAAGAAGAATTTACAACATAGACAAAATTCTGTAGAGTTTCAGCTCTCTAGGATGGCTCTGAAATTGGCGGAAATTAGCTCGCAATTTCGGCTGCCATTGTTGTCCAGAAGGTCTTTTATTTATAGAGTGAAGATATGAGGAGGGGTAGCTGCTATATAGCAGCTCTGGGGTTCAGTTCGGCATGCATATGGTCCGGCACAATTTGGTTCGGCAGTCCTGGTTCGGCATGCATCACTTGGTATTTGGTTCGGCAAAGCGCCGAGCGACAAATTTGGACCAGCATTGCATCTTCCTAATTGGAGCGACATGCTCAAATACGGAACGAAATATTTCGTTCGACAAAACACCGAACGAGATAATTCGTTCAATAATCCTTTTCCACCGCTCCAATTATTGTTAGGAACTGGAGATAGTGGTTTTGATGACAACAACCTTTGTAACTTATTTTATTATAACTTATATACTAACACTATTGTCTAGATATATATGAATGTTATTATGTAGGATATATATAAGGCAGGTACTGATTATTGAAGACTGTACAGTATAAAGATCAAGAATGAAGAAATCAAGTTTGAAGACTCATGAGTATCAAGATCAAGATTTCAAGATAAGAGTCTAGTTTTGTTAAAACTTTATAATAGCATGGAAATCTTCATTCCAAATTTCATTTGGGATGGAACCCATTTCTACCTTCTTAGTGGCTTACAAACCCACGACAAGTAGCTTACAAACCTACGACAGGTGGCTTACAAACCCACGAACATCCTGGTTTTGTACAAGTTCTCGAGTCCTGATGTGATAAGATATTCTGCAGGAAGAAGCTTGCAAAACTATTTCAAAATGATTTTTAAAACTGCTTTTCAAAATGTTTTAGCCTTAAAAATTAACTTTTCAAATGATTTTCAAAAAGATGTTTTAGCCTTAAAATATTTTTTGTTTCTAAATATACTCTTGTTTTAAACTTTGTTTGTATTTAAAACTATCTTCTGATTTTTAAATATTCTTTTATAATATATATACTTGAGATTTAAAATCAAATTTATATATACATTCTAAAATTATATTTTTCTACTCTTCTTTATTTTAAATCATAAGAAAATTAGTTTATTTTACTCCAGAATCATTTCATCTTGTTTTCCTTTCAATACCATTTTCAAAACAAATTTTACATAGTTTTCAACTAAGGGATGTCGACATCATGGGATACCCCATGTCGACATGGTGGCCGTTAAATTCAAAAGTTTAAATTTTCAAAAGAATTGTCTATTCGTTTAAATCTCTTCACGAATGGTTATGACCATTACTAGTCTATAAATAGCCTTCACAAACAATTTTTTTAACTAACTATTTTCTTCACTCCTTCTTCTCCACAAATCCATATTCTAAAATTTTCATATTTTTAAGATCGTGCCGAAATTCTGCTGAATTCTCAAGTGAATCAAATTAGAATCTCATTCTTGTTTGATTCTCTGCCCTCTCTCGAAGATCAAAGTGCTATTCAGAGTTATAGGATCAATTTGTAATCAAAAGTTTATCGAGTCTCTTTATAAGGTGTGGTTGTGCCTGGAAATCAATTGGGCGATCTTGTGTCCCATAAATCAAGAGAGTTTTCCCCAGAATCGAAGACAGGAGGGTACCTCAAGGCCTTTAGAAATTGAGGATTGTAATCTTGACATTGGTATAATAAAAATTTGTACGAGGTGTTTGTCTTGGTGCAGGACTGGACGTAGAGTAACTCCGAACCAGTATAAAATCCGGTGTGTTCTTTCCTTTTACTGCTTTTTATTTACTTTCTGCATCTGTGTTTTATTCTGTAATTGTTCTATGATTAAGTTCTACATTTGTTTATATCATAATTTTTAAATTAGTCCATATAAATCTTAGAATCCATTAAACACTATTCACCCCCCCTCTAGTGTTAAATTAGCCTTAAGATCCTTAATCCGCACTCCCTTTCAATTGGTATCAGAGCATAGGTTTTCATAGTTTTCATAATCTGAAACTTGAAAAGTTAAAAATGGCATTTTTAGGAAATTTGGTTAATACTAGTTTGAATTTATGCATTTCATAAAAGTATCATAAGTCTGCATATAGTTTTTATGAAAAATCAAGTTATCTATCGAATTGGTTTGTTATGCAGGAACAGACATGTTACATGGCTTTTGAAGAATCAACAACCAATGGACAAACTGTGCAAATTGAGAAAGATAAATGGATACTTGATAGTGGCTATTCAAGGCATATGACTGGAAATCCCGAGATACTCAATGACATTATATATCAAGATGGTGGATTGGTCAACTTTGGAGATAACTCAAAAGGATATGTGATTGGCATCGGCAATGCCGATAATTCTAAAACTCCTCTTATTTCTGATGTTTTGCTAGTTAGGAATTTAAAACATAATTTGCTTAGTATAAGTCAATTATGTGATAAAGATTTTAAAATTAAATTTGGAAAAGATAAGTGTCACATCGAAGATAAAAGTTAAATATTATCTTTGAATGAATTAGGAAGAATAACATTTACATCCTTAGTATGAAAGTTTCAAATGATAACTTATGTCTTTTGGCTAATACAAGTGACCCTTGGATTTGGCATAAAAGATTTGGTCATTTAAATTTCAAATTGATATCTAGGTTATCAAAACTTGACTTAGTTAGAGGTCTTCCCAAGTAAAACTTTAAAGTAGATAGTATATGTGATGCTTGCCAATTAGGAAAACTTAAGAAAAGTTCATTTAAATTAAAAGATATGATTTCTACTTCTAAATCTCTAGAATTACTTTATTTAGATTTATTTGGTCCATCTCAAGTTAAATCAATTAATCACAATACATATGTTTTTGTAATTGTAGATGATTATTCTAGATATACTTGGACAATTTTTCTTAAACTTAAAAGTGATGCTTTTGAATTATTTAAGAATTTTGCTAAAAGAATTCAAAATCAACTTTCTTTAAAAATAAAAACTATTCGTAGTGATCACGGTGGAGAATTTGAAAATGAAATTTTTGAGAATTTCTGTAATCAAAAAGGAATTACTCATATTTTCTCTTTTCCAAGAACTCCACAACAAAACGAAGTGGTAGAGCGTAAGAATAGAACGATTCAAGAGTGTGCTAGAACAATGCTTTCTGATAGTAACTTACCTAAAAACTTTTGGGCTGAAGCAGTCGCTACAGCTTGTTATATATTAAACAGGATTTTAATTAGACCATTAACTAATAAAACACCATATGAATTACTTTACAATAAGAAACCCATAGTAGCTTATTTTAAAGTTTCTGGTAGTAAGTGTTTTATTCTTAATACAAAAGATAATTTAGATAAATTTGAACCTAAATCTGAAAAAGGTATCTTTATCGGATATTCTAATCGAAGTAAAGCATTTAGAGTTTATAATTTAAGAACTAACACTATTGAAGAAACAATGCATGTAACTTTTGATGAAAATTTTAAAGATGTTGTACAAATAGAAGATGAAGAATATTTTGTAACTTTAAATAATGAACCTAATGAAACAAATTGTAAAATCATTCAACCTAATAAAAGAATTAGGCTATTAAAAGATCATCCTGTAGAAAATATATTAGGAAATATTGAATCTATAGTTAAAACAAGAAATCAACTAAATAGTATGAGTAATGTAGCTTTTATATCAACTATTGAACCTAAAAATCCAAAGGAAGCATCGTTTGATGATTCATGGATTCTTGCTATGCAAGAAGAATTGAATCAGTTCACCAGAAATGATGTTTGGGAACTTGTTCCTAGACTTGAGGATAAAAGTATAATTGGAACAAAATGGGTTTATAAAAATAAAATGAATGAACTTGGTGAGGTCGTGAGAAATAAAGCTCGTTTAGTTGTGCAAGGTTATTGTCAAGAAGAAGGAATTGATTATGACGAAACCTTTGCATCCGTAGCAAGACTAGAAGCTATCAGGATTCTACTTGCTTTCGCAAACTACAATAATTTCAAGTTATATCAAATGGATGTTAAAAGTGCTTTTCTAAATGGTTTTGTAAAAGAAGATGTTTATGTTGAACAACCTCCACATTTTGAAGATAATAAATTTCCAAATCATATACAAATTAAAGAAAGCTTTATATGGTTTGAAACAAGCTCCTAGAGCCTGGTATGAAGGACTAAGATCTTATTTACTACAATCTGGTTTTGAAATTGGTAAAATAGATACAACTCTTTTTATTAAAAGAAACAAAAATGATATTCAATTAATACAAATATATGTAGATGATATAATATTTGGATCAACTAATAACATAATGAATAAAGAATTTCCAGATATAATGACTAAAGAATTTGAAATGAGTCATATGGGAGAACCAAGTTTCTTCTTAGGACTTCAAATCAAACAATTAGATAAAGGAATTTTCATTAGTCAAGAAAAATATGCTAAGGATTTAATTAATAAATTTGGATTGACCACTTCTAGTGGGAATTAAACTCCAATGACAACTAATGTAGCTTTAAGTAAAGAAGATAAATCAAAAGATGTTGATCAAAAATTATATAAGGGAATGATTGGTTTGCTGCTTTATATAAAAGCAAGTCGTTCTGACATCATGCATAGTGTTTGTCTCTGTGCAAGAAACCAATCTCAACCTAAAGAAACTCACTTAAAAGGTGTTAAAGGAATTTTAAGATATGTAAAACATACTTTAGATTATGGTTTATTTTACCCTAAAAATGATGTATTTGATTTAATTTCATAATGTGATGCTGATTACGCTGGTAATAAATCAGACCGAAAAGGTACAAGTGGAACTTGTCACTTTCTAGGACATTCTCTGCTTTCCTAGTTTAGTAAGACGCAAAACACTGTATCCTTGTCAACAACTGAAGCAGAATATATATCTGCTGCTTTGGCTTGTTCTCAAGTTATATATATGCAACAAACTTTAAAAGATTTTGGATTAACTATAACTAAATCACCAATTTATTGTGATAATACTAGTGCAATAAACCTATCTAAAAATCCAACTCATCATGCTAGAACAAAACATATTGATATTAAACATCATTTTCTTAGAGATAATATAAGTAAAGAAGTCATAACTCTTGAATATATTAATACTGAAAAACAAATTGCTGATATATTAACCAAACCATTAAATGAACAAAACTTTACTAAATTTAGAAGAGAATTAGGTATATGTTCATTAACTGAAATATAAATTATAAATAATACAAGTATAGTTAATAATTAATATAAATAAAAATTTCTCAAAAATTGAACTGGGCATGTCGACATGACCCATCCCCCTATGTCAACATACAAGCCGAGATTTTCAAATTTAAATTTCCCTCTAAAATTAGTTATTTGGTTATATATTTATATATTTCGACTTTTACTCATTTTCTCTGTTCTATTCTCTGTAATAAACTTCTAAAACAGTAAATTAATGGCTTCCTCTTCTAATAATGAACCTTCTTCACCCACTTCTCCTCATTCTGGCCTTTTTCAACGTTCCACACACGTACGAGTCATCAAATTACAAGAGAAGATGAAAGATTTGCTTCAAATGATGATGGAAATTCAAGTAAGTCAACTGTGAATGGCTAGAGAACAAGATAGGCAAGGCAGAATCCTTAGGAATTTACAAAACTTCCTTATGGATAACCATGCCAATCCCATTGTCATCGAAGAATCATCACAAGCCATGGATTTTGAAGAAGAAGAGCCTCTAGAAGAACCACAAGAGGATCAAGAAGAAGAACATCCTCTGCCGAATCCGGATGTTCATATGGACGAAGACGATGGCGTATTTTACGTTGGAGAGGTCCTTTTTGACGTTAATGGGAACTTAGTCGAACAACGTGGAAACTTTTGTCTCCACTATCCAAATTGTTTGGTCCATAAATCACCAATAGTTATGGGTCCTCGTTAAGCGTTTTTCGTTTTTCTCTTTCTTGATTATATATTGGTTTGTTAATTTGTATATAAGTGTTATCTGAATTAATGTTCTTCTAAAAACAATCTTTGGTGTATAAAATCTTGAATTCCATTTAACTCATACATAGTTATTATTCTTATGTCATATGTTTGTTTATCTCATTTTCTATTAAGTTCAAGGTTTAGAGGTTATTTTTGTTGATGACAAAGGGGGAGAAGTTATATAAAATAGTAGGCTTGGAGTAAGGGGGAGTTGTTGGTGTAAGGGGGGGTTATGGTATGATCGAAGTGGTAAGTATATTTTATAAGGTTGTCATCATCAAAAAGGGGGAGATTGTTAGGAACTGGAGATAGTGGTTTCGATGACAACAACCTTTGTAACTTATTTTATTATAACTTATATACTAACACTATTGTCTAGATATATATGAATGTTATTATGCAGGATATATATAAGGCAGGTACTGATTATTGAAGACTGTACAGTATAAAGATCAAGAATGAAGAAATCAAGTTTAAAGACTCGTGAGTATCAAGATCAAGATTTCAAGATAAGAGTCTAGTTTTGTTAAAACTTCATAATAGCATAGAAATCTTCATTCCAAATTTCATTTGGGATGGAACTCATTTCTACCTTCTTAGTGGCTTACAAACCCACGACAAGTAGCTTACAAACCTACGACAAGTGGCTTACAAACCCACAAACTTCCTGGTTTTGCACAAGTTCTCGAGTCCTGATGTGATGAGATATTCTACAGGAAGAAGTTTGCAAAACTACTTCAAAATGGTTTTTCAAAATGATTTTTAAAACTGCTTTTCAAAATGTTTTAGCCTTAAAAATTATCTTTTCAAATGATTTTCAAAAAGATGTTTTAGCCTTAAAATATTTTTTGTTTCTAAATAAACTCTTGTTTTAAACTTCGTTTGTTTTTAAAACTATCTTCTGATTTTTAAATATTCCTTTATAATATATATATACTTGAGATTTAAAATCAAATTTAAATATACATTCTAAAAATATATTTTCTACTCCAGAATCATTTCATCTTGTTTTCCTTTCAATACCATTTTCAAAACAAATTTTACATTGTTTTTAACTAAGGGATGTCGACATCATGGGATACCCCATGTCGACATGGTGGCCATTAAATTAAAAAGTTTCAATTTTCAAAAGAAGTGTTTATTCGTTTAAATCTCATCACGAATGGTTATGACCATTACTGGTCTATAAGTAGCCTTCACAGATGAATTTTTTAACTAACTATTTTCTTATTTTCTTCACTCCTTCTTCTCCACAAAATCCATATTCTAAAATTTTCATATTTTTAAGATCGTGCCGAAATTTTTCCGAATTCTCAAGTGAATCAAATTAGAATCTCATTCTTGTTTGATTCTCCGCCCTCTCTCGAAGATCAAAGTGCTATTCAGAGTTATAGGATCAATTTGTAATCAAAAGTTTATCGAGTCTCTCTATAAGGTGTGGTTGTTTCTGGAAATCAATTGGGTGATCTTGTGTCCCGTAAATCAAGAGAGTTTGCCCCGGACTCGAAGACAGGAGGGTACCTCAAGGCCTTTAGAAATTGAGGATTGTAATCTCGACATTGGTATAATAAAAATTTGTACGAGGTGTTTGCCATGATGCAGGACTGGATGTAGGGTAACTCCGAACCAGTATAAAATCCGTTGTGTTCTTTCCTTTTAGTGCTTTTTATTTACTTTCTGCATCTGTGTTTGATTATGTGATTGTTTTGTGATTAAGTTCTGCATTTGTTTATATCATAATTTTTAAATTAGTCCATACAAGTCTTAGAATCCATTAAACACTATTCACCCTCCCCCCTTTAGTGTTAAATTAGCCTTAAGATCCTTAATCCGCACTCCCTTTCAACTATTTCGTTCGGCAAAACATTCCTCTGCTCCAAAGCTTCATGCCCAAATCACCGAACGATTCAACCACTACTCCATATCTCTTCCATGGCAAGCTCGATCGGCATTTCTTCTTTCCATCGGACCAAATCCCCTCTACCGAAACTAGGGTTTCGGCCTAATTCTCTTCCTCCATGAGCTTCTTCAATGGCTTCTCGAATTCAGGTATCATGTCTAACAATCTCCACCTTGATACTGAATTCCAACAAGCCTTCCAACTTCATCTACACCTTCATGCTCCAAGCAATGGATACTTACCCAATGAGCTTCGGCAATGCCATCACCCATTACACTTTGTCAACGAACTCCGGCAAGGCCACCGCCCGTCAACAAAGTGTTCGAAGTATCCAGTCCATGTAGAACATGTCAATCTCCACTATGAAAACAAATGTCTCCACAAACCATCTCAACTCTCCCCCCGTGCCACCCCGTGGCACCTATCATTTCATTAAGCGAATCAAGTCCGAGCAATGCTCGAACTTAGCAATAGGCAAAGACTTGGTAAACATGTCTGCTGCATTGTCCTTTGTGTGAACTTTATGAAGACAAACTAGTTTCTCTTCACTCATCGAGACAAGGAACGACACTCTCACCTCAATATGCTTCATCCTCGAGTTGAATGCCAGATTTTCAGCTAAGTGAATTGCATTCTGACTACCACAGTACACATCCACTCCTTCGTATGCGAAGCCCAAATCACACAACAATCGCCTCAAAGTGCCTCCTTGGCTGCTTCAACCGTAGCTATGTGCTCTGCCTCTGTAGTAGACAAAGCCACAATCGTCTGCAACCTCGCTCTCCAACTGATCGTTGTCCCACCAATGGTGAACGCATATCCGGAGGTTGACTTCCTTCGATCTCTATCACCGGCATAGTCGGAATCACAAAATCCAACCAAGCTGAAATCTCTTCCTTTGCCACCAAAGGCAAGTCCATGGTTTGGAGTTCCTCTAAGGTATCTGAAGATACACTTCACTGCTTCCCAATGCGTCTTTCCTGGATTCGCCATGAATTTACTCACCAATCCAACAGCCTGTGAAATGTCAGGCCTAGTACAGACCATGGCATACATCAAGTTGCTAACTGCACTTGTATATGGGACCTTCATCATATAAGCCTTGTCATTTTCCAAGATCGGGGGGCCTTTACTAGAAAGCTGTATGTGCAAAGGCATGGGTGTGCTGATTGCCTTTGCCCCTTCCATGCTAAACCGAGCAAGCACCTTTCAAATGTATTCCTTTTGAGTGAGGCTCAAAAGTCCTAGCTTTCTATCCCTTTGGATTTCCATACCCAATATTTTCTTTTCTTCTCCAAGGTCCTTCATTTCGAATTCCGCTTTTAGCTTTCGCTTCAAACTATCGATTTCAGCCTTATCCTTGGAAGCAATCAACATATCATCCATGTACAAGAGTAGGTACATCCATCTACCATTCTTTAAATGCTTGAAGTACACACAAGCGTCTTTGATGCTACGATCAAAACCAAATGAAAGCATAAAAGAGTCAAACCTCTTGTACCACTGTCTAGGCGATTGCTTAAGTCCATACAATGACTTCTTCAATTTGCAAACCCAATTTTCTTTCCCATCTACAACAAATCCTTCTGGCTGCTTCATGTAGATGGTCTCATCCAATTATCCATGCAAGAAAATGGTTTTCACGTCCAGTTGCTCCAGCTCCAAGTCATGAGCTGTGACGATAGCGAGCAAAATTCAGATGGATGTATGCCTCACCACTGGAGAGAATATCTCATCATACTCCAGTCCCTTTCTTTGTGAAAACCCTTTAGCAACTATTCTTTCCTTGTATCTCCCATCATCCTTCACCTTGAATACCCATTTACAACCTATGGCTCGACTTCCTTGAGGAGGTGGTACCAAATCCCAAGTCTTATTCTTCTTCAATGACTCTAACTTCTCTTCCATAGCGCACACCCACTTCGAACTATCACATGACTTGAAAGTTTCATCAAGGTCAAGCGGCTCCTCATGAATCACATGTAGGGCATAGTCAAACTGATCACCAAGACTAAGGTTCGCAAACTGCTAATCACCATACCTTTCGGACGGTCTAATAGTCCTACGACTGACCCGGGTAGGTACTGCTTCGCCTAAACTTCTTTCAACTCCACCTTGAACTGAACTTTCTCTAGATTCATGCACATCACCAGCACTCCTAGAAGGTACCTGTGGACTATCCTATGATGTTTCATCAACTGCGTTTTCCTCGACAACATCAAAAGCAACTCTACTATTTGGCTGGAACACGGGAACTTCTTCCATCTCCTTAGGCCTATCAGAATCTTCTGATGTGGTAGGTAGCTTCTCCTTCAGATTGAACATAGCAGACTCATCAAAAGCAACATGTCTGGAATGAACAATCTTCTGATCAACAGGGTTCCAAATTCGATACCCTTTGATACCATCGGTGTATCCCATTAGTATGCCCTTGTATGCTCTAGCATCTAACTTCTCATCACCTGTATGGTGAACGTATACAGGACAACCAAAAATTCAGAAGTAACTAAGATACACTGCTTTACCTCTCCACTTCTCCTCCGGAATCTTCCCATCTATGGCTGAGCGCGAAATTCGATTTATGATATGCGCCGCAGTTGATAATGCCTCAGCCCAAAAGCCTCTAGACAATTCCACCGTCAATCTCAAGCAACGAGCCTTCTCCAGTAGAGTCTTGTTCATCCTTTCTGCAACCCCATTAGATTGCGGATCTCCGGGTGTAGTGAAATATCTCTAAATGCCATGTTGTCTACAAAAGTCGAGGAACTCCCTAGAGACAAATTCATCGCCATTATCAGATCTCAGCACCTTCAATCTAGAACTAGATTGGTTCTCAACAAGCACTTTCCAGTCTTTGAACTTCTCAAAACTTTCTGATTTGGCCTTCATCACATACACCCATACTTTCCGAGAAAAGACATCAATGAAAGATATAAAATACTTTGCTTTTCCAAGAGAAGGAGTAGCAACTGGTCCCCAAACATTTTTATGCACGTACTCAAGTACTCGCCTCGATCTATGGAGTCCAACTCCAAAAGATACTTTAGTTTGCTTGCATAACACACATTCTTGGCAAAAGTCCATCTTGTCGAAGCTTTCTACTTTGATCATCTTTCATCTTCGAATTAACTCTAAGCCCTTCTCTGAAATATGACCCAACCTGAGATGCCAAAGCCTTGTGCCATCCAATGCACGAGAACTATCTACTCCAACACTTGACTCTCCAAGAATTGTGGTTCCTTTTAACAAATACCGATTTCGGAACACATCTCCTTTCATAAGAACTAGTGCACCTCTCGAAACCTTCAGACTATCCTTCTCGATAGTTACCTTGCATCCCAAAGATGCCAATTGTCCTAAAGAAATTAAGGACTTCCAAAGACTTGGAACATACCGCACACCTGTCAATGTGCGTATCACTCCATCAAACATCCCGATCCTCACTGTACCTTCATCCATTGCTCTACAGCTAGCATCATTACCCATAAGAATAGAGCCGCCCTCTCGTCCAACGAAAGAACCGAAGTAATCCTTATTAGGCGTCATATGGAAAGACGCCCCCGAGTTCAGCACCCAATGGTCTAAGACATCCGATACTGCTGCAGACAACATATCGTCAGATACAGACTTATCCACCACAAATAATGAAGATCCATCTTCTTCCTTCTTCTTCAAATCTAAACAATCCTTTTTCCAATGACCAGGTTTCTTGAAGATAAAGCACTTTCCGTCTTTAGACTTTCCTCTCATGCCATACCGTGCTTCCTGGACTTGGAACGCCCTCTAGAGTGCCGATTCTTCTTATCTTCTCTACCTCTTTCAACCAAACAGGTTGTGACTACTACTTCCACCTCTACTTCCTTCACTTATCTCCTTCATCTGATCCCTCATGCCCTCGGATAGAAGGTCTGACTTCACATCTTCCATTGTCAATGTGTCTCTAGCGAAAATAAGGCTGTTAGCGAAACCTGTGCATCGCTCCGAAAGAGAACACAAAAAAATCATTGTCATTTGCTCCTCATCCATCTTCAAGTCAACAGTCTTCATCTTCATCACGAGATCATCAAATAAATTAAGATGTTCTTTCACTGAAGCACCCTCTCTTATCCACATGGTGAGAAATATCTTCAGCAATATCAGACGGTTAGTCAGAGATTTCTTCAAGTTGAGATTCTCCAGCTTGGTCCAAATGCCCCTAGCAATGGTCTCACTGCTAGTCTCTAAGATAACATTCTCTCCCATAGCTAGTTGTAAAGTAGTAAACGCCTATTTCTCCATCTCCTTCCTTTCCGCGACTGAGATGTCAGCTGTCAACTCCTCAGGGGAAAACACTACTGGATGGACTTCATTCCTCATTAGAACAACCTTCATCCTCCATTGCCACTTCTCGAAGTCTTTATCCTTATTCCATTTCTCAATTGTCAACTGTGATCCTGACGCGATATACATCCCTCTAGTATAGGGTCTTGTAATAACTGGAGTCGCTTCATCTCCTACCATAGCATCTAACACTCCTCAATCAATCTTGCATCTCCGATACCAGATTGTTGGGGAAAATCCCTTTAGATGATCAGTCTAAGGGAATAAAAAACTCAACGCAGCGGAAAAACAATGAACTGGGTCGTGATTGTAGTGAGACGATACAAATAGAGATAAATACGAAAATAGACAGTCACAGATCAATGCAATGCAGAAAAATAAATAACACCAGTATTTATAGTGGTTCCACTGTCGCTAGATAGTGTACGTCAACTTAGGGAGATGAGATTTTATTAATCACTGAAAGATTAGAGTTACAAGATTGATTCATTTTTGGAGGCTATACATAAGTTGAATTTATAATACAGACAAAATTCTACAGAGTTTCAGCTCTTCATGATGGCTCTGAAATTGGCTGAAATTAGCTCTCGATTTCGGCTGCCATTGTTGTCCAGAAGCTCCTCTATTTATAGAGTGAAGATATGAGGAGGGGTAGCTGCTATATAGCAACCCTAGGGTTTGGTTCAGCATGCATCTGGTCCGGCACAATTTGGTTCGGTAGTCCTGGTTCGGCATGCATCACTTGGTATTTGGTTCGGCAAAGCGTCGAGCGACAAATTTGGACCGGCATCCGCATCTTCCTAATTGGAGTGGCATGCTCAAATACCAAACGAAATATTTCGTTCGGCAAAACACCGAACGAGATATTTCGTTCGGCAATCCTTTTTCACCGCTCCAATTATTTCGTTCGGCAAAACTATCCTCTGCTCCAAAGCTTCATGCCCAAATCACTGAACGATTCAACCACCGCTCCAGATCTCTTCCAAGGCAAGCTCGATCGGCATTTCTGCTTTCCATCGTACCAAATCCCCTCTACCGGAACTAGGGTTTCGTCCTCCTCTTCCTTCGCGAGCTTCTCCAATGGCTTCTCGAATTTAGGTATCATTTCCAACAAAATACTACTGTTCGTACGATATTTGTTTCTTTCCTTCCCATTTTAATTTTATGTATAGAAATCAAATAATATATATAATATGAGAACCTTGCTGTAGCAACCGGCTAAATTCGGATCCAGAGGAAGATGGAAAGTAATTACAAATAGGCTGACTTCACAAAACGCCTGTTTGTTTCAACAGCTACCACAAATAGGAATATTCTCTGAATGCACACGATAACACTTCGTCATCGGCACATATTTTCTTTTTTGATTTCTAAATCAACAAATTATAACCTGCACAAACCCACTATACTGTATTAGAATGTTTTTCACGGTCATTTGTGATCTGAGATAAATAAAAACATTCTTAAAAGAAAGCGATTTGAACGCTCGTTTGAATAGTATATCTACGGAATTTACAACATCATTTTGATCCATTTTCAAAATGTGAGATAAAATGGAGGTGTCCACTCTAAATTCCACATTTCACGGTCAAAAAATTGTCTCTACCCGGTTCAATTCGCACCGTTTTGTCAAGTTGTATATTAATTTTGTTATAGCGACATTTATATTGCGCATCAAAGGTCCATTCAATAGTTGTTACTTCCTCTTTCAAACGTAAAACAAAATCAATGTACAACTTGACAAACATTACAAAACGAGATAAAGTGTTCATGTTCTCCATATTATTAGCCTGAAATCTGCACTGTGACTCGAAATCTAGTCACCCGGGCCAGCAGTACTTATCTTACTTTATACGAAAGACGTTGATTCCAAATAACCATGAAAACACACGGTTCGAATTTTGATAACTTGGATTTATTTTAGAAGATAACTCAGATGTCATTTTGAACCACTCATTGTAAGGACTAAAAATAATGACATTTTACGAAATTCAACGGTGCATATCTTTGCTCATAATCTGAATCCTAGCCGTCCAATTTTTTGTTGGGTTATTAGTGGGCTGGGCTCATCAAACATTAGCTTTCTTTGTAAAGCCGCTTTTAAAGTGTATTAGAATATTTGTAACGAGTTTTGTACTCTTCTTTCTTCACAGTTAATCATTTCTTTAAATTTGGTCACATGCATTGGAGTAGCGGTTGACTTATTTTTATGGCCTTATCCACACAGGTCCATGTTTCTAAAGTTATTACAAAAAAAGTTCTTATAGCAATTAGTATGTAAATTAGGTTTCTGTTTTTTTTAAATCCAAAAACGCAAACTAGCTTGCGCTTTCCTGATAGAAATCGCAAATTAAGTTAAGCTTTCAAAATTTTCAAAATTTTCAAAAAAAATTAAAAATCAGAAAGCGTAAGATATCTTGCACTTTCCTGATAAAAAATTCAAAATCAGAAAGCGTCAAAGTGCAATGCATCTTGTGTTTTTTATTTTTCAAAAATAGGGACCAAATTTACATATTCATTTCTGTATGAACTTTTTTTTATAAAAAACATCAAAGACAGTGACCTGTAGTTATTTTATTTTATTTTATTTTATATATATTGATTTTCAAGTAAGAGTAGTTTTCTACGGTGATATTGAAAAAATAATTATAGTTAATTTGAGTTAACGTAGATCTATTTCATAATTGAATTGTAAAACGGGTCTCTTAATCACTAATAATATAAATTAGATCCGTGCTTCTCCAACATCACAACCGACATTCGTTAACTCATTTATTTTCAAATTTTAAAATGTGATAATTTTTTGTACATTAATCGGATTTAAGAATTGTTTCTCCATTAAATCACAAATTTAATAAACTTTCTAATAATATCCATGATACCCATTGTTGATATCTAAAACTAATATTTAAAAAAATATAATTTTACTTCATAACTTTTAACTGCATTTTAGTAATGCAGTTAAAAACTGCACTTTAATGGTGTATTAAAATCAGTTTTTAACTGCATTACTGAAAGCAGTTAAAACTGCATTTAATTGATGCAGTCTTAAACGCATTTTAGTAATGCAGTTAAAAACTGCATGCATTAAATAAACACAATTAAAAATTGCTGCATTTTAATGTAGATTTTAACTGAGTTTAGGAAATGCAGTTAAAAACTGCTGCATTTTAATACAGTTTTTAACTGCATTTTAAAATGCAATGAAATACTGCATTATAATAATGATTTTTCTAAACTTCAAATTTTAAAAAATTGGTTATTGAAATTTTAATTCTTACATGTCTATAATACATATCATTAGAAAGATAATAAAATTTGAAATTTAATGGTGAAAACGGTTTGTTAATTCGATGCTTCTAGAAAAGTTATTACGTTTTAAAGATTGATATCTAATTATTACAGATTTTAAATAAGAGTGTGAGAATTACAATCACTTATGCAAAAAATCGATGCGTAGTGACCTAATTTAACCTATTCAAAATTCAGCCATATAGGCACCTTCTTCTTCACATCTCGTTTCTCACCTACGCACACCCCAAAACGGTACATCCAACGTCGGCGTTATTCACGCCACCGCACCCATGGTGTCGCACCCCACGCGGCGCCACCCTACACATTCGCTCCGCCACTGCTTATAACCACGCCCGACCCGGTTAAGCTTGAGCCCTAGGCCAATTTATAATTTTTATACAATGGTGCAAATGGTACAGGAGAAAAATGAACTGCTAACAAAATTTGAAAACTGCTTCCGTGATGTTGAGAAAGGACTCGAATCTAGTGTGGTTGTAAGGTGAATAATCGAGGCCCTTTCCCCTGAACTATACACACATTTTAAATTTAAGGCATGACATGCTTTATACATACAATAATCTTAAATTTGGGAGCCCGCAGAGTCTAGCTTATGCCCAGGGTCGAGCTTGCCCATAGTCGTTGCCATCCGTAGCCGTCGCCTCATCAAAACCTAAATGTAACAAACAAAACCATAACTCTATTCTTCGCCTACTATGCCGTTAAATCTTCTAGCACATCAACGTCGTTCATCAATTCTCGCGAAATAGCCGCACGTAAAAAAAACTTAATATTGCGCAACATCGTTATATGTGAAAATGATGTAAAAAAATACAGCAATATAAACGCTACTGGATCGTATCATTTATCCATAAAATGCAACAGCGAGGTAATATCAAATACTATATGATAAAATTGAAATATATGCGCTCCATTCTTTTTTCTTAATTCATTAAATACTAAACATATACTACAACGGTGGCATTATAAAATAATTTCTGAAAAATATCATGAAAATATTCAAAAAATTAAATAAAAATGATAACACCTTTACAAAGCTATGCAGTAACAATATAAATTAATTTATGAAAAATGGTATTACAAACTTTCAATAAAACAAATGATGTTACATTTGCAAAAATCATGAAATGTTAATATAGTGCATAAAAACCTGCCACAAAGCAAACAATATTAACATATTTCATAAACCATTACTGTAATTCATAAATGGTGCTTTAAAATAATGCCGCAAGACAGAATACATTCATCATCTAATAAAATGCTACAAGTATTTATAAACTGCTAGTAAAATTTGAAAAATACTACTGCAATTCAGGACTGTTATAGTTCATAAAATGCCACTACAAAATAACGTTATGATCAGAAATATACATTCAAAAACAAAAAATGATACTATATAGTTAACTACATACATTTGAAAAGATGATACGGTTGTTTATAAACTGCCGCTACAATTTAGAAAATGCCATTACAAATCAAAAACCGCTACTACAATTCATAAAATCTTACTGTAAAATAAAATTATGAACAGAAATACATATAACTAATTTATTAAAGAAAAAATCATACAGTAGCATTACTGCACAAATCTAGGAAGATGCTACAATTGTTTATGTATTGCTATCACAATTAAAAAAATGCTATTACAATTCAGAAAATGCTAATATAATTTATAAAATGCTACTATAAAATAACATTAAAAATGGAAATACACATAATTAATTTAATTTAGAAACACTAAAGATACTACATAGTGGTATCCTTACACTGTTGTCTTCTTCCTCGATTTAACTCTTCTTCTTGTTCAATTTGTTGTTTCTTCTCTAACATCACTCATTCACTCATGTTGAAACTTGAAATCATTGCTGCCGTTAGAGTCATTCCTTCTTTCTCTTTACTCACTGTCTTCACTTTGTCAAAGCACTTCATTCTCGTGTTTCTCCAAAATCATAATCGACCACTATCACATCCACCAAAATCGTTGCCACTGCCATTGAGATCTGCAACATCGACGTCGAAATCAGGGTAGTAAATTTTGTAGATTGTCCGACGTCTGGTTCGGTCCGAGGATGTAAGCTCGGGGGGTGTCTTTTCGATTCTTATTTAGAACACAAATAAAGGCAAGGAAAATGTACGACAATATGTCCGTTTGAAAATATTTGATGTTTTTCTATTTCTAAACATTGTCCGTTCACTGTCCGACTAACAATGTCTGAACTTTGACCTTGTCCGGTCTGTGTCCGTCCTAGACTTTTATAAGATAGGACATAGACGCTTCTTGGTCCAATTCGGTCCGATCCGTAAGTTTGTCCCACTTAGTGAAATATTAAAAAAAACGAGAGTTGAAGCTAAAAAGTTGCAAGGTTTTTCCTCTTTTTTTCTACTTATATAATATCTATGTCAAATTGTCTATCTGTTTCATTTTGTAGTTGGATTGTTTACTTGGATATTGAGCTTTCGTAATGTTATTGAAGGACAGGCCAAGCTTACACGTTTATGTTCCATGAATGTCAAGTTGAAAAGTTCACTTTTGTCGTTTAGCCAGAATATTAAAACTACTGGTACATTTATTGGTTCGATTTATGAATAGTTACTAAAATATAAATAATTATCTTTTCGGTGTTTAAATTAATTAAATGGATTTTTTTGTTTATTTATTTAATTTGTGTACACGCCAATATGTTATGTCAAGGATATTGTTAACATTATGAATTGTCCATTCATAGCTCAACATACGTTACTTCCTTTATTTAAAAAAATGAAATTAACGTGCAACTTGACAAACATGACAAAACAAGATAAAGTGTTCACGTTCTCCAATTTGTTGATTGAAATCGGCACTATGACTCGAAATCTAGTCATCGAGGAATAGTTATCTTAATTTATACGAAAAATGGTGATCCTAAATTAATATGAAGGTACACGGCTTAATTTTTGATAACTTAAATTTACAGGGCAGTTTGGTTAAAGTCACTGTTAAATTCCAAATACATCAAACATTCTTGTTCAAAAAAAATAATAATTAAATTAAGTTTTTAAAATTAAGTTATTTAATAACCGCATACATTTATATAATTATTCAGCGAATAATTGCAAAAATTTATGCAATTATATGCAAAAGTTGCAGACATTTCCATAATTATTTCTAAAAAAAATTGCGGAAATTCCCGTAATTATTCACTGAATAATTGTGTGCATTTATGTAATTTTTTAATATGATTGGATAAATCCCTGCAATTATTCACTAAATAATTGCATACAATTATTCAGCAACTTGATTTTAGAGACCAATGTTACAATCTTTTTTTGGAAGGAGTTTTCGTGTATTAAGATTGATTTTATTTTATCCGAGCCTAATTTCACTAAATTTATATTAGAAGATAACTCGGATGTCATTTTGAACCGCTCATGCAAGGAGTATAAATAATTGCAGCATCTTTCTATTATTTTGTTTCGAGAATGAACGCCTAATGACATTTTAAGAAATTTACCAGCCCTTGTCTACTCATAATTCGGAAATCCCAACCGTCTAATTTTTGGTGGGTTATTAGTGGGCTGGACTCATTTAATATTAGTTTTGTTTGTAAAGCCTCTTTTAAAGTTTATTAGAATATTTGTAATAATGAATATAAAAAGGCGGTTCTATTTAATCCTCAGAATGTGCTTTACATATAAAAAAAAATAGCATGTTCTTGGACTTTTCTTTTTACATCCAAATCTCAACAATTAATCATTTTTTTTTAAATTTGGTAACAAGCATCGGAGTAGCAGTTAACTGTCTATTAATTTTCAAAGTAGAATTAATTTTCTTTAGTGATACTAAGACAATAATTGTAGCTAAATTGAATTAATGCACATCTAATAATGATAATCATAGTTTGAATTTATATAGGGTAAAGTGACAAACTTTCAAAGTTTTTTGACTTTTAGTACCGTTGGTTTAAAATTTAGCCAGAAGGACGTATTTCTCCACATCTCGTTTCTCATCTACGCGCAACCTAAAATGCCAAATCCAACGTTGTCATTTTCCACCCTACCGCACTCTATGCTGCCGCACCCCCAACGTCGCCCTGCACATGAGGTCCGCCATTGTCTATAGTCGTCGTCTTTCATGGCCATCACCTTCCGTAGCCACCGTCTCCGCAAAACCTAACCTTAACAAACAAAACCATGTCTATATTCCCTTTCTGTCGTGATGCCTACATCTTTTAGCATACCATTACATCATTGCTTACCATTCATAAATTCCTGCAAAATAGAAGCAGGTAAAAAAAAAATGATACTGTACAATATCATTATATGAGAAAACGATGTAAAACGAAATATATCGAGTATGAAATGCTACAGAGTCATATCATTTGATCATAAAATGCAACTACAAGATAATATCAAATTTTATATGATAAAATTGAATAATACACTCTATTCTTTTGTCTTAATTCAATAAATACTAAACCGATACTACACAGTAGCATTATAAAATAGCATGAAAAATATGTAAAAAATTAAACAAAATGATACCACCTTTACAAAGCTATGCAATAATATGTTAAATTAATTTGTAAAAAATAGTATTACAAACTTTCAATAAATAAAAAAAAATGATATTATATTTACAAAAATCATAATACTAGGTGGAAGGAAGTTAAAACTCTTAATTCAAAAATGGTAGTGCAATTCCTAAAAAGCTACTACAATGCAAAAAAATGCTAATATACTTCATAAATCGATGCTACAATTTATAAATGCTACCATGGTTTTAAATATTTTACATCACATCCAAGATCTCCTCTGAGATCTCATTTTCTCAATTAAACGAAACGAGATGTTAAATCTTCTTCATATTTCCTCTAACTCTTATCTCTTTCTGAATATTCAAATCTCATCTGAAATATGAATCAAAATCTCAATTTGAGATTCCATCCGAAATTATATCTTTTTCCTTTTACATAATATTTTTTCATTTTCAATTAGATTAGAAACTACTCGATCTAATTACTAATTTACTAACTCCTTTCACATATTTTTAGGCCTGTCAACGAATACTTTCGGATGCGGATAGTGCCATATCCGCATCCGCATCCGCATCCGAAATGATTTTCAGATATCGGATATCCGCATCCGCGGATACGGACGGATATCGGATACTTATCCTATCCGCTAACGACCGATAAATCAAGAAATATAAATATAAATTTTAAGTTTAACATACATTTTTTTCAATCCAATTGATCATAAAAGTGTTAAATATAAACAAATATTGTGATAATAAATAGTTTTGAGCGGTTAATAAGCATTAAATGTATATAATATAAACTATTAACTTGATAAAACAACAAATAAATATCTTTCATTATACTAAAATACACACAATTTGTACTATAATATTGACAAAGACCGGACGGATAATTTTCGTATGCGGATGTCTTCGTATCCGTATTCGTATCCGTTTTTTTGGATATCGGATATTATCCGCTTTTCGGATACGGATGCGGACGGATTTCGGATTTTTCGGGTATCCATTGACGACCCTACATATTTTTCACTCACACTTTACGAAATTCAATTGTCCTTATCTGTCCATGAATCGCAGTCAACTAATTTTTGGTGGGTTATTAGTGGGCTGGGCTCATTTAATATTAGTTTTGTTCGTGAAGCGTCTTTTAAAGTGTGTTACAATATTTGAAATGCAGCAACAAAAGGCCGGAACCTCAAAATGTGCTTTACGTAATATATAATAAAAACAGCCTTTTGTTCACTTCTTTTTACATCCAAATCTTAACAATTAATCGTTTCTTTAAATTTGGTAACATGCACTGAACATGCATTGGAGTTTAATTTGTTTTGTTTGTATGTGTTGGGGTTTAAAGTTGAATTATGACTCATTTATGAGAACAATGTGCAATTTTAGCAAGCGTTGTCTCTTACAGACAAAGTGAAGTTTGCTTCATAGAGTTAGTAAGTTTCAAAATTGATACTAATAAGTAAAAAACAATTTCTCTGGGTACATACCAATTTCCAAATACCTAATTATGTTGTATTAGGTCCCGATGGCGGAATTTTAATATCAAAAAAAAAACCCACAGGTTTCTGTTTTTGATGTTATAAGAATAATCTATGTAGAAATTAATATATAAATTATGTTTTTATTTTATAAAAATAGAAAAAGCAAGCTAATTTACACTCTTATGATAGAAATTGCAAGTGAACTTACCGTTTTCAAGAAAAAAAATTATATAAAATTGTAATGATAAAAAACTATTGTTATTTACTAAAATTATACTTAAATAACAATTATTATTACCTATGAATAAAAAAATGATTTTTCAATTTTTGAAAAACCTTTGAAAAATGCAAGATAACTTGTACTTTTTAGCAAGAAATTGTAATCTAGTTTGCACTTTTCGATTTAGAAAAATAGAGACTTAATTTGCATATTCATTGCTACGTGGACTTTTCTTATAACAACATCAGAAATAAGACTTGGTATGCAAAACCGTTTTTATCATAGCTAAAGACTTTTAGGTGGCATGAATCAAGTTTATTATTATATATGTGAAGTTTATTCCATTGAGTACGTTTTGAATTTAATACCAATAAGTTAAGAATGGGTCTTTAATTGATAATGATAAATTTGTATTGCTTTATCTTATAGTAAATAGGTCATAAATAGTTTGTGATTGTTTAGGTATGAGATCAAACGTAGACGCTAATCGTTATTAGTAAATTTAAAAAATTGAGATTTTTAAGACTTTTATTCTTTCAACTACAAAAGTGACTGATTGAACTCAAAATAAGTAGTAAACAAAAATGATAACACTAGTACAACATACAATGGTGGAAAATTGACCATTCAAATGTACATTTTCTTAAAATATCTATTGTGGTTATTATTAATTTTAGTTAAATGTAGAATAGTAGTATGTTGAATAAAAATTATTTGCATTATCAAAAACAAAATGTAGAACTACAGCATATAACAATTAACAATTAAGTGTTGTTATATATATATATATATATATATATATGTATGTATATATATATATATGTATGTATGTATGTATGTATGTATGTATGTATATATATGTATGTATGTATGTATGTGTGTGTGTGTGCGCGCATACGCAAACACATATAGATATGTCTGTGTGTGTGTGTCTATATTAACGTTCACACGTCACTTATTGGTGGTGTGACATTTTGACTAAATTTATCGCTTACTTAATTTCGATAAAATCCAATTTTACTTTGTTAAGCGTTACCTACCAGTGAAGATTATTTACACCAATTCTCTTCGTCAAAATATATCACTTTGAATTTATGGAATTTGGTAATGGTCAAAATTCAAGTATCATTCATATTCAACTCTATAGTCCAAACACAAAGTCCTCGGTAATAACAATTATTATTAGTTATAACACCCCGTAATTTGACGTTAGTTATTTAATTAGCTAGTTAGTTAATTAATTTGGCTTCAAAAATAGAATTTGTGCAAACGATGGAATTTGATCGCGAAACTTACACCATTGCGTTCGTGGTGAAATTCTGAGCAATTTTAATATTTGGAGTTTTGCGATCGGAGCCCCAACGAAAAAATTACGGACGAAAAAGTAATTCGAAAATAATTAAATAAGAAGAAATTAACGTTTTAATATTAATTACCCAGGCCCACAGACCGACCTATCATTGAGGACAGTCGATCTCCAGCGGTCGACCGGTGACCCAGGGGCGGTCGATTGGCACTCCAATAAACATAGGCTTCAACGGCCCGGATTTAATATATTTCTATCAAACGGCTCTGGCTAATTCTAGCGTCAAATTCAGGCCTAGCCCTCCCTTCTCTTCTCATATTTTTATGAAGGCAGTGGCAAAGCTTTGCCGTTTATTCTTCTTCACTTTCTTTCTAAATTATAAAGATAAGATATTTGTTTCTATATTCTTATAAATCGGAGAAGTGTAGAAATCTAATAAAAAGGAAAAGTGAAGAGAATCAACCATATGCCTATTTGAGGTAATTTATATATTTATATATATATTTGTATCTATTTTCTCTCCCAATCTCAAATCTCTTCTCAGATCTGTAATTCTAATGTATGTATATACACTTTTATACATATCTCTTGGATTAAAAAGGATCTGGAGATGAATCAAAGGTTCTACTTCAGATCTGGAGATTTGGATCGCTTTTAAAAGTTGAGTGAGAAATTTTATAGATTGTGATAATACATAAATTATCTTGTTGGTGTTTATTTGATTTTTATGCCTAATTGGATAATTGAATATGAGTTGTAGGCAACCTATTGAATACGATCTGAATATAATAAATATCGTCTACATATTCTTGTTTATGAATTGGTTTAGCATTGTATACAACCTGATCTAGGAATCAGTCCCAAAAGTAAGAATTTAGAATATTGATTTAAATGAAATTTATTTCAAATCTGAAATAGGTTGTATAATAATGTTATAAATTAAGATTATTACCCTAATCTTGTTAGAATATAAACTTTTCTACGTTTGGGATTGTTGAAATTTAGATCCGTTTAATATTTGTAAATTAGTTTGATTTCTTTCTCTTTTAGAAAGATACAGCGTTTGATCTAACAAAAAATAGATGCAAATAGAAAGAGAAAGAGACGTGTAAAGTATGAATTCATTATAGTTTACACTGTCTATTTCAGTAATATAAAGAAATGATTATTCCTTGTAATTTCAAATGATGTAATCTTTTATATTTTAAAGTTAAATCTTCTATTTTGGACTGATTTATGGAAATTATAGCGGATAATCTTTTTTGATATGATTTCAATAATATAACATGGAAAAGTATACTCTAGTGAAGATATATAACTAGAATATATTTAAAGTAAATATTTGTATGTAATTACTGTGCTCATCGTAATTAAATAAAAAGCCAATAACGATGCTTGCACGTAATATTCGCGTTTAGAATAATTAACTAATGAGAAAAAATTTAAAAGGTTGTAACTCAAATAAATGGTAATAAATATGGGAGTTGCAATAAATTGATAGGGTAAATGGATTAATGGGACTGATAAAAATGGAGCAGATACAAAAGGTTATTAATTTAAAATTAGTAATAATACATAAATGTCTTAGGAAATGTCCGTTAGAATTTTGTGAACAAATTGACATTTATGAGCATTAAGTGGAGATTTATGGGTAGATAAATATTTAAGGTAAATATTATTGCCTTAAATAAAAAGGGAATCAGTAAGCTAAGTCCAATGTTTACTTAAGATAATATAAATAAAGACTTAAGATGGTTAATTGGACTTAGTGGGTTAGTGATGCGAGGTCGGTAAAGTCACTTGATGGAAGACTGTCCTTCACATTGAGGCTACCAATAGTCGAGTGTACTTACTACTGATGTGAGATATCACCAATCCTAAGACCCATGACGCCGTGAGAGATTAGGCTTGCTTTCTTATTTGGAAAGTATTAAATGGTCCAAATTTGGAATTAGGAGCGGTGAGAGATATCTCCATAGGGGTTCCCTTTCGGTTTGAGGTCTTAAGTTGCTGAATAGTCTGCCTCTCCCCTAAATGGAAGTATTAAGTAACCTAGTGAGATTTCAAATAAATAAATAAAGATGTCTCTAAAAGGGGTTTACTTCAGTGTTGAGATCTTAAGTGGCTGAAAGGTCTACCTCCCTACCGAAAGAAGTAACCTAATGAGATGCCATATTTATAATTAAAGAGTGAGGGTAGGTATCTCGGGAAGGGTTCGCTTCAGGTTTGGGGTCTTAAGTGACTTTAAGGTCCTTCTCTTTCCTATAAAAGAAGTATTAAGTAGCCCAATGAGATTTCCAAACAATGACAGCTAGATAGTACTATTGAGGAGCACACTTCTGGAAGTAGGTTTTAAATGACTGGGTCTGCCTATTTTCCACTTGGAAGTACTAAGTGGCTTGGGTACAATCTCTTACATTGCTAAGACCATAATAACAATAGTACCATTTAGGAGCATGCCTTCGGGATAGGTCTTAAATGATGGGGTCTGCCTTAGTTAATGTCTTAAATGACCAGAGTTTGCCTCTTTTCTAATAAAATGTATTAAGTGGCTTGGGTATTGTTTATTACATGACTACGATTTTATCGACGATAGATGCGGTAATAGTTGGACATTAAATGTCGGAAGCCTTAAATAGTGATTAGAGGTCTTATAGCTAGGACCCACCGACCATTGACAACATTGTTAGGAAAACCACATAGGGAATAGGTCTTAAATGATGGGGGTCTACCATGATCAAGGTCTTAAATGGATGGAGTATACCTATTTCTCTTTTAAAAGTATTATAGAAGCCCACTTCACGTTAGAAGTACTAAGTGGCTAATGGATTTGGAAGTATTAGGTGGTTGATATGGCTTCATTAGTATTTCGTACCTAGGGAATGGATAAGTAAGTAATCATGTATGCAATGCGTGGTTAGATTAGAATTGCTAACCTTGATGGACATAACAATTAAATGGAAACCTATCGGTATAAGTTTATGTTATGGACAATTTGCATTTTTCCAGCCACCAGAACGTTGTTCTAACTCCCTCCTCATTACAACCTACATGATAGAATTTAGAGGAGCATGTCACTGGAGCTGGATGTGCTTTGTTGTTGGAGAAGTCTTCTTTCTCTCATGCTCGACGCTGATGTGACAATTTGCTATCTAAGGAATACCATTAATCTAAGGTTTAGTCATAGTCAGTGTTCTTATTCTATTATTATTTCCGCTGTGAGTTTAGATTTCTGTTAATCTATGATAATGCTCACACTTATTTGTAGGTACCAAATCCAATGATCCGTGCTTTGATAGACTTGGGTTTCGATTTTTGTTGAAATTTGGGCCCATTAAGGTGCGGGTTGTTACATTTCGTATCAGAGTACTAGGTTAGTAGATTAGAGGAATTAGGATAAATTGGGAGAACGTATTCGTACTTTCTTATCTAGTAATATTATATTTTTACGCTAGATTCTAAGAGTTCCGACTATAGAAGTAGTTGTAGTTCTACTCCGAAGGAATGGTCCAAGCAACTATGAGTTGAAAATATCTTAGAATTAAGATTTTCATGCCAACTCTGAAGTATCCCATGGAGTGCTGGCAATAAGTAGAGCGCTGTTGATGAAGAGCACGAGTACGACATATGGCTGAATCCCGCAGATTGGAGGTGTTCGACTTGAAGGTTGAGATTCTAGTCGGAGACACACAACTATTCCAAATGGATGAGAAATTAGATTCTGTATGTCGCAATTATCCTGAAGTTAGTTTTGCTAGGGTGCATTCATTGATCACCTCTTTGATGGTAAACCAGATTTTTGTTTGAACAATTAATGTCAATTCCTTAGTCTAAAACCTATGAGAGGATTTTTATAAAGTATATTTTGGAAATGCCTTAGATTTTTGAAAAAGGGGTTTTCAAAAGATTTCTTTTCCCAAAGATTTATTTTGGAAATTTTGTTTTGGGAAAGTTTTGAAATTTTAATTTTCAAAGAAACATGGGTACCACTAGGTTGGTCGTGTTTAGAAAATTTTGGTTTATAAAAGATTAGGGCCCGTTTGGTTTCGTTTTGTATTTTGAGTTTTGTGTTTTCAACTTGTACTAAGAAATAGCAAGAAATAAGAAGAGAAGATTTATAATTCTTAGCCGTTGGGACGACCAACGGACAACAAAAGAGTTTGATTGTTCTCCATGCTTTTATTATTTCTCGAAACACGAAAAACAAAATAAACTTCTTTTTATTTTATATGTTAATTTCATTTTTCAAAACCGTTTGTTTTTCAACTATACATACAACGGACGCGTTTTCGTATAGACGAAAACACAAAACTAAAAACGAAAAGCCAAACGGGGCCTTAATTTTTGAAATCCTTAATTATTTATATGTATATATCGGTAAAGGCTTGATATTGATTTTTGACAAGGAAATAGTTTTCCAATTTGGGAAATTTGTGTTTTAAAAAGATTTTTGGAAATCCTGAAATATTTTTATATATAAGTTTGATTTTAAAGGGAAGTTTTGGTATGAAATAGTTTTTATTATTCAGAAACAAGTAAAAAGGAGCATATACTTGGTTCAGTGATTTTTCGATTTATAAAATCAAGTTTTTTTTATATTTTCTCTCTTTAAGGTACGGAAAAAATAGGAATGACATCAACTTTACTGGGGTATGTAGTATGAAGTGTTGTTAAACCCACCAGCTATTGGAAGAAATATTTCCGTGCGAAGTAGGCATGACATAGAAGTTGGAATATTTTTGGATTTTTGGAATTGTTGTTTGTCGCAATAGTTTAGCTGAGGCTATCGCAATCTTGCCAAAAAAGGGTCTACACGGTAAGTGTTGGAACTGGACCAGCCCGCGGCGGAAGTTTTGGGTGAATTTAACAATTTTACCATATTAGGTCTTTATTGGGCCTATGAAGTCTAACTGAATTAGAACATTTCTAAATTTCATTTAAATAAAATCATTTATTTTATTTAAATTCAAATATATTAAGATATGAAATTAATTTTATTTGATTTAGTTTATACATAAATGTATCATATACATATATGTGTGAGTGCATGTGTAACATAATAATCCGTGAAAGATATAATATGCCCATATGTAGATATTGAGATTTACATCGCAAAGACATATTAGCTCATTTTGTATGTCATGTATGTTTTCTAAATATGTGCATGTATATGTGTTACAATACACACACACACACAAGTATGTATAAATATATTATATATAATATATGAACAAAGAACATTTATATGTAGATAAATATATATATAGAAAGAGAGAGAACAATTATTAAAAATTATTTATAATTCAAAATTAACTTAGTTTTGCAAACATAATAATTTTAGTATTTTAATTTGTATATATTATAAATAAAATAATGTTTTCAACAATAAATAATTAACATAAAATAATCTAATGATGAAAATTCAAATTTTACAATTTTCAAAAATCTTGGATCATAAAATAGAGCTTAGAAAAAATCTGGAGATTTTTCAAAGTTGAAATATTACTTTTGAAAATAAATACATTGATTTCGACAATAATTATTTAATATAAAATAATATATTATTAAAAATTCAAAATTTCAGAAATTCTAGGATCATGAATGAAAGGTTACGAAATTTTTAAAGAAATTTTCAATTAAATTATTATTTTTAATAAATCATAAATAGTTTTTTTCAAAATAGTATTAATTATTAAAAATAATAAAATTTATTTGAAAAAATCCTAAATTTTTTCTATACGTTTCTGGAATGATATAATATTTTTTTTAAATATAAAATTGAATCTTTAATGTAATAATATATTAAATAATAGTAAAACAGAAGAATTTAAAGCTTTCTCATTAATTTTAGGAATTTCCCTATCTCTCTAAATATTTTATATTCATATCCCCACAATATATTGTTACTATAATTATTACAATGTTTCTGTTGGTTTTCTCTTCTATCATTAAAATTTAATACTAATTTCAACAATTATTTACAGATTTCTTCCAATTTTTTTGTTATTTTACATTTAAGTCCATATATATTAAATTCAGTTAGTTGATCTTAAATTTAAGCTCTTTAAGTAAATATAACTAGCGAATATTCATTAATCGATCTAATAATTTATTAAAAATGATAATTCAATATGTTTACCACATTCATATTGACAAAAATAGTGAAATTAAATTTTCATTCAAGTCCAGATAATTTTAAATATCCATAATTATATACAAACTATTGCATATATAATGTTTTTCCTTCATAAAATTGGTACATCAAATTTACTCTTATCATTATTAAATTATATTTTATGAAGAATAACAATACAATTAATGATAAGTGATGAATGTTTATATTCTGTAATATTGAAAAAAGAATAAATATTTTCCAATAGTACGTTTTTGTACAAAAAGTTATATCTTAATTATTTAGATTCGTAATCCGAGTTAATCAATGGACAAAAATTATACCATATTTTGATTAGAAGTATTTTTCTTCCATATTTTATTATCCTTTTCACGTAAATGTTAAATAATTTTTGAAACGTTTTATAATAAAATAAAAATAATTAGGTATGAAATGATGGATTAAAAATCATTTTTTTTACATAATTATAATGACAATGTGATTTGTAACGTTTCAGGTCTTATTTTCACTTGATATTTCTTTTAGTAGTTAAATAAATATTTTCTTTCACTTTGATAATATCATATAATTATTTTGATAAATATGTATTACGAGAACTATAAATGCATACAAATACATCGAGTCTTTGGTATTACACTTCTATTTTTAGGTATTTATCATCATTCTCTCAAATAATATTTGAAATTTAATGTATACATCATTTATCTTTTAGTCAAATGTATCAGAACCTAAATGTCAATTTCATAATATATGCACATAAATATTTATTTATGAAATTTTATAAAAATATTAGTTTAAAAATTTATTAAGAATACTTACTTTCATTTATTTGATTGATTGATCTTAAAAAATAATAAATCGATATATAACTCATTTTTATCAACAAAAATGATAATTTAATTTTATTCGAATATAAAAATATACGAATCTCATAACAAAAATACACAGTTATAAATATAGTAATTTCAATTTATACTCATTTATCCTAACAAAATTCATCAAATATTGCATAATTAATTATATTCTTCAAAAATAGTTGTAATATTATTTTCCTACAATATATCGTGTGCAATGCACGGGTTACACACTAGTTATTTTATATATAATAAACAATTCAAAATTCAATAAATGTTAATTTAAAAATATAAATATATGTATGATAATTAAATTTCGAATTTCTAAATTCATATTATATATAAATAAGTGCACTAAATTTTTTAAATCACATATATATCTTATATATGCATATATGCTATTATGAGAGAGAAATATACACTAATATATATATATATATATATGAATTTATTAATAAATATATATAAAACAATTATTAATGACAAAAATTGATTTTGTACAGTAAACAACATTTGTCTATACATAAATCAAATAGTACAATAAACAAATTATGCACACAACTAAACTGATTTGTGACAACTACATCTACTTACAAAATCTCACCTAACTAAACATATAGTAGCAATATATTTAAACGGATATGAAATTGCTCATTATAGAATCCTAGAATATAATTTAATTACTGAAATATGAATTAAAATTACCAATTTAATGATGCCTTTGAATCCACGTTGAAGCAATGACTTCCCTTCCTTTTACTGTTCTTGATTAGTCAGATTGCAAGTCCGGAATCACCGACCTCTAACTATCAAATAGTATTATTTTAATTTGAATACATTTGAGAATTTTGGAGTGGATTGGGAGCTATGTTTTAACCAGCAATGTAAAAGGTAATGGAGGCCAAAAAGGTTAGTTATTATTTTAGAGACACACACACACACAAACAAACACACACACACACACACACACACACACACACACATATATATATATAGGGTTTTATTAGAGAGAAACAAGGAAAACCTTTTTACCCATTCTCACTTGATCTCAACCCATTATCTCCAAGCCAATTCCCTGTGTTTTAGCCACCTCTAGACCTTTCCAAAACCGAAATTTTGCAGCCCTAATGATAGGCCTTAAACCCATCTAAGCCAAAGCCAAAATACTATGCAACTAAATCTAATTTAATCGCTTGTCGATATTGTATATCGATCGATATATTTATAACTGTTATAAATATATATAACATTATTTATTTCTCAGATCATATTCAAATTTTATAATTAATATTTTATAAATATTAATTAATTTATAACAATTATAAACTAATTAAATCATTCGGTCTTAAGGGAATTCATCATTTCGACTGTGTAACTCTTGGGTGTAAATTTGGTCAGCGATTAACATCGAACTATTCTAATGTTAACGTTCACACGCCACTTAGCAGGTGGTGTGACATTATGGCCAAATTTAACGCTTACTCATTTTTGGTAAAATCCAATTTTAGTTTAATAAGCGTTACCCGTTTGTGACATTTGTTTACACCAATTCCCTTCGTCTAAACTATCACTTTGGACTTATGGAATTTGGTAATGGTCAAAATTCCAACCTCATCCACATTCAACTTTATAGTCAAATACAAAGTGCTTGGTTCAATAATAACAATTATTATTAACCGAAGTGCTCTAGCCAAAGACTTTGACTTTGAGTTGACATGAGTTGACCGTGATACTAACCGCATATAACTGAGGAGACGAATCCTCTCTTGAAGTGTGCTTCACTTCCAATACTTCCACTCGACCCAACTATAGCCACTCAATGGACGCCTTGCCATGATTTGGCTACAATCAAAGCGGAGCTTTCATATTGAAGATCCACAGTATTCTCAAGTCGAGAGAAATGTGTAAATCAGTCACATTGATATTTTCTGTTTGACCTTAGTTATATTAACCAACAGAAAACTATCGAGTGAGTCGTTCAATAGTTATCTAATAACTATTAGTACGTGTCCCCTAGGTTCCCCCAGCAGTCATGAGTAATACACTGCCCAACATTTGGAGAGCGTTACGTACTTCAGTCTCAACGGATACATCGATATCCAGTCTCGATGCATTTTGACTAGGAACATTTAAAATGGTATATTTGTTTCGTTGTGATAAATTACTCACGGTTACAACACTTTGTAAGTACTATAACAAAATATACCATTTATGGATTTTCTATTAAATATACTTTTAATTAAGTTAATTAACTAATATAATCACATTATGTCAAGTATATAATAGGAAGAAAATACCTTTTATTTCGAACAAGATTGGTCAACGAGTTAGATATATGTAACAAATTACATAATTGCCCCTAAGGTATACCCCCAACTCTATCGGTAAGGTGGATACTGTCGTGTGAAAGGTATAATTTTTCTGGATGGGTCAAGCTGAAGATGGTGTATGGATGGTCATTAGAATATTAATTAATTTAACTGACCCTATTGGGTCCAGGTTCAGGCCGTGCCCAAATTTGGGCTAGCGGTAGTACAAGTAATCGAGCATAGCGGTCGACCAGTTGACCTAATAGCGGTCGACTGCTAGGTGGATTTGGGCCGAACCTGAACCTAGAATGCGATTATAAGTCGCCTCCAAACCTTCAGTCGCCATACCACCCTCACTCAGTTCCTCTTCTTCAATTTTTTTAGCCGAACCCATTTCCACCTCCCATTTTCCTCTGCTTAACCAAAGCCTCTCTCCTCCATTCCTCCACCAACCGACGCTAAAATTCTTGCGTGTCAGATCTTGCCCGCCACTACTCCGGATCTAAAACTTTTTCTCCCTTTTCCAACCGCCTCTCAGCCTATGGCACCGCCATGCACCGACAGCTCTTCCTCTCGTCATCTCGGCCTTACTCCGCAAGAAGCCGCTTGGCTTGACCAAAGCGAGCGAAAGATCGCCACTTATCTCGGAACGACGGACTTCAATTTCCTTCACAGGTGACCGGTGAAGTTCGGAGATTCACCACTCTTGGGCTTGAAGAGATTTTCATCGCGACAGGACTTGCATAGATCCTGCGCTTCGAGACATATGAGCAGGAATATTGCTGCATCCATCTTTTTGGTGCATAGATGGTGCAGAATTTTGATGATGGCAATAGCTACATTGAGTTTGAGGTGAAGGAAGAATGGATTGAGATGACAGATGATGATCTCGTTGGGATTTCAGAGATATCCACAGTAGACGCAGATTTGGACAACATATAGATGACTGGTCCTGAGATTCTACAACGGATCTTTTCTGGGAATGTTGCTGATTGAACGACCGACAATTTGCGATCAGTGGCCCATCTCGTCGTGCGCATCATTCAGCAAAACATTATTCCAAAGACGGGGTGCCTTGACCAGATCTATACCTCAGCGCGAAGAGCCGCCTACGCTATAATTGGTCGCATAGCCGTCAATTAGGCTCGTGTCTTGATGCTCCATATGGTCGGTTAGGGATTTGGTACCCCGGGGACTCACTTTCCATATTGGCACTTGCTCACTCGAGTGTTTAGGCTTTACGAGGTAAATTTGAACGGAGAGCCAGCAGTGAGGAAGGTCCCTCCTGCCATCGATCGGACCACCATTAAGAGGATGAATATTCCTTTACCGCCTACCACACCACCTATACCAACACCAGCAGCAGGGGATAGTGCAAGGCGTCGAGGGATGCATGAGTCCCGAGCTTGCTGCTATTCATCAGGTTTAGGCAGAGCTCCGAGAGATTAGAACAGAGTAGCAGCGCTAGGGGCATGAGACTAGGTGCGTAGCTGCCATGCTGCGACCGTTCCGCTGTCGTGGCAATGGTTCAAGGTCCAGCCGTGGAGCGAGACCTTCTCACAGTTCTTAGGCGCTATTTTATTTAGAATTGTTGTATCTTTTTATTTTCAGCATTTGTTCTTTTCTTTTGAGTTGTTGGGTTGTAAAACTATTAGTTGTCTCTTATAAAAGGCACGCACGATATTATGAGTTTCTATTCATTTTCTGTCTTATTGTTTCTGGATATGAGAACCGCTCCTATATATATATGCATAGTAGAGAAGCAATATAAATATGGAAATATCATAAAGATATTTAACTAATAGTAAATTCAATATAAGACTGGATATTTAGAACAGGTGGAAATTTTAGTAAAGGACGTGAAAAAGTTGTTTCGGTATCACGGGTCATTGCTCATGTTCCTTAAAAGCTAAATTTTTTGAATAATAGATGTGTTGACATTTTTAAATAAAATGTCAAAATTTAGGGTAAATGTTAATTGTATAATTTTGGAATTTGGTTTATGCGTTTAGCGCATAATCGACTTCTGACTACACTAAAATTGTGGCTTGATTTATCAAAAATTTTCAGAAGGAAAATATTTTGAAAATTTTTCCCATGATTTGAAAAGTTCCCTTTTGAAAAAAAAGTAAGAAGAAAAAAGTTTTTGTGTTTTAGTTATTTTAGATTCTTAAGTTATTTTTAGAGTTTCTGTTCAAAATTTGATTTCAAGGGAAAGTGTGCGTCTAAATATTTTGATATTTTATTTTCCAAATGACGTACAAGTTTGAAAAGCGAGAAAGATTTTAGTGGAAACTTTGATTTTAAAGGCCACATGTTAAGGGTAGGAAAGGTAAACAGAGTTAGAATTTGTGAATTTAGCAGTGCATTAGGGTTGACGATGCAACAAATGCAAGCGATAACAAAGATAAAACTGTTTTAGCCTTGGAGTTTCTATTTTCATACCTTGTCGACGATGCGTGCAAGTCTATTTTTAGACTTAATTCCGTTTTAGAGCTTGAAAATAAGCCTTCCTATACATTTTGTGCGTGGAAAATTTGGAGTAAATCCGGTGTAGCGAAGAAATTTCCACTGTACTACAGGAATAGGAAGATTATAGTATGGCAAGAATGTTAAATCCTCCGCCTAAATTTCTTTTTCCTACATAGGAGTAATGTTTAGAAAGCGAGTTTTCGATACGTTAGATTATTGGACGATAGAAAGTGGATGCAAAATTGGTTGCTTCATACTTCTATTTGTAGGAGTATGAGGGTTTTGGTTGAAAAGATTTTTCAAAAAGCTGCATACATATAGAACTGCCAGTATATATGTAGGTTGTTTGCATCATGTTTTCAAAAATGGTTTCAAAAGAAATGCATTCATATACGAGGATCTGATTTAGAATCATTCTGCATACATATTTTCTAGGTAGTGATACAGTAATACACTATGCACTTATGCATGTTTGGTTGCAAAATTTATTTTACACTCATTGGTTGTGTAGTTTAGGATAATTAGGAGCCAAAATCTTTACTTATTTATTGGACAAATTTCGGAGACTAAATTCTTTTTAAGAGGGGAAGAATGTAACACCCCGTAATTTGGCGTTAGTTATTTAATTAGTTAGTTAGTTACTTAATTAGGCTCCGAAAATGGAATTTGTGCTAACGACATAATTTGACCATTAAACTTGCACCATTGCATTCGTGGCAAAATTTTGATTCATATTTGGAGTTTTGCGATGAGCCCAAACAAAGAAGTTATAGACGAAAAACGATTTCGAAACGAAAATAATTAAATAAGAAGAAATTAATGTTTTAATATTAATTACCCAGACCCACAGACTGACCTGTCATTGGGGACGGTCGACCCCCAGTGATCGACCGGTGACCCAGGGGCCGACCGGTGGCGACCTGGCAGCTCCAATAAACTTAGGCCGCAACGGCCTGGATTTAATATATTTCTATCTAACGGTTCTGGTTGATTCTAGCGCCTATAAATTGACGCATAGTCCTCTCTTCTCTTCTCATATTTTTATGAAGGCAGTAGCAAAGCTTTGCAATTTCTTCTTCTCCACTTTCTTTCTAAATTATAAAGATAAGATATTTGTATCTATATTCATACAAATAGGAGAAGAGTATAAATCTAATAAAAAGGTGAAGAGAAGAGAATCAACCATATGCGTATTTGAGGTAATTTATATATTTATATATATTTGTATCTATTTTCTCTCACAATCCCAAATCTCTTCTCAGATCTGTAATTCTAATGTGTGTGTATACCCTTTTATACATATCTCTTGGATTAAAAAGGATTTGGAGATGAATTAAAGGTTCTACTTCAGATCTGAAGATTTGGATCGCTTTTAAAAGTTGAGTGGGAAATTTTATAGATTAGGATAATACGAAAATTATCCCGTTGGTGTTTATTTGATTTTTATGCCTAATTGGATAATTATATATGAGTTGTAGGCAACCAATTGAATATGATTCTGAATATAATAAATATCGCCTACATATTCTTGTTTATGAATTGATTTAGCATTGTATAAAACCTGATCTAGAAATCAGTCCCAAAAGTATGAATTTAGAATATTGATTTAAATGAAATTTATTCAAGATCTGAAATAAGTTGTATGATAATGTTATAAATTTGGATTATTACCCTAATCTTGTTAGAATATAAACTTTTCTACATTTGGGATTGTTGAAATTTAGATCCGTTTAATATTTGTAAATTAGTTTGATTTCTTTCTCTTTTAGAAAGATACAACATTTGATTTAACAAGGAATAGATGCAAATAGAAAGAGAAAGAGATGTGTAAAGTATGAATTCATTATAGTTTACACTGTCTATTTTTGTAATAAAAAGAAATGAATATTCCTTGTAATTTCAAACGATGTAATCTTTTATATTTTAAAGTTAAATCTTCTATTTTGGACTGATTTATGGAATTATAGCGGATAATATTTTTAGATATGATTCCAACAATTTAACATGGAAAAGTATATTCTAGTGAAGATATATAACTAGAATATATTTAAAAGTAAATATTTAATGTAATTACCATGCTCATAATAATTAAATAAAAAGCCAATAACGATGCTTGCACGTAATATTCGCATTTAGGATAATTAACTAACGAAAAAAGAATTTAAAAGGCTATAACTCTAATAAATGGTAATAAATATGGAAGTTGCAATAAATTGATAGAGTAAATGGATTAATGCGACTGATAAAAATGGAACATATACAAAAGGTTACTAATTTAAAATTATCAATCATACATAAATGTCTTAGGAAATGTCCGTTAGAATTTTATGGACAAATTGACATTCATGAGCATTAAGCGGAGATTTATGGATAGATAAATATTTAAGGTAAATATTATTGCCTTAAATAAAAAGGGAATTAGTAAGCTAAGTCCAATGTCTACCTAAGATAATATAAATAAAGACTTAGGATGGTTAATTGGACTTAGTAGGTTAGTGATGCGAGGTCAGTAAAGTCACTCGATGGAAGACAGCCCTTCACATTGAGGCTACCGGCAATCGAGTGTACTGATGTGAGATATCACTAACCCTAGGACCCATGGCGACATGAGAGACTGGGCTTTCTTTCTTAATTGGATAGTATTAAATGGTCCAAATTTGGAATTAGAAGCGGTGAGGGATATCTCCATAGGGGTTCACTTCTGGTTTGTGGTCTTAACTGGTTGAATGGTCCGCCTCTCTCCTAAATGGATGTATTAAGTAACCTAGTGAGATTCCAAATAAATAAATAAAGATATCTCTAAAAAGGGTTTACTTTAGTGTTGAGGTCTTAAGTGGCTGAAGGGTCCGCCTCTCTACCGAAAGAAGTAACCTAATGAGATTCCATATTTATAATTAAAGAATGAGAGTGGATATTTCGAGAAGGGTTTGCTTCAGGTTTGAGGTCTTAAGTGACCGTAAGGTCCTCCTCTTTACTATAAAAGAAGTATTAAGTAGCTCAATGAGATTTCCAAGCAATGACAGCTAGATAGTACCATTGAGGAGCACGCTTCTGGAAGTAGGTCTTAAATGACGGGGTCTGCCTATTTTTCACTTGAAAGTATTAAGTGGCTTGGGTACAGTCTCTTACATTGCTAAGGCCATAATAACAATAGTACCATTTAGAAGCACGCCTTCGGGATAGGTCTTAAATGATGGGGTCTTCCTTAGTTAAGGTCTTAAATGACCAGAGTCTGTCACTTTTCTAATAAAAGGTATTAAGTGGCTTGGTATTGTTTATTACATGGCTACGATTTTATCGACGATAAATGCGATAATAGTTGGACATTAAATGTTGGAAGCCTTAAATAGTGGTTAGAGGTCTTGTAGTTAGGACCCATCGACCATTGAAAACATTTTAGGAAAACCACCAAGGGAATAGGTCTTAAATGACGAGGTCTACCTTGATCAATGTCTTAAATGGCAGAGTCTACCTATTTCTCTTTTAAAAGTATTATAGAAGCCTGCTTCACATTAGAAGTACTAAGTGGCTATTGGGTTTGGAAGTATTGGGTGGTTGATATGGCTTCATTAGTATTTCGTACCTTGGGAAGGGGTAAGTAAGTAATCGTGTGTGCAATGCGAGGTTAGATTAAATTGCTAACCTTGATGGACATAACAATTAAATGGAAACCATCTGTATAAGTTTATGTTATGGACAATTTGTATTTTTCCAATCATCGGAACATTGTTCTGACCCCCTACTTATTGCAACCCATAGGATAGAACTTAGAGGAACAGGTCACTGGAGCTGGATGTGTTTTGTTGTGGGAGAAATCTTCTTTCTCTCATGCTCGATGCTGATGTGACAATCTGCTATCTAAGAAATACCATTAATTCTAAGGCAGTAGTCATTGTAAGTATTCTTATCCGATTATTATTTCCACTGTGAGTTTAGATTTCTATCAATCTCTGATATTGCTCATGCTTATTTGCAGGTACCAAATCCAATGATCTGTGCTTTGATGTACTTGGGTTTCGATTTTTATTAAAATTTGGGCTCATTACATTAACTATACTGCTTTGGCCAGAGACTTTGACCTTGAGTTGACTTAATTGATCGTGATACTAACCTTGTATAACTGTAGAAACGAATCCTCTCTTGAATAGTGTTTCACTTCCAATGCTTCCACTCGACCCAACTATAGTTGTTCGATGGACGCCGTGCCACAGTTTAATTATAACGAAAGTGGAGTTATCATATTAAAGCTCGACAGTATTCTCAAGTCGAGGGAATTATGTAATATTGTCACATCGATATATTTTGTATGACCATAGTTATGTTAACCAACAGAAAACTATCGAGTGAGTCCTTCCGTATCCAATGACTATCAGTACGTAACCCCTTGGTGCCCCAATAGCCATGAGTAATACGTTGCCTAACATTTGGAGAACGTTATGTACTCTAGTCTTAAAGGATGTATCGGTATTCAGTCTCGATACATCTTGACTAGAAATATTTAAAACAGTATGTTTATATTATTGTGATAAATCACTCATGGTTACAACGCATTGTAACTACTATCAGAAAATATACCATTTATGGATTTTTTATTAAATATACTTTTAATTAAATTAATTAACTAATAAATAACATATTATATCAAGTATATAATATAAAGAAAACATCTTTTATTTTGAACAAGATTGATAACCGAGTTAGATATATGTAACAATTTACATAATTTCTCCTAAGGTATACCCCTTACTCGATCAACACCAACTATGTTCCTTGATTTTAGAGGCATGCTTAGAAGTCTCTCAATGAAAGCACCAAAAAAGTTTGCGTCAGAAATGTGCAAAAACCTCCAAGTCATTGTTGTAGAACTACGAATTCTGAGTGTATTTCACAGTTGTTTTGTATATGTTGCTTACGAGTTCTAGAGAGCAAATCAGTTATGTATACTATAGAAAGTAAAGTGAAGTAAAGTAAAGAATACATAAATTTATAGTGGTTCGACAATCTCTGGCTTATGTTTGCTTTATACCTTTTATATGATTCTCCAATTTACAATTTCTACAACGCTTGCAAGATCTTTTTGGACCAGGTACAACGATTGTGAATTACTAGATCTATGATTGGCAAAGGCCCTGATGCCATAGATCTTGGGTTGGTCCGCCACAACTTGATGTTGGATGATGGACTAAATGATCGATGGTGATTGGATAAGACCGAGATAACTCCTTTCCAAAAGTGCTTCAAAGATTCGATTAGGCAGAGATTTAGTTATGCTGAGATTCAGTTAGGTAGATATTTGGTTAACAAATGATTTTATTAGGCAAGGATTTGGTTAGGCAGAGATTCAGTTAGGTGGAGATTCAGTTAGGTAAAGATTCGTTTTGGTAGAGATTTAGTTTAGTAGTTTCTAATGCTCTAAACTTGTCCGCCATTACTTCTCTTCCATGGGGTCCTCTTAGGTGTGCTTATCTATGAGGTATTTATATATGCAATGTTAGACAGTAAATAACTTGGCAGTAAACAGTTCAGTAGGATATTCCCTACCAAATCGTTTTTCCTATTTGGCACCTACTCCCAACCGGACCATTTTTTCTGTTCGACACTTACTCCCTACCGAACTATTTCTGTTGGTCCTTGCTAAACCGATCTTTTTTATGCAATAAATTCTTCATTTTAAGTCAGAATTTTATGAAATTTGAACCAATAGCTTTGTATCGTCGAGTAGAACACTCCAATGCCATTGGGTGTTCTATTTGGGTGGAGTAGATAATGTCTCATAAAGGTGGAGGCCAAAATTGGTTAGTTGGTGAACTTATTTTAAGGTCACCATATTTTTTAATCTGTAGGTTGAATTAAGATGTGGTTTCGATCAAAGTGCATGTCTCAACCTTATGTACATTTTCCAATTGGTTTAGATGTTCCGAGACTATGCCAAATTTTCCCTTAACAATTTTCCTTGCTTTTGTAATTATGTGATGGCACTCTTATTATGGATCTTCCAATTGCTTCTGTGCTCCTTAACGTCTTTTCGTTTCTACCGTGTTGTGAGCAAAAATGTCCACAACACCGTATAGAATTTCAGTATCACTTGCTTTCTTTCTACGGGTGTTAAGAACACATTTACAGTCTTACAATTCCATTGGTGGTAAGATACACCTTTTGTCATGACTTTCCATGGGTGGAATGAACTTCTTTTCAATCTTTACAAAAAAAAATTATGGGAAGGTAGTTATATCTCCAGTATAAAATCTTGCAGTTTCAGTATAATTATTTTATGGACCTCTAAAGTAATATACCTTTGAATCTAGAGAGGAATATGATAAGACCAGAGAGAGAACGATTAAGAATTCAAGTACAAACTCTCAAATCTTCATTGGTTTGCTAATCCTTAAGGAATATAAATGAAAGAGTATGGATTTGCAAATTATAGAGTGAAAGAATATACAGAGTTCTTATCACAAAATAACAGAGATGTAAGAGTAAGGGAAGTCAAAAAATTATTGCTAAAAATTCGTTTTCTATACCCCTAAATGAATGTGAAAGGATATGTCCATTGGTGAAGATATGACGTTGAAATCGATATTTTTTTTTGAATTTCGAAAGTAAAAAATAACCGCCTTTATGTTGACATATCCCCTAAGAGTATGTTAACATACTCTATTATAAATTGTTTTCGTTTTCTAAAATTCAATTTGTTACTTACATGTTTAAAAAAGTAGATTATATTTTTATACGAAGATGTTAGGGAAAATATAGCTAAATGAAAGAAGAATTTCAAGTAGATTTACCACAAGACCTTTAATAAAATTCTAAGGCTCAATAGACTTACTAAACATTTCTATTATCTTTGCCATTAAAGCACTTGCGTTCCATTCATCTCGAGTCACTTATATCTTTCATTTGCTTTAATAAATCTGTATTTTTATAACTCATGTGCTTTTTTTATTCATTGAGTTTTTGTCCTTCTTGTAAAATATCTCTATATACAACTCGAAAAAAAGTTGGTACTGACACGTACATGGTTTTAGTCATCAAATCCAATACTTCAAAAAAGAAAAGAACAAAGTCAAAAACTTAAGGGGTCGTTTGGTTTATTTTGTATTTTATGTTTTTAGTTTTCAACATTAATTACAAAATACGAGAAGAATGAAGGGAGGTTGGAAGGGATGAACGGAAGATTGGAGGGGACCACGAAGTGGATTGAGGAACGATGGAAGGATGAATTGTTGCTCGTGCTTCCGTTTTTCTCAAAACACGAAAAATGAAAAAAAGTTGTTTTCTATTTTGTGTGTTAAATTCGTTTTCGAAAATAGCCAGTTTTCATAATATACATGCGTTGTTCGTATTTTTGTATGGACGAAAACTCAAAACTAAAAACGGTAAACCAAACATAGCCTAACTCTCTCGGTATAATTTTTGGCAGCCCCATTCGATCAACCAAAAGGCATACATGAACATGAAAGTGACACATCCATGTGTGTTGACCAAGGGAGTCTGTGATGTCATTTTGTTTAAGTCCACACCTAATCGTGAAAAACCATAATTAAAACAAATTCACTGACGATAACCTATAAACTTACTTCTGCCTACAATTTTGGTTAGCTACATCCACTTTAGGAGTTCTATTGTAAAGTCCTGACATAGGACTTCTAGTTATAGTGGTAGCGACTGTTACAAAATAAGATACTTCCTAACATAAAACTCAAGATTATGAAAATGGTATTGCACGCATCCACAAGTTGACGAACTTTCTTTTATTAAAGTAAGAAAAGGTCATGTCATTCCATGTTAACTTAAATCCTTACGTTATTCAACTACAGAAGAGTAACCTGGTCTCTTCTATACCCACACACTCGTTTCACTTTTATTAGAAAGAGCTTTCTACCACTGCCTACTAAAGAACCAAAGGTGTTACTCTTCTCTTTGCATCAGCTTGACATTTCATAATTAATCTAAATCCGATCCTTATAACGTGTCAGATCATCTCTTTCACTGGAGAGGATTTTAGGGTGACGATTTAAACATGATGATTCCTCCCACTTCTACAGCAGTTGAGTGGGAGAAAACACTCTTTCTTTGATCTATAAACGGTTCTCTAGAGATCATTTGTAGGTATAAGCTGTTTATATTATAAACAATTTCAAAAAACTATTTATAAAACATAAGGGTTTAATAACAGTAATCAGGAAATCAGTTTTGATATAAACGGTTTTTAGAAAAGTATTTATACCATAAACGGTTTTCTGATTACCGTTTACAAATCCACGTTTATAAAAAAAGAGGAAAATTGTCATTTCTTTTTACTTTCGATGCTCAAATCAACAATACTGTACCATTAAGAAGGGAGAAAAAGTAATTTCCTTTCTTTTTTTGGTCCTGCTGGAGATGCTTCCATGTTCTACTCTTTCTTTGTCACAACCCAGAACCTATATTGAAACTCGGTAAAAACATATGAATTAATATAAATATATTTATAAGCAAGAATACCTTAATTATGTTTAATTCTACATAAATGTCCACACCCTTTGAACGAGCATTTATTCTCATTCGAAGCACAAAATTTAATTTACACAACTTGGTTTCAATAGTAATCAAACCTAAATATCATACTTTACCAAAGAGTACCAAGCATAAAATATTTAAGCTCCAAAACTAAACTTAGAAGCAATACCCCACTATCTTAGTCGTATGGTCTATAGTAACATACCGAAGTGATAAAATCAATTATACATCTACATATATAAAATCCCAAGTTCAAAGATTACTCGGACAAGAAAAACTGAAATACTTGTGAGTTCAGTAGCGTCCACTAGTGGTTCTATGTAGGAAGGCAAGTACGATGAGGGAAAGTGAACAGAGCAAGTGGTGACGGAAATGGGTGAGACCACACCATATGAAGGCATGTCCATGTCCTGTCTTAGAAGAGATTCATATGGACATGGACCAAACAAGGATTATGTTCAGATATCGTTCATACAAACTGAATAAAGAACGAACGAAGGACAATAGAAAAACATTGAATAGTCTCGGATGAACGTATGATCGGACATTTTATAATGTCAAACCGAGACAAACATCAAAAACTCGTAAAACATTTACACCCTAAGAGCAAGGGAGATCGTCATGTCTAACTAAACGACCAAGCAACAAACTAGGATGACTCAAGTATCATTACTGTCAGGCCCGGCCCGAGACCAAGGCAAGCAAGACTAATGTCTAGGGCAACGCAAGGAACAGGGGCAACGCAAAAATATCCTGCTTCTCAATCCTTGATGTCGCGCTGCCTCTTTTCCACCTCGGCGTTCCGCTACGCCCCTCGACAATCGTGCCTGCCCAACCATCTTCTCGCTGCTACCCTACTGGATTTTGTAATGCTTCTTTCGGTTGCCTTAATTTTTTATTTCAATTGCTATTGTCTCACTTCTGATTACCTTAAATATGAATCTTTCTATTACTGTCTATTGTTCATTAAAAATAGTGAAATCATGTATAGATTTACAGTACGTCAATTTATGATTTCATAACTAAAGTTGGGATTATTCCAATTCAATATAGAAGGTGAGTTTTTTATTCAATATAGAACTGCAACCATTTTGTTATGTCTATTGCAGCATTCGAGAAGATTGCTATTTGGAAAGTTGGGGTTATTCCTATTCGGTATAAAAGGTGACTTTTTATTTTATTTTAATGAATGGATTCCTGTCTTGAGCAAAAGCAGCAGTTTGCTTGGAATAATTAGTCTAGTTTTGATACAAAGATTAGTTGTTTTCACATATTTGTGCAGTTGCTCATGCAAAAAACAAGTTTATATGGTATAATTAACATACATGTCAACCAAAATATTAACATATTTTACTTACCTTTTGTCTTAATGCATAAGACTTTGTGAGATGAGAAAGAAGTCGAATATGATCAACTACTGTCATTTTTATTGACTATGCTTTGCAGTTTTTTTCATGACACAGTTGAAGAATAATGGATTATTTTGGTCATTAGTTAATTTTATTGCGTTTCACATTTTTTTATGTAGATAATGCCCATATTTATGCAACTCCAAACATCAAGGAGTTGTAAAAACTATCATGCAGTCAAATTCAACTTTCATTTTTGTAAAGAGAAATATATGTTAAACAAATTAGTAAATTTAAATTGAATTTGCATTTTGGCTTTACATATAAAAGTATTATTGTTTTCGTAGGAATAGGACAACAAAAATGGAGAAAAAAATATATTTGTCTAGGGCATTAAATGCCTTTGGGCCGGTCCTGATTACTGTTCCCCGATTGACTCACTCTTTGACATGTATTGGTTATCTAAGACCAATTTTATTCCACTTTGACCTACTTATATTATTCTTTCCTTTTTGGTCAAATTTCAACCAATCTACATGAGTTGTGAGAAATTGTAACGATTTCCAAATTATTGCAATTCGAAGCCATAAATTCCCAACCCACAATTCCAAGCAATAACATGGGATAAGCTATATCCATCTCCATTTCCTTTAGAAAAATATGTTCATACTCCAAAAACCCTCCTATATATTTAATTGATTACAACTAGATCTGAATTATCTTTTCAACCCTAAAAACTTCTTCAATACCAAATTTCATACTGAACCATCTACCATCTATCATCTGAAGAGAAAGTTGCTTTGCAATTACAATAAAGGACACTTTTCTTTTTCAGTAGTGCAAAATTTCTCACTAGCTCCTCATAAATTTATATTTAGAATTTGAATATTTATTATTTTAGGAGTACTTTTTTATTCTTTATGCAATTTTTCTTTGAAAATTGACTTTAGATTTGTCTAGGATTGAACTATGGATCATAGTTCTGGGATTCTCAAATCCGGGCTTGAGTTAATGCATGGTTACTAGGCAAGAAATTTAAATAGTCATTTTAGCAAAGAGTTAAAAGTTTACGGGTTTGTAAACGGTAGATTGTTTAATTCTAGTAATAACCTTGGGGACTGCGGTGAGAACTATATGGTAGTTGCCAAAGCTAGGTAAATCCATGTGTTCTTTAATTTTTTCATTTTACGTTTTGCAATATTATCTTGTTTTATTTTATTTGTTTATCCATATAATGTTTTTAATATCCTACCGCTCCCCATTGGGATATACTTATGATTCTACAAGTGGCATCAGAGCAGTTTGCTAGGAGTAACCTGTAAATATGTTTAGTTCTAGCACTGCTTTTACTAGGGGTCAATCCATAGTTAGGCCACCTATGTTTAATGGAAAGGATTATGCATATTGGAAAGCTAGGATGAAAATTTTGTTTGATATCATTGACTTTGAGGTTTTGAATATAGTTGAAATTTGTTACACTACATCTGTAATGAACATAAATGAATGAGAATTTCCAAAGCCCGTAGGTAAATTGGATGCAAATGATAGAAAACTTTATGCTCTAAATGCTAAAACTATGAATTCTCTCATATGTGCTCTTAATAAAATTGAATTTAACCAAGTTTCTCATTGTTTGATAGCACAAGAAATATGACATATACTTGAAATGACTCAAGAAGGAAACTTCACAGGTTAAAGAATCATGTTTCGCCATGCTCGGCATTGAATTCAAAAATTTTGTAATGGCGAAGGTTAGAACATAAAAGAATATACAGATGCTTTGCAACCTAGGTCTACAATTCCAAAGCTTTGGGAAAAGTCTATTCCGAAGTAGAACCAATTTGTAAAATTCTAAGAATACTCCCAAGGAATTTCAAGGCAAAGGGGAAAGCTATATGGGAATCAAAATATTTGAGTAAGCAAAGTACGAAGGATAAATTTTATGACCTTTGGATGAAGCTCAAAGCTAGGAAAGAGTGTAGACCCGGTGTTTTGAACCATTCGCATCCACGCATGTCGGACTTGAATTGCTCAAAACAACAGATTGTTAATTTTATATTTGGCAAAACTTAGCATATACAGTAAATAAATCAATCACAAATACAAAGTAATATAACAATAAGCAATGGAATATATAAATAGTAGTTCATGAGGCTCCTATATAAACAACAGAGTTTGAAATAAAATACAACAGAATATCTCAAATGCAGAGTAGTCTCAAGTATAGAAGCAACTGACAAGTCTGAACATAAGTGACTGGAATAAACCAAAATAGCTGAAAGCTGGATAGATAGATCTTCAAACAAAGCTCCAATCTCCAAGAGTGAGTTTCAAATGCTGTGACACTCAGTCTGACCCGAGCGTAAAGCAAAACACAAAACACTCGAGTCAGGATTAACATTCTTATATTAACAAATTAAACTCAAGTGAAATGTCAACCGAAATATAAGTAACTTAAAGGATGTTCGGGATTCCCATCCTCTACGGATCTGTGGAACTATCTACTATGTAGTAAAATACACTATTACAATATGTCTATAGTAAAGTAAAACTATTAAAATAGCGTTAAGGCATTACCCATATCCCCCTTAACACATTTTATATATTTCCGTAGTCCATACAATGCCGTAGGCTCCACCAAACCGGTGGTTTACCCAGAGGACACCACATAGGTACGGTACAAAATAAACTCATAGAAGGCGCTCTAGGGCATGTGAACACGGCACTCGAGGCAATGCCAGGGTAGATTTACCAATTACAAAACCGGGCTGGTGGTAACGCATAACAGCTACTACCGCCCACCTCAGAACACACTCCCATAATCAAAGGTGCACCCAATCAAATCACAAAAGCAATAGAATGGTATCGAAGAAGCATGTCCGATCGGAGGAATGACCTCACTTGGCCCAGGTATAGCTCATGTTTTAGTCACATCTATGCTGATTCGCGGGAGTCAGGTTCACGTCATACCTTATACAGAAATCATTTGCCAAACCATCCTACTTCATTTCTGGAATCTCCACCACGTACATAGTTGTTAAAGTGGTTTTCGGTATTGGCAGAGAGTATGACAATATTCGATCCCGGTCTCTTTAACAACCAAACGCTTATTTCACACCATGGTCATTTCATTTCAAATAGTTCATACTTCATATCAAAATATCATATCCCTTTCAAAACCATATCAATTCGATATCATTATTTGCTTTAAATAATATTCATTTCCAGAATTGTAACACTTTAAAATTTTATAACACTTTCGAGATCATAATACTTTGGAAATCACAACACTTTTGAAATCATAACATTTTGGAAATCATAACACTTCCAACTTAAATAGTTTAGATATTGAAAATAATATATATATATATATTAAAATAGTTATAATTTAAAATGGTTTATATATCAAAATAATTTATATATTAAAATAGTTTATATATTAAAATACTTTATATACTAAAAGTAATTTCCTTCAGTTTCACAAATCGATTCAAATCAGCTTAAATTTCGAGATTCGATTTGAATCAATTCCAGTTTAACCATTTCGATTTAAAAGGGTTAAATATTCAACATTTACAATATAATTTTATTTATATTTCAATATTTAACTTTAATTTTATCCAAATTGGAAAATATTCACTTAATCATTTTAATAACACTTTGTTTGAATCCCAATTTATAAATTTAAATCAATATTAAATATTCAATCTCAATTTTATTTAAAGTTGAGAATATTCATTTAATCACCTTTCTATCACATCAAGTTATAAATCATATCTTTCAAAACCTCAAAAATCAATAAGCTTAAATCAATTCTTATTTAAATTCACTTAATAACCAATTTAAATTCCAAGCTAACATTAATTTATCTTCCCAACCTTTATTATTAAAGTTATAAAATCTATTTTTAAAATATTAAAGTAAAAACCTCAATATATTATATACTAATTAAATTAAATTTTATTAAATTAAATCTTATTATTAAATTTATTTTATATTAAAATCTATTTTTATATATTTTAAAATAGTAAAATTTATAAGTAAAATCTTAAAATTTATATTTTCCAAAACTAACTTATAAATTTAAAATTTCCAAAGCATATAAATTTTTAAAATCTAAAATTTAGACATATAAAAAATAACATTTATATATTATATTCTAAAAATCAATAATTAATAAAACCATATATTTCCTTTCAAAACTTTGGAAATCATTTTCAAAATATAGACCAACGGTGTCCGTATATAATTCTCTATCCTATGGTCAAGTGATATTGATACTTATCATTTCAATCCGCAATTTAAATATCTACGGGTATATATCATTTCAACCCGCAATCCCAAAAATTTAAAATCAATGAAAATTGCATGGGTTTATCATTTCAACCCATAACGATTTTCTCATATTCAATAAAATCGTTCGGGTATGTACCATTTAAACCCATAAGGAATTCTAAACTAACAGAGAACTTGCAGAGTGAGAACAAATATGATGATAATATAATGTATCAACAACAGGCATATATCATCAGTAACAAATTAAATAAAATATACATAACAAGATATGGTGTCATATATCACAGGTGAACAATTACAGATAATAGCATATCATATATAGCAATCATATAATTAACAGTTCAATTTAGAAGCATATTTCAATTGTCGTTTCAAATGAAATCAAATTTAAGAAATATAAGAATGTTAATCGTGAGTGATCGCTCACCTTTTGAGGCTAGAGAAATTCGACAATGAAATGAGTTACGAATCCAAGCACGAATTCCAAAGCAAAGCAAGATTTGCACGAATTTGATGACAAAGCTGATAAACTGGGATTGATGAAAACAAATCAAATTAGCTTGATATAAGCTGAACAAAATATACGTTATAATTTTTCTCTAAAACCAATTTTTTAAAAACATATATTTAAATAAGATATATATAATTTCAAATCAATATAAAATTTAAAACACATACATATAAAAATCAATATATATATATATACACACACACACACACACACACACACACTCAACATTCAACTTAAACCCATATTAAAATAAGATAAACCTTTACATTATCCTTAAAAGTCAAAACAGATAAAATGAAATCCTTTCATTATATTTAAAAAAAAATCAAACACATAAATTAAAACCCAGATTTCCATACGGTATTTTAAAATTTAACATTTCTTAAAACACCTATCTTCCTCACATCAAAACATATATGTTTTGATATAACAGGAACAACTTATAATGTATATATATCAAAATAACCTTATCAACTCAAACTGATAATGTATAAACACTTAAAATACATTACACCTATACCTATATATACATATGGTATATATATAAATATGTCTTAATATATAAACACTTTCTAAAAGCAAAATGTAAAGAAAGAAAGAGGAGCTGGCAAGATATAAATATGCAACTTTTCTGATTCAAATTTTGACATATACAACTGTTGCCATAATAAAAGCATTGAGAAAAATAAAAATATGTACATAATATATACATAATACTGTAACATATATATATGCTGAAATGAACATAATATATATAACATATTAATATAACTTAAACCCAACAGAATATATAAACTAATATATATATATAAGACTTATATAATATAACACTTAAACAAGTTATAATTATACTTCAAATCTGTTATTATAAAACATATATATATATAGCAGATTATAGATATAATACCAATCTAAAGTTATACAAGCAGATAATAAATAGTACTAATATAAACCTATACATAATAGACAACCATATATACTTATATGTATATACCTTAAAATCAGACATCATATATATAAGCTTATCCATTAATTTATTTATATAAGAGCAAAGAGAAGGCATACGTGTTGTGATGGAGTTCGGCTGGCTTCAAGAGGAGGAGGAGGCCGTGCACGAACATTGGATGGAGGCACTTGCGGCTGGGAGGAGAGCTTGGGTGGAGGTGCTAAGTTTCGGCTGTTGAGTTTGTAGAGGCTGTTGTGGAAGGGAGGATCGACAATGGAAGGCTAACGGTGGTCAAGGTGGTGGCCTGCACGATGAAAGAGGAGTGGAAGAAGGAAATGTTTTGGCTGCCAGAGGGTTTGCGTTCGGTGAGGAAGGAGGAGGGAAAGGCGGAGGTCGAGAGATTGGGGAGTGGTGTGGGGGGTTGCTACGGCCAAGGGATGGGCGAACTGTGGAGGAGCGATGGAGAGAGAAGGTGGATGGTCAGAGAAGAAAGAAGGCGAGCAGTGAATTCCAAATATAAATATATATATATATATAGCTTTATTTATATAACTTATATTTGTACACAGAAGAACAGAGCAAGGACACGAAGAGACCCCAAAATATGAATGAACCAATATATAAATTGAAATGGATGGGATAGCAAAAGCCAGAGGAATGACAAAAGTCAGCAGTTGGGTTGCAAATGGCTGCTTGATTTTGACAGGTAGGTAGATGAAAGGACGGATGGAAACCAAAAGGTTCGATTGCGGAACCGATACGCTAAACGTTTCGCAGATTGTACCGCACACCAAACTCCGAAATACAGAAATGAGTATACTGCGAAGATCAGCACGACGAGACGATCAAAACGGTACATAAATATCAGCGAAACGACCATCCTATCAAAAGTCGATATTTCGCAGCTAAACTGCTGCAAATTCATCGAAAATAAGATAAACGGGGCTAGAGCAGTCCAAATTTAACGAAACGAATTATGACGTCTCACTCAGAAAATGATAAACATTTTCATTATATGAAAATATTCAGATTTGGAAAATATTTTATTATCATCTAATTTTAACTGATATAAATTAAAATAAAATTACACAGAAAAATAAACTTCCATATTTTCTGATGAAAGTTTACTATTTGCTATGTTTAAACAGACGTATTCCAAATAATAAATTTTTATTTCAAAATTCAATTATTTAAAATTGCACAAAAATTCAGTCAATTACGTTATAAAACCATTTAAAATTTTACGGGTCGTTACAAAGAGTGTGGTAGATTAGAAAAGAAAAATCAATTACCCTAGAAAGTTCAGTTGACAGCGAGGATGAGAATGATTCTATTGTGCAGTTGGCGATGTTAATGAAAGGGATGTAAAATAGGACCAGTGGAAAAAATGTGGTAAATCAAAATATTGTAAAGTTAGGACTGATCAAAATTTTGGATGATTCGAAAGAAAATATTACTTGCTGCAAATGTAATTAACCGAGTCACATCAAAATAAATTGCCCACTAAATAAACTTGGCAACGGAAAGAAAAACAAGAGAAGAGTATTTGCACAACTTGGGATGATAAAGACAGAGAAGAAGGATCCGAGAGTGAAGAGGAAGTAGCAAATCCATGCTTGGTGGGAATGTCAACCAAAAGCGATAGTGACAATGAGGTGAGTGAAATTGCTAATTATTCTCATGTGGATTTACTTTTGTTCTGTCATTAATTTAATGGAAGTATATATAGCCTTAACCTAAAGAACAAAAGAACAAAAATTGAAAAAGGTTGAACTACTTTGCATGAATGATAGGTTAGAACTAAACTTAAATTTTTTAAAGAAAAACAAATTTTTTGCTTTAATGATAATCTTCAATCACTTAAAAATGGAAGTGATATTTTGAAGAAAGAGAACTTATATTTACTTTGCAAAATAATTATTTATAAAACGATCTTTAAAACTTCAAATTTGAAAATATTAAATGCCAAAAATATGCTGCTTTCAAAAGGAAATTAACTAATTTCAAGGATAAGTTTAAAGTGCTTAAAAACAAAACTAAATTTTTATGAATGAAAAAACTAAGCTATTTCGTATAAATAATGAGTTTGAAATAGAAACCGAGATACTCAAGAAACATGAAAACCTTGAATGTGAAAAATGTACGAACTTAAGTGAAGAATAATTGATATCATTAATTTGAATCAAAATTTGGTAAAACAAATTGAAAATCTCACGAACTTTGAAAATTGTGAAATATAAAAGATTCAATCATTTAAAAAAGAGATGGATAAAATTAAGATTAAAATAAAGAACTTGAAAAAGAAAACATAATCTTAAAGGAAAATGAAACCCAAAAGAGAAAAAATTACATTAGTCGTTGTTCAACATTAATTAATGAAAATGATTTGGTTAAACCAAAGTCCGTGATCTTGAGTTGACTATAAATAAATTTTCCATGGTGAAAAATCATTTAACACGCTATTAAATGTCAACTGTTTGCAAATCGTTGAAAGGGACTAGGATATGGAAAAATGATTACATTTGATAAAATAATCAAATGACACGGCTAAAGAGAGAAGTGTGTTTCTGAAATGTTTAAAATGTGACAAAATTGGATGTTCATATAATACTTGTTAATATAGGAACGAATTTATGAAAATTAAACAAATTTGAATTCCTAAGGGCACTATTATTAATTTTCATAGACGTAAACAACTTTGGGTATCTAAATATTCTTTCATTAATGTTGATGGAACTACATAGAATTCTAGGTCATTTTACTCTTATCATGTGTAGATATGATGGCAGGCTAAGGAACAACAAGAATGATATTTGGATTCAGAATATTCTAGACAAATGACAGGAAGTTACTTAGCCTTGAAAACCATAAAGCTGTCAGTGTTACAATGGGCGATAGTGGAAAATGTAAGATCATTGGTAATGGTAAAGTAGGCAACGACACTTTTTTTATTAAGTGATGTTCTCTATTTAAAATTTACATCATAACTTCATCTTTATTAGCCAAATCTATGATAAAGGTAAAAGTGTCATTTTTATATCGATATTTGCAAAATCATTGATAAGTCTTCTAGTGAGTTTCCATTCGCAGGAAAGAGAGAAGGAAATATTTACACTATCTCATTTAATGATCTAACTCTTTCTAAATGTTTAGTAGCTAAGGAAGAAGAAGCTACCTTATTGCATATACACATAGGACATGCTAGCATGGGCTTAATGAAAAACCTTGCAGAAAGAAGTTAGTGAGAGATTTATTGCATCAGAAATATAGATTGGTAAGAAATGAAAAGCTTGCACGATAGGTAAGTTTAATCGATCTTCTTTTCATGTTAAAAACATCGTGAGTACTTCGATAATCCTTGAGTTAATTCATATGGATTTGTTTGGTCCTAATAATATTGCTAGTTTAAGTCGTAGAAATATTATTGTATATTAGTTGATGATTGCCTTAGATTTACATTGGTTTATTTTCTAGCCAAAAAGTCTAAATCTCTTGATTATTTTTCAAAATTCATAAAACTAGTCCAAAATGAAAAGGATGTTTCGATCATTACTTTGAGAAGTGATCATGGTAGAGAATTTAAAAATTATAATTTCGAACCGTTTTGTGAAAAAAATAGTTTTAAACGAATTCTTAGCTCCTCGAACACCTTAACAAACAGGGGAAGTCAAAAGAAATAATTGTACATTGCAAGAAATGGCTAGACATATGCTAATGAATATAATCTTCCTTCATCCTTTTGGGTAGAGGCAGTTAACACGTCATGCCACGCAATGAATAGAGTAATGATTAAACCAATACTCAACAAAATTTCTCACAAGCTTTGGTTTGATAAGACGCCTAACATTTCTTATTTTAGAGTTTTTTGATATCCGTGTTATATGCTTTGTAATGACCCGGAATTTTGAACACCACGTATTTAAATATCTGAATTATTTAAATATTTGAATCTTGGTTAAATATGATTAAATGGATTTTATAACCTTGTTAACCCCTTTTAATTAATAACTAATGGAGGAAAACTTATTTTTGTAATATGTTTACAAAAATAAATTGTTCAAAGAAATATCGATAATGTGACCGGAAACATTTTATCGACAAACAGTTTTTTCTCGATAAAAGTTGTTCGAATTCTTTAGGCATGTTTAATATATTAATTTGTAATTAGTTAGTAACTAGAAATATTTTGGGATCTATGGCTAACTAATTTCATTTAATGATGTCATAGATGATGTCATAGAAGATATATTGGAGAGGGGTATTTTGGGAAGACTTAAGTGTAATGACCCACACCTCAGTGGATCTAGATTTTCAGTAAGTTGAAAACCTAAGTCCATGAAAGTATGATTCATTAGTATTGGTATCTCATAAATAAGCAGAAGTATATCAGATCATTATCGATATAAACTCGCAACGAAATAGTAAAGTATAATAAAACATATGATTACTGGCCAAGGCTGACACCTTTAATCTTTAGTGTCCATGTCAGTGTCGAGAATGCATAAGAAAATCTGTCCTTTCACCGTTCCCGCCTTGTAGCAGTACCAGTCTCTCTAAAGCTATCCAGTGTGTTGTAGTGAGGAGAGGGTTAAAACAACGTTTTGGTGACTGTTTATACATAACACTAATTTATGCCGATTGTCTTCCATTACATGTTATGTCAATTGTTTTACTCGGTCGTCTTGACTTCACATACGCGTACGATATGCCCCATCTACTCGAAGTAGACGATAACTAAAAACGTGTGTATGTCTGTATGTATGTGTGTGTGTATGTGTATTTACAATATATGTACCACAGTCCCCCTTTGGACCAGGATACTTTCCCCGCTAGTATCCATAATCCAACATCTCGTCAGGATCCATCGTCAATTTAGTATCACGTCCTTATTGTCGTGCATACCAAGGAACCTCCGTAGTGTCTAATAACGGCGTTATAATTATTTAGCCATATTCTATTCGTTTTTAAAAGACCTCCACAAATGGGTTATCCAGCCTTGCCTCATAACAACAAACAAACTTGAAAATAACTATGTGGTAGTGCATGTCCTAAATGGGATGTACACTAGTAGGAGGTGTAGTCCGTTTAGGCGTAACCCCCGTTTTTCACTGACTGCTCAAGACCGATGAGGATTTGGACCTATGTAAATGGTTCCTACTCATATTTGGTCTAATCTCACTGTCATAGCGCTTAGCCTAGCTCAGTATCCCATTTAGATTGCCTAATGCAATCTAGGAAATGCCTGTTCAGTTACTTAAAACGTACCCCCTTAAAGGTTGAAGCAGACTCTACTTGACCTTTGACACTTCAACCGGGGCGAACCATTCTAATTTGGGTATTCCCTCTACCTATACGTGAGCGTATAACTCCATGGGTCCTACAGTTGGATATGTCCCACATCAGTATAATGTATACACTACTACTAGTAGCCCCTTGCGATGGGCAGACTTCTGTTGTGTAACACTGCTGACCTCGCATTCCAACCCATTTTAATGATTATGTAATACTTATATAATCTAAGCTATTGGCTACGTTCAATAATTCGAACCCATCATAAATGCATACTTGAGGCTATGTATATATTCACACTTGTTTATTTACTACGCTTCCAATGTTCAACTGTTAATATTTAGTTATTTTTACATAACTAACTCCTCGTTTCATGAATGCCAATTTAATGTCATTTACCGCTTACTTTTAACTTAAAAGATTTAAATATCTTTTACTACTTATGTAACGATACGATTTTTCGACGCTCGAAAGTCGACATTAATACGTCACTGTATCAAATGTCGCGCAATCGAATGCCGGAAAACCGAACCATTAGGGTTAAAAAGAAGAGGTAGAAGAAGACAGAAGAAAAAGAAAGAAACAGAAACACAGAACCAGAGACAATATCAGAATCTCACATTCGCAGCGGAATAATATATAATAGATGAATCAATAATCTTTTAAACAAAGAACTATATCTGTTTATACATACATCAGTCAGAGTCAATCTACAACTCAATACAACAATGGACAGTTATATAAACTTGTCCTCATACAGAATACACAGCGGAATAAATAAACAAGTACGGGAGTACGTCTCGCCATCCAGCTCATCTCCAAAGCTCCAGAATATCCAGAATATCCTGATAACATAACTCTAGGCTGCCCGTGTGGAAAATTATGGGCACCCAGAGTTTAGAAGGGAACAATAAACTCCGAGTCAGTCATGGTGACTAGTGTGAGATCGTAAAACAGTTATTTTCGCAAAGAAAATAAAACAGATTGGCAATGCTTTTGGAAAATGAAACTACCATAAGACCTCCCACCACACACACAATGCAACCGCAGACTTGGAGGAGATTTCTTCTTATGATAGTCAAAAATGCTTACTACGCAAAACAAATCATTTTTTGATATTATTACTAGTGCATAGTGTAAAATTCTTTCGAAAATACAATATTAATCTTAGCCAGCAAAGGTACCATTATATTATGCCTGCTATAGCTGCCTCCTGAGGAGACATGTTATACAATTTCAATCGTAAAGGGTTCGTATTGTTTCTTTGGATTTTCCAACAAATGGTCAGGCTAAGGAACTTCCTATGCCACGTAGGAAACGCCTCTGGCTGGACGCTCCGAGAGACAAACTGCTCTCTGCCAACAAGGCCGGGTTACCCCTGTAACTAGGTAACTCACGAATATGCCATCCCCCAGTCCTTTGGGACCTTTATCCGAGCGCTCGGTAACAACATCACACATAATAAATATGGTGTGTCCACATGAGTAAGTATCTGGGCTCCATACCATGATACCACCCCTTTCCAGAAGGAAATGGCATACCCTAAAGGGCGTGACCCTCATAACCTTGTCGCAACATTTCTGTTTCAACCATTTCCGGGTTGTGAGGCCCTGACGAAGTCTCGTCCACAAAGCCACGCTTTGATCACAAATGATCAATAAATGATCATCATCACAGCAATACTCAACATGCCACATTACCAAATTGGGAATATATCGCTGATAAATTTCAACTACATAACCACTGAGCTCGTACGTCTCAGAGAAGGGTGTTAAGCTAAGAGAATAAATTCTCCGCCACCAACAAAAATGTATTTGAAAGAAATCAGCTTTACATCTCAAAATGTAATGTCAGACATGTAACCATACAAGTCTGTTCCGGGTTCGAACAGAACCAAAGGCACTTCCAAAGAAGCCCTTGCAATCCGGATATTCACAATCCCGATAGAACTTCCCATCACAAAGGAAATCTCAATACCGTAGCTAACGGTGTAGAGACAATCGATAGGTCATCCTATCGTTTTCACAAATACCCGGTCTTCATCACCGGTCTTCAATACGATCCATATCGTCGTATCATTATTCGGAATGGGTTATCTGACACAAAGGTCTTTTCCCGGCTAAACCGAATAATAAGCGTTTGTTTTAAAAACAAATTCAAATGCCATTTCAAAGGCAAATATTGATAGTCGGTGATTTAACTATCAACAACATTCACAACAATCATCAGATTTAAATAATTTTCCCAAATTATTCGATTTCCAAAAATATCTTCATAAGATATATATTTTCCACACTTCACATTTGAAAACCAATTTCAAATCACATTTCACCTTTCAACTTTTGAAAATCAATTTCAAATCAATTTCCTTACGCGGAATGCATTTCCAAATATTTCTTTTTAAAACCAACTTAAGAACCTTTAATTTATATTTTAAAAGGTACTTTGGAAATATACTCGGTTTTTCAAGGAAAATACACTTCCATTTCAAAATGGTCCATTTAAACCAATTTAATAAATCCTTATCGATTTATTTTAAATTTACGTTCCAAATCCGTAAATTTACTTTCACACTTTAAAAATAAATCAGCGTTTACTTTTAAAACAAATTTCCCTTTCATTTCATAAATTCCATTTTGAATTTACATTCCCAAATATTCACTTTTAACCCCAAAATCAAATTCCAGATTGATTTATAATTTTATTTCAATATCGAATCAATTACAAATTGATTTCTAAGTTTTATTTCAATAGAACAAAACATTTCAATTTATTTCTAAGTTTCTCTCCAAATAACAAACCATTTGCAAATCGACTTCCAAATTCATTTTTCAAACACTAAATCAATTTCAAATAAATTTTCCAATGATTTCTTTTCCATTACCAAATTAATTACAAACTTGATTTCTAAATTTATTTTCAACTCCAAATAAATTTCCAAATCGATTTCTCAAAGGTTCATTTTCCAATACCAAATCAATTTCAAATTGATTTCTAAAAGTTTATCACTTTTAAATAAATTCCTTTTTTCTTTCCAAATTATTCAAAATTCCATCTTTAAATGAATTCTTCAATTTTTGAAACAATATTATTCAAAACTCATTCATTAATATCTTTTCCCATATTTTGGAATTTATTCGGTAAGATTTCGAAAATCAAATTTTAACACTTTAAAATTCCTTCTTTCAATAAGTTCAATTCTTAAAAATAAATTCACTTAAAATTTTCCACTTTAATTTCAAAATCCAATTTATATTCATTTCTGGTATCCAATGATTCCAAAAATACATTCGGCTAAATTTTAGCCTTCAACAATTACAATTATCAATAAATCATCCACAGATTATCAATAATCACATCATTCACATATTAAATAATATTCAAACAATTTGAGGAATCCAGTTGGATCCCTCCAACCTGTTTCCCTGCATCCACAGATGTTAGCACAATACCAATTCCACTTCGAGGTGGAATATCACGGTATATGGGATTTATAAAATATCATCCGCTATTATGCGGCGCAATAGGGTCTCATCCGCTATATAATGCGGGAAATCAACAACTACAATATATACATATGCCAATATATATTGCTATATATAGATATATCCTACTATATCTAATATTACATCCAAACATCAATCAATCAATAACTGCAAAAAATCAAATTTCCAATTTGAGTGAGAAGATCTCACCTTTTCTTTTATTTGCAATCCATTTTCCTTTTCGACTTGTTTCTCCATTTTAGACCTTGTATAACAATTTATACAACTTATTAATACTCGAACAAATCGAACAATTCATTCCCATTTAATAAAACTTTATTAACTAATGATTTAATTTTAGCTAATAATTTAATTTCAACTAACTCCCTTTTTGAAAAAAATATTTTCCTTTTGAAACTACCTATGTATATATATATATATATATACTTATAAAATAGTCTATATAGATTTAAAACTATGATTTTATATAAACTCCTCAAATATTTAAAATCCCTATAGATATATTTTCCAAAATTTAATATATACATATACTTATAAATTAAAGCAAAATGGTTTATATATATTTTCTCTGTATATATTTTAAACCTTAAACAGTAAGTTGATATATGTTTAAGTATATTTATTTTTATCTCTATTATTTTATTCCTGAAAATACCAATCCATTTGAAAATAGTCTATATAGATTCAAACATCAGTATATATTTTCTTTTCAACGGCATATAAAATAATTTATACATATAGCTTATAATTACCTCAAAGTCAATTCGTGAATAGCAAGACAGGCAAAACTCTGGCCACCCACGATTATCGCAAGGCCTCCGCCATCTAGAATCACGCGAGCCCCCAAAATTCCATCCTCGTTCACCAGACCAAGCACAACTCGATTTGCTGCCCACGCCGAGCTTCTCGAATCCACCAATTCTCGATCCCCAAAGTCGAACAGCAACCCAATCCATCATCACGATAACGTCGAAGCCACTATGTGCTCGCGTGACTCCAGCCATCGCCTGCCGCGATCGATTGCTCGACTTCGAGCCTACGCCCATGCGCACGCCTTCAAGTCGAACTCGAGCACGCGGTTCCCCTCTGGTCGTGATTCGATCTGAGATCGAATTAGAGAAAGGGCTTCGGCCATTTTCCTCGTTTGATTTTGGTTTCGTGATTTCAGAAGAGGAATTGGATTCGAACGAACGGAATGGGAAAAGAATGATACGAATGGCCACTTCGATTTTGTTTGCTATAGCCCGCCACCATTTTTCTTTGTATTTGCTTTTGAACGAATGAAAAAGGAATTGAAGAGGAATGAATAAAATTTTAGTTCGGCCATTGTATATTTTCATGAACGAGATATTTTCTTTTGAAATCAAAATGAACTGCTCGCTTGATAAAAGAAAACGAAGGGGACAAGAGTACGTGATTTTGCAGAAAGTAAGTCGGCATTGAAAAGTTGATTAAAAATTTATATTTTTATATTCAAAAATATCTCGTTATATTATATCAGCGCGTTTGCTTATCGTACGATCACACGACAGCTCCAATCACCACGAAAATTGAAATCCGATAATAATACAATATTACGGATTCAATGGAACTAGTTTCGTCGAATTCCGAGACTGTGCCTCGGAAGGCTATTTTTAAATATCGATTAAACGATAAAATTTCAAAACTGAACAAAACAGTTTCAAATTCAATTCTGAAAGTTCCAGTACCTTCAGAATTATCAGTATAAATTTTCTAAGCCTTGAAAATATTTTTAATCAGCTTAAACTGAAGATTCAAATTTTTACCCAGATTTAATAATTAAATTCAATAATTTAATCGCCAAATTCATTCTGATATTTGAATTTCAAATTAAACTATCATTCGAATATTTAAACTCAATTAAATATTCACATTTCAAATATCAAAAATTCAGGGTCGTTACAACTTACTGCTTATTAAATAAATTGATCACCCTTTACTACTTCACTTCTACTTGCTACTAGTAAATACATTCTATTGTTCCTTGTTAGCTGGTACTATCTTTCTTTGGTTATTATAATCTTCTTACTTACTTATTTCGTCATTTTACATATAATCGCTTATTGTAGATTTTCTAATCTTATCGTGTATGTTAAACTTATTATTAATTTTTTGTTATTATCTCTACTTATGCTACTTTGGTTGTACCTTGGGATTTCTGCATTTTAGTGCATTAGAATTACAACTTTCAAAAGGAAATGTTAATGCTATAAATTTTCATAACTTACCTAAAAGGAGACTTGTGTTACGTTTGAAATTATTAGGAAATATCATTTTTGTTTTTATTGAAATAAACAATACAAAATATGGTAAGAATCCCTATTTTATACATCTCTTTCTTTTAGGCATATTCTTTGCGACTTCAAACGTCACATGTTTGTATATTTATAAAACTGGATAATTTATAGAAATTTACATTGCGACACACTTCATTCTAATGAATTAAAATACATCTTAAATCCCAATTCAATTTATAATAACTTTCAAATTCACATTTACTCACATATACCGTTCAACCAACAAACCTGGAATTACTACATAATCTTATTATTTTAGGGACTACTTTTACCCTTACTTCCAGATTCAATTAAATGCAATATTAAATCAAAGTAAATCATTCACAAAATATGTAGGCATGGTTGATCAATTCATTACATGTATATTTATAAACCCACAACTTCAAAATTACTTTCAGGCATATAGGAGCAGATTTACAACGATGTAAATCCACTATTTTATAAAAGTATATAATTTCCCACTCACCTTTAAGCTTTCCAAATCTCTAGGTCTAAACCTTGTTATTTCTTTTTGACTCTTTTTCTCCCTAATGGAATATGTACTGCTAACATATACATATGCATTAGAAATTTAGATCTGAGAAAAGATTTGAATTTTATTTAGATTTGTATTTATAATTTTACCTTGGCTTTGAAGATTCGATGCAATCCTACTTTTCTTCTCTATTATTCGTTGCTATTCTCCACTTGTATATACGTATATAGATTATAGTATTATTTAGATTTAAGAATTTGTAGAGAAAGGAAAATGGTAGAGCTTCACCGTGCTTCAGAATATATGAGAAGAAAAGTAAGAGGTAAGGCCCGTATTTATAGAGATTCGAATCAATACCAGCCGTTAGATTATTCTATTTTAAATCTGAACCATTCGGCCTAGGTTCAGATTACAGCCACTGCCATCTACCGATCGATCGCTAGTGGCCGACCGATTACAGTAAAGGGGTCGACAGATTGTCGTTTTATCTTAATTAATTATACTGTTTCGTTTAATTCCTTTTATACCTATTTAATTCCTATTTTTGACCGACCTGATTTAACGTTAATTGTGCTTAGATGTTAAGTAAACATTAACATTAACTAACGTTAGTTAATTACATTTATTTCCTTAATTACATATATAATTATTTTCGATTCAAATTATTCAAACGCTAATAATTTTTTCGTTTGAATTCCGATCGTTAAACTTTATATATGAAAATTGACCAAAAAATCACCACGAACGAAACGGTGCAAGTTTCGTAGCCAAATTCTAGTGTTTGTGAAATGTATATTTTCAGCATTACTATTAATTAATTTTTTATAAATTAATTATCACTCAATTTACAAGGCGTTACATTCTCCCCTCCTTAAAAGAATTTCATCCCCGAAATTCCTCAAGGAGTAAATCATCTAACATAACGCATAACCATTCTAAGTTATCTAACAAATTAGTGTGCAACCAATTTTGTAGTCAATTATATACAAGTGCATGGTGTATCATAATAAATATGATATGTATGTAGAAAAATTGTAAATCGACGCCTCCTATATGAATGCATTCTTTTAAAACAATTTTGAAAATATGGTGCAAATAACCTATATAAACTGCTAGTTCTATATAGCAATTTTAAAAAATCAAAATCCTTGTTTTGTCATCCAATTTTCCCACACTTTTACAAATAGAAGTATAGTTCGACCAATTTTTGCATCCAATCCCTACCATCTAAAATCCTAGCATACAATTTCTAACATCCAAAATTTAGAAAAATCCAATTTTCTAAACCTATATTCTTATGCCAGAAAGTGTTTAGATGAAGAATTCCATATTTCCATCATTCTCTTGTGTAACCATAACCCTATATCTTGGAACCTTCTCTTCCGCCCTCAGTTTGTTTCCCACTTTTTCAACTACAGCCCACATAAGGAAATTTACTTTTAAATTTTTTAAATTTTAAAACAAGTTTGGTGTACCTATCAACAAGGCATGGAAGAAGAATTCCCGATGCTAAAACAGCGTTTTCCACTTATCACTAACTACCTGTTACTTTACTATCACTTCTGCTGCACAGTAAAATTCATACTTCCTAACTCGTCAACTTTTTCCCTATGCTAAGCATGTGGCATTTCAAAAATAAAAATTTCCTCCTTTTTCCTTCAAAATCCTTTTCAATTAAATTTTAAAAATGGTTATAAAATAAAACTTACTTTTTTCAAAATATTTATTAAAACATTTTCTATTAAAAATCAAAGATTTTTGAACATATTTTTTTCTTCAAAAGTACTGGTTTTTATCTTTCCAAAACAAACTAAGCCACATCCTATGCAGTAAGAATTTAGTCAATGAGTTAACATCCATGTTTGTCTCTTTTTACTACATGATAAATTTTCAAATTTCTAAAACTTTTTCTTTTTTAAATTAGAATAATAATTAGAACACATGTTCACTTATAGATTTAACTTTTAAGGCATATGGATAGTGATCCGTGGTTCCGCAACAACCTTTCCCTGTCCTTTTCTTGCTAAAATTTATCTTCCTAAAATTTTAAGATTTTTGTGACTTAATATTATTTTACTTTTAGTAGCTAATAAATTTTCTAATATATTTTATAAACATCCATTCTTACTTTGCATTAGTTAAGTGTTTACATGAGATTTCCATATTTATTCCGCTTTCCAACATATAATGGTCAGTCCAGAAAATCAACATGGTAATAAAAAGAAACTTTTCTCACAAAATATCATACTTGTTTTATACAATAGAAACAACTAATGCTTACAACCCAAACCTAAAGAAACAATTGCTAGAAACCATCCTTCAACATCAACTAACATTAATGATGTTGTGATCCTATCACTACTTACTTAAATGAAACGGACATTTCTAACATGTCAATCTGCTGTAACCTACATATCTCAACTTACCTTTTGGCTTCAAATAATTAAGGTCCATCGATTACTTAAATCATTACACCTGATCATATGATAAACTATGCATCCCCACACTGTAGTGGGTAAGAAATATAAACCATGAACATTTAGAATAATTGGCTTGACGCAATAACTTTCCTATCTTCTATCTAGTCTTCTTCAATCTTGAGTCAACCAATGTCCTCTATATATGTTTGTCATCTTATTATCCTTCTCCAATTATACTACTATCTTATTTGAAACCAAAATCTCTTGAGAGTATCCTCCAACTTTAGCATTTATTTTCCTTATGCCTAATTATTTATGTGAGTATATCCTAGAACTCGCAAGAGTGTACCTTGACACCATTACTCATTCTCTTATGGATTCTTCTTGCGGCTTTCACACGTGTCATACCAAATATTCCTAGGTTCAAACTAATATTCCTTATATTCTACCGGGGTCCACTATTGTTACTCTACGAGCATTCATCGCTATTTCATTCATCGTTATTTCATTCATCGCCATAACTTTTACACTATCTTACCAAAGCAATTATCCCTATCTACTCCATATTAAAATTTTGGTTTGGTTTTTGCCACTTTTTCTAAAATTAAAACTTCACAATTATAAAGTACTTAACTTTTTTCTTTGAAAATATAAACTTGGAAACTTTTTATTCAAATCCTTCAAAGGTTTGGTTTCAAAAAGGAACCATGAAAATCTTCTTATTTTAACCAGTGTTACTTGTAGGCATCTTAACTTTGAAACTATAATTTAAAATTTATCAATTAGGTATAAAAGGAAATGTTATAAATTTAACTTTTAAAAGATCCTTTCCTTCTTTTCAAATAAGAGTCAAGTTTTTATTACATGAAGTCATTTAAACCAAATTTCCCTTTAAAGATTTTTCACAATAAAGATTTTACCTCTTAAAAAGTGGGATTTTTAACTCAAACCATTTATTAAGTTTTACCTTTTAAAAACTTAATTGTTATAGCAAACCATTTTTCTCTAAAAATGCCCTTTACAATGTTTACAAAACTTCCTTTATAACTGTTACTAAAAACTAGAGTAGAGAAGGACAACTTTCATCCTTTTTTTTTTGAAAATTTTGTAGTCCAGGACCAATTTTTTTTTTAAAATAACAATAATATACCACTTTGTAACTTAATTACAAATATAGGCCTGTTTTGCTCTGGCTGGATATATGCATTGGCGATTTTCCAAAAATCGCTAACGGGCGATTTTTCAAAAATCGCCAACACAAATACCGATATTTGTTGTGTGTGATTTTTTAAAAATCGCCCATCTGGCTGCATCAAAACCAACAAGCCCCACTCCTTCTCCTTCACTTTCTAATTTACCAAAACTAATCCTAAACGATTCCAAAAGGCTCTAAAACCCTATTTCTTCATATAATACCCCAAACAAGCCCATTTCTCTCAAAATCTAATCAATGTTTTCCAACAACAAGGTGGATTCTTTAGTATAAGGTAATGTTGTTGTTTAACGATTTTTAATTTATTTTTTAACCTAAATTGTGTATTGGATTTGTTGTGTGTATTCGTTGATGAACTTATTTTTGAACTAGATATGGATGATTGGGAGATTGACGATGAGGCGATGACAAAATGTTATGATGAATTTGAAGCTCAAAGGGGCATTGCGCATCACATTGATGTTGATTTTGTTCCAGAGGTGCAATTTGATCCGGTACCTCCTAAGTTCCACTCCGGAACATCATCTTTTAATGCTCGTTTACGCGAAGTTGTAGCAAACCAAAGACCGAGCAAACAAATTTGCATTGGCGCGAACATACTTAAGCCTCGACATCCTGTTGGTCCTACGCTACCATCCGGTGCATATCCAGTTTGTCGATATGGAGCTGAATGCGTGGTTGTCGTAGCCAAAACTGAAAGTATTGCTGGATGTAGATTTTATGATTGTGTTTCGTATGAAGATCACATGATGAATCTCGGTGAATTGGAGTGCTGTAATTTTATGAAGTGGATTGATCCTCCAATGTGTGCTCGGGGACGGGAATATGCCCTCGAAATGCAAGCCGAAGTTAGGCGTCTAAAAAGGTAGTTAAAGAAATGAATAGAAAAGGTTGAGAGAGAAGAGAATGTCTGCGTTAGTTTATGTGATATGTTTTGTTTGTAGTAGATATGTTTATGTAGTACTTTCTGCTCAAGAAGCTTGTGTGCTGTAGTTTGGTTATTTTCATGTAATTGATGGATTTTTGCATGTTTCGTTGAATGAATGTTATCTGTTCTCTGCAATTGCGTTATAAATGGTACGCAGAATAGGTTACCTAGTAGTCAGTATTGCGTGGACTGTACAATGAATGTATTTATTTGGTTTTGTAGAGTTGTGCGCAGGCAGTTATCGAATATGTATGGTGTCGATAGGGGATGGGTTGCTGTCTGTTTTGGTATAGGGAAACATGTTGGCGACTTTTCAAAAATCGCGTTTTCGAAAAATCGCCCACGTAATTCCCTGTAACAAAACATACAGCAACCCACTCCTCTCCCCTCATAACACAAACATCCCCTTTCTTCTAAAAAAACCCATTTCGGCCATTATTACCTACCCCTCAAAAATATTTAATTTCCTAACTTTTGTATCAAATTAAAACCCTATTCGGACCATGGCTAGTACTTCCGGCATCATAGAGGATATAGGTATTGATTTCTTCTCCAATTTGGTGTTTTTGAGAAAATTTAGGTTTTTGTTGGTTTGCTATGTTTACAAAATTTTGTCAAAGTAAGATATTGTCAATTAAAGTAGGACGTCATAGCTACATTTTGTTCATTTGATTGTGTATAAATTACTATAGAATGATGAAAATAATTTTTTTGAAGATTAGGGTTTAAAACATTACTCTTTGTTTTGTAGATTATGTTGAGTTGGAGCCCGGTCCAGTAGACTCGAGCGTGCTATATCTACAGCCTAGACACCGCACGTCAAGTGAAGCTTATATGATGGTAATTTCCTATAAACTTTCGTCTGAAAAAATGTGCAAATAGTAATCTGTGTACTTTTTCTGTTGAATAGAGTGAAGAAGCAGACTTCACAATTGATCACTCCATTTCTCTTAAGAAAGTCACTTCTCAACATCCAAGAGTTTTGGAAGAGATTAAGCGAGCTAGATTTTCGACAATATTAAAGTTAGGTTACCTTCAGCTGATCATCATCTCATTACTTCTCTTGTTGATAGATGGAGACCTGAGACGTCTACTTTCCATTTAACTGTTGAAGAGATGACGATTACACTTGGAGATGTTGCAGTGCTTTTAGATTTGCCTACAAAAGGCAATCCGTTGGTTGATGATGAGTAGCATGACAACCTACAGTTATGTACTGATTTGTTGGGTATTACTCCTCCTTGGGAACAAGTGAGGGGTAATGACATGGTAGAAGTAAAATGGTTCAGACATGCTTTAGCTTATTATATACCTGTAGATGCTACAAATGTTGAGATCCAACATCGTGCAAGAGCAATTATTCTACACCTTATTACTTCCTGCTTGATGTGTGATCACTCCAAAAATCAAGTGGATTTGAAATGGTTACCATATTTAGCTGATCTAGATGAGTGCGCACAGTATTCATGGGGCAGTGCTGTTTTGTGTTATACGTATATGGAGCTCTCTAATCTAGCTCTTATGCTCACTAAACTTAATGGCGGATGTTTGACACTTGTATAGGTATGCAACTACTTTAGCTAGCTAATTCTGTGTTATGCCATTCTTTAATACGACATTTTTTGTTAAATGGTTTTTTTCCTATAGCTTTGGTCATGGACATATCTTCCTGTTGTATGGATCCAAGTACGAAATGTTGTCATTGATCACACAAAGCCTCTTGGATCTTGGTATAACTTCTTATGATATGAAACAAATTTCCTAATTCAATATGTGTTTGTGCTAAAATATTGTTGTTTCGATGTTTGACAGATGGATTGGCCCTCAAAAAACCTTTCAAACCCCACGACGGAATGTACGATTTTACCGTAATGAGCTAGATGTGCTAGACCCTGCTCCGGTGACATGGACTCCATACACGCAGGATTTGCTGCAGGAACTTCCTTCTATATGTACAGCTGCTACATTTTTGTGGACTTCTAGGCTTCCCCTCATTTGCTATACACGTACTTCACACCACTTACGCGATCGGGTAATGCGACAATTTGGCATGGCACAACATATACCGGAGAATGCTCCAGTATATACCGGGGAGTATCATGAGGAGGAGATTGCAAATGCTATTGAGATATGGAATCAAAACCATTTATTTACTTAATTTGAGAGAGAGCTGATAACTCCTCTTGAGACTTATATGAGGTGGTATTGGAACATTACGCGTAGATATGTTTTACAAGCGCCGGTACAAGCTGTTCCCTACAATCCATACACCCCTCGTGCACTGCTAGAGAGAAACGTTGTAAGTATACTTTCCACCTTTAATTTTACTATAATGAAATAAAGAGAGCTAATTTTCATAGCGTTGTACAGGCTGATGGCATTTACATGGCGTTGGAAACAGCCTAAAAACTCGAACAACGTATAGAACACGATGCACAGTCGAAGGGGATGTGCTTGAACATGAAAACATTCTACGAGCTATGTTGGGAAGGAACAAACTAGAAAGGCCAAGACATCCTTCTCCCCCTCCACCTCAACCTCCTACAGACGTACCTCCACCTCCCGTAGATGCACCTCCACTCCTACTTACAACAGTAGACGAAATAAAAGAGGCGAAGGTACTTCATTCGAAGGAGGAGGTTCGCCATCACAACAACAAGAAGATTACATCGATGGCTTCGCAACCAGCATGTACAGTTGATCCTTCAACCGAGATCGACAAAGAAGAATACAAGTCTCAATTGCCTGAACACCGTCGTCGTCGTACACCTCTGGAAGTTCATCACTTGCGAAGATGGTAAAAGATTCTTAGTTGATATGGTTGTGTAGTTTGTGTTTGTTGTCATTTTTGTGTGTTGGTTAAGGTATGGATGTGTAGTTGTTATCATAGATGTGTTATTCTTTCTAGAACTCCGTATTTTTTGTGCCGTGGATATATATTGGTATGTGAATTTAGGTCATTATTGTGTCATGGTTAGTATATACAATATGTGCTTGTGTAGCTCTTGTTTGTTTTTCTTGCTGCGTTGAGTTTGCTGAGTTGAAGTACGCCGAAGTGGGCTGTGTTACTTGTTGCTGCGTTTTAATAGCAGACGTCCACATGCAAATTTTCAAAATTCGCTACTGGCGATTTTCCAAAAATCACAAAAGGCCATTGCATTTTGGCGATTTTTCAAAAATCACAAATAGGTGAATTTTGAAAAATCGCCACTACATACCTGCTGGAAAAACCTGTTGCCCACTTTTCAAACACAATTGCATTCAATATAGTCCCAGAAGCCACAATAAAAAATAAACCAAAAGCAATTGATGATTTAATAGTGCAGCAGAGTGCTGTTGATACACATATATCATGCGTTCATGTTTAGCATACACAACATAAAGTCGAGTTCAATTACATAAAAATTAAATAATACAAACACACTAGACGACAGTATTGCATCGCTTGTGGTTATACCCTTGCACACCGCATCTGCTACACCTATTAGATTTTGAACGACTGGCTCTCATCCATCACACCTTTGATCCTTGTAGACCGCGACCTCCCTGGCTGTCGTTTCACAGATGGCGGCAGTATCATACGACCGTTATATGCGCTCCAATATCTACTATCACGCACATGATGAAACTTGGGTCTATAAGTAGCTTTGTAACTGTCAACAGAGCACCACATTGATGCTAAGTCATGGCGTGCTCTATTAGCCCCATTTGTTTGTGCCGAACAAGCTGCCATTACATGAGCACATGGTATCTTTTGGAGTAGTGGAATGTTGCATGTGCACGAGCAATTGTTACCGTCGATTATTACTTTGTATTCATCCCCAAAATAGTGAATAGCCTGCCATTCTGTTTGGCTAAACTGTATAAGTCTACAGCGATGCGCTTCACTAGCCCTTTCAGCTATTTTAGCTTTCCACTTTGGAGTCAAGCGTGTTCTTAGTTCATCAGCAATTTGCTGACGCTTACAGAAATATTCTACCGAGCAAAAGAATATTCTTGCAACCAAAGCCTTTATAGTTAAAGATCTAGCCCCTTTTAATACACCATTAAAAATTTCATATGCATTAGTGGTCATAACTTGAAAGCGTCCTCCATCATCTTTGCATAATGCCCAGTTTTCCTAGAAATTTCCCAAACTCCTCTCAATCCAATCATGCGCACGCCTATTTGTTGCTTTGATCTCTTCTCTAATTTTCAAGTATTCTACTACCTCAGAAGCGCACACTGCTGAATAAAATAACCTTGTTAATCGCTTATCTCTGATCCTGCCGCTTGAAAGTTGGCTTTTATATGCCTTGCACGGTATCGATGTTTGTGTGGTTCTCGCCATTTTCCTTGTAAAGCTTTCATAATTCCTTTCATCCTATCTGATATGAAAGTAATACATCGACTGCGTACACTATGTATGAATCAAGCATGCATGAAAAAAACCAACCCCAAGAATCACATGACTCAGGTTCAACAACTGGATATGCCAAAGAAAAAAGACAATCATCTGCATCTACCGCGGTAGCAACAAGCAATGTGCCTTTGTATTTACCATACAAATGTGTCCCGTCAATACATAACAATGTCCATCAATGCATAAAACCTTTAATGCAAGGCCAAATGCCCAAAACACACAATCGAATACTCCAACTTCATCATGTGTCACATGACCTACAGTGCTAGGATTCGTTCTCTTTATCTCCTCAAAGTACTATGGTAATTTCGCATATGATTCGACCCAATCACCATAGATTCTCCCTATCGCTTTGCTTAATGCTTGCCATGCTTTCTTGTAACTAATGTTGATGAACAACTGATCATGTACAAGCACTTGCACTGTACTGGCATAAATATCCAAATCAGCTTTGACAAAAGACATGATTTTTGTCACAAGAAATTTTGAAGTGGCTTGCTTATGGTTGGAATTAACTATTGGGTTGACACAAGTATGTTCGCTTGGATACTTCCGAATTTCCCACTATCCAGACTCAGGTTTTTTCGAAACTATCGCATGTACCCTCCAAGGACAATTACCTCCAACATTACATATAACAGTGTATTTTGTTTTGTTTGACTTGATTGGCTTGTATGAAATAGCATGCAGAATAGACCATTCCGTTAATTGTTGGAGAAACTTTTCTTTTGTCTCAAAAACCATTCCAACATTGAAAACACCTTGAACGCAAGCAGTTGAAAATCGTTCGCCCGCAAATTGAAGATTAGCAACAACGGATCTTGCAAACATTTGCGCAGTGCAAAGATCATCATCCAAGGGTACTTCCATCTCTGGTTCATTACTTTCACCATCATTGTCATCTGCTGTAGGAAAGTCATAGTTCAACGGGGCGTTGTTAACTTGCATTCTTTCCGTCCAAGAGTCTTCATTACCATTCCTAGAAGCAACAACCATGCTATCGACGTGAGGTTCAGCACCTACCGCTTCATCCCCATCAACGTCCATACCATTGTCAACATTTTCATAAGGAGAGTGGGCGGATGGTCCAGCACTCCATTGTGCAGCAGTATCGACTGTCATATGGCTGTTAACAATATAGGAGTCAATTAACCAATAATCAATACCATAAGAGACAAAAACAAGGATATATCTATAAACATACCTTTGACTCATATCATATAGTTCGGATGGATGGGATACATTGGCTGTGACATATTAGCATTTGATGGTTCAGCACTTTCGTTATGCTGACTGCCTTGTTGCTGGAAGCTAATTACGTTGCAACAAAGCGTAAGAAAACATAACTAAATAACAATATATCCAACTATTCATCAAAAAAAGATACCTCGGACTAATCATTGCATCCATAGGCATTGTGTGGGCATTGTGTAATAAAGAATGCTTTGTTGCATAGACGGTTGTGAGTTTGTGGATGGCATGAACACATATTGCATAGATGGAGGACAATATCTTCCATCAGTTACGTAAGGATTATTGTAACTAGGAGATACGTGGCCAGCAGATGGATTCGCCGTCTCCAACATCTATGTATAGTATCTAATTCCAGTACTTACTACAGGAGATGCCACCTGCTGTTCTTGTTGTTGTTTTGCAACTTTCCCTACGTATAACTTAATCGATTTTGCAATGGCAGAAAACATTACTTCGACATCATCATCGTCCGCTAATGCTATTGCTTTAGAACCTGAGTCCGTTGGCCAGTTAACCACTAATTCAATTTCAAATTCTTCTTTATTAATTTTCATCGTTTTGTAGCAGATTCTTTAATTCCGTTAATTTGCAACTTTTCCGCACTCTTCCTGATTTACACATACCCCCATGTTTACTATTTCTCTGATCCTCGACTATTAGTTCGCCGTCGTAGCAAAGTGTAGGAATTAGATTTTTCGCCATTCTACAAATCAGTATACAATTCTATCACTACGTACACATGTAGAAAATAGTTAACTTACTCAAACCCATTATCCACTTCATCAAATTTCAGAAATTACAAATAAAAACTAGGATTTTATGATTGTACCTTCGAATTGATGAACTTTGCTGAAGACCGTCGTCAAGATCTATAAATTTAGCCCTAAACCAATGATTTTAAGATACAAATTCTGATTTCAGTTTCTTGGAGCCATTTATAGTCTTTTGCTTTAATTTTTGGTAAAGGTAGAAGCGAGGGAGAAAGATGGGTTGCTGACTGGATATATTGCAGCCAAGCTGAATTTTCAAAAATCGCCCATTGGCGATTTTCGAAAAATCGCCAATGTTGTTATAGGCTTTGGCAATTTTTGGAAAATCGCACATGGGCAATTTCCAAAATTCGCCAACGTAAATACCAAAACAGGCCTATTTCTGTAATTATTCTTCAAACTGGTCTATTTAAGTTATTTTTTTCTAAAACAGGCCCAAAGTAGCAAATTTTCCTTTTTTTTTCTAATACTCATGCTACTTCCACTTTTAATCTTATTGGAGGTTCTAATATCATATAAGGTAACTTCTAAAATGGTATGCACAATTATCGCACATATTTGTGGAAACTATCCATTTTTCTTTCTTTTAATTTCCTATGTTGTTTCTAATTATTAACTTTATTTTATATAATTTTTATTATTGTTTCGATTTATATTTCATAATGTCACTATTATTTAACTTTCTTCTACCTAAAGTGCTATTATTTCAATTGCTTCTATTTATATAACTTTTTCCTTAAATAACCGTTTTCTTTATTGAACCATCGCATTGAGTTCGCCTGGTGCTTTATTTTTGGGTTTTAATTCTTTTCCGTTCTATTTATCCCATTTGAAAATTGTACCACTTCCTATTGTCCACCCCTAAAAAGAATTTCACAGCTTAAAAATTTTCATATCAGAAAAATCGACGAGCTATATATACATTATATATACTTTTTTCCAAAAGAAATATTTTTTTATTAAAAACCCATTTTTAATTGAAATTCCCAGTCTAAAATATTTTAACTTCTGCCATTAGTTTTTATTTAAATATAAAAGGATATTTTATTCTATGGAAAAATTAATATTTACTTACTTTTCAAAAATAAGGTTTTCTACTTCAAATAAATCCTTTGGAAATTATTTCAAATATTTTATTTATATATTTTTCCCAAACCTTTTTATATTAAAATCTTTCATATAGGGTCGGACTCAGAATGGGTTTTACCTGTCCCTACTTTTGGACTTTTCTTCTTTTCACTTATTTCTGACTTATCTTCTTTTAGAATATTAAAATCCGGCTATCATCTTAGAGTGATTACTACATACCTTCTTTCGATAATTTATTTAATTCTTACTTAGAGATATATACAATATATAGATTCTTACTTTTCCCTGATTTGGATCTACTGTACATCATCAATCGGCAATTCTGCAGGGATGTACAACCATTGGGCAACCCAGACCCAATAAGTGATTCAAGTACCATCCAGCTTCAGGGACCCTTCTATATGTTGCACTCGTGCTCTTTTTAAGTCAATGCCTTCCAATACGACATACTTCTAGTGGGTTAATCGAGATAAGTGTATGTCTTCAACTTCATATATTGTTCCAACTCATAGTCGCATTATCCATCTTTTCAGAATATGGTTACAACTACTTCTATAGTCAGAATTTATAGAGTTTGGCATATTATATATATAACTATAGTAAATACAAATATGTTCACTCAACGTATCCTAATTCCTATGATCGATTAAGCTAAGCTCTGATACCAAATTTAATGACCCGCAACTCAGTGGGCCCAGATTTTTGCTAAATTGAAAACCTAGGCCCATTAAAGTGTGAATCATTGGTATTAATATCCTATAAACAAATAAAGGTATATCAAAGCATAATCGATATAAAATCACAGAGGAATAGTAAAGTATAATAAAACATATGATTACTGACCAAGGTTGACACCTTTAATCTTTAGTGTCCTTGTCAGTGTCGAGCAAGCACAAGGAAATCTATCCTTCCATAGTTCCCGCCTTGTACCAGTATCTGTCCTTATAAAACCATCCTATGGGTTGTAATGAGGAGGGGTCAGAACAATGTTATGATGACTGGTAAATTACACACTTTATAAATAACACTAGTTTATTCTGATTGCCTTCCATTACATGTTATGGCTATATTTTACTTAGTCGTCTTGACTTCACGTACGCGTACTATACGGCCCATTTACCTAAAGTAGACAATAACTACATACATGTGTATATATAAGTACCGCAGTCCCCTTTGTGACCATGATATTTTCCACACTAGTATCCACGACCCAGCACTTCGTCGGGATCCATCGTCAATGCAGTATTACGTCCTCGTTGTTGTGCATACCAAGGAACTCCCGTAGTGCTTAATAACGTCATTACAATTGTATAGAAGAATTCTATTTGTTTTTGAAAGACTTCCACAAAAGGGTTATCTAGGCTTGCCTCCTAACAAACAAATTAGATAACAAATACGAGGTGGTGCATGTCCTAAATGGGATCTACACTGGCAGGAGGCTTAATCCATTTAGGCATAACCCCCGTTTTTCCGCTGAACGCTCAGGACCGATGACGATCTCGACCTTTGGAAACAGCTCATACTCCTCATATTGGTACCAATCTCACATAGCGCCGAGCCTAGCTCACCATCCCATTTAGATTGCCGAATGCAATCAAGAAAATGCCCGTTCGGTTACTTAAAATGAACCCCCTAAAAGGTTGAAGCAGACTCTACTTGTCCTTTGACACTTCGACCTATGGGAACCATCCTAATTTGGATATATCCTTCACCTATATGCGAACGTATAAATCCACTGGTCCTACGATTGGATATGCCCACATTATTTACACAACTGCTGGTAGCCCTTTGTGATGAGCAGACTTTTGTTGTGTAACACTACTGACCTTGCATTCTAACCCATTTTAATGACAATCTCATTCTTATTTAATCTAAGCTATTTGCTACATTTAATAATTCACACCCTTATAAACACACACTTGAGGCAATGTATATATTCACATTTATTTATTTACTATGCCTCCAATGTTCAACTGTTAATATTTAGTTATTTTTACATAACTGACTCCTCGTTTCATTATAATTTATTTCATTTACCTCTTACTTTTAACTTAAAAAATTTAAATATCTTTTACTGCTTACTTCTTATTTAAATAGATTGATCACCTTTTACTACTTAACTTCTACTTGCTACTAGTAAATATATTCTATTGTTCCTTATTAATTGTTACTATCTTTCTTTGGTTACTACAATCTTCTTACTTACTTGTTTCATCGTTTTACATGTACTTCATCGCCTATTGTTATTTTCTAATCTTATAGGATACGTTGGACTTATTATTAAATTGTTGTTATTATCTCTACTTACATTACTTTGGTTTTACTTAGGGATTTCTATAGTTTAATATGTTGGAATTACATTCTCCAAAAGAAAATGTAAACGCTATAAATTTCCATAACTTACTTAAAAGAGGACTTATGTTACGTTTGAAATTACATGGAATTATCTTATTATTTTTATTGAAATAGACAGTATAAAATATGGTAAACATCCATATTTTATCACATCTCTTTCTATTGGGAATATTCCTTATTATTTCAAACATTACACATTTGTTTATTTATAAAACCAGATGACTTATAGAAATTTATATTGCAACACACTTCATTTCAATGAATTAAAACACAACTTAAATCCCAATTCAATTTATAATAAATTTCAAATTCACATCTACTCTCATATATTGTTCAACCAACAAACATGGAATTACTACACAGTCTTGTTATTTAAGGACTACTTTTACCTTTACTTTCCAGATTCAATTATATGCAATATTAAATCAAAGTTAAGCATTCATAGAATATGCAGGCATAGTTTATCAATTCGTTACATGTATATATTTAAGCCTACAACTCAAAAATTACTTTCAAGCATACAAGAAGAAATTTACAATGATATAAATCCAATATTATTTAAAAATATATAATTTCTCACTCCTTTAATCTTTCCAAATCTCTAGATCTAAACCTTGTTATTTCTGTTTGACTCTCTTTTTCTCTCTAACAGAATATGTACTACAAGCATATACATATGTATTAGAAATTTAGATCTGAGAAGAGATTTGAATTTAATTTAGATTTGGATTTATAGTTTTACCTTGCTTTTGGCGATTTGATTCGATCCTATTTTTCTTCTCTATTATTCTCTACTATTCTCAACTTATATATACGTATTTAGATTATATTTTTATTTAGATTTAAGAATTTATGGAGAAAGGAAAATGGTAGAGCTTCGCCATACTTCAGAAAATATGAGAATAAAAGTGAGAGGTTGGGCCTATATTTATAGGGTTCGAATCAATGTCAGCCATTAGATTAATCTATTTTAAATCCAGACCGTTTGGCTTAGGTTCAGATTACAATTGCCATCATCTATCGATTGATCGCTACCTCTCTACCGATCGACCATTAGCGGTTGACTGGTGGCAATAAACGGATCGATCGGTTGTCTTTTTATGTTAATTAATTATATTTTTTGTTTAATTCCTTTTATACCCATTTAATTACAATTTTTAACTGATCTAATTTAACGTTAATTGTGCTTAGACGTTAAGTAAACATTAACTTTAATTAATGTTTGTTAATTACATTTATTTTTTTAATCACATAAACAATTATTTTTGATTTGAATTATTCAAACGTTAATAACTTCTCATTTGAACTCCGATCGTAAAACGTTATATATGGAAATTGACCAGAAAATCACCATGAATGCAATAGTGCAAGTTTCATAGCCAAATCTTGATGTTTGTGAAAATTCTATTTTTGGTGTCACTAATTATTAATTAATTTCTTTTTAAATTAATTATAGCTTAATTTACGGGGTGTTGCATTAAGGGTGGAGTAAGAGGAGATATTTTGGATGGTAGAAGCACATGGAAATGAGCATGCTTATAACCTTCCATAGGAGATTTAAGGAGTAGGGCGACCTCTTGAATACACTTACAAATACACTTTAGATGTTTACAAAAGTTGGTTTGTAAATTAAAAAGATAGAAACAAATAAGCTCTTTATCCTCTTTCTCTTCACTTTAAATTCCTAAACAATATCAAATCAACTCCAATACATCCGAAGTCAGTCCTCCAATACCCGATTCACTCTCTCAATCTATCCGTCTTCATGTGATAAGTAGTGCTCAAGCTCAACTCGATGCCCAAAGCCTCCTGTAGACTCCTCAAAAACTTGCTAGTGAAAAGCAGATCTCAGTCGTCGCTAATGATGCTACAACCACATAACCTAATGATTTCCCTGATGTACAATGTCGCTAATGACACCGCGTTCCTTGTACTCCTCACCGGAATAAAATAAGCGCATTTGGTCAACCAATCGATTATGACCCAAATTGTAGCAACCTGGATATTCGAACGCTTCGTCTTCGAATATTGATACATTTTGAGGTATGTTTAAGTGGTATAAATATGATTTTATAAACTTGTTTAGTAAAATTTAATTAATAAATATTGATAAGAAACTTGTTTTTGAAAAGTGTTTACAAAAATATATTCTTTGAAGAAAAATCGATAATGTGACCGAAAATCGGTTTATCGATAAACAGCTTTTCAATCGATATAAGTTGTTCGAACTATTGTGCACTTAATTAATAATCAAATAAACACATTAGCAACTAAATAACACACTCTCCTCTTCATAAAGCATGGAATGTTCTAGGATATTCTATTAGGATAAGAGATAATATTATGAGAAGGGTATAAGAGTAATTAGCCATAAAGGAGAAGTGACATAAAGGAGAGGTAACATAAAGTTGTCATGATAAGAAGCAATTAATGCATTAGGGTTTTGAGGGCTTTTTGGTCTTCTCCCATCACCATTCCTAAGCCTATATAAGGAGGGGTACACCCTTAGGAAATATATCACAAATATTCATAAGCTTTGAGTTAAAATTTCAATGGCTTCTCTTCTTCTTCTTCCCTAAATTCCTAAAGCAAATTATTTGCAAACCGTCTCCAAATCACTCCAAACTTTGCCACGAGGCTTAGTAATATATTAAAGAACCTTCTACCAAGTCAAAAGTGGAAGAAGCAAAGCCAAACTCCCCCAATCCCCCTAGGCCATGAGCATATAGAGAGGGAAGAAGGCAAGGCAAGGCAAGAAGCAAGGAAGGAAAGGCGGTTGCTAGCTTGGGTTGGAGTTTGGTTAGCTTGGATATTTGTTGCTATTGAATTAAAGGTGAGTTAACCTTACTCTGAATGGAAAATATAAAATATACATGTTGTATTTGATTGTGTTAATGTTGTTGAATTGTTAAGTAACATATGTGAAAACATTGATTTTGATCCTTTTTTTGAGAACAAGTGGCACATAGGGTCCATATATGGATTTGAATGGACTTATATGACTAGGCCTTGAACAAATCACATAGGTTGTAGTTGAACATAGGTTGAGATATGACTCGGATTTGAAAGTGCACTTATAGCGATAGTCGCTATATATGCAGTACGAAATTGTCTTGTTTTTGACAATTGTTATGGAACTTTGTAGAGAGATCCATAGGGATTTCTTGCCATATTTGCATTGTTATATATGTATGTTAGTTGCTATTAAAATCTTGAATAGTAAAAAGTTAAATAACATCTCTAAAATGGCCAAAACATCACTACTACAAAACTGCCCCGTTCAACCTTGATTTTTGAACTTCAATTGTTTCAAAAAAGGACTTTAAGTTGAAGAGATTTGTTTCATTCTTTTTAAAAGTATTGCCTAACTATTTTTAGAGTATTTTAAAAGTAGTTTGAGATATTTATGAATTTTTAAGAATTAGTTATGAATTTTTAAAGAGAGGAATTTTAGAATAAAACATGTTCTTTTTTCAAATTTTGTTGATTTTTCAAACTTGTTATTTTAAGTAATATTTTGGATAAATGTTTTAAAACCTTTTATAAGTATTTCCAAGTAATTTAAATGTTTTCAAAAAAGGGTTAGAATTGCTAAAATGACCAAATAGTTGATTATTTAATTACTTATTAGAAAAGTAATTAACTATGCTTAACACTAATAAGCCGACGAAATAATCTTCTCTATTTGTGAGAGTTAAGATTAATGTTGAGTGGGGACAAAGCAATAGAGCTCTAACTTACTAGGCTTCCCTCTTAATCGAGAAATAGGTAAGTAGAAAATGTTGAAAACGTGTTAATCGAGTTGATTCCTTATTTTCTGTGCAAATCATTACTACTATACTTAACACTAATAGCCGACAAGGTAGACTTATCTATTTATGAGATTCAAGACTGAAGTTTCTAGGCAAGGCTTGGAGCAACTAGTGCCCAAACTTACTTGGCTTCGCTCTTGGGCGAGGAATAGTTAAGTTGGAATGTCGAAAATGAGTTAAGTGTACAAATCATGATTTGTGTAAACAATTGTTTTGATTAGATAATCGATTAGTCGATTGTCAAGTTATCGAAAGGCTTCGCGATTTTATACCAATAAGAACCCCTTGGGAGGAGTATTGATACGAAATGTCTCTAGCTTTCGCTTACTTCTAAGAGAACGGGAATTGAGTTAACCAGAAATTCATCAATTGGTTTTGGAGAGTCCGGTAAGTGGGAAGTGTACCTATATGAGATGACTCGAATCCAAAACCACTTCAAAACCATATACGTGATCTATGTTCTAGAAGCGGTTGTGAAGTGTACTGTTATGGAGTTGAACTATTTATCCTAAGGTTAATTCCAAGGGAAAGGTCAGTGTTAACAATTCGAACGATGCTATCGTGAGGGACTGTCTGTCTTGAGGAGTATTCAAGAGAGAGGACAACGTTAGTGTTCGTCGGAGGACTTATGCGGGGAACCTCTGCAGAGGTTCTAAAGTTGTTAAAGATGCTCGAATCCATGTAGTGATTCGTGATCTGTTCGAGATGAAAGAATCCAGTTGGGGATTCATATGTTAATCGAGTGATGAAGACTCGTGTGAAAGATGCCGAACGTAGCCTCGACATCGAAAATGACTGAAACTAGAGTAAGGTGGATAATCTCGAGTTTAGCTTACCCATGAGGGTATATCAACTCCGGATCTACAGTATGCTTATCGATATGTTGCACATGGGAGTTGTTGATACTTGGTGCCATACAGTCCATCATTGGGCCAGTTATGTTTACCTTAGAGTATATCCCATCTAGAGATATACGATGCTCAGAAGGAAGTTTCTAATCCTAGTCATGGAGTTCAGATTCGGCTAGATCCGAGGAGAGCTCCACATAAATATTTACACCTATGCCAACGTGCCCTAGCGGTATTGATTGTATACCTATTACTGTTGTGGCATTCACACAGGAGCTATTTGATATGATTTATGTGGTACACTCTAGACATTATCTATCATATCGCTATATATTAAACCCAATGAATGGTTGGTTTCTTTGAGCGAAAAACCCTTATGGGAATCCGTACGCTCTCAATAGTTACTATTACTTATCACTCATATTTCTTGTGTTTCTTACGCTGGTTTACCAGACTGATCCAGGTGTTATTTTCTTATAATGCTCGGGTCAGCCTAGTGTATGTTTCCAGATTTAACCGTGGATGCTTTGGAGCTTCTGGAGAAAAGTTGGAGTTCTACCTATCTTAGAATTTATTTCCACTGCAAATTCTATATTGAATATATCAGTATTGTGAGGGCAGGTTGTTATAACTGTCCAGGGTGATGATAGTACTTAGAGTTTAGTAACTCTGATATTTTTGTATTCAAAGTAACCCTTTGTATTGTCCCATTGATATTATATATTATCATTCCGTTGTGAGATTTTGATATTGTGTTCTTCTTTTCTTGCTCTATTCATTTTCTTTTATTTTACCCTAACTTTCTGTCTTTCTGGCACTTGGGTGTTCGACACACGAATACCATGGATGTATTAGTGTCGACATTTGAGGGTCAAAAAGTCAGGTCATTACATTTGGCATCAGAGCTCGAGGTTGAGCGAACACCCTGGCTTTGGTTGGTTATGGCTCTGTAGATATAGGGTAACCGACACCCTAGAATGAGTCGAGTGTATTATACATATGAGAACGTATTTGTAATTTGAAAACTATTCTTTAAAATTATTCCTTAGGAATATCTCTTTCTTAGAATCCTTTCTTTGAAATAACTCTATCCTTTCATGTCTTAAAAGAAGTTTTTCTTTGATTAGGTAGTAAGAACTATGAGTACTAGAGTTGAATTTAGTACTACTCTATATGACCCAGGGTGTTCTTACATGTGTCCGTGTATTACTCGGGTTTCTTACTTAAAGGTATTTACTCGATACACATTCACACTAACAATTGTGTAGGATCCTACAAGGATCGAACTATGGATTAAACCTCAATAACTAACAATCGACCGATAGATACTAAAGCTTCTCCAACACATGACTTATAGAGAAATTCAATGAACCAACTCTGCGATTTATCCAAGCTTCTTATTTAAATTCAATTTATAAATTTACACAAGTTTACAATAGAATAGTTTAACGTAGGGTTGCTATTAACATCTCATTTTTCCCAATTTTTATAAGTTTACAGATTAGGTTTACAAATCTAGGTTAGAAAAGAGGAGTTATATTCGTATACTAACAATTAAATTCCCAGTTTAGTAATAAAATGATTACAGTTTGACTTCTAACAACCTAGATCAAATAGTGTATATTAAAATTGACAACGGATTGTCATCTTATTAAAAGAGTTCCCACTCACCTCGGATCCAAGCTTTACTTCAAATCCCTGCTTAGAAATCTACCGTCTTTTGCTTGCCTCTTTTTGATTCAATCTTCTTGAGTTTTTTATTTTGTTTTTAGAGAAATTTATTAGTGGAGAAGAAGAGAATTTTATAGAGTTTCGATATACTAATAATTTCTAACGATATAGGGTTTAGGTTTGCTCTGTATTTATAGGGGTTTTAGATTAGTCCTGACCGTTAATTAACCCTAGAGAATCTTAGGTTTCATCCAAAACGTCAAATAGTTACTTTGTGATCAAGTAAATATATTTCGTTCAATCTAAGCTGTTGGTCACTTGAATTCGTTGATTTTTAACATTAGTCGGTTGACCGCTAGGGGAAGCAGTCAGCCGCTACCTGTTGACCTGCGAACCCCAGGGTGTCGAATGGTGGAGCTATTTAGTTAAGGAAAGTTTATTTATTTAATTAATTTCATTTTCAAGTTTTAAAACATTCATAGCTTCTCCAGACCAGTTCCAATTTCAAAGTGTTATATATAAAAATTGGTATGAACGCAACGGTGTAAGTTCCGCAAATTTGGATGTTTGTAAAAAATTCCATTTTTGCCCTTTTATATTTTAAATTTAATTCTTTTATCAAACTATCTCTTATATTTTCGAGATGTTACAATCTCCATCCATGGATTTCATCCCCGAAAATTTTCAAGGATGGAAAAATGTAACTCGTGCATATGACAACCAATAACTACAACCACCTACTCATCCATCACCCATTGACAATTATTGTCCTTAGTAAATTTCTAATGCAATATGTATATGTAATTGTGGAATGCACGTGAACCTATACTAATGCAAAGAGTAGGCAGTCTTCTGATCTAATCAACCTCATGTCATGTAAGTACATATGCCATGTATCCACGATGTATGCACACCTTACTTAAATTTACTTGCAATTCTACATGCATGCGAAACCATTCAATCCATATGCATATAACTCAATAAGATAAAACAAATAAAGAAAGAGGTAATGTGAGCGTGTGTACTATCTATTAGAAATACTAACCCATGTGTGAAAAAACCAATCCAATCAATACATCCACTAACATTCATCATCCATAACATGTCCTAATGACACATTCGCAACCATTCCTACCATCCAATGGTCCCTATCCTAAGGGGTATACTATTAAGAAAAGTACTAACATATAAGTAATCTATACTTATTTGATTAAACTGGAAATGTGCTAGAAAAGAGTTATGGGTAGGTAGCTCGGATCTTCTGCTCAGGCTCCCACGTACACTCCCTTGGATCATCTCCCCACTAAACCTTAATAAGTTTGATTTCTTTATTATGGAGTCACTTTGTACCTTGCTTAAGAATATAAGTGGGTGCATGGTGAACAAGTGACTCCCTCTCTACCTCCACCTCCTCAAGCTAACTCAGCTCGACTACGTTAGCCATATCGTGTAAGCACTTTAGCAAGTGCGACATATGGAAAACATCATGTACTCCCGCCAACTTCTCAGGAAGCTCCACTTTATAAGCCAACTTACCTATCCTACCAGAAATTAGGAAAGGTCCTACAAACCTCGATGCTAGCTTCCCCGAACTACCAAATCTCATAATGTGCCTAAACGGTGAGTCCTTCACAAACACCATATAGCCCACTGTGAACTCTAACTCCGTGTGTCTCCTGCCAACATAAGATTTCTACCTATCCTATGCGGTTTTTATTCTCTTATAGATTAAGTCTACTTTCTCAGATGTCTCTCTCACCATGTCTAGCCTAAGAATAATCCCATCTGTAATGTCCCTCTAACGTGACAGTGATCTATAGGGTCTTCCATATAATGACTCAATGGTGCCATCTCAATACTCGCCTAATAGCTGTTATAAGTAAAATCCACCAGTGGCAAGTGATCATCCTAAGACCCTCTGAAATCCATGATACATCCAAGTAAGTCATCCAATACCCGATTCACTCTCTCCGTCCATCTGTATACATGTTATAAGTAGTGCTCAAGCTCAACTCGATGCCCAAAGCCTCCTGTAGAGTCCTCCAAAACTTGCTAGTGAAAAGCAGATCTCAGTCGTCGCTAATGATGCTAGAAGGAACTCTAGGTGACCTAATGATTTCCCTCATGTATAATGTAGCCAACGTTACCACATTCTTTATACTCCTCACTGGAATAAAATGAGTGCATTTGGTTAGCCGATCGACTATGACCCAAATACTTTCATTCCCACCCCTATTCCTCGGTAACCATCAATGAAGTCCGTAAAAATACTCTCCTACTTCCTCTAAGGAATATCTGTTGGCTGCAACAATCCTCCTGGCCTCTTCTGCTCCGTGTTTACCCTCTGGCAAGGCATACATTGAGCTACATACTCCGCTACATGCTTCTTCATTCCAGACCAATAGAAGACTCTCTTTATGTCATGTTACATTTTGTCTCCATCGGGATGAATGGCATCCTCGAACGATGAGACTCAGCTAGTACCATGTCGATCAAATCCATAATGAGAGGAACACATAATCTACCATCTCTCCATTACCATCCCTTTGAGTCAATGGTATAATGCCCCAAGTAACTGGCCTGCTCTCCCCTACCATGCTACTCAAAAATATCAACTAGCTCCTTCTCTTGCTTTTGACTAGACCCAAAACATTCCATAAGTGTAGGCTGCTAGCAATCCAGGAATAATGACTGGTGATGGTTAGAAATCGAACGTAGAAATGAATTCCAAATGCTTCCACTCCAAAACACAAAGGACTCAATACCGCATGCTATCTACTCAAGGCGTCGGCCACTACATTTCCCTTACCTAGAGTATATGATATATCGAAATCGTACAAGGCTAAAAACTCCATCCACCTTTGCTGCCTTAAATTCATATCCCTCTAAGAGAAGAAATATTTCAGAGACTTATGATCCGTATACATCTCAAACCACTCTCCTAATAGATAATGCCTCCTTGCACAAAGACATTAGCTGCTAAATCAAGATCATGGGTAGGGTAGTTTCCCTCATTGACCTTCAACTGTTGACTAGCATAGCTCACCACTTTCCCTTCCTACATCAAGACCGCACCTAACCCCGTACCACAAGCATCGGTATATTGTGAATGCCTTCGTACTATCAGGTTATACCGAAACAGGTGCACTAGTCAACACCTCCTTTAACTTAATAAAGGCATCCTCATATTTCATGTCCCATAAGAAAACTAAATTCTTCTGGGTGAGGCACAGAGGAGAAAAAATCCTCTCGAAGTCTTTAATGAACTTACTATAGTAGCCTACGAAACCAAGGAAACTCCTTAATCCATGGCATTCTTCGGCACATGCTAATCCTGAACTGTAGCATCTTTACAAGGATCAACCACTAGTCCACTTTCTAAGGCAATGTGTCCCAAAAATTGTACCTCCTTGAGTCAAAAGTGACACTTGGAAAACTTTGCCTTCAACTTATGCTCATAGAGTGTATTGATCACTTTTTATAAATGCAACCTGTGCTCCTCCTAGCTCTTCGAATAGACCAAAATGTCATCCATAAATACCATAATAAATTTGTTAAGCAAACCTCTAAAAACTTGACTCATCAGATCAATAAAGTAGGCAGGCTTATTGGTCAGTCCGGAGGGCATGACTAACCACTCATAAAGTTTGTCAGGTGTATGAAAATCGGTCTTTTGAAAACTATCTTCAGCTACACGCAACTGATGGAACCCAATATCCAAGTCAAGCTGTGGGAACACCTTTGCTCAATCCAACTGATCAAAGAGATCGTCTGTACGAGGCAATGGGTAACGGTTCTTCTTCATCGGCTTATTTTGCTCCCTATAATTGATGCAAAGCCTCAAAGAACCATCCACCTTAGTGGCAAAGATGATTGTTGCTTCCTACTCTGAAATACTCCTCCTAATGAAGCCCTTCTCCAACAGCTCATTCACCTACTTATTCAACTTGCATCTCTCCTTTTGTAACACCCCGTAAAATGAACCATAAATAAATGAAATAAAAATTAATTAAATCTAATAAGGTAGAATATGGAAATTTTATAAAATTTTGAATTTGACCACGAAAGTTATTCCTTTGCGTTCATGGTGAAATTCTGATCCGTTTCCACATATAATATGCTGAAAATGGAGCTCAAACGAAGAAGTTATGGGCGTTTGAAGCTTTTAGATTTACATTAAATTAGTTTGAATTCAAATTAAAATAAGGATTTAAATTTAGGATTTAAATTTTAAAAATTACCTTAGAGGCTAAGTAAATGTTAATTAACATTTAACGTTAAAGTTTAATAAGGGAAAGAAATTAATTAATAAAGCGACGGGATCAATTATTACCTAAAGTAATCAACCGGTTGGCACCCTTACTACGACCGATCGACCCCTAGCAGTCGATCGGTAGGAGAGGGGCGGCCGACCGGTCGAAGCCAATTTCTGGTAGTGGCGGCTAGGGTTTGAAGGGGTGTGTTATTATTTTAACGCTCCAGATTTATTCGTTTCTCACCTACTTCCATCATATAGTTCTTGTGCGTTTCAACTCCTATAAATAGAACCCTATCCTCTTCACTTTTTTATTCATATTATTTTTGGGAATACAACAAAATTTTAACATTGCTATCCCTCGAATAAGATTTATAAACTTCGTAGAGAATTCAGGTAAGAATTCAACTTATTTCTTATTTGTTTCTTCTTCCTCCAATCTATTCTTATCCTATTTTCTCCAATTATTCTGAATCTAATGACCATATATACTTCTTCCCTATTGTGTATGTATATATGTTAAAAGAGAGAGATTCTGGAAGAGATTGGAAGGCTACAAATCCATTTAAGTGAAGCTAAGGCTAATCTGTGAGTGGAAACCTTAGTATTTCTTTTTCAGTAAATGTTTAGTGCATTTCTTTTTGGATTTGAATATGCCTTAAGGATTTTGATATTTCGAAAATACGATAGATAAAATCCATCAAATTCCTTTTTCTTTTAAAATTTCAGTTCTATGTGAAGATTCTCGATTATTTACATTAATTTAATGGGATTTGTTCTGTTGTGCAATTTTTAATGATTTCATATTTTATTCCGCTTCTCCTCCTTCTGTGATTCAAATTTGTGATTCTCTAATAAAATAAGAGTTTAGATTACGAATTTTATTCGTAATCTACACCACTTATTCCACATAAATTTCCTTCTTATCAATTTCTTTGTAAAAGAGGAGTCGAATAGAATAAGGGATTTAGGTTGCAATTCCTATTGTTTAGTATATTCCATTTTATTAATGTAATAAATTGAGTTTCTAATTTATTTAAAAGTCCGTTATTATAGTTTTGGTTGTGAATAATTATTCCCTGATTGGATATTAAAATTCTATATTTTGATATATTGGAATCTTGGGAATTTGAAGAAAAATGACTTGTAATAGTATTTGGTTGGAGAATTGACAATTAACGCTAGTTTAGGGAGTAAATTCCATGCGATTAGAACTTATTAGGAATGAATATTTGTTTATCTCATATGCGTAATTAATGTATAATTATTGCATATATGGCTAGTTAATTAGGCATTTATTTTCCCCCATTAGGAAGGTAATTGATTGGTAGGCAAAAATAAGAGGAAACTCTTATATAGCCTAATTATTATTTTAAGGCGTAATAAGGAAGATTCCTTATAAGGCCTTATTTATGAAACGGTGAGACGAATGTGTGTGTGTGTGTGTGGAGAGTAATTGATGTATGGCTAAGTCATATGGATGCAAGGTCAATAGAGTTACATGACAAAAGTCTGCCCTTCACTTTGAGGCTACCAGTAGTTGTGTACACTTTTATAGATGTGAGATGTCCTTATGATAAATACTTTAATAACATGAGGTCATTCCCAAATTCTGTAGGGGAAATCTACCCAGCTATTCTGGTTACCATTTCCTATGAATAGTCAGACTAATGTGAGATGTCATTATGAGTATGAGCCATAAGACGAAGGGCCTGCTTTGGGGTCTTGAGGTATTAAGTGGTTGTTTGTGGGCCTGCCTCTTTTCCCCAGATGAAGTATTAAATGGTCAAGGGGATATGTTAGGGGGTATCTCAATGAGGGGGTCCGCTTCTGAATAGGTATTAAATGATGAGGTCTGCCTTAATTAAGGTATTAAATGATCAAAGTCTACCTATTTTCCACAAGGAAGTATTAAGTGGCCTAAGAGATTCCATATAATGTCAGCTAGATAGTACTATTGAGGAGCACACTTTGGAAATTGGTATTATATAATAGGGTCTGCCTTAGTTAAGGTACTAAATGACCAGAGTCTACTTATTTTCCAATAAAAGGTATTAAGTGGCTTGGGTATCGTCCCTTACATTGTTAGCTATTTATGGCGTATGATTGGGATATGGAGTTCTAGAAACTTGCTTCTGTAATGGAAGGTATTAAGTGGTTGGACCCTCCTCCTTTCCCTATAAAGAAGTATTAAATGGTTTAATGGTCTATTTTCGTAGATATATTCTTATTTTGAGATATACTGCCCAAGTACTGAAAAGGTAAGACTTGAGGTTTTTATTCATTAGGCATTGTTGTTCTGACTCCCTCCTCATTACAACACAGGTTGAAGACGTTGATGGAAACGATAACACTTGGAGAGGGAGGTGGTGGACTTGCGGCAGTATTTACCATTTTAATTTGCTTTCATATGTACCTATGTTTTTAGATTATTGTTGTAACGGATTATGTTACATTTTGATGATATCTTGTATTTTGACATTGTTATGAATTTGAAATAAATGGGTACATTTTACTATTGTATTTTGTTCCACCCACTGTGTGTTGTTCTGAACGTTTAGTTATGGCTCTGCAATGTTATTTCTTTTTACTACCAACAACTTACCTTAGAATGCATCTAAGTTTCGATGGGCCTTTTCTAGGTTGAGATTTAGGCCTGTTCTAGGGTAGGTTGTTACACCTTTGGAGCCATATGCTTCAAGGGTAAGCAACATGTTTGGCATTCTACACAAGATAAATTCGGAACTCGATCTCTCGCTGGGATGGGAGGCCGGTAACCTCAAAAAAGACATTTGGGTAATCTCTAACAATAGACACTGAATCTTACTTGCCATGTGATAGGTTTAATGAATATAGGTAACTCAACATAATCGATCCTCAGGGATCACAATAAAGCTCAAAGCTACGTCCACTACATGTACTCAACCTAACAACCTTCATATCACAATCTGTGATAGCCTTATATATCAATATCCAATCCACGCTAAATATCAACCCAAACCCAGAAAATCCTATGACAAAAGCATCGCAGTTGAACTCGAACACCAAAATAAATAATTTCAAACCCCTATATATCATAGACAATTAAGTCAATCATCCTACAAGGTTTGACACAACTACAAGGTCTATAACCATGCTAGTGTCTAAGTGTAACTCATTCATAAGTCAACTAGAAATGAAAGAATGTGATGCCCCAGTGTCAAATAAAGTGCGAACATATAAACTAGATAAAGCTAACACACCTTCAATCACAACTTTCTTCCCCTTATCTTCAACTGGTGGCATACTCGAGTTAGGTATTGCATCCATTGCATAAGCTCAGACCACCTGGGTAGAGGTCTTCTGAGGTGTTGGACACTCCTGCCTCATGTGCCCAAACTGATTGCAATTATAACACTTAACCTTCGAACCATCTATTTCGCACTTCTTCGTAAAATCTCCCTTCTTTCCATACTTCCTACAATGCATATCCTGCTTCTTGGGTCCAAAACCTCCCTTGCACTGATTCTACTACAACGCCTTTCCTTAAGTCTTCTTGGGCTCTTCCTTTACTTCCTCTTTGGAGATGTTATTCAGCAAAGCCATCTCCACTAAACCCTCATATGTAACATCCATGAGAATATGACTTAAAGCTAAACCTTGAAGTGGTTGGTTCAGTCCTTTAGTAAACTTCAGAGCCTTTTTATGTGTAGTATTAATCAACTCCATCCCGAACCTAGCCAACACGTTGAGTTGGTTGACATACTCTTTTATTGATATATCTTCTTGCTTTAAATGAATAAACTACTCCAACTGCACTCCTTTCTCCAATCTTGAAAGAAACTTCATCTCAAAACATGTCTGAAACCCCCAAAGTTATCTCTCCTCCATCAGTCTCAGCCTCAACTATCTTCCACCAACTTAGGGCCTCCTCATGTAAAATCCAAGTAGCTATTTGTCTCTTCACCTCATCAAAATGACCCATCGATCCAAAGATCCTCTCACATGTATGAATCCATGTCCTCGAATCTACATATGACTTAGTCGCCATGTACAACTTTCCTCCATGGCTCGCAAAATCCTTACACAACTTAAAAAATTGGCAGAAAGTGGGTAGGCAGGAACTGCACTTGACGCTCGCTCTATGGGCCCTCTATTAGAGTTAAGCTCAGCTTGTCCCCTTGCCTGCAGATACTGAGGGAACCACATCAGGATGTCACGCTTGAAATTTTGGCTACGTTGCCTGAGCTTGAGCCTGTAGGATCGCTCATCTTCTATCTGCGATTTATGAATTTATTAGCAACTTTCTGCAAATAGTGTATGCAATAACAAGAGAGAGATTACACTTGTATAAAACTTTGGAAAACCATTTTGAAAGCTTCTGTCTATACATACATACATACACACACATATATATACACACACTTTGAAAACTTTTTGAAAAACCATTTTTCCTCAAAATAATTTCAAATTTAATATGCCCCTATCCATAAGGAATTTTGAAACTAGAGCTCTGATACCACATGTGATAACTCGCATCTCTCGACACACTGATCCAAAGCCTAGGATGAATTTTGGACTCACGTCGGTACCAAGAAATACGAGCTGTCGATTTTTTTAAACAATTCAGAGACTAGAGATATACAGATATGATCTAAGATACACAACACTTTTAGAAATCACAATGGAAGGAAAAAATATAAATAGAGAAAATAACCACCTTAGAAAATATCTCAAAATCATAGTCTCAAAAAAATTGTACGTAGGCAAATACAGAGTACATAGAAATACAACTCATAGTCTGATAAAATTACTAAGTACGTGATATAATAAACAGTTACATGGAGAGTAAAATAAAATGTTAAGCAACTCCAGTTATGAGCTTGTCTCTCCACGTACTAAACTTGGGCCTATCACTTGCTGCCCTATCCTACTGTGGTGAGAGAAAAAGAAAGGAAAAGGGGTAGGTCAGATAAAAGTCTGGTGAATGAGTACACTATTAGTATATGGTGATTATATGGAGTCGACTTTAGTACTACTCTATGTGACCTAAGGTGTACTTACATGTGTCCAAGTATTACTAGGGTTCCTTACTTAAGGGTTTCCACTTGATACTCACCCACACTAACAACACTTGTGTAGGCACCTACAAGGATCAAACTACGGATCGAACCATAATAACTAACGATTGGCTAATAGCTTCTAGAGCTTCTCCAACATAGGATCATCCTACAGCTTTTCCGTATGGGACTACATCTCACACATTACAACTACGCATAATTACCTCACATAGGGTACCCTACAATTTCCTCATGGGAATAAATTTCCCATAACTATGACTACACGTACCCTAACTATGCATTAAAGGGGAGCTTGCAATGCCGACTCACCAAACTGTTTCATCGTCTACATCCATGTCAACCTCTCACTCATAGCATATGCCTCTTATTACACGTGTCTGAATCGATCAACAACACAATGTCATGTCGTGTCAGGTATGCGTGAATGCCAAGGAACTGTTATTGTGCCAGACCCACACACTTTATCAAGCATCAGTCAGTGATGCGCATCCATTGTAGAACCTCATGTGAGTACCATTTACGACAGGCCCTTAGTCAAATAATCACCCCAGTTGGATAAATATCATTTACCCAGTCCATAACTCCTAGCGTCATCTGATAGGGAACTAGCTTCCCTAATATTTCAAACATCCATTTATATATATAATATATAAACAATTATTTATTATTTATAACCTGGGCCTTGGGCCAAGATTCAACCTGTGATGGAAAAGACCCTAACCAGTCGACCGCTTGCTCCTGGAGCGGTTGGCCGCTTGCTGTCGGCCACCTTCAGTTCATGTGATCGATCGATCGTCGTTAATCTAGGGTTTTCAATCCTCAAATTTAGTTCGTTTGTTTGATTAATTATAAATTAATTACATTGTTCTCTAATTCTCCAATTATATTGACTTATATAGAAATTTAGTGAACCAGTTTTATGGTTTATCCAAGCTTCTTATTTAAATTCAATTCATAAATTTACACAAATTTACGATATAATAGTTTAACCTAAGATCATCTTAGGTTACCCCAATTTTTATAAATTTACAGATTATGTGTATAGATCTAGGTTTAAAAAGAGGAATTATGTTCATATACTAATAATTAAATTTCCAGTTTAGTAATAAAATGTTTACAGTTTGATTTCTAACAACCCACATCAAATAGTGTATATTAAATTAAATACAAATAATCACCTTATTAAAAGTTCTCCCACTCACTTCGGATCCAAGTTTTAGTTCAAATCCCCACTCGGAAATCTACCCTCGATTGCTTGCCCCTTCCTTAAATCTGATCTTCTTGAGTTCTTTTATTTTATTCTTACTTTATTTTTTATTGAATTTTATAAGTGGAGAAGAAGATAATTTAACAGAGTTTCAGTATACTAATATATTTCTAATGAATTAGGGTTTAGGTTAGCTCTGTATTTATATGGGTTTTAGATTAGTCCCGACCGTTGATTAACCCTAGAGAATCTTAGGTTTCATCTAGAACGTCAATAATTACTTTATGACCAAGTAAAAATATTTCATTCAATCCAGGTCGTTGGTCGCTCGAATTCGTTGATTTTCAACATCAGTCGGTCGCCACAAGGGGGACTACCCGACCGCTACCTATCGATCGGCGAACCCTAGGGTGTCAACCAGTGGAGTTGTTTAATAAAGGAAAGTCTATTTATTTAATTAATTTCATTTTGAAATTTTAAAATGTTCGTAACTTTTTCATACTGGTTCTGATTTCAAAGTGTTATATGAAAATTGTCCATGAAATTGCTAAAAACGCAATGGTGTATGTTTCGTAGCCAAATTCGATGTTTGTAAATCCATTTTTGCCTTTTTATATTTTAAATTTAATTCTTTAATCAAATTATCTTTTAAATATTTGGAGTGTTACACTTAGGGTAATCATGCAATTTGTTATATATGTCTAACTCTATGACAACCACTACAAGAGAAATGACTGATTTATGATGTAGATTAGCGACTCCGTCGTGACCTAATGTTAGTGTGACATCGCTAAATTTAATTCCATCGCTAAGGTGTCACTAAGACGTCACAAGGGCGTCGCTAATTAGCTAAGCCTCCGTGATGTCACGATATTATGACATTCCTACTTTGGTATAGCAAATGCGCTGAAAATTACCCACACCTTTGTGATTTCGAGGAAATTTAGTAATGCCGTAATGATGCACTCTTCATTTTTTTATAATTTTTTTAAGGCATTACAAAGGCGTAGGGATTTACCTACGCCTTTGTGACGTTATTACAATTTAGTCCACATCCCTACTTTTTTCCTCATCTGAACCATTCAGGTAGCAAAATCCAATGCTTACACCTTATTATATTGATTAAAGTCATCCAGTTGGAAAAAAATGAATCCAACAATTCAGGATTGCCTCACAACTGCATACTATCTTCTCACAAAATTAAAAAGCTAATTTCTTTCTCTCTGTCAAAGGCATTAAAAATTAAGGTAGTGTTTGGTTTAAAAACGAATTTTGTGTTTCGGTTTTTAATATATATGTCAAATATGAGAAGAACGGAGGGACGATGGAGGGGATGAAAGAAAGACGGATGGGAGGACGAAGGGGATAGAGGGATGATGGAAGAATGGATTGTTTCACGTGCTTGCGTTATTTTCCAAAACACATAAAATAAAAAGAAGTTATTTTCTATTTTGTATGTTAACTTTGTTTTCTAAATTAGTTGTTTTCGGCAATATACATGCGTCATGTGCATTTTTGTATGGATGAAAACCCAAAACTAAAAACAACAAACCAAACACTACCTAAAAATCTAATTACTTTCTCCCAATTAAATGACACCAAAATAAAAAAAAACCTTAATTTCATGAGGTGAGGTGACGAGTTTGGGTTGTGCAGTTAGAGGCAAGTGAGGTGGATGTAAGTGTTTGGTCATGCGAATCTGGAGTAGGCGATGGATATCGTTTGTTATGCTAGACGTTGTTAGATTTGCAATTTGTGTCGTGCGTGTTTTTTCATATTGGGTTTGGATCTGGGAAGGCGTTGATTGAATCTGACGCGTTCGGTAGGGAGAGAATTAAAAGGAAGGTGCAGCTCTTCATCTTGTACAAGTATAATTTTGATACATCATTAGTTATTTACTGTAACTGTATTAATAACATATTTACAGATGTTAAAAATATTAGAAGACTTTTTTTGTTTAATGTATTGTGAATTGCAAATTTTAAGTGTTTATTAGTTAATTTATTAGTTTGGAGTGGCATTAATTTAAAACTCAATATAAGTTATTATATCATATGAAATAACAAATGCGATTATCTAAACAGTTCGTTAATATAATGCTCCTTGAAAAATATTACTTTGATGTCATCAAAAGGTAGTAGGTTGTTAAGGGGTTAATCTGTTGTCCTCATTTAGGCAAGACACATAAAGTAGAGAGCAACATGTATTGTATTGCATGCTACATTATATAGTTAATTTAATATACTTTAGTCAAGACATGGGACAAATATATATCATTTCAAGTATCATCTTGTTTTTTATTACATATGTACTATTGATAGGATGAAATTAGAACTGTGATTTAACTTTCAAATAGCTTAGACCATTTTGTGTCTATTGAGTCTACCTAACCTACTTTTGGTGAACGTGTTGTAATTTGAATGTTTTAACATTGTTATCTGATGTGTTGCATACACTGATGTCATTTGATGTCCATTTTTACTGTTGGATTTTGTTTCTTTCAACCTAGTTTGGAATAACTTTATTGCTTTACTATTCTGAACTCATTATATTGATGTAAATTTCCATTTGTGTGTCGAATTCTCATATCTAATCATATTTTCCAGCCATCCATTTTTTCTTTAGTACAAAATTTATATGTTACAATTCTTTTTCTTTAGTACAATCTAGCTTCGAGTTATATATCAATGCTATCATTTTAATATAGCCATATAGAGATAACACATTCAACACAAGAGGTGTTGAATCGAATGAGAGATAGAAGCTCTATGAGGAGTTGAAAGCGAAGTATGAGTGGACACTCAATACCAAAGTGGGCGGATTAAAGATGAGTATGATAGATGTGATGGATTTTATGCAGAATTACAGACAATAGAAGGGTGAGGATGGTAGTGGGCCATGGCATGATATGTAAGTTGCTCAATTTGGACATGTTGTAATGGATTTGTGTATTATATATGTATTTATGTTACTATTCGAACATGTTGGGTTGAAATTGTAGTTGTCATGTGATTTTGTAATTTTGTTTTATCAATTATGATTATATTGTTTATGCTTAACATTTTGTATTTGTTTGTAATGGTATGGTTATATATATATATATTAGCTTTGCATATTTATGATTGTTTGTGATCATATTGCCTGTTTGGTATAGTCGATTTGGCTTTATATGATTATTCTGTTTAATTTATGGGTGGAGGAAGTGAATGCAGTGAATTGCTATTGAATTTCGTGGTAGTTAGGCGTTGTAAAGACATCGCTAAATTTTGGACTTTACATATCTAAAAGTCATCACAATGGCATTGCTAAACTTTAGCGACGCCATTATGACAGAATATTTTTTTTAGAAAATGGGCGTCACAAAAGCATCGCTAAATTTTAGTGATGCCATCGCGATCACGAGGTTTATCAAAAAATGGATGGCGCAAAGGCGTCACTAAAGTTTAGCGGCGCCATTGCGATGCCTTTTATTTGATAAGACTTGTGCATTGCTATGACGCTGTTAAAATTTAGCGACGCTATAGCGATGCCAAATTTGTGATGACTTTGCGACGCTTGGTAATTTATTAACGTTTGTTTTTCTAACGTGTTTTTGATGTCGCTGAAAAGTTTATCGATGCCCTAGTGACACTAAAACTGCATTAGAAAACCGCATATTTGTAATAGTGTAATCTTATTCATAACAAAGGTATTTGATTTCCGGTATATACTTTGTTATATATTGATATAATTAATTTAAAGTATGTTAAATAGAAATCCTTAATAATATGTTATGTGATAATAATTACAAGAATTTGTAATCATGAGAAAATTATCATAATATAAATAACAATTTATTTTAAATATTCCCGATCAAGATGTGTCGAGAAAGGATATTGATATATCCATTGAGACAAGAGTGCATGACGCTCCCCAAATGTTGGGTTGTGTATTAATCGTGAGTAGCAGGGGACTAAGGGTTTACATACCGATAGTTATTAAATAATCGTGGAATGACTCGTCTGAGAATTTTTTGTTAATTAATAACAAATAGGTCAAACAGGAAATCTCGAAGTGACGATGTTACATAATTCTATTGACTTGATAATACTCTTTAATTTCAATGTGGAAAATCCACATTGATTATAGTTAAATCATGGCATATAGACCACCGGGCGACTTTGGTTAGTTCCGAGTTGAAGCACTAGAAGTGAGACATTATTCAATAGAGAATTCATCTCCTCAGTTGTATTAGGTTAGTATTATGGTCAAATGTAGTCAGCTCAAAGTCAAAATCTCTGGCCAAAGTTATATGGTTAATAATAAATGTTATTATTGAACCAATGACTTTGTTTACGAAATCATTGAGTTGAACATGGATGATACAGGAATTTTGACCAAAACCAAATTCCATAAGTCCTAATGTGATACTATGTTGACGAATAGAATTGGTGTAAATAATCATTACTAAAAGGTACCGCTTAAATTTGTAGAATAGGATTTTACCGATAAGATTTGTAAGCGATAAGTTGGCTAAACTATCACATCATTAGCTAAGGTGATGTATGAAAATATTATTTTAATTATTCAAATATTAATCGTTGACTAAATTCACACTCGTGAGTCACACAACTGAATTTATTTCAGTCTCTTAATCGCCACTCGATTTAATTAGTTTATAAAGTGTTGTAAGTTAATTAAATTAATTAATATTTAAAGAAATATTAGTTATTGTTGTATTTAATATTTGGGTTTATTTAGTAAATGGGATGGCCTCTAGGAATGTTCTGGGTGCTATTAGTAATTAATCGAGTGCGTATACAAAAGTTTTATATGTGCGTATCGATATACGATATCGATAAGAATTTAAATTAGATTTAAATGGAATTAATTGCTATTAGGTTTTGAGATCCATTTGGTCCATTATTGACTAGGTTTAGGCTAGCCAAAATGAAGAGGAAGAGGAGTTCTTAAGGCATGACTTGGTAAGAGGAGATGGTGGAAAGATATTTCTACTAGATCCTCTATTAAGTCGAACCTAAGCCTCCACCTTTTCTTCACTTTTTATCTCCATCTCTCCCACTCCATGGCCGCAATAAACTAATGTACACCATCCCATACTCAAGCTCTAATATACCCCAAACCAAATACAAAACTCTTTCAAGTGGTGGAACTCCAAAGTTTGCACCTTTGGATAGGGTTAAAGAAGATCAAGGAGATGTTTTGAATCGATATGTGAATCAGTGGCACTTCTCTTAGGTATATCCTTTTGTATTATATTTGTATATATTGTTCACACCATTATAACAATTTTATGTATGTGATGTTGTCTCCCATAAATATTAAAATATATTAAATTATATTAAACAATTAATCTATACGAAACCGTTAATTTAAATTCAAAGTGTAAAATTAAAAATATTTTAAATAATACCATAAAGCTAAAATAATATAAATTTTTATTTTAAATTTTTAATGATTATTTACTAATTTTGAAACCTAAAATACCATAAAGCTCATTATATATATATATAATTATTTCAATTATTTTCAGCTATTAAAATCAAAAATAAATTATCATCTTATCAAAAAACTAGTTTTATTCAATTATAATATATATATATATATAATTATTATTTAATAAAGTGTTTGCTTTTAATTTATTAGATATACACACACATACATACATATTCTTTTAATATAAAAAATTAGTTTTTGTTTCGAAGAATTTTTTTTCTTAATGCTAAATAATGTTTTACATATATATAATTTTAAAATATTTATTTTCTAATATATATATATATATATTGTTTATACATATTAAAAGTGTTGTGTATTTTAAATAAATAATACATATATATAAACACAAAATATATTTTTACTGGCCAAATAATTTTTTACACATATATAATTTTAAAGTATAATATATATATATATATGTGTGTGTGTGTGTGTGTATCTATGTAGTTAATGTTAGATAATATCGTCGATAAATCGTCAATATATCACATATCGCTCCTTAACCGATATTTTTTCCAAAATTTTGCTTACAATACCATTATGGTATATTCGTTGACATTTTCCAATATATCATTTCGATATTTAGTTTAGAATATTTGATATTTTTTAAGGATATCGATCATTGTTGTATGTGTTGGAGAAAATAAAATTACAAACAAATATCTTCACATTCTCAATATTTCCGTTTAATATATAGCGAATGACAATATATAGACCATATTAAAAATCTCAATGCACTAATCCTTTAGCTTTACCATATTTTCCAATCTTTTTCATTAGTTTTTCAACCGTGAAAACTATACCTATTCCATTATTACATACATTTTATTTTGTGTGAAAACTTTACCACTAAAACCATTATCGTTTAAGAGCTACTTCTCTTTTTAGTTATTTTCATTGTCAATATTTCTTGTATGTAAGTTAGCTTATGAAGATTCTTATTTTTTCTATTTTAGATATATCATGCACTAATTACTAAAAGTTGACGAGCAGTAAAGTTATATAATTGACATATTTATAAAGAAAGGCTATAAGTAGTAATTGATATCAAATCAATATTACTTGTTTGATAATTTAAGCGAAAATTAAAAAAAGAAAATATAAATATGATTTTTTTTGAAAATTAACACAGATGATTAAATGTTGAAGAAATAAAGAATATGGTATAAAAATGAAGATATAATGAAGAAGCACATTATACGAATTTTTTAGTTTTATGAGCCTATTTTATGACTTTTAATAGAATATCCCAATAGATAGATTATAATCTATAAACTATACACAATCAGTCTTTAACAGTAAATTGGTAATACAGATCCAATATTTAAAAACTTAACATCATCATAACATTATAACATAGTGGAATATCGTTTATAACATGTTCTAGACATGTTTGATAATTTTTCGATATTATCCAATATTATCACGATATTTTAAAATATCTCATAAATGTACATGAACGATACCTAATACCGATATTAAATACCTATATATATTACACATATTAAAATAGTGTTGTGTATTTTAAATAAATAAATAAATAATATATAAATAAAAATAAATAAAAATATTATAGGAATTCGCGATCCCTAAAATGGCGTCTGAACGCTAATCGGCGATACCTAATATCGTCATTCTTATTTCGTGATTTCCATTATCGCATCTCCTGCTATGACTTCTTCGTCCCCGCCCTCTATATCTCAATCCAACTCCGATAATGTTCTATCATCGACCAGGTCAGGATGTGTATTGTAACACCCCATATTTTTGGTAACATTATTTTGGGATATTTAGTTAGTTAAATTAAATAAAATAATATGCTGATTAGGGGATTGAGATTTGATTTTAATTAACGGTAGCCATGCCATTTAAACAATTTATAAAAATAAGAGTTAAAAGAGGAGGGGTAAAACAGGAAAAAGGCCATTCAAATATCCATAAACCCTTGGCCATGTATCCCATACACGTTTATTTCATTTTAATTTTTTTAAAACTCAAGGCCAACCACCATTAACAAGAGTAAGAGGAAGAAAGATAAAGGGGAATGAAATGCCCCTTAATTTTAATTAACATTATTCGGGATATTTAATTGGATAAATTAAATAGAATAATGCGAATTATTAGGGAGATGGGATTAATAAATCCAATGTCTCTGTCTTAATGAATGAACTAAAATAAGACTTAACTAAAATAATAAGGAGGAATTTCCTAAGGGGTAAACTTGGAAATGGGGCTACATTTATTAGTATAAATCTCTTCGTCCACTTTAATAAATTTTCACTCTCTCATTCATAACTCCTCACCAACTTTCGGCCGGTGTAACGACCTCAAATTTTCTATATATTTAAATTAATAATTAATTGTATTTTTGAATAATTTTTTTTGAAATTAATTGATGAATAGATTCGAGTTTCACCGTATCCAAATAAAAATATATTAAATCATTTTAAATTTAGAAATTGTATATATATGTGAATTTATATGGTTGTGCCTATATGAATAGATTAGAAATGATATATATATATATATATTAATAATTGAATTTAAATCTTAATATAAATGGTTTAAAGATAAATATGAAAATATAGATAATTGATACAAGTTTAAAAATAAATAACTTTAAATTTGAAATCGATGGGTTATGTTAAAAATAAAATAAATTAATAATAAATATTTAATTTAGAAATAAAATATAAATATGTAAGATAAATTATAAAAATATCAAGTAAATACATTTGCTAAACTTTAACAACAAAATAAAAATATGGAAATTCATTTATATTGTAAAATAAATAAATTCTATAATTCATACAATATAAAGTAAATCTTAATATTAATTAATCAATACAAAATAATACAAATAAGATAGATACAAAAAAAATAAAAAAAAATAAAAATAGAAGTTCACTCATATTCTTAAGTAATAAAATAAACAAAAAGAAATACAAACACTAATATATATTCATGTATGAACACTTGCAAAAGAATGAAACAAAAATATATACACATGGAAATAAAAGAAGACAAAGTAATAAATGCAACTCTTTTTAGCCACCAAAACAACATTTCAGCCACCACAATATTATAGCAGCCTGCCTAAGTTGTAAGCAAATAAAATAGGTACCAAGGTACGTGATAATTAATGCAGCCACCAAGCTAAAATTATATCAGCAAGCAAAGAAAGATTTCTGCTAAAATTGTACAAAAATATTACGCTGATGTACAAACCACATTATCACCTTGTATAAAAAAAATACATCCCTGTAAACTCATTTTTTTATCTAGTCTTCTTCATTTCACTTCGTTTCCTCAAAGCTGAGAAAAGATCAGAAATAAACAATAACATCTTAAACAAAACTTCAATTTAAACCAACTGGAACCAGATTTGAGATCAAAGAAGAAAAAGTTTTCAACTTGCATTTCTCCAGCCTGTGTCAAAATAGAAGGAGCTCTGTTCTTTCTTTTAACCACTGTGAGTAACTTCACTTTTCTCAAACAACCTAAGTTTAAATCTAGCGTATGATGGATATCAGATATATTGTTGTATGGAATATATGCATTTCATTTAATTTTGATAAGATGAAGCCTGTTCATTTTCTTTTATCTGGATGATGCTCTGTTTAAAAATTTTAGAGGCCTGAGTTGCTTCAAAAATCATGTGTGCTCAAACCATTGATTGTTAGGAGCCAACATATAAACAAAATATGGTTGGGTAAGTATAAAGTAAATTTTAAAAATTTAATTCATGCTAATAAAATTTAACTGCTCTGGGAAGAACATAAGAACAGTACAAAGTTAGCATAAGTGGCAAATTCAAACATCACGAATTATTGTTTCAAGTTTACAAACTGATTTCGTAATCAAAATAGGATTTTTAAAGCTCATATCATATTTTTTTTGTAATGATATGAATTGGCATTTCTGGGTTGAGCATTTTGGGTAGTTTGGGTTGTCTCGGCCGGTACGCTTGAAGGGGGAGGACGGGGTTCCTTTCGGTGATAGTTGGATGACTGGTGAGTGGAGGAAAAATGGCCGATGGTGATTGCATTGATCGAGGAGGTTGCGGTTGGGGTTTTTTGTTCAGAACCCTAGTTTGTGGATGGACGAAGTTTGTTGGCTTCGCGTGCTCTCTGGTGCATCGAGTGTTGAGAGGCTTTGGGAATTGGAAGAGGAGTCGTAGGCGAATGCGTGGCCGGTGGTGGTGGTTCTCTGGCGGTCGGAGGAGCAGAGGCAAGCTGTTGACAGGTTATGGGATGTTGGCTGAGTTCGTGTTCCAGGTTTGAGGTGGAGATCTCGAATTTGATTCGAGATGTGGAGATGGATTCTGGTGATAGTGATGTCATCTGGAGATGATCAGCGATGGAATGAAGCGTTAGTGGATGGTCGGAGGTGGCCAGAGCCATGGTGCACGTGCACCGTGCAGTGAAGTTCAGAGGAACTTATTTGTGTGCAGAAGTATTTCAATTCGGGAAGTACTCGAGTTTTTCGAGTGGAAGACTCGAAGCAGGAGGACGAAGGACTCGAAGCAATCTGGGTTGACTCGAGTTAATTTTTGGTTCAGGCATTAGCAGGCCTGATTGTTCTAAGTTTTTAAATTTAATTCCAATTTGAAACAGGATTTAAACTATGTTTTAAATATAAAGTTAAAGTATAGATTCAAATGAAATTTTTGAATCTAAGGTTTTAAAATGAATTTGGATTTTAAATCAAGAATTTAAAATCAAGTTTTAAAAGCAAGTTTAAATCAAAGAAGTTAAATCAAAGTTAATTATGGATTCAAGTTTCTTTGAATTCAAAACTGTAAATTAAAATCAGTTTTTATTTAAAAATCTGGATGTTTAAACAAGTTAAACCAAATAGCTTTTTAAGTAATTTGTTTTCAAATAAATATTTCAATTGGATTTTGATAAAGTTCTTTTATAAAAAGGATTTTGAATATATAATCATTTGGAATCTTAAGATTCAAAATGAAATTTGAATCTAAATTTGGAAGTGTAATGTTTTAAATACACTTTAATATTTATGAAGTTACTAATACAAATATGGATTAACTTAGAGATAATTAAGGTATTAAAATGATTTAATGAATAAGATAATTAAGGAATGACTTATTTATTTGATTTATAAATTAATGATTTAGATTAATTTATAATTAGAGATTTAATTAGGAAAGCAATTAAGGAATTGTTATTAGTTAATGAAGGTCATTAACTAAGATTATTTAAATAATTAATTAATGTGATTAATTTTAACCATTAATCAGATTAATTAATTAATGATAATCATTTATGAAATTGTGTAAGTGTAATTACTTTATGGAAGTAATTAAGAAATTAATTGCTCATTGTAATTAATTGAGTTTAATTGGATTAATTTAATTAATAAATGATTAAAGGACACTTAATCAAATAATCTGAAATTAATTAATGATTAATTAACCAAGATTTGTAGTTTATTCATAAGTAATAAATTTGATTTGAATTAATTTGATAATTAACTGATCTTACTTATGAATATTTGGATTTGATTGGATGATGGAATTTTTGATATTTCCTGATCTGTGATGCTATGTGATATATTCTGATTGTGTGTGATCTGTACTGTAGTTTACTTATCTGTGATATATATCCGTGATTGTGAATGGACGATAAGCGATATAGCTTATACCGCTCATCAACTATATTTCTGTATTTGAATCTGTGATGATTGAATGATGTTGCACTACTGTGTAAAACCCCTGGACTACACCTTTACACACATAAATATGGATTTCACGTGGAAATCGGTTAAGTCATAGATAATTTAAATTCAATGTTTTTGAAATTGAAATTTTAATTTCAATTGATTTTGAAATGGGAAATTTCGGTTTAAAGTGAAAAGCTTTTGAAATAGGAATTTCAAAGATAAAAGTTATTTTGAATAACTTAATCGACTTTTGAAAATTTAAATTTATCTGATTTAAATTTGAATTCAATATTTGAAATTGAATCCTATGATTTGAAACTAGGGATTAAAAATGATGTACAAGTTATATATGGGTTAAACTATTTTAAAGGTATTGATTTGGGAATTTGAATTTAAATTCAAAAGCTTTAACTCGAGCAAATATAACTGGATTTTTCTGAAATGAAAACTACTTGTTTTCAAATAATAATAACTTTCATTTTAAGAAGGGATTTCCAAATTGTGTTAAAAGGTTTCAAGTTTAAAATGAAATAAAATTGTTTTGAAAACTATGAAATGAGTCTTTGATTCAAAGACCGAATGAGTTAATCCAACTTGAAATAAAATTGTTTTGAAAGGCTATGAATGAATCTTCGGAAACGAGTTTTGAAAGCTATAAGTTAAATCTTGACTTAAAGATTTAACGAGTTAATTCAATTGAAATGGAAATGTTTTGAAATTCATAAATGGATCTTTATGAATAGGGTTAACTTTGTGAATTGAATCTTTTTGTTTAAAAGATTTGAAAATGGTATTTTGTTTAAACTATTTGAAAGAAAGTTTTAAATGATTAAGTTGTGACTTAATTGAGACCCAGTATCCATATGATTTTTAAATATTTCGCTCACTATTCGGGTTAGCCGGGAAAGGACCTTTGGGTCGTAAAACCCATTCCGAATATGTGATACGTCGTAATGGATGGCATTTGAAGACCGGTGGTGAACACCGGATATTTTCGAAAACGAAAGGGTTTCTTGTCGATTGTCTCTGCACTGGCTGATCCCCGGTATAGAGATCTCCATTTGTGATGGGAAATCCGATCGGGATTGTGAATACCCGGATTTGCAAGGGCTTCGTAAGAAGTGCCTTCGGTTCTGTTCGAACCCGGAACAGACTTGTATGGTAACATGCCTGACATTGCACTTTGAGATATAAAGCAGATTTCTTTCAAATACATTTCTGTTGGTGGCGGAGAATTTATTCTCTTAGCTTAACACCCTTCTCTGAGACGTACGAGCTCAGAGGTTATGTAGTTGAAGGTTATCAGCGATATACTCCCAATTTGGTAATGTGACATGTTGAGTGTTGCTGTGTGATGATCATTGTTTGATCATTTGTGATATGATCATTTGTTTGATTTTTTATCTTTGTGATCATTACTTGATCATCTGTTGACCCAAAGCATGGCTTTGTGACAAAGCGTAGCTTTGTGGACGGGACTTCGTTAAGGCCTCCCAACCCGGAAATGGTCGAAATAGGAATGTTGCGGCAAGGTTATGAGGGTCGCGCCCTTTAGGGTATGTCATTTCCTTCTGGAAAGGGGTGGTATCATGGTATGGAGCCCATATACTTACTCATGTGGACACACTTTATTTATTATGTGTGATGTTGTTACCGAGCGCTCGGATAAAGGTCCCAAAGGACCGGGGGATGGCATATTCGTGAGTTACCTGGTACAGGGGTAACCCGGCAGTTTGTCAGAAAGCAGTTTGTCTCTCGGGACGTCCAGCCAGAGGCGATCCCATTCGGCAGTAGGAAAGGAAGTTCCTTAGCCTGACCATTTGTTGGAAAATCCAAATAAAACAATACGAGCCTTGTATGGTTTTAGTTGTAGAACCTGCCATTTACTTATGGTGGCGCCCCACTGTTTAGATGGTAGCTATAGTAGGCATAGTTCGGAATGTCTATGCTGGCTAAGATTAATATTATACTTTCGAAATGTTTTCTGCACTATGCACTAGTAATAATATCCAATGATTTGTTTTGCGTAGTAAGCATCTTTGACTATCATAAGGAGAAATCTCCTCCGATTCTGCGTTTGCATTGTGTGTGTGTGCGGGAGGCCTTATGGTAGTTTTATTTTCCAAAAGCATTGCGGATTTCAATGTTTAAAATTCTTTTGTGTTGGTTTTAAAGATAAACAGTTTTTGTTGCTCACACCAGTCCCATGACTGACTTGGGTTTATTGTTCCTTTCCTAAACACTGGGTGCTCATAATTTCCCACACGAGCAGTCTAGAGTTGGGTTTTCAGATACTCAGGTTGAGTAGATTTTCTGGAGCTAGTCAGTCCTTGGACGACTGACCTTGCTTTCCGCTAGCTATGGATTGGAGCATTCTATTGGAGATATTCTATCCGCTGCTGATGTTATCTATTTTCTTTTCCGTTGCTATTTCTTGTATCATATCTCTGATGTATATTGATATTCATTGTATCACTCTGTTGTATCAGATATTGTATATCAATGTATTATTCTTTTCTTCCGCTATGTTGTTATACTTAATGGTGTTATAAGCTCCGGTGACTCGGATTTTAACGGTCGAATCTACGGCATTCGAGTACGATGTAAAGTATGGATGTCGATTTTCGAACGCGAAAATCTAAAATCGTTACAGCCGGCCATTAAAAGCTCCAGGAAAAGCAATAAATTGAAGAAAAAGCTAATGAATTAAAGCTAGGAAATTATCTCATTCTCCAATTAACTAATCGAGGTGAATAATCAAGTTTATCATCTCATTTTTCTATGTTTCGATTGGTTATGGATTATACCCGATTCATGTTTGGGGTTTTGGTTAGGATATAACCATTTAAACCTTTGTTTAGATAAGATTTAGGTGTTTTAAAATGTTAATGGGCTAATTAACATGTTTTATTCGGTTTTGCTTAAATTCTGAGTTTTTTTATCTTCATATGCTTTGAAATTTTAATATGTTGAAGTATATTATTTATAAAAATTTTGGTGATTTTGGGGGATTTTTCCTTAGTGGTTAACTAAGGTAATTAAATTAATTAAGCCTAAGGGCTAAACTGCAATATTGCTTCCGCCTTGGTCAAAGCCGGAGGGAAATTGCTTTCAAAAATTGATTTGTGGAAGAAGTATAGTGTTTTGAGAAAAAGGTTGACTATTTTATACTTTTTACTATTTGAAAGTACAGTAGAAGGCTCCTCAGCCAATCAAAATTAGACAAGCATGATAAAGCATCACTTCAGTAGGTCCAGTTCTGCCTTCGACTCCAACAAGCCTGCTTTTACCCTTTTGACGAAGTCGAAAGGTACCTTTAGTCTAAGACGGAAGGTAAACAATTACCCTCCGCCTAAGTCGAAAGGTAGGCACGGTGTCGAAGGGAAGAGGGGCGAAGGGATGGTGAGGCTGCTTCCTTTGCTTTCGAATAGAAACATAATTGATTTCAAAAGGTTTTGATTTCTAAAGGTTTGATTTCGAAAGGTTTTGAAAGGGTTATCTTCAATGATAGCGAATGGTTTTGATTTCGAAAGGATTTGATTTCGAAAGATTTGATTTCGAAAGGTTTGATTTCGAGAGGTTTTGAAGGGGTTATCTTCAATGATTGCGAAAGGTTTTGATTTCGAAAGGTTAGCTTTCGAAAGGTTTGATTTTGAAAGGTTTTGAAGGAGTTATCTTCAATGATTGCGAAAGGTTTTGATTTCGAAAGGTTTGATTTCAAAAGGTTTTGAAGGGGTTATCTTCAATGATTGTGAAAGGTTTTGATTTCGAAAGGTTTGATTTCGAAAGGTTTTGAAGGGGTTATCTTCAATGATTGCGAAAGGTTTTGGGTTTGAATACTTTCGAAAGGTTTATAAAAGGTTTTATAAGGGGGGGATACCCTAGACTTTCGACAAGGTCGAAAGGTATGATTTTGTGATGCTTTCAAAAGTAAGGTTTCCGAAGGGGCTACTTTTGGATGTTTATTTGCTTTCGAATGGGACTTCATTTGGAGGGTTTTAAAAGGGCTGTTTTTAGCCATTTTTCTTAAGTAAAATTTTCCTAAGTCAAAGGGGTTACTTCGAAGGGTTATAGCATAAAATACTTATCTTTGTTTGAATTTGTAAGTGAGATCCTTATATAAAATGAATATTATAAAACCTTGGGGACACCGGGGTGGGTTTAATGTTTTCGGTACATGGTTAGGGGTTACAAACAGAAATGTGCTTTCGAAAATATACATTGGGGCTATCAATGTGTTTTTATTTAATTTAACCTAATTGGGGCTAAAAATGGGAATAGGTTAAACAGGTGGTATACCTGGGAAAAATAGTTAATCATGGGGATCATGAATTTTTATGAATAATCATGGGGATCACGATATTTTTATTGGCCAAGTGATGGGTTCTTGGTTAACCTAGGAAAACCATAGAATGTGCGGTGGATAGCCCACATCAAATTTCTAAAGTAAAGAATGTTTAGCCAGAGGTGGTTACCCTCGGGATTTGGCACCCAAGGGTTCATAGTCATCCTAGGAAAACTATAGAGTGTGTGGTGGATAGCCCACACCAACTTTTAAAACAATGTACGGTGGATAATCTGCATTCATTTTGAATGGATTTGGGATGGATAGTCCTATTAAATTATGAAGGATGGTCATTATAAAGATTTTAGAGGGGAAATCTAATAAATTGATTTTAGATGGGATATATAATAAATGGGTGGATGGGATATCCAATACATATGATTTATAGCTTTATTTCATATTATGTTAAGACTAATCATTTTGGGTGTAGGGGCATAGTAAATGATTTGCATGTTTTGTTTTGGATACTAGTGAGGGGAAAACCGGTTCCGCTAAGCGGCATGGTCTCACTAGCTATCTATTTATGATAAGAGATGATAGGGGATTATTCATAACAAACTTATTGTCTGACTCGAAGTTGTGTTTCTCCACAAACTCTCGGGTACTCAAAATTAATTTGAGTGGTCTGAGAGTGGGAGACTTTCAGGCTTTTGGACGAATAAGCTTCCAGAGATTTGCAGAAGGTTGTGTTAGCTATATAGGAGCTATTTTGTGTTTTCCGCTGTGATGTACAAAGAATTATAAAGTTCCTATTTATTAGTTCTCTGATCATCATAAGGGGACATCTTCATATCTCGCTCTTATCATATTTTGTACATGTATATGTGATCTGAACGTGGTTAATATCTAGGATTATGTAATTAAATCTTAAATTGAAATTCATAAGAAATGAGAAATTCCATTTTGTTGAAGTTTAAATTTTTTCATATTCTTGTGTTTCTGTGTTGCCAATAGTTTCAAGATTCTAATTTGGTTAATCAGAAATAACACCTATGGATGACTGTAGCATCCGTAGCAGTTAGTTTTGAGACTTCGGAAGCGGGATGTTACAAGTTGGTATCGGAGCATGGTTTATGTACTTAAAAGGAATTTATACCTTAAAAGATTTTAAAGCATAATCTAATGAATCTAAAATATAGTTGGGCTTGGGTAAGCGTTATAGTAACGTATGTGTACTTTGCTATAAATACCTAAGTATGTATTCTCCACTCTCTTAGACTGTTCTTCTGTATCTTACCAAGATTGGATTTCAGGTAGTAGGGAAGTAAGATATGGAGGCAGGAAACAGAAGAGGGAATCAAGGTGGGAGACGCACCGCAACACGTGGAAATGTTCGACCCAATACTAGGAGAAACCAGGGTTGATAGGCAAATGCAAACCCATATGCAAATGATAATGTTGGTGCTGAGATTCTGTCGGTTGATATGGGGATAATGTATCAATTCTTCGTGAATATGATGCAAGCTGGAGCAGTTGCGAGAGTGGCTGTAGGGAATGATGGAGGAGCTAATATGATGGCCCCATTTGGCAATAATTATGCCAAGCTGAGCAGGGATTACGCTAGTCTTGGAGGGAAGCCTTTTCTGGTAACCGAGGATGCAGTAGGAGTGGAGAACTAGCTATTGCATTGTGAAAGGATATTATCAGATCTCGGCTTAACGGATATGTAGAAGAGGAGACTTGCTTCAAGGCAATTGCAGGGAGCATCATTGTTTTGGTGGAATGGAGTTACCATGAGAGAGCCAGAGGAAGATCTGACTTGGGCTGAATTTCGAAGGAGGTTCGTAGAAAGATTTCTATCAGAGGTTGCCAAGTCAGCATTGCTCAGGAAATTTTCATATTTAGTCCAAGGGGATAGATCGGTGATTGAGTATGCTACAGAGTTTGATGAGCTGTCCCGTTATGGATATGCTACTATGGATACTATCATTCGGAGGAATGATAAGTTTATTAGGGGGTTGAATCCTGAGATCTCCAGAGCAACCATGCCAAACCTCCGGGATCCATGTCATACTGTTGTTGAGATGGCTATTCGGAATGAAGAGATGCTTTCTACTTTTGGAAAGGGGAAACCACCCGAGGTTCATAATTTTTAGGGTAAGAAACGAAAGTTCTTCAAGAAGAAAGGTGCCTAGTTGGGGGTAACAGCTAAGCAGAGCAAGGTTGATATTGTTTGTTACAAGTGTGACAAGAAGGGACACTATGCTAATGAGTGTCGCTTGGGTGATGGAAGAGCAGTTGCAATAAGGCCGAATGTAAAGTGCTACAACTGTGGCCTGATGGGTCATTACAAGGACAAGTGTCCCGAGGCTGCTAAGGCTAGAAAGGGAAAGGTCTTTACGTTGGAACCATCATTTTCTAGACCAACTGCTGCTGAGAAAGGAAAAGCTGTGATGGAAGGTATGCTTATGATTCATAGTACTCCAGTTAGGATACTATTTAATATCGGTGCATCACACTCATTTATATCTCAGTATTTGGTAGATTTCTTATGTTTGGAACCTTTATACCTTATTACTCCTTTAAGGGTTGCGAATCCTATAGGAGGGTATGCAACTCTAGGAACGAGATATGACCAGTTAGAACTTGATTTATTAGGTCATATGTTTTCATGCAGTTTATATGTTTTTGATTTCATGGGTTTCAGGATCATATTGGGTATGGATTAGTTAAATAGATATGATGCTAGGATATTTTGCCAGGAGGGGGAAATATCATTGAGACATCCTAATAGCCGTAACCGAGTTATTTACTCAATAAGAAGATCGGACGGAAATGCTTATACGTTATTGGGTGCTATGGGAACGGAAGCAGAGTTGAAGCAGGTTTATGTAGCAAGAGAGTTTGCGGATGTGTTTGAACCAGTTTCAGGCTTGCTGCCAAAAAGAGCTATCGACTTTCAGATAGATCTTGTACGGGGAGCTGAACCCGTAAGTAGACCACCTAGCAGGATGTCACCAGCCGAGATGAAAGAATTGAAGGTGCAGCTAGTGGAATTGGAAGGAAAGAATTTCATCCGGCCAAGCAGTTCGCCTTGGGGAATGGCCGTGGTATTTGTGAAGAAGCCAGATGGGTCGTTAAGGATGTGTATCGACTATCATCTGTTGAACGAGAGGACGATCAAGAATAGGTATCCTTTGTCGAGGATCGATGACTTATTCGATAAGTTGAGTGGAGCCAGTGCGTTTTCCCGGCTGGATTTGGCGACAGGTTTCCATCAGTTAAGAGTGGCAGAGGACAGTATTCCTTTGATGGTGTTTAGGACCAGATATGGGTCTTACGAGTGGTTGGTTATGCCATTCGGGCTTACTAATGCTCCAGCTTTCTTTGTGGATTTGATGAACCGGGTTTTCCAAGAGTACTTGGATAGGTTCGTGTTGGTTTTTATTGACAACATTTTGGTATATTCTAAGAATGAGAAGGATCATGCAGATCATCTTAGAATAGTGTTGGAGACGCTAAGACAACATCAGCTGAAGGCGAGTTCTCCAAGTGTCATTTTTGGAAGAAGGAAGTGAAGTTCCTTGGTTATGTATTATCCGAGGAAAGGTTAGCAGTTGATACGGATAAGATCGAGGCTGTTAACAATTGGAAGAGACCAGAGACGGTAAGTGAGATTAGAAGTTTTCTTGGTCTTGCAGGTTACTACCGAAGGTTCATTAAGGATTTCTCACGGATAGCAGAATCCTTGACTATGCTAATTAGGAAGGACGTGAAGTTTGTTTGGTCTGACAAATGTGAGGATGCATTCCTTAAGTTGAAACATTTGTTAACCAATGAGCCCATGTTAGTAGTTCCTGATGGGAATCAGGGGTTGGTAGTTTACATCGATGCATGTGGTATTGGGTTAGGTGTTGTGCTAATGCAGAATGGAAATGTTATTGCTTATGCTTCTAGACAGCTTAAACCGCATGAAGTGAAATACCCTACTCATGATTTGGAGTTGGCAGCGGTATTCTTCACATTAAAGGTGTGGAGGCATTATCTTTTGGGAGAAAGGTTTGAGCTATTTATAGATCATAAGTCTCTACGGTATTTATTATCTCAGAAGGAGCTGAACATGAGACAGCAGAGATGGCTGGAGTTTGTTGCAGCTTATGATTTTAGCATCGAGTATACACCGGGAAAAGGAAATAAGGTGATAGATGCACTTAGTAAGAAACATCAGAATGTGGTGTTAGCTATGTTGGTGGAATGGAAAGACTTGGAAGCACTGGCTGCTTGCAGTTGAGGTCGACTGTTGGATCTAGTACGAATATCGCCATGATGTCTTGTTTGGAAGTTTGACCAGTGTTGATCGAACGAATTGCTTTTAAGCAGAAAGAGGATCCAGTGTTAGCCAAGAGGATTAGAAGGTTAGAAGCTGGAACCGAGATTGATGGTTTGAAGGATTTTATTCTTGACCGCAGGGGTTAGTTAAGAAAGAAGGAATGGTTATGTGTTCCGGATGTTGGAAACCTTAGGAAGGAAGTTCTTAGGGAATGTCATCGATCGAAGTTTATAATTCATCCTAGGGGAACCAAGATGTATCATGATATGAAGGGACGTTTCTTATAGGAAGGAATGAAGAGGGATGTTGGCTTATGGGTAAACAGTGTTTGAACTATCAGCAAGTAAAAGCCAAACATCAGAAGCCAAGTGGTTTGCTTTAACCTTTGGATGTTCTAGTTTGGAAGTGGGACTCGATATCCATAGATTTTATTGACGGGTTGCCAAGGTCAAACCAGGGTAATGAAAGTATATGGGTCATAGTGGACAGATTGACCAAAAGTTCCCATTTCATTCTGGTAAGGTCAACCAGGACGACACCTGTTTTGGCTAGTTGTTCATGAAGAAGATCATTAGACTACATGGAATTCCTAGTAGTATCGTCAGTGATAGAGATGCTTTGTTTACTAGCGAATTCTGGAAGAGCCTACAAAGTGTGTTAGGCACTAAGCTCAAGATGAGTACCGCATATCATTCTCAGATGGATGGGCAGACAGAGAGAGTCAATAAGGTACTGGAAGACTGTTGAGGGCTTGTGTGCTGGATTTTAGCTGTTCTTGGGAAGATCACTTGCACTTTGTGGAGTTTTCCTATAATAATAGTTATCAAGCTACTATAGGAATGGCGCCTGTCGAAGCTTTGTATGAAAGGCCATGCAAATCACCAGTATGTTGGTTAGAGACCGGAGATAGGTTGGTCCTTGGTCCAGATTTGGTGAGAGAGGCGACGGAAAAGATCAAGTTGATACGATAAAGAAGGAAGGAATTTCAGTCTAGGCAGAAGAGTTACACAGACAAAAGGTGTAAGGACCTAGAGTTCTCAGTTGGAGGTAGAGTTTTCATCAAGGTATCGCTGATGAAAGGTGTGGTTCGGTTTGGGAAGACGGGAAGCTAGCACCAAGATATGTTGGACCATTTCCTATATCAAAGAGGATTGGGAGACTCGCATACCGAGTAGATTTACCGAGCAGTTTGGTCGGGGTCCATAATGTGTTTCATGTTTCTCATTTTAGGAAGTATGTTCATGATCCAGAAACTACTATCACTCCGACGGCACTGGAGGACTTAGTGGTGGAACCAGATATGACTTTTGTGAGGCAACCAGTTCGTGTTGTGGCAAAAGATGAGAAGAGGCTAAGGAACAAGACAGTCAAGTTGGTGAAAGTTCAGTGGAGCGACAACGTGAAGGACTGTACTTGGGAGATAGAAGATAGGATTAGGGCTACTTTTCCTTGGCTGTTTTAGATGGTATGTTCTATATAGAGTTTATATAGAATTTGGCTAGTAGGTTATACTAGCTTTGCTTGCATGGGCTATATGCTTGTTGTTTTGTCCTTATTGAAATTTCAGGGATGAAATTCTTTAAGGCGAGAGTCTATAATGCCCCTGAATTTTAATTAACATTATCCGGGATATTTAATTAGATAAATTAAATAGAATAATGTGAATAATTAGGGAGATGAGATTAATAAATCCAATGGCCGTGTCTTAATGAATGAACCAAAATAAGACTTAACTAAATTAAGAAGGAGGAATTTCCTAAGGGGTAAACATGAAAATGGGGCTACATTTCTTAGTATAAATCTCTTCCTCCACTTTAATAAATTTTCACTCTCTCAATCATAACTCCTCACCAACTTTCGGCCAACCATTAAAAGCTCCAGGAAAAGCAATAAATTGAAGAAAAAGCTAAGTAATTAAAGCTAGGAAATTATCTCATTCTCCAATTAACTAATCAAGGTGAATAATCATGTTTATCATCTCATTTTTTTATGTTTGGATCGGTTATGGGTTATACCCGATTACTGTTTAGGATTTTGGTTAGGATATAACCATTTAAACCTTTGTTTGGATAAGACTTAGGTGTTTTAAAATGTTAATGGGCTAATTAAGACGTTTTATTCGGTTTTGGTTAAATTCTAAGTTGTTTTGATCTTCATATGCTTTGAAATTTTAATACGTTGAAGTATATGATTTATAAGATTTTTGGTGACTTTGGGGTTTTTTCCTTAATGGTTAACTAAGGTAATTAAATTAATTAAGCCTAAGGGCTAAACTGCAATATTGCTTCCGCCTTGGTCAAAGCCGGAGGGAAATTGCTTTCAAAAATTGATTTGGAGAAGAAGTACAGTGTTTCGTGAAAAAGGTTGACTATTTTATACTTTTTACTATTTGGAAGTATGGGAGAAGGCTCCTTAGCCAATCAAAATTAGACAAGCAAGATAAAACATCACTTCAGTAGGCCCAGTTCTTCCTTCGACTCCAACAAGCCCGCTTTTACCCTTTTGACGAAGTCGAAAGGTACCTTTCGTCTAAGACGGAAGGTAAACAATTACCCTCCACCTAAGTCGAAAGTTAGGCACGGTGTCGAAGGGAAGAGGAGCGAAGGGATGGGGAGGCTGCTTCCTTTGCTTTCGAATAGAAACATATAAATTGATTTCGAAAGGTTTCATTTCGAAAGGTTATGAAAGGGTTATCTTCAATGATTGCGAAAGGTTTTGATTTCGAAAGGTTATGATTTCGAAAGGTTTTAAAGAGGTTATCTTCAATGATTGCGAAATGTTTTGATTTCGAAAGGTTTTGATTTTGAAAGTTTTGATTTTGAAAGGTTTGATTTCGAAAGGTTTTGAAGGGGTTATCTTCAATGATTACGAAAGGTTTTGATTTCAAAAGGTTTGATTTCGAAAGTTTTTGAAGGAGTTATCTTCAATGATTGCGAAAGGTTTTGATTTCGAAAGGTTTGATTTCGAATGGTTTTGAAGGAGTTATCTTCAATGATTGCGAAAGGTTTGATTTCGAAAGGTTTGATTTCGAAAGGTTTTGAAGGGGTTATCTTCAATGATTGCGAAAGGTTTTGAGTTTGAATACTTTCGAAAGGTTTATAAATGGTTTTATAAGGGGGGATACCCTAGACTTTCGACAAGGTCGAAAGGTATGATTTTGTGATGCTTTCGAAAGAAAGGTTTCCGAAAGGGCTAACTTTGGATGTTTATTTGCTTTCGAATGGGACTTCATTTGGAGAGTTTTAAAAGGGCTGTTTTTAGCCATTTTTCTTAAGTAAAACTTTGCTAAGTCGAAGGGTTATAGCATAAAATACTTATCTTTGTTTGAATATTTAAGGGGGATCCCTATATAAAATGAATGTTATAAAACCTTGGGGACATCGGGGTGGGTTTAATGTTTTCGATACATAGTTTGGGGTTACAAACAGAAATATGCTTTCGAAAATATACATTGGGGCTATTAATGTGTTTTTATTTAATTTAACCTAATTGGGGCTACCAATGGGAATAGGTTAAACAGGTGGTATACTTGGGGAAAATAATTAATCAGGGGGATCATGAATTTTTACAAATAATCATAGGGATCATGATATTTTTATTGGCTAAGTGATGGGTTCTTGGTTAACCTAGAAAAACCATGGAATGTGCAGTGGATAGCCCACATCAAATTTCTAAAGTAAAGAATGTTTAGTCAAAGGTGGTTAGCCTCGGGATTTGGCACCAAAGGGTTCATAGTCATCCTAGGAAAACTATGGAGTTTGCGGTGGATAGCCCACACCAACTTTTATAAAACAATGTACGATGGATAATCTGAATTTATTTTGAATGGATTTAGGATGGATCGTCCTATTAAATTATAAAGGATGGTCATTTTAAAGATTTTAGAGGGGAACTCTAATAAATTGATTTTAGATGGGATATCTAATAAATGGGTGGATGAGATATCCAATACATATGATTTATGGCTTTATTTCATATTATGTTAAGACTAATCATTTTGGGTGCTGGGGCATAGTAAATGATTTGCATGTTTTGTTTTGGATACTATTGAGGGGAAAACCCGTTCCGCTAAGCGGCGTGGTCTCACTAGCTTTCTATTTATGATAAGAGATGATATGGGATTATTCATACCAGACTTATTGTTTGACTCGAAGTTTGTGTTTCTCCACAAACTCTCTGGTACTCAAAATTAATTTGAGTAGTCTTAGAGTGGAAGACTTTCAGGTTTTTGGGCAAATAAGCTTCCGGAGACGTGCAGGAGGCTGTGTTAGCTATATAGGAGCTATTTTCTGTTTTCCGCTGTGATGTACTAAGAACTGTAAAGTTCATATTTATTAGTTCTCTAATCATCATAAGGGGACACTTCATATGTCGCTCTTATCGTATTTTGTACATGTATATGTGATCTGAATGTGGCTAATGTCTGGGATTATGTAATTAAATCTTAAATTGAAATTCATAAAAAATGAGAAATTCTGTTTTGTTAAAGTTTAAAAAATTTCATATTCTTGTGTTCTGTGTTGCCAATAGTTTCAAGATTCCGATTTCGATCACTCAGAAATAACACCTATGGATGACTACAACATCCGTAGCAGTTAGTTTTGAGCTTCCGAAAGCGGGATGTTACAGGGAAGCTTAATCAACATCAAATTCATTCAAATCTCAATTCTTTAATTTCTAAAACTAAGGTGAATAATGTTTACATCTCATATTTCTTTTGTTTTCAATTTTAAGATTAAATCCAAAATATTTTGCATTGATGTGCCATGTTTTTGAATGATGGAATGATTATATATACTCGTTGATGATTTATGGTTGTTCATATAGACTTTATGGCATGTTTTGATATGAACATCCTATTAAATGACATCCAAATGCCTTGCGAATTTTTGTATAGACCAGAAATATTATTTTGGATATGGGTTTCAATTTTCCGAATTTTTCGAATTTCTGTGGATTTTATATGAATTTTCTAGTAATGAAAATGTTATTTTGGGTTATAAATTATTTACGGTTAAATAATAAAAGGTTTGGGTCTGAAATTTTTATATGTTGGAAAACATATTAAAAGAGATTTTTTGGAATTTTTGTACATTTTTCCTAAGTGTTTTAATGGATATATAAAATTATTTAAGTTATGGGACTTAAATGTTTTATATATTTATAAAAGGAGAAGGGGCTTTTACAAATAATCCAAATAGTTAGTTCTAAAAATTGTAAAACTTTTTAGTGGTAAAGAAAAGAGGCAACCAATCAAAACTTAACACGTAAAGCAAATTAGGTGAAAAGAACTATTTGCTACATGCTTTTTACAGTTTTGTTGCTTTCGGCACCTGCTTCCGCCTTAGTTGGCATTCGACTAAGTCCCTCCGCCTTCAACACCATCGAAACCAATGCGCATGGTACCAATATATTGGTAAGTAGCGAATTGGATAGAAGGCAAAAGGCATAAGGTCGAAACCATGGGTTCCGAAGGGATCGAAGCACCACTTTGCTTTTAAATTAAAAATGTGCCTGCTTGCTTTCGACTAAATGGCTTTCGACTCAGTTAGCTTTCGACTGGGTTTAATGGATTTAAAGAAATGGATTCGACTGGGTTGCACTTTTGTTTTAAAAATGACTGCTTTCGACTAAGTCGAAACCTTTTTGCTGCCGCTTTCTACCTTTCGACCCAAATGGTCTCGAACGGGTTACTTTGTTTTCTAAAATTTGGCCACTTCTCCAATGCTTTCGATGGGATGGTTTCGACACCATCACTTCTTTACCTAGGAAATGATTTCGAAACAGATGCTTTCAACTTAAATGTTTTAAAGATCCTTTTTTCTATGATTGAAGTAAAACCCAAATGGTTTCGAAAGAGACAGCTTTAAATGGTTTCGAAACAGGTGCCTTTGACTTTAATGGGTTTCTGATCCTTTTGCTCTACTTGAAGGCATAATCCAAAAGGTTTCAACCGAAACAGTTTTCAAAGGATTCAAAGGGGTAAATTCTTGATGGTTTCAAAATCTTTCCACATGTTTTAAGTTAAACCCAAAGGCTTTCGAAAGGTTTAGTATTTTAATGCTTTCGAAGGGGTTTTAGTGAACGGTTTGGAAGGGGTGGTTCCCCAGGGTTTAGAAAGGGTTGAAAGGAAAGGTTTTTCCTATGTTATCAAAAGGAAATATTTAAAAGATTTAAAGAAGGATGTTTAATGTTTTGAACTTTCAAAGGAAAGGCTTTTAATGGTTTCGAAAGGGTTGCTTTCAATGGTTTCGAAAGAGTTACCTTCAAGGGTTTCGAAAGGGTTGTTTAAAGGTTTTAAACAAAGGTTTCGAATGTATTAAATAGGCCATACAGCATAAGTATTTTCAAGTTAAAAAGGGTTTTAACTTGTTTTGAAAGGATAGCCAATCCTCATTAAAATTCATCAACATTATTTTGAGTAAAGTATATATAACATGGCAAAATAGTTTAGAGTAAAGCTAAGATTATATTTTCCTTGTATAAGTATGATTTAAAAGGTTAAATCATTTTGAAAAGGTTTTTAAGGAAATAGATAAAGGGTAGTTAACCCTAAGGAAATAATTTGGATAGATAGTCCATTTTAATTCGGACAGTTAGTCCAGTTTGCGGACAGTTAGTCCAGTTTGCAGGCAGTCACCCAGTTTTCGGACAGATAGTCCATTAGTTACCTGATTATAGCTTAACGAACTTAGCTATTATTATCATTGTTATATCAATTTGATTAAGCAGTTTGGTTGCAAGAGAGGATTTCCAAAATATATGTTTTAATGAGGATATTAGTGAGGGGAAACCCCGTTCTACTAAGCAGCATGGTCTCACTTAATATCAGTAAACCGAGATGTAATAGTATTATTCACACCAGGCATTATGTCTGACTCGAAGTTTTTGTTTTCCCCTTAAACTCTTGGGTGCTCAAAATTGATTTGAGTAGGTTGAGGGTTAAGGTTTTAGAAATTTTGGCGAATAAAGCTTTCGGAGATGAGCAGGTGGTTGACGGATAGCTAATTAGGAATTATATTTTTACCTTGTTTTGATTCCGCTGTGTATATTAAGTTAGATATGACTTTATTGACTCTGATCAACCAAGGAGGCATCGTCATATGTCGCTCTTGGCGTATTTTTGTAATGATTATATTTGATCTTTACCTGGGAAATGATATGGGATTATGAAATTTGAATATGAATCTGTTTTGAAATGTAATCAGTAAAATGTTGTTTTTGGAAATATGTGAATTTGTTCATATTCAAGTGCTTCTGATATTATGGATACCATTAGCATTACCGTATTTTGTCACCAGAAGTTAATACTATGGATGATTGCAGCATCTGTAACGCTTAGCTTTTGGCCTCTAGATACGGGATGTTACAACTTAGTATCAAAGCATAGGTTTATGAAAATCTTTAAACTAAAAATTGTTTTTAAAACATAATCCTAAGGAATTAGAGTAGGATTGGGTATGGGATAACGCTACAGTAACATACTAGTATTTGTTATATATAAGTATACGCTTTATCTCTAGTCTCCTATCCTTGTTAGGTTATTTTTATGTATCTCATGAGGTTTGAATACTGATATGGATGGTAGAAGAGGAAGAGTTAACCCAGGAGGGGAGGGCACCAATGGGAATGCCAGACCTAATGCGAGGAGGACCCATGGTCGGGCACAAGCAGAGAATGTAGGTGCTGGAGTCCCGCAAGTGGACATGGGAGCTATGTATTAGTTTTTTGTGAATATGATGCAAGCCGCAATTGCAGTTGGAGTGGTAGGAGGAGATTCTGCAGGGGCAGGAGTTATAGAAGTTCCGATAATTAACCATTATGCTAAGCTGAGCGGAGATTACGCTAAGCTTGGGGGGAAGCCATTTCTGGGAACAGATGATGCTATAGAGGTGGAAAATTGGTTGCTACACTGTGAGAGAATCTTTGCAGATTGGGGGCTCAATGATGAGCAGAAGAGGAGGCTTGCTTCGAGACAGCTCCAGGGAGCAGCTCTGTTTTGGTGGAACAGTGTGATGGCTGGTGTGGACGAGGAAACCTTTGCATGGTATATTTCAAGGGGAGGTTCCAGGAGACGTTCATGTCTACGATGGCACAGTTAGCTCTGATCAGAAAGTTTGTCAAATTAGAGCAGGGAGAGATGTCTGTTCTGGAGTATGCTAGAAAGTTCGAGGAGTTGGCCAGATATTGGTATGCTTCAGCGGATACATGAAACGACCCGAAATTTTCGATCCCGAATATTTCAGATAGTTAGGAAAAGAAGAAAAGAGATAGAAGAAGATGAAACAGAAAACAAGTCACAAAATCTCACATTCGAAGCGGATGAAATATAATATCAAATAATAATAGTTATACAAATGAATACTATATCTATCAATTACATTTTAATACATCAGAGTTACACTCATACACAAACACTGGACATATACAAATCACATGTCTCAAATAAACAGAAATAATATCACAACGGAAACACTCCATACATTCCTGCCATCCAGCTTGCCTTCTGAGCTCCAGAACGTCCTTACCTGAAAATCTGTAATACTCGGTCTGACCCGAGCATTACATCAAAGTAACACCCGGGTCAGGCTGGAAACCAGCGTGAGTAAACCCATCTCACAAGGAATACTAATGCACAAAATTATTTAAAACCCGGGTAACTCGTACTTCACAACGAATTCTCAACTTATTAAAGTCAACACTTATTCATATATCATTATTTATATACCTCTACAAAGTTAAAATGGTCCAATTACTTAAATCATTCCATTCAGCCTATTTATTTCACATATCAATTCTATAAGGAATTTATAGAAGGTTTACAAATCGAAGTGGTTTCGGGTATTTACTAATACCCGACCCCGGTCTCTTCGAATTCAATGTCATCTTAACCAAGTTATTTGAGTGATTACAATTCCATATATATCCAGAATTACATTTTTACATAGCTATTCATCACATATAGACAAACCAAATTATCACAGTTCAACCCAAACGTATCATATCACATAGCATCACCAATCACATATCAGAGATATCAACTAATCTAAGGCATACAATATCATTCAATCATTCATAAGCAAGATTAATTTGTCATACCATTTCTAATTAATTTAAAATAAATTAAATAAATTACTTCAATCACTTTTAATCCTGCTTACTTAACATAAATTAATTACTAACCATTAATTTATCATCCCTTAATTATCCTCTTTAATTACATTAAGCTTTTAATTAATAACACAAATTAATTAACCTTCACCTCTTCACATTAATTACATTTATCCTTAATTAATTACTCGACTTAATTATTCTATAATTACTTACATTGATTAATTATCCTTTAATTAATCATACTCATTAATTAACTAACCCTTAATTAATTTTACTCAATTAATCAATCCTTTAATTAATTACACTAAGTAATTAATTCTTAATTACTTTCCTTAAGTAATTAACCTCTAATTACTTTCATCAAGTAATTATCCCATTGGTTAATTATCCTCAATTAACTAAATCTTTAATTACTAATTAAATTAATCTATCTTTTAATTACTTACATTAAGTAATCATCATTTAATAAATTACCTTTAGTAATAAACCATTAATTATCCACCTTAATTAATGACATTGAGCAATTATCTCTTAACCACAGTAATTATCATTAATTAATTACATTAAATGATTAATCCTTAATTAATCGTCTTTTAATTAATAGAATTAATTAATTAATCATATTGATAAATCAATCTTTAAAATTGATTTCACAAATTCATTAACCTTTAATTAATTAATCAATTAATCATCTTGATACATTAAATAATTTGTACTTTTATTTAATTACAACTTTAATTCACCTTAAAACATGTAGGATTTAAGCTATTAAATAATTACTTAATACAACAATTTGAAACATTTTAAATTTTAGAAATTTGTTTAAAAACTTGCTAATACCTTGTTTAAAAACTCGGTTTACATTTACTTTGAAACATAAGCACCTTTGATAAGCTTTAAAACTTATTTAATTCAGCTTACAAAAATCCCGGCCCAAACAATAATTCCCGAGCCATATTATCAATTACCCGAGGTCCCGAGCTAACCCCCGAGGAACTCACGATCTCACACTACTTCGAGTCGAACATTTAAATACACGTGATCAAACCCGAGCATTCCCTTTCTTCCCCAATCTTCACGAACAAACCCAATTTTCCATTGATACTCGTGCACATGTACACCATGCCCAACCCTCTCCGACCATCATTCCGATCACCAACATGTCGACGATGCTCCACCCAAACGACTCGACCACCCAGGACTTGGATTCTGACTTCAAATCGAAATCGATAAGAACAAGCATCACCTGGAACAAACTCAGTCACCCAAACCACCTCGCAACGCCTAACTCCGACCATCGTAGACCAAGTCATCACGCCTGGAGACTCGCCAGAGCATCCTCTTCCTAATTCCCCTACACCGGTCACCTACAGTGCCTCGACGACGCCGCAAAAACCATTCAAACCTGGTCGACTAAAACAGGTTGCAAAACCCTAAATCGACGCCGTGCCTCCACTCCGATCATCTAAAAAAATCTCCGAGTATTTTTCCTGGCTTCGCCTATGCCCAAAGCTCCACCACGACCCATCGGCCTGCATCGAAACCCAACCCATTGCCGAAATTTGGCCTTTGTTCCAAATCCGTTCAACTAACAATTTCTCACTCGATACTTCACTAAACCTTTCGAATTTACATTTAAAAATCATCATTTTCAATGGCAAATCCGTTCATATAAGTAAAAGTCGAAATTTCCACGTTTGAGTTTTGACAATTTTAAAGTTCCTACTGTAAAAACGAGGCTCTCTTCCCAAATACTTCATACTAGATCTCGAGACGATTTTTATATTAAACTTCATCAGGAAACAAACAGTTTTCTTCTTGAAATCGTGGCTTAAAACAAAACACATAAAGAGATATTGATTTTTAAAAGATTGATGTTTAACAGTTTTCACATAAACATAACACAGTGACTTCTTTTCTTGTGTTACAGAAATTAAACTCATGTTTACCCTTATTCACATACATATATACATTCAATCATCTCTAAACAAACATGCAAAACATACTACCCATCATAATTTTCAAGAATTATCACATACAATCACATATCAAAACAGATTAAGTTTTAAAAATAGAAGTTTACTCACCTTTTAAACTTGAACAAAGAACAAAGGACACAGAGCCTATTATATTTGATTTGCAACTTGATTGTTTTATTTGAGACTGATCTATCTTGAATCCGAACTGCTTGCTATACTTTGTTCAGTTTGAAGGCTTGAAGTTTTGAAAGACTTGTTTGCTGATTTTGTTGAGTTACCTCCACGTTTTAGAAATTGAAAGAGAAGTTGCTATTTGATTTCAATCTTGACCTGATTTTAATTCCTTTCCTGGTTTTACTTTTGTTTTACTTGCTTAGTTTCGAATGAATGAAATAAAGGAATACAAGGTGGAGATATAAATCAGATGGTATACTGCTGCCTTCCACAATAAGCATCTTCTTTTGATTTTTTTCAGTTTGCTTTGAAAAAAAAATGTTCGCCTTAAATGATTTAATTGATTTTTTTTTATATTTTGCAACTTGAAATGATGTATTGTATGCTTGAATTGAACTGTGCATTAAATGCTTGTCTCCTTAGGTTCATACATGTATATATATACGTAGATTTCATATGTATATTTTGTTTTACCCAATGCTTTTGTATTTGTTATCATTTTATATACATATCCTCATATACACATTTCTTTATTATATATATATATTCACATTCATACAAACTTTTCCTATATTTCATTCCACATAGGTATATAGATACATTTATATTCCTGTATATGTATATACTTATATATGTATATATTTTCAATATCACAAGGTTGTATATATTTATTTATACATATATTTAAGGATATTTTATCGTGATTTAAATGTTGGAGTTTTATATATACACATATAATTTATTTATTTTTCCTTCTATATGGTTCATCATATCCAGAGATTTATAAGCCAATATTTATTATAGTTTTTAAGCCATTTATATATCCAATATTTCAATTATCAGAAATTCATTTGCTCGACCCATCAAAAATAAATATTCTGATAATTTAAACCAGTTAATTATCCAATTAACAGACGTTAAAAATCCGGGTCGTCATAATACAGTAATGAAGAGGAATGAGAAATTTATCAAGGGGTTGAAGCTTGAGTTAGCAAGGGCTACATTACCTCATATTAGAGATCCTTCTGATTTTGTAATGGAGATGGCCTTAAGGCATGGGGAGATTCTTGATTCTCTAGAGAATAATAAGGCTAAATAGGTCCAAGTTGGGCAGAATGAGAAGAGGAAGTTTTTTCCTAAGAAGGGTGCTCAGAAGGGTGGAGCAGCTAAGAAAGGGAAGTCTAAGATAGTTTGCTTCAAATGCGATAAGAAGGGGCACTTTGCTAATGAGTGTCGTGCTAGAAAGGCAAAGGAAATGGCAGGCAATTATTATTATCTGACTTCCCCGATCTAGGATACAGAGAGGGAAGGCACGGGCAGATCGTGGGCAATCGAATAACTTGCCCCCCGATATTTCTATCCCATCGATTGGCTACATCCTAACTTCTTCATCCTCTTCTCTCGGGACATCACTAACAAATGGTTCTTCAGCTTCCCTTCCAACAGGCTCTTCGGTATGCGTCGTGCCCTACGGACCTTCGACTTCCCTGCAAAGATCCTCTCCAGGGCCACGAGTAGGGATAGAAGATCGGGTAGGCACTTTAGAGCCACTAAGCAGAGGCAACCCAACAATAGTATATCTATCCGAGAGTGATAGGTAACACCGTCTAACGTTTTCATTTGTAAGGAGATGTGCAGTCGTGCGGTTAGAAGCCGACCTCCCTTAGACCCTTTAGCATGTCAACGTGCTCATCGTGAGCACCTCGAGCCGGAATGCCTATGAAAACCAAGCAATAGGTTAAGCACTTGAACTAAAGGAATTCAAGCACGAGAAAGACATAAGGAAAGAAACTCACTCTCGGACAACCAACGCCCGTCAAAGCCATATGGGCATCGAACGAAAAAGTACTCGTTTTTGAAATACGAGAGCTTATTCTAAAGAGACTCAATGACTTTGCACCTACACTAAGCCTTTATGATCATATAACAAGGAGACTCCTGCCTTTGCTTGAAATTTAGGAGGTAAGTAAGCTCATGAAAAGTTAGAGCTCGGTTGAAGAAGTTCATGAAAAGCATGTATAATGAGCTTAAAAGAGCATAACCATTCGGATGGACTTGAGTCGGAGCCAAACCGTAATCTTGGAGAACCATTCGAAGAAATGGATTGAAGGGCAGCATGGCACCACATAAACACATGTATCTACTACAAGCTGTATACCCCATCGAAGGAAGGTGCGCTCATTCAGCCTTGGTTGGAAGAAGTACTTCACCCTTGGGGATGCCCGTGCTGGTAGTATAAATTCTGAAGTGATCTTGCAGACAGGACGGTCGGAAATTGTTTGAGCTAGTCATCCAAGACACTTAGACTGATATATTCATTCAAAGGGGGGTGTTGATTTTGTAGTGACTCGCTGGTACGACTGTGCCCTGTAACTCGGTCATGATCAAATATACAGGCCTAACAGATATAGAAGGTGAAGCTTGAGCTACGGAGGACCCAGTTTTAGGAGGAGTAGATGTACCCTTACCGGATTTGAAGCACGGTGATCGATGAGTCAATCTAAACAAGAAAAATTAGCATTCAACATAGTCAGGTATATTTTATTTCATATATTGAGCCCGTGTGACCAACATCAGAAACCCAAAGGATGTCGACATGCGTTAACCATTCGGATTCTGAGCATTGACCGTTGCATGAGAAAGTGTAAACCTATGTAGTGTGGGTCCCGTGTCCCGCATACGCTGAATGGACCATCCTATGTAATAGCCCGCTCGTGCTAGAAAAAGAAGCCACACCACAAGGCAGAACTACACATCGAATCTTACCCGTTATCGATGGATAATCGATAATGAAACCGCTATCCGGATCAATGCGGTAGCATTTCTTTTACAAGAATGTCAGGAATGCAGTAGTGAGGAATGCTATGCTGTGAATGAAAAATATGTTAAACATTGGTATCGTTTGGATCTTGAAGCCCAACCAATACTACTATTTTTGAACATGAACTGTCTTATTGGAATGTAAACAACAGAATGCAATCGAATAATTGTTGATGGGAGTCAAATATTGAATGTCATTCAGGGATTAGCTCAAGATAGCAACTAGCCCTAAATCTCAGCTAATTCCAACTTAGACCAACACCTTTAAGATCATCCCTGAATGTTCACCATCTCAACTCAAAGCAATCGACAACGCTGCGTATAGTCAAATCTAGGTTCAAGTTGAATCAGTGGTGAGAGCTTCTGAGTCAGCGACATGAATTGGAGTTGGCTCCAAATGCTTTGGGAAGAAGTGGTGGCAAATGATGGTGGTGGCGGCTAACTTGGATGATGGGCGATGTCAGGCGTCAACGGTAGTTCTGTAAGGTTGGCGACGATGAAGATGATCAGTGGCGAGTGGTTGGAAGCACGGGAGAGCAAGGGTTGAAGGACTCAGAGATAAGGACTCGGTGGTAAGAGAAAAAGGCATGAATGAAAAATAGTGGGAAAGAAAATTTTCTCTTTGTGTTTCTTATATAGATTTTGGGGTCAATGAAGGCTATTGGTACCAAGACAATTTTTGGACCTAAAAGTTGGTGGAAGCATGGTAAAAGAAGGAGCATATTTAACTAAAGCATGGAACAGTCTCCAGAGCGTAGATCTTGTCCAAAGCATGAAATACAAAGCACACTTTGTTTCAAAGCAGCTCCTAATTGACTAACTGAAATCACGAGTTAGCAAGTCAGAACCTATCTTGATACAAAGCACACTTTGTTTTCAAAGAAAGCATATTCTAGGGTCAAGTGCTAACTAACTTTTTTAACTAAGTAGATTTTCAATGAAAGTTCAAACATCAAGATGAAGACGAAACAACTCATGAACTTGGAAACATGCTCATAAGGACGAGAAGACGACATTCAATAAGTTTCAAGTAGAAAGGGAAATCTAGACCTCTCGGCACCGAGAGGAATTTATTCCACTTGGGACCTCAAGCTCTTTACACTTCAAGTACTACCTCAAGCGATTACCATCAAGTGCTTCTTTCAGAGAATAGACAAGCAATTCTAAGGATTGATGAGAAGAAAGCAAAGAAAGTAGGATAAGACAAGTGGTATTAAGGAAACCGCCAGAAGGAACTTAAACTACATGGAAAAGAGGTCAAAATTCAATGAAGTAAGAGATAGAAAGGCAAAGCAAATGAGAGGATGAGTTTTTCACCCACCAAAACCTCTCGTTACCGAGAGGGACCTCTATTAAATAACCTCTATTATTATTGTGCTGATTTTGTGGATTAACCGCTATATTTATTGGAAAATAGTATAAATAAGGAAATCTCATAAAGACACTTAACTAATACAAAGTAAGATTGGAAGTTTATAAAATAAATTAGAAAATTTATTAAATTAGCTACTAAAAGTAAATAAAGTTAAGTCCTAAAAAATGTTAAAATTTTGGGAAGATAAATTTTAGTAAGCGAAGGATAGGGAAAGATTGTTGAAAACCACGGGTTATTATCTGTATGGCTTAAAAGCTGAAAATTTATAAATATCCTTGTGTGTTGATTGTTATTTTAAAATAAAAGAAAAAATTAAAAATTCGAAAATCTACTGTGTAATAGGCTAAGGTCAATCATAGGCGTTAACCTATTGACTACATCCCAATTGCGTTGGATGTGGCTTGATTTGTTTTGAAAAAGTTAATAACAAATACTTTCGAACGTTTTATTAAAAAATCTTTAATTTTTAAAAAATATAAAACATTTTTGTAAAAGTTTTGAAAAATGAGTTTTTAGTTTAAAAAATTTCCAACTATTTCAAAAAAAATCACTGAAAGAGATTTTGAATGAAAAAGAGAAATTTTGTGATTTTAGAAATGCCACGTGCTTAGCATAAGAAAAGTCAATGGATTAGCAAATATGAATTTTACTGTTTAGCAGAAGTGACAAATATGTAAATTATAGATAATGACGAGAGATAAAGCTATTTTAGCTTTGGAAATTCTTTTTCCACATCTTTAGATAGTGAAAAAAAAAACTTACTTTGAAATAACTCTGTTTTTAAAATTTTAAAAATAAATTTCCCTATGCGGATTGTACTTGAAAAAGACGAAAAAGAATCAAGGACAAAAGAGAAGGTTTCAAGGCACAGAAGAATGGGTACATATGAGAAGGATGGAAATATGGAATTCTCCATCTAAATTCCTTTTTTGACATAACTGTATAAGTTTAGAAAGCCGGATTATTAAAAAATATTGAATGTTAAGAATTATGTGCTAGGGATTGGATGTAAAATTGGTTGAACAATACTCTTATTCGTATGAGTTTGGGATATTATTGTGTGAAAAAGGATTTTTGAATTTTAAAACTTGCATACATATAGAACTACTAGTATATATAAGTTGTTTGCACCATATTCTCCAAATTATTTTAAAAGAATGCATTCATATATGAGGCGCTGATTTAGTATTCTTCAGCCTACATATCATATCAGTTATGATACACTATGTATTTGTACACTATTAGTTACAAAATTGGTTGTACGCTAATTGGTTGTATAACTTATAATGGTTGTGCGCTATGTTACATGATTCAGTCCTCGAGGAATTTTGGGAATGAAATTCTTTTAAGGGGGAAGAATGTAACTCCCCGTAAATTAAGCAGTAGTTAATTAAAAAGATTAATAAATAATTATTAAAGCCCAAAAATAGAATTTTTGAAAACACCAGAATTTAGCAACGAAACTTGCACCATTGTGTTCATGGTGATTTTCTAATCAATTTTTATATAAAAAGTTTTACGATCGAAGCTCAAACGTAATAATTATTAACGTTTGATAGTTTTAGATTAGGAATAATCAGAAATGTATTAAGGAAATAAATATCATAAATTCGATGTTAAAGTAAACGCTAAACCAAAACTTAACGTTAAAGTAAACGCTAAACAAATCTAATCAAATAATGTTTAAAAGGAATGAAATAAACGATTGCCAATTGGTTAACAATAAACGCTACAACCGATCGACACCTTAGGTTCAACCGGTTGACCGCTAGCGGTTGACCAATGAAAGTGGAGCGGTCGACCTATGAATAGCTTGAGGATGATATTGAACCTAGGTCGATCGGTATAGATTTAATATAATCTAATCCAACGGACATGATTTATTCGAGCACCTATAAATACAGGCCTAACCCCTCACTTTTCTTTTCATATTTTCTTAAATCAAAGAGCAAAGGTCTACCATTTTCTCTTCTTAACAAATTATATGCATTGTCTAAATTATAAATTATTATTATTATATATATAAGTGGAGAATAGCAGAAATCAAAAGAGAAGAACAATAGGGTCGAATCGATTCGTCGAAGCAAAAGGTAAATTGTAAATCTAAGTCTAAATCTAAATCCATGTTTAATTCAAATCTTTTCTCGGATATATAATTCTAATAAATATGTATATACTTTTGATACATATTTTGGTAGAAAGAAACACTACAACAAAAAGGACCTTCCGCTGCATTTTAAAAGTGCTGCCATAATCATTAGCAGCATTTCGAAGAACGCTGCCTTATATCATGCTGCAATAGAGTTAGGAAATTCTGCAGCGTTTCTGAAATGTTGCTAAATAAATGGCTATCGCTGCATTCAAATAACGATGCAGTAAATTAATTTCGCAGCGTTAATTAAAAGCTGCAAACTCATTTAGCAGCGTTTTAGCAACGCATTCTTAGTATCATTACTTTGGAGAACCATTAATATAGCAGCAGTTTTGAAACGCTGCAAAAGTAAGTTATCAACTTTTTTGAAACGCTGCGGTATATTAACGTTTTTGCTACATTTCACAACTACTGCAGTAGTTTTAAAACAATTATATAAACCATGAATAATGTATTCAAAACAGCCCAGTTTATAAAACACTAATATATATAATTCAATATTATAAGCAGTTATAACGATTAAACATAATCAAAGCTACACCAATTTCATATACCATAAAAGTTAGTCATATACAATGTTTCATGAACAATGTTTTAAGCACAAATGTTAATGACATAAAATCTTACAAAAAGATCTTGCTAAAAGAGAAAATATAAATCAAGGAAAGTCCAAGCTCGTCTCCTTCAAAAGTCCAATATGCCTATAGGAAAAAGGCAATGGAGATCAGCATTAGAAGAGAACAAATATGAATTTATTATATAAAAGCCAAAAAGAAAATAAGATACAGACAGTGATCCATTATCGTGTCAATTTTCACATATGTCGTTATTATTTCTCTTTCTACTTTTCGTTTATTACTAACTCAAAGAACCCAAGCATTTGATCCGATTAAAAAGAAAGTTGACTTAAAAAAACTCAAATTCAAGTGTAAAATAGTGTGCAATCAGTTAAAAAGACAAGATTATCATTCACTTCACTCTGTATTACCAATATAACATCCCAGATTCATCTAAAGTTCTTATCCAAAGCAAAATACCCTAAATTTAGTTCGGCTTCATCAAGAGACCGAGGTGGATATGGCCTAGCAAACTATGATGGCAGTAATTCTCTAGTAGTGTACATGTATTCTATGTTCAAAAAATAGTTGATGTAAATATTCATCACAGTGTGACTACATACCAGCTAATTGTAATATTAAACATGTTGGTAATATTAATTAAGTTTACTATCTAATTTGTATGTGCCATGGCTTATCTATAGATTAAATAATACATTTTCACAGAATATAGTTAAGATTACATCTAATAATTATCCTTAACATATTATATATTATTTATGATCATGAAATATATTTTATCATATATCAATGTAATAAACATTTTATTATCTTCATAAGAAAATAGTTCCACTCGAGTAAACTAATTCTTATATCACGAAAAAAACGTTCAAATGCTTTAACCAAATTGAAATTATTTGTCATAAACTTGTAATTGTTGAGCATAGATAATTTTTATAAAATTTAGTTAATCTATTATTATTATTTACGAAACTTAGTTGACTTAGTTAAATTATTATTCTTATTATTATAAATTTAGTTAATTTTTATAAAACTTAGTAAGCTCGGCTAATATTATATAATTTATTATTATTATAAGCTTAGTTAAATTTTTAAAAACTTAGTTAACTTATTATTATTATTTATAGAACTTAGTTAACTTAGTTTAACTATTATTATTATTATTATTATTAACAACTTAGTTAATTTTTTATTATTATAATTTATAAAACTTAATTGACATAGTTAAATTATTATTATCATTATTATAAATTTAGTTAATTTTTATAAAACTTAGTTAACTTGGTTAATGTTCTACAATTTATTATTATTATTAACTTAGTTAATTTATTATTATTATTTATAAAACTTAATTGACATAGTTAAATTATTATTATCATTATTATAAATTTAGTTAATTTTTAGAAAACTTAGTTAACTTCGGTAATATTTTATAATTTATTATTATTATTATTCAAAATCTGACAGCACCTCCTTTGCGCGGTTAGTGCTTTCCTGCACACCCCAATTCAGTATATATAAGTTATCAAAAGAAGATCGGATTCTTATCGTATGTCCCAATATATACTCCAAGGTATCATACACACACATTTTAAGGCATAAAAACTTACTTTTAATAGCAAATGTTAGTGAGCAACTTTCTATATGCTTTGTGCATGTTCAGCTTTCCTACCTCCCAGCACTAGGCTTTATTAATATAGCAAAGTATCTATTTCCCTGCAAATCTCGAGCATCCTGAAAGTGAATCACATTTAGAGCTATATGGAAAAGTTTTGCTCTATTGCAATGAATAATGAATCAAACACAAAGGTGTAAATCAGAAATGTCAGAATTGATTATAATGTAAATTATCTTTTGAGGACTAGGCGAAGATTGTGCAGCATTGAAAAAGCACTGTTGGCAGCAAAGCCAGTGAACTGATCCATATTCCTCAATTTATTTTCTTCATTAAGCTGATTCTGGGCCATGTTGAGCTGCATTGCAGATTGCAACTATCTGTTTTGAAACTGCTGTTGTGATATTGGTTGATTATACTACATCTAGTGTTGGTTAGGTACCTTGAAACACATGTTTATTTTAATCAAATGAGCAAAAACACGAATATGATACTCGTGCTCAAGAAAGAAATGATTGCATAGATACCAATTGAAATTTTGGTTAAGATTGGCTTTATAAACTTAGTTATTTCTATAAACTTATTTAATTTTTATAAAACTTATTTAACTTAGTTAATTTTTTAAAATTTAGTTAATTCTTATAAAACTTAGTCAACTTTTTATAAAACTTCATTAATGTATTTAATTTCTATAAAAATTAGACAACTTATTCAATTTTATAAAACTTAGTTGCTTTGTTTAATTTTATAAAATTTATTTAACTTAGTTAAATTTTTTGAACTTATTTAATTTGTTATATATAAAATGATTACTGCCATTTTAATTTATATTTTATTTTGAGTAAAGAATAATCCGATATGATATAAAATCCTAACGAACTATTTTCAAAATAAAGTAAAAAAAAGCAACCGTACCTTCAAATATGTAGAGATTACCGTTAACATCACTACATATACTTTCAGCTCTACATCTAGCAAATTGCATCATAACCCCTTCACGTTATCTCCATGTATAGATACAATGCCCTCAATAGTTAAAGTAGACAGTTCATGCATCAACTGCCAAAAAATAAAAATTGAACAGCATTAAAAACTATTTACATCATCATCCAAGTCAATTCTGTAATAATGGTAGAGACGTGGCAAAAAACATTTGATAAAATTACTTACAGTTTTAGCAAGAGTATAAGCGACAATAAGGGAAGGAGATGCGTGATAATCTGCTCATCAAAGAATGCACACAACCTTCGAAATTTCTACTCCCAAATATCACAGCTGCTGCAATGATATCTGAACATACACACATGTAAGCGAGTTTATGTACATTTCAAAATTTAAAACATTTTATATGCAATCATTTACCATTCTTAGAAATGGCAGCTAAAACTGACCCATCTTGGTCTCCGGTTGCTGATGCAAGTTGTGCAACTGTATCCAACTTTGTGGAAACCCGGTTGGTTGAGTTACTGATGTTAATTTTTACCTTTTGTCCAAGTACGTCTTGACAACTCCAAATCCTAGAGCAAGACTTGTTTTGATCCATTGTTTTCCCTGATACAAGGTGATAAAATTGTTAGAAACTTAAATGATTAACATCATCCTTAGCATGCTACAAGTTCCTAAATTGAAATGTACAAGCTTGAAAATAATTACTAGAACATACAACCCAGCTATAAGATAAGAGGGAAATGAAACTTATTCAAATGTCGAAGGGTAGAAGAGTGTAGGGCATCATCAGCGTGCTAATTATTATGTTCAAATATGATTGCTTACGATTCTACGAAACTTATGTAATATACACTTATGCTTTCAATATAGTACTGAAAAGAAACACTTCCATTGTTATAAAGTCCCTTGCATCTGACTGCATAGAGGAAGTATTATTTTATAACAACCATGTAAATTTATATGTTTGAGTATATTAATTTACTCCATTTCAAGATTAAACCACTCCTAGAGATTGAAAATGGCGAAGACAATGATGATATAATCATAAGCAAATTTCAGTTCTTAATGAATGGAAATTTTCATGATGGAATAGTCTAGGTATTGAAACTGGTAATAGGAGTCAAGTCAGCCTATTTGCTTTATGTTAGAACTAGGATGAGGCTTGTGCTTCGCACACGGGCCACTGATTGTAATATTGTTTAGGTTGATATTTACTTAGCACCAAATGTTTTGCACATTGGTTTCTATAAGGTCTGGCATGCAGAATTCTTTACCATCTCAATATACTCATAACACAATTTATTTTAGCACGGGAGAGCAGTTCCAAAATTATAAAAAACATTATTCCAGGCTGTTTCTCAAGAGTAAGAAGAGCACCATTTCAAAGCTTTAAATCGGTTGCTAGCATGGAAAAAGGTTAGTGATTCGTCTGACTTTTTGTTGTAATTGCATAAAGATTAAAAAAAATTAAGGTAGTTTTATGTAAAGAAAACTAACATATCAAATCTTAGTAACAAAATTTTATACCTTCCTCTTTGCTTTAGTTATTAATTATTAGTTACGTATTAACTGCTGATTAATAGTTACCAGTTGATAATCACAATTAATAGTAATTATTCTATTAAATGGTTGTTTAAGTGATAATAATTGATTAAATTATTTCAATCTTGGTTCAATTAGTCAAAGCAAACTGTTGTCAAATGAGAGATAAAGATCTAACTAACTCTTCCATTTACCTAAAGTGTGTGTTTGGGGATCAAAACTGTGTGTTCTTCAACATGTCTAAAAGTCTACATTCATTAAACCATGTTTATGCCTTATGTCCAAAATACACCCCATCAATTATCTGATTGAGGATGTTTCGACTTTACCCAAAAGCTTGTCTGTAGAAGTCTACCCATTATGAGATAAAATTTGGAAGATCCCCAAATTCCAAATTTTGCTACATGAAAGCTATTTCTCTATTGTAGAATGACTCATAATCTATAGCCCCAACAAGCAGATGGATGCCAACCTGGATTCTTGCTTATTATCCTGAGATGGAGATTTGAATTGCACTAGTGACACGTTCATAGAAAAAGCAAAACAACAACTTATTAACCTAAGTTGTTCAAAAGTGAAATGAGCTTATTAGAGTGGCTCACAGTGACAAAAATGATTTATTTTAATTTTAAAGTGAAAAAACAACAGATGTTAGTAGGCAAGAATTCAAAATAAACAAAATGGAAAAGACAACGTTGTTGGTTGAGCAGCACTAGATTGGCATTAAAAGCAAAGTAAAGGGTTTGGACCTAGTTTAAATATTTTTAATGCAAGTTATGCAACTAGCTACCCTAGTGGTTGAAGAAAGCGACTATAATCCTATTTTAGTACATAATCATTAGTCACTTTAGGAAATTACAATATCCATCACAACCAAAAATCCTTATTACCTGGAAAATTTATATTGGCATAATGGGTCTGCACAGCCAAATACATATGACTGGATCAAATATTTTAAATGGTTCGCTAATTCGAAATGCACAGGTAAAAGTAAGACTTTGTTCCTGCACGTATCACACGCCTTTACTACACGTGCACAATGTACACCAACATCTTATACTAACAAAACATGTAAGGAAAAAGAAATCTTTTACTTTAATTATGAAAAGAATATGGTTGGTTTTGGTAATAAACTAATCGACTTAGGATGCGAAACGGGAGATTGCTAAGAATTAAAAAATTAATACCTGATATGAAGGTAGCACCTTCTGACCTACAAAACGAAGCTATCATCAACCAGTTTCACTGATAATGCAATCATCCAGCAGTGGTTCTCTAAAACAGATGATATGTCAATTAGGTTGAAACTCATTAAAAAATCACAGACCATGGCAGTTGTCTGTAAAAAATAGCAATGATCCATCACTGTCCTGCATGGTTGAATTAGAAAAGGTTAAACACTACAGAAGAACTCAGCATCATGGTAATGAAATTTGGCAACACCATTACCAGTTACAACAACAACAAAGACAGGGAAAAAAACATATGTGAGCCATTGTTCAACACATTATTATTAGTAATTAATAGTATAAAGTGTAAATGAGAAAGGGTAAATTGGGCATACAACGAAATTCAAATTACCAACTACTTCTCACTACTCTATCACCATGTAACAGTAACCCGATCATGTGCTCAATTATGGATCCAACAAAATTAGGATAATCTCTGAAAGTGTTATCATCATAACAGTGGACGAACAATGGTGGAATACAATATCAATCATATACCACGAAAGCATAACCAAGGATTAAAAAAATTCAGCACCATTAAATTTATGAAACAGTTTAGAGGAAGAACGAAATTAGGGCATGGAGGAGAAAATTAGAAGTGGAATAACGAAATTAGGGGTAGATGAAAATATTTGGTTAAGCGGTAGTAATTTGAGTAGTGAAGAAAATTCGTAACCTCTGGAATGGTTTGAGTAGAAAGAGTGGGAGAGGAAGTAAACAGGGAGGATGATGGGGGGAACGATTGGGAGGGAAATAAAGGAAAAAAAAAGAGATTACGTAAAAGAGTATTATTTTGAAATGCTACGATCTCTGACTGTCCAAGTCAGCAAGGCTGGTTTTCTGGTTTCTATTATAAACAATAGATTAGTCATGGAAAAAACAATGATGAATGCATATTAGCATACATATATTTGTTCAGCTGTAAAATAAAAGGAAGACTGATGAATGCATATTAGCATACATATATTTGGCAGCTGTTAATATTTCTCACCCTTTCCTCACACCAGACCAGCACACCGCAGTCTGGACATGTTGTCATTGGTGGACCAAAGTTATGAGAAGTGAACATTTTACCTACATCATGACAGCTTATTATTTTTTCTTTCTCTTAAGGTTATTGCTCAAATTGGAAAAAAGGTAATAATAATGATGACTAACGATAGTGTTAACCCAGGAAAAGTTCACATTTTGAAGGGGATGACCACATTTTGTAGGGGATGACGATGCATCAACAACTGTGTATGTTTCCAAGTAAAGTAGGACCAATAAAAATGAATCCCGTTGACAGGTCGGTTGCTATCCAATTCCTATGACAAAAACCAACAATAGTCAGTCGTATAAATTGTTATGATGAAAAATTATAAAATTACACCTGAGAGTAAAAGCATAAAAAAAATTAAAATAACAAGGAGGGACAAACAGTGTTTAACCTCCTCATTTTTCTATCTTTCAAAAAGTGATGCCTGTAATGTCGTTTTAATTGGTAGACTATGGAAGTAGGAAGAAAATATAAACAGAGTTAAAACAAGATATTTGTTAAATAAGAAGTACTTGTATATAAACTAAACAACGAAGACCTCTTTTTTGGTATTCATGAACAGTGGATAGTACTTCATTAGCCTCATGCTCATGTTGTACACACAAAAATGAGGCCCTATCTTAAAATGATAGATCAAAAAAATTACGACTACAATTTCGGCATCTCAACCATTTTGTTTGAGCATTTCTTTTTTTCATTTTCACACCCAACAATAGTCTGCACTTTGCTCTTGCATGATGCCACAACTGCGATTTTAAATCATATCAGAAAATAAATATGTCGGAACGTTTACTGGAAAAAATATAGTAGTAGGTAACAACTACTGATCCGGTTTAGGTTCGAATACAAAGCGGCTGATAAGCTCCCAAAGTCCAACCCATTTCACATATTAATGAAAAGAAAATTTCAACTTAAATCAAATTTTACAGCCAGTGATTTTTTTGGTTAATTAACAGAACTGAGTAACCACGTCACTCTGGTATACTGTCAATTAATCTATTAACTGATCAACTTCTAAACTATCTTCATACATAACAAAAATAAAAAATAAAAATAAAGAGATCTGCCATTTGTGCATTTCAACTGGATAACACGGCAAAAAAAATTTAAAATAATCTGCACTCTTTTTCCACAACAATTTTTTTTACCCTGTGATATTACAAATGTACACATAAAGTATGTGTGGTAGAACAATTACCAAAAGTTGGCATTCACGATAGTGGACATAACTGGTCGATTCTGATTTCATGCTATTAGTTTTAGCAATGCAATTTACCTCTACATAGAGGAGGAAACATTTAGCTTAAACAATAATCAAAGCAGTAACGTGTGTTATACTATGTGACAGGTAAAGATTAATTACCTTTGATAAAGACCTAGTAATACCCCTTCTTGCCCGAAATGATGAATAGTTGCAGCAATATTCAACGCTTGTCACAGCATGATTAAAACAATCTCATCACATACACATAACACATAGCGGAAGGGTGTATAATTTTTGTAAATCCAATTGCCTGGAGACGAAGAAAAAGGTATCAAAAGTAAAATTCCTTGAAATTATCCACTAAAGCACGGATGAAAACTAAATTAAGTAAACCAAATAGGCACCACGAACAATAGAATAGCAGGGTATGGAATCTCCTGAATTTCATGTTAATAATAGAATTCGAACTCCTTAGCTTCTTCTACAGCCACCCGATTAGAATATTACTACGATTTGGAATTAGGGTCAGAGATTAATTTCGATTTAGGGTTATGGTGAAGGTACTAGACAGTGGGGTTAGTGGGCACAAACTGTAGACGAGGGTGGAGTCTATATGAATGTGGAGTCTAGAGGAGGGAGAGTTTGTAGAAGGGTAGAGGTGAACACGATAGGGAGAACATGAAGAAGACGAATAGAGTAAAATAAAAAACTTGGAAAAAGAGAGGGAAAGACAAGGACGAAAAGGAGGAGTCCCACCTTCTATTTTACTTAAGCGGCGTTTTACTCTTTTAATTCTATTTTAATTCAGAATAGGAAGCATATTCAGTGTAAACGCTACGCTACAGTGCTGCCTCTAGCAGATTTTCTTGTAGTGAAAGGGAGTTACTCGAGAATAATGGATTTATATTTGGAGATTTGGAAGCTTGGAGGTGAGTGAGAAATTATATATATTTATATAATATTGGATTTATATCATTGTGAATATGTTTCTTTTATGCTTAAATGTAAATTTTAGAATCATAGGCTCAAATATGCATACATACATACATATGTGTGTGTGTATGTACGCAATAAACTTGAGAACCTTGCCTACATATTCTGTGAAGTCTTAACCTTGGTTAAATATTGTATATACTTAAATCTAGGATGTAACGGTTAAAGTATTACCTAAAAGTTATTAGATAATTCATTAATAAGATTTTATATAAAAAAGCAGGTTTGTTATTTGAATGTTATAATTTATTAAACATGAATTGAAGATTGTTATAAATTTGATTGGGATTTAAGTTAATATTTTAATTCATTGGAATAAAGAATGTTTCTACGTAAATTTCTATAAATTACCTAACTTTATAATTATGTATGAAGGTGTATTATTTGAAATAACAAAAAATATGCCTAAAAGAAAGAGATGTACAAAATATGTATGTTTACCATATTTTATACCATCTATTTCAATAATAACAGAAAAAGATAATTTCTTGTAATTTCAAACAAAACACAAATTCTCTTTTAGAAAATTTAAGGGAAACTAAAGAGTTAACATTATTTTTGGAAAGATATAGCTCCAATGCATTAAAATGTAGGAATCCCTAAATGTAAACCAAAGTATTGAAATAGAAATAATAACAATAATTCCGTTGTCAATTTAATACATGTGATTTAGGTAAGTTAGGAAAATTACAGTAATCAAGAATGGTAGTTAATAACCCAAAGGAATTAGTGAATTATGCTTAATTGTAATTGTTAAAAAAGAGCAGTAAATTGTATCTAATTGGAAATCAAGCAGTAAAGGATATTTAATCTATTAAATTAGAAAGAAGCGATAAATGAAATTTGATGGCATTAAAGAAATAAGAAGTATGTTCATGTAAGTGAACACTAATAATTGAACTTATGAGCTGTAATAATTGTCCAGCTAAAATTATATAGCCTCAAGAATACGTATATGATGGGTGTGAATTGTTAGATCTGGGCGAATGTTTATATTAACTATAAATGACAGCCATTAGTAAGGGTTGGAATGTGTGGTCAGTAATGTTACATAACAGAAGCCCACCCTCCGCAAGGGGGTACCAGGAGTTGTATATACATTATACTGATGTGAAACATCTCCAACTGTAGGACCAGTCGGGATACACGCTCATGTATAAGTAAGGGGGTTCACCTCGGGTTTGAAGTTTTAAATGGCCAATTAGGGTCTCCTTCAGTCCCAATATATGGGGTACTAAGTAACCAAGTTGGCATTTCCTTGATTGCATTAGATAATCTAAATAGGATGGTAGATGTAGGCTCGATGCTATGTTAGCAATGTTGGTACCATAAATGCAAGGAGTAGGACTGTACACATAGGTCGAGAGCATCATCAGTCCTGGAGCGGTCATTAGAAGACTTGGGTTATGCATAGACATGAACTACACCTCCTACTAGTTTAGGTTCCGTATGGGATATGCATCACCTCAAAATTGTTTGTTACTTTGTTTCTCATTAGAAGGAAAAGCTAGATAACCCTAAATGAGTCACTAATACGAATTAGAATACAGGTAAATAGTTGTAAGGCCGTTATTAGGCACCAATGGGAGATTCCTCGGTGTACATGGGAAATTCGGCCTAAATAATGTTGGTAAATGCCTAGTGCAATGCAGAGTTATGGATACTAGAGGGGAATGTAACTTGGTCCATGTGGGGATTTTGATACTTATATACATACATACATACATACATATATGCATGTATGTATGTATACGTATAAAGTTATTGTATACCTCGAGAAGGTTGAGTTTATTGTATACGTATATGAAGTCAAATGACTAAATCTTAAATAATAGATATAACATGTAATGAAAAACAATCGATACAAACTAGTGTTATGGATAAAGTATGTAATTTAACAATCAGCGGGACATTGTTCTGACCCCCTCCTAATTACAACCCATAGGATATATTTAGAGGGACAAATACCGGTGCAAGATGGGAATGGTGGAAGGACAGATTTCGTTATGCATGCTCTGCACTGACAAGGGCGCTAAATACTAGAGGTATTAGCATTGATCGCTATATATATGTTTTATTACACTTTATTATTCCACCTTGAGTTCTTATCGATATCTCTTCGATATACTTTTGTTTATTATAGGATACCAACACCAATGATCTGTACTCTAGTGGACTTAGGTTTTCAATTTAGCAAAACTCGAGCCAACTAAGGTATGGATTGTTACAGTGCAGTTATTGATATATATTTTGGACAAGGAAGTAAAAATAAATTAAAATTTAATTAAAATTTAATTTCAAATAATGAGAGAGTAATTTAAACGAAAAGAGGATTAAATAATTTGGGAAAGTAGAAAATTTAAAATTTAGCCCTTAATTAAACAAGGCTCGAGCCTTTTTTCTTTCTCTCCTTACTTTTGAAAAACTCCCACTGCTTCATCACTTTAGCATAAATCCCAAACACCCCTTCACCAATGTTTGCGCCAAAAATGGTCACAAACCTCAAATACCGTGAAAGCACCAAGTTATGAATGTAGATCAGCAATATTTCAAACACAAATCACAGATCTAAGCAAACAACAAACAGCAATCCGGAAATAATGAACAGAAACACACAATTTATAGTGGTTCGGCTATCTCCGGCCTACGTCCACTTCAAAGTTTTATCTTTTATTGATTATCCTTGCTGGTTACAGATGATGACAGCAGTTACAACGAAGAATTTCGAGTACAATGATTGTGTGGAAGCGTAGAATTGAATCCGGCAGAGTCTGGACGTTCGATGATCAAAAGACCCCCTTTCTACAGGCTTCAGGGGGCTATTTATAGGCGTAGGAGGCTGAGATCGTGCTCAAACTTCGGGAGACTCCTTCTGGCACGTGAGGGGGCCCACGTGACCGACCCCACCAAGTTTCGACTCGATCTGCGATCGATACGAAGCAATTTCGTATCCATCAAGAAATGATCCAATCGAGCTGAAACTTGGCAGGATTGTTCTTTACCTTGTACGCAAGCTACTGTGAAAATTTCGTTGCATTTGGATCAATGGTTCGTGAGATATGATCGATACAATCTCGTGTTCTTTGTAGGCTGCATATTTCGAATCCATTGGTTCGAATCCATCCCCTTCGTGTCGTTCTCAAGCACGTGCTCGCTTGATGACGTGGGACGATAAACCAGAGGAGATCCATAGTATTCGCCGTGTTGACCAAGGCTTCATCCCCTATTTCGCACCCAACGGTAACCTTCTACTCGTACCCATTTGACCTAGCCCACGTTTTCTTTGATGAGATGTCTTTCGTATTGGTCGCTGTAATACGATCGATACGAAGTGACTTGTTTGTGGATACGAACGATGGCTACACGCATATGGATACGAATAGCATTCATCCCATGATCCTTTGCGAATGCAATCAATTCGAACAACCATGAACCGTTTGAATACTAGAGAGGGCTGTGGAGTGGATGGATACGAATCGATCTTACCTATACTCGTTATGAAAGCATGGATTCGAAATATGCCGCCTGCCTCCAACCTGATCAACACGAATGTTATCGAATCGAACCAGAGCTTGATCGATTCGAAATTGGGTAGTATGATGGATACAAAATCCATCGATTCGAACAAGACAATATCATTCCTGATGGATGTGAATTCTGATGGCCTCCCATGGATACGAAAGTGCCAAATCCTTCCAGTCTTCCTATCTGATTGATACAAAACCATCGAGTCGAGCCCATGCTGATCGATACGAAATGGATCGAGTCGAAACCTTGCTTGACGATCGATACGAAATGTATCGACTCGAACCACCATCTGCCGATCGATGCGAATTGCGTCGATACGAATCATGCCTTATGCACTTTAATCCATCCATATCTTGTGCATACAACCTCCGATTGATCTGAAACTTGAAACATAGCCTCTCCTAATCCTGACCATCATCTCCAATCCTGATATCAGTCCTTCCTTGCCAATTTTGTTGATATTCCATCTTTGACCAAAAGATGGGATAACATTTGCCCCCCAAAGCATGCCTTGTGATAATAAGGCGTGTTTTGAATAACTCCGAATCTGATATCCAAAGTCCATAGCCCATTCCATGCCCATCCAAACTCGATAACCGAGTTTCAATCCATCCTTATCCAATAGCCAAGAACCGAATCCAGGACCTCTCCGGGCCGATATCCAATTCCATAACCTCTCCGGGCTCTTGCCAAGCACAATCCCCACCTGACGACCTTGGTCCAGTGTCCCTGGACGTTGAGCTAACCTCTACGGGTTCTTGCCAAGCGTAATCCACACCTAACGACCGTGGTCCAGTGTCCCTGGACGTTGAGCTAACCTCTCTGGGTTCTTGCCAAGCGTAATCCACACCTGACGGCCGTGGTCCAATGTTCCTGGACGTAAGTAATGCCATGGCTTAAGTCCTAAGCCGAATCCTGGTCTCTTCGGACCCTTATCGAGCATAGTCCATACTCGATGACCTGAATGAGTCACTTTACCGCATTCGGGTAAAACGACTCACCCTTTGCCAGGCATAATCCATACCCGACGACCGTTTATCAAAACCCAAACAAAAATCCAGTCAAAATCCAATCCAAAATCCAACTCAAACCAAAAAACCAGAAATCCAAACCAGCATCCAAAACAGAAACCAGTCATCCAAACAAAAATCCAAAACAGAAAGCAAACAAAACCAGGAGTTCAAACCAAACTCCAAAACCAAACCAGAAAACCAAGTGTCCAATCCAAAAACAAAAGACAGATTTTGCAAACCATAGCTTCGTGGTTTATCATCATTCAGAGCATGCCTAGGGGCTATCTCCGTCCCCATACATGTGTAAATGACTTGGTTGCTCGCCAATGGATTGTTACTTATTTCATATTACCCCGGTCAATTGATGACCAATCGACCATCATTCCTGGGCCTCACACCCTCATGGCTTGAGGTAGGCGGCGGTTGCTCTTGCCCCGCCGCTGCATTCCGAGCCCCAACATACTGCCTTAATTGTCCATTCCTCACATGCTCCTCAACTATATCCTTTAAGTGTCTGCAGTTGTTGGTATCATGTCCGTCCAAATCGTGGAAGAGACAATGCCTTCCTGATTCCCTCTCCCGCTCGGATGGTTCTCTCCTAGCCGGCCTCCGGTAAGGAAGGCGATTTCGGGTTTCCATGTATATCCGCTCTAGTGTCTCGTTTAATCCCGTGTATGTGGAAAACTTTGGATCCTTCCATCGCTTCCTGCTTTTCCTGAATCGTCGTCCAACTTCCTTTTTTCTTTATCTTTATCCGAGCTTCTGTTGGATGGTCCTCCACCCTCAGTCGCATTCACCTCCTTTAACTTTAAGTCCATACATGCGTCTTCTTGCCGAAGGAATCTTTCAGCTCCGTGAAAGAATTCCCCGAGATCTAGTGGTGGGTCTCGTATTAAAGATACCTTAAAATCCGAATCCTCTCTGACTCCCGACACCGCCGCCATCAAAACCATCGATGGATCCGGCCGATCCACTGAAGCAACCGCCGCATTGAATCGAGTTAAAAATGCTCTAAGTGATTCATCCGTCCTTTTCTTTACCGACGTTAGCGTCATTATGTTTTCGGCCTCTTGATATGAACCCGAAACTATCCCAAAAACCTGTCCACCAACTCCCTCCAAGTCCTGATAGATCCTTCTCCCAGCTGCCTAAACCACATTGCAGCTAGATCTGTCAAATACAACGGGAAACATCTGGCCATCACTTCCTCTGATGCCCCCAGCACTTCCATGTGTCTAGTGTATCTCATCAAGTGATCAGTCGGGTCAGCCTTGCCATCATATACTTCCACGCTAGGTAACTTGAACTTAGGTGGATTCTGAGCTATCCTGATTTCCCGAGCGAACGGACTCCTGTTCACTCCTTCTAAATCTCTATTGGTCAAGCCTCCACGCATAGTTCTCCTAATAATCTAAACTAATCCAGCACTTGTTGCGACTTTTCTATTGATTAGAAAAACACAAATTTTAATAAATTCTGCAAGCGCACAGGTGTGTAGTATGCAGGTCGAACGCAGGGAATTGTATTTTAAAACAATTGAAATCCATATTTAAATCTTAGGCGTGTTAAACAAATTCGATGATGGTTTTGAGCGGATAAAAACAATAATAAAAGCAATCATCCTGAGATTCCAAATTTCACTGAAACTAATCAACAAAATTTACTGTAGAATTCAGAGTAAAAATAAAAAGTACGGAAGGGAAATAAGCAGAGTGAACAACTGGAAATCAAACGAACTGAATTAAAATGAAAAGAGTACTGACAAATAACTAAAAACCAGAATAAAAAGACTGCTAAAACTAATTAACAATTCTGTCCATTCTCTGAAGAAATAAATAACAATGCTGAAAAATAAACTAGTAGAAAAAGTGACGGGGTAAGAGATGATCCTTCTGGTTGCTATCTCTTCTGTATTTATAGAGTTTTCCTTTGAAAATATCAGTCCAACTTTTCACAAAAGAATGGGTCCACATCACTTGCTCTGCCGAAATATACGTACTGATCTATTCAAGCTTCAATTGATGAAAGAAAATAATGTGGCCACGTGGTCATTGCTTGAATTGGTCCATATTGCTTTGAATTGATGTTTGCTACTTTGAGAATATGCAGCCAATATTTACTAAATCAAAGTTTGTGCATGCTTTGCCACGTCATTGATTGAAGAAAATATATGTTGAACATGGTTGGTCCCCACTTGCTTGAATTAATTAAATTTGTTCCATGCTTTGAGTTTGAGCACGTGACTTGCTTTATTAAGTTGGAAATGGGAGTAATTTGAGATATATATGATTTGTTCCTCATGTTGCTTGCACCCATATGCTGAAGTGAGAACGTGAACTGACTCATTACGCCGAAATATACATGTCTTATTGCTTGATTTATTTGGTGCTCAAAATGTTGCTCTCTTTGCTGCGTGACTCTTGAACCAATGGACGGCACAACCGGTTAATTTCAACGTTGCACTTCGGAATCTATATTCTGCAAAACCACAATGAAATACCCGTATAATACCGCTTTATTAAAATAAAAATATATGAAACAAACGGTTTAAAATGCAGAAAAATACGTTCATCAAATACCCCCACACTAGAACTTTATTCGTCCTCGAATAAGCAAGAAAATAAAAACTAACGAAATCCTTTTTCGTAGGAAACAAGATTGCATTGAGCATATGCAACAAGCCGTTAAACCTCTAGGTGTCCCTAGTAGGACGAGTGGTGTCTCGTGAGGGTTTTTAGCAGATACTACCTACAAAATCCAAATGCAGTATGTGAGGATCCTAATGTACTACATGAATGCAAAATTTTAAACAAATGGAGACTTGATTTATTTCAGAATAATTGCAACAAAATAATGTAGATCAGTTTTAGTCAACTTCTAGAAATTTTTGGTTCCTCACTAAACACAAATTTCAAGATAACTCAAGTTTTCATACATTAGATTCTAGTTTAGCCAGTTGTTTCGGTCGATAACGTAGTGCAGTCATGAAATAATCTCTTTATTGTTAATCATAGTTTTTCAAAATGGTATTTATCATTTCCATTTGTATAACAAGCCAAATCAATAAAGTCAAGAATAGCTTACTCTCTCTTTATTAAATTATATATATATATATATACACACCTAACCTTAGGACCAAGGTATACCACCCATGCACTACCTCGCGGGCTTACGTGAGAGTTGGGACAGAGCTTGGCGGATTGTGCAAACCGATGCTGACTATGTCAGAAAAGGTCGGTAATCCTTAGGTGATTATTTATTTAATTTCTTTATACACCTAACTAAGAATGCTGAGGCCAGATATACCATCCATGCACTGCCTCGCGGGCTTACGTGAGAAGAGTACAGAGCGTGGCGAGTGTACACACTTTCATAAGTGTGTACACCTATTGACTCTAGGTGTTTCTTAAACCATTTTTTTTAAAATGAACTGAAGAGAGTTATGCAAATCAACTTAACACCACTTAACTTCAATGATTTGAAATGTCAACGCATGTACTTTAAATCTACCACTTTTTTAAACAAAGACTACAATTTAGAAAGGATTTCATAACCATCACCTACGAATCCCCCTATATACTAACCTCACTATTATCGCTTGTAATTCAACTTTTCATTATATTTTACATTTGAAATTAGCAATTCACAAAAAATTTCATTAATTGACTTCAACTGTTTACTTACTTTGTCTTGACTAGTTAAAAATAAATCAAAGTCCTGAAAATAACGGAAAATGAGATGAAGCTTGAAAAAAAATTGAAAACAAATTTGAAAACAAATAATGAGAAATATTTTTTTTTAAGTGATGCCACACTGTGAAATATGAACAAACAATATGAGATATGCGTCCCCCCTACACTGGAAAGAGACAGTGTCCCAACTGTCAAATGGAATGCACATGCACATGAAAAAAAACTAAAAAGAAAAACTAAAAGAAATACAACCTGATATGTACAAGATAGTGAGTGGCTCATGCCGAATAGCTAGGTTCGTGGAGATCCACGAACTCGTCGTCCTCGTGTTGTTCGAACTCTAGAAATGGCTTCAAGCGTTGTCCATTGACCTTTGAAATGGAACCGTCCCTAGGATTTTCAATTTCAACTGCACCATAAGGGTATACGGTTTTCACAATATATGGACCCGTCCATCGAGATCTCAATTTGCCCGGAAATAAATGAAGTCTGGAATTATATAAGAGAACTTTCTGCCCTACTTCGAATGTCTTACGAAGTATGAATTTATCATGATAAAATTTAGTTTTCTCTTTATAAATCTTTGCATTTTCATACGCTTCATTTCTTAGTTCTTCTAATTCTGACAATTGTAATTTACGATGTGATCCGGCTTTTTCCATGTCAAAATTAACATATTTGATTGCCCAAAGTGCGTGGTGCTCGAGCTCAGCGGGTAAATGACATGCTTTTCCAAAAATTAATCGGTAGGGTGACATTCCTAGATTGGTTTTAAAAGCTGTGCGAAATGCCCAAAGAGCATCTATCAATTTAGATGACAATCTTTTCTATTTGAGTTCACTGTCTTTTCAAGAATTTGTTTGATCTGTCTATTGGAAATCTCGACTTGACCGCTAGTCTGTGGATGATATGGAGTAGATAGTTTATGCGTGATAGAGTATTTCTTAAGAAGAGATTCAAAAGCACGATTACAGAAATGAGAACCGTTATCACTTATGATAGCTCGAGGTGTACCAAAACGAGAAAATATGTTTTCTTTCAGAAATTTGACAACAACTTTATTGTCGTTCGTTCTGGTGGGAATGGCTTCAACCCATTTAGACACGTAATCCACTGCAAGGAGGATGTATAGATTTCCAAAAGAATTCGGAAAAGGTCCCATGAAATCGATGCCCCAAACATCAAAAATTTCGATAACAAGGATTGGGTTTAGGGGCATCATGTTACGTTTGGAAATACGGCCTGTTTGTTGACATCGAGCGCATTTGGAGCAAAATTCGTGAGCGTCACGAAAAAGAGAGGGCCAATAAAAACCGCACTGTAATACCTTGGCAGCGGTTTTCTTTGCTCCAAAGTGTCCTCCACATGCGTGATTATGTGAAAAAGAGAGAATACTGTGGAATTCATGTTCGGGGACACACCTACGAATGATCTGATCAGGACAATATTTAAAGAGATAAGGATCGTCCCAGTAAAAGTTTCGAACATTGGAGAGAAATTTTTGTTTATCTTGTTTTGACCAATGGGAAGGTGTTTCATTTGTGACAAGATAATTTACAATGTCGGCGTACCATGGTGCACTAGAAATAGAAAGAATTTGTTCATCGGGAAAATGATCGTTGATTTGAGTGTCATCGACGTTTTCGTGCACAATACGGGAGAGATGGTCGGCTACGACATTTTCAGAACCCTTTTTGTCTCGTATTTCTAAGTCAAACTCTTGAAGAAGTAGGATCCAACGGATTAAGCGGGCTTTGGCATCCTTCTTCGTGAGTAAATACCGTAATGCGGCATGATCGGTGTAAACTATAACTTTAGAACCTACGAGATATGATCTAAACTTATCGAGGGCGAAGACAACTGCTAAAAACTCTTTTTCTGTGGTTGAGTAATTCAATTGAGCATCGTTTAGAGTTTTGCTAGCATAGTAGATGACTCGAGGAAGTTTATCGACTCGTTGACCCAAGATGGCTCCAACGGCATAATCAAAAGCGTCACACATTAATTCAAAAGGCAGAGTCCAATCTGGAGGTTGGATGATGGGTGCAGTGGTCAAGATCGATTTAAGGGTTTCAAAAGACGTTTTACATTCATCGGAAAAGTAAAATTTAACGTCTTTTGCTAGAAGATTTGAGAGAGGTTTTGAAATTTTTGAAAAATCTTTAATGAACCTTCTATAAAATCCCGCATGGCCAAGAAATGAGCGAATGTCCTTGACGGACTTTGGAGGAGGAAGGTTAGCAATAAGATCAACTTTAGATTTATCAACTTCTAGGCCATTTTTAGAGACAACATGGCCTAAGACAATTCCTCGCTTAACCATAAAATGACATTTTTCCCAATTAAGCACAAGAGATTTCTCCTTACATCGCTTTAAGACACGTTCTAAACGAAGGAGGCATTGATCAAAAGATGACCCATAGATTGAAAAATCGTCCATGAATATTTCTAAGAAGTCCTCCACCATATCGGAAAATATACTCATCATACATCTCTGAAAGGTGGCGGGGGCATTACAAAGACCGAAGGGCATGCGACGATAAGCGAAAGTTCCAAAGGGACATGTGAACGTCATTTTGTGTTGATCCTCTAACGCAATAGGAATTTGATTATAGCCGGAGTAACCATCAAGAAAACAGTAATATTCATGACCGGATAAACGTTCAAGCATTTGATCAATGAAAGGGAGGGGAAAATGATCTTTTCTTGTTGCTGTATTGAGTTTTCGATAGTCGATGCAGACACGCCATTTTGTTTTGACTTTTGTGGGAACAAGTTCGCTATTTTCATTTGTGATCACAGTGATTCCAGATTTCTTTGGTACAACTTGTACCGAACTTACCCAAGTACTGTCAGAGATAGGGTAGATAATGTCATTGTCTAAACATTTGATAATCTCTTCCTTTACCACTTCTCTCATATTGGGATTTAGTCGCCTTTGAGCTTCGCGGGTGGGGTTAGCCTCATCGATTAAATGTATTCGATGTTCGATGATTGATGGACTAATTCCTTTAATATCGGCGATTACCCATCCTAATGCCTCTTTATTTTCCCTTAAAATTTTCAAAAGTTGTTCTTCTTGGTCCTTAAGGAGATCGGTGGCCAAGATTACAGGGAAATTTTCCGAAGAATCTAAGTATGCGTACTTAAGCTCGATTGGAAGAGGTTTGAGTTCTAATTTAGGGCGTTCTTCGGTTGAGGCTTCGATGGAAGTCAATTGATTGAATTCTAGCGAATCATAAGAAGAGTGGAGCAAATCATTTAATTCAGAAATGTATTCATCCTCGTTGAAGTTGGAATTAAAATGATCTAGGCACATATTAAGAGATTCTGTGGTATCGCTAAAATCATTTTCTACAATTGTTTGAATCATGTCAACTTCTTCTATTTCAAGATCCCTTGGTTGTTTGTTAAGATTGAAAATATTTAGTTCGATGGTTAGGTGTCCAAAGGAAAGTCGAAGTTGACCATTCCTACAATTTATGATAGCATTTGATGTTGCCAAGAATGGACGACCTAATATCAAGGGAATTTGACCGTTCGGATTTGAGACGGGAGCGGTCTCTAGGACTATGAAATCGACTGGGAAATAGAATTGCTCAATTTGTATCAAAACATCTTCAACTGTGCCTAATGGTTTTTTGACAGATCGATCAGCTAGTTGAATTGTGATGTTTGTAGGCTTTAATTCCCCTAGTCCAAGTTGACAGTACACAGTATAAGGTAGAAGATTTACACTCGCTCCAAGATCAAGTAGGGCATGACTAATGTGAGTGTTACCAATTTTACAACCGATTGTAGGACACCCAGGGTCCTTATACTTGATTGGGGAGGGATTCGAAAGAACAGAGCTAGTATTTGCAGTTAGAAATGCGGTCTTTGGAACGTTCGTGGCACGTTTTTGAGTACATAGCTCTTTAAGACACTTGGCATATTGAGGAATTTGCTCAATGGTATCAAGAAGTGGAATATTGATTCGAACTTGTTTGAAGATTTCAAGAATTTGGTCAAAATTAGCGGGCTTCTTCTTTTTGTTGAGTCTATGAGGAAATGGAGCTATGGGTTTATAGACTTGTTCGGTAGTTTTTTCATTTGAAGAAGAAGGTGTTATACTAGATGGTGAAGATAAAGAAACTGGAATGTTGGGGTTGCCAACATCAGAAGGTGAAGAGTGGTTGGGATTGCCAACCTTGGATGAAGAATGAGAGTTGATAGGATCGACAACAGTGGGTGTCGACTGAGTCTCAGAATTTTGAACATGGGTAGATTTAGGGAGGATGTCAGGGTTGCCGACGTGGTTGTCTACCTTCTTTCCAGACCTTAATGTGGTGATAGCATTAACTGGATTTATATTTTCGTCCTCACAAGAATTTGCTCCTCGAGTGTTATACTTTGGATTCACTTCGGGTTGACTAGGCAATTTACCTTTCTCATTAATTTTCATAAAGTCCTTCATCATAATCAACAATTGTTCATTTTGTTTAGTGATTTGCTCAATTCTCGCATCTTGGTTAGTGATTTGTTTTTCTAATCGAGCAATTTCTTGTGATGGTTGAGAAGGTTGGGCTGATGAATTGAAATTAGGATGCCTGTATGGTTGATTCGAAGGTTTTGTTTGAGGAGTTGGTTGAGAATTTTGAGCATTAGAGGTTGGGGCTCGATAATACGGATTTGGTATCATCGGATACAAATGTGATGGATTAGCTGCATTGTTAGGATTTGACCACGAAAAATTTGGATGATGCTTCCAATTAGGGTTGTATGTGGATGAGTAAGGACTGTTTTGAGCTATAGCATTGATTTGGTCTTGTGTGTAGTAATGGGGTAGTCCTTCTCCTTCTTGAGGAGTTTGGGCTTCTATAGGAAGATGTGATGGGTCAATGGCATGTACTCCTCTGTTTGGAGTACGAATTGGAACACGAATTGTTTCCCATTGCATATCCTTTTCCGAATACTCTTCTAAAAATTCCCAAGCTTCCTTGTCTGTTTTTGCCATGAATTCTCCTCCGCACATTGATTCGAGTTGGGATCTTGTTTGATAGTTAAGCCCTTCATAGACGATTTGGCACAAGACGTGTCTAGGGATTGCATGATGAGGGCAACTATATAACAATTGATTGAACCTTTCAAAATATTTTGAAAAAGTTTCTCCTTCATTCTGAGAGAATTGATTGATTTCAGTTCGAATTTTAAGTGTTTTGTGGAAAGGAAAAAACTTTTTCAAAAATATAGTGACGAAATCGTCCCAACTTTTAATTGAATTTTTAGGAAGAGAATTAAGTCATCTTTTTGCACTTTCTAGAAGTGCAAATGGAATAAGCCTTAGCTTGATGGATTCATTATAAAGTTGTTGCATTTTAGTTGTAGAAGCGTATAACTCAAATTCACTGAGAAATTCATATGCATTTTCAGACCCGGTGAATTTTGGTACCCCTTGGATAAAAGAATGTTTTAGCTCAAAATTATTTCCTTCGGCAGGTGGAAATGAAATAACCGAAGGTTGAACAGTTCTAGTTGGATAACATCGATCTCTAAGTGACAATGGTCTGTTCTCATGAAATTCATTATTTCCAGCATGTGATCTAGGTGATGAGTTAGCTGAAGTGTGATGTGAACCGTGATTGCTCATATTCGTTTGATTTAAATTTTCCGTTGATTTGTTTAACGAGAAATTTTGGCTTTCTAAACGGTTAAAATTATTTCTTGCCCAAACGCGCATAAACAACTCAAAGTGTAATAGCAAAAAGTAAATTTAAACAGTTTTCAGTTGGGCACCTGTAGAGTAGAAAATTACTTACAGAGGGGTATGGTAGTCCGTCCAATGCAACTGAGTAGCGCTAACAGATCAAACTCCACAGTTTGCGGTTGCTATGTTGTTGCTACCTGTCAGATATCTAAGAGCTAATAAGCTTAGAAAAAATTAAACTGCAACCGTGTGTATATTTAAATGAAACGTGACTGAAATAAGCTAAAATGGAATGTAACTTGATGAAATAATGCAATGAAGTATGCTTCTGTTATGTGAAAACTATGTATGAATGAATAAGGAAACATGAAAATGTGTACTGTAGTGACCATTGAAAAGTGTAAGAGTAAAATAGAACTAACGTGTCATGTGGTGAAAATTAGTGCAATGTGAATGATCGTGGAAGTAGAGTGAAAACACAGTGAACGTGCAAACAATCTGCGCAAGTTGTTAAAAAAATTTAAACAAAAACTTACGTGTGAACGTGCAGACAAGCTACGTGAGTTGTATATAAAAGAAATTATGCAATTTGAAGACAAACTAAAATTTATGCGTGAACTAAAAAAAAATGCAAGCTGCTGGTAAAAGATGGTTATGTGATTACGTGAGTATGAGAATGGAAATGTGGACAAAGAGCTGATTTAATGCAAGCAACGAAATGTGGACAAAAACTTTCGTGTGAACTATAAATTGTGAACTAAGCTGTATGAAATATGTAACAATGAGATGGTTACGTGGCAACTAACTAAGTGTTTATGTGTAAATAGTGCAAGCTTAAACAGAACTAAACAATACAAATTGCCACTACGTGAATACATTGAATGTGAACAGAACAGTGGATGAATATGCAACTGACATGCAAAATGTGCAACTGTGAAATTGACGTAAACAGAAATGAAATGCAAAATGTAACGTAAAAAAAATAATGAAACAGAACGAAACAATATGCGAAACTTGAAAATATGCAGCGAACAAATTTTTCTTTTCTTTTTTTTAAGTAAAACGCTACTTTAGTGAAAGGAACCGAAAAACGAAAAAAAACGATTTTTTTTTACAGAAGAACAAATGCAAAAATAATAAATTAACACGAATAGATAAAAAAAACAGAAAAATCAAAAATTTCAAAATAACAACTCCCCAGCAACGGCGCCAAAAACTTGTTGCGACTTTTCTATTGATTAGAAAAACACAAATTTTAATAAATTCTGCAAGCGCACAGGTGTGTAGTATGCAGGTCGAACGCAGGGAATTGTATTTTAAAACAATTGAAATCCATATTTAAATCTTAGGCGTGTTAAACAAATTCGATGATGGTTTTGAGCGGATAAAAACAATAATAAAAGCAATCACCCTGAGATTCCAAATTTCACTGAAACTAATCAACAAAATTTACTGTAGAATTCAGAGTAAAAATAAAAAGTACGAAAGGGAAATAAGCAGAGTGAACAACTGGAAATCAAACGAACTGAATTAAAATGAAAAGAGTACTGACAAATAACTAAAAACCAGAATAAAAAGACTGCTAAAACTAATTAACAATTCTGTCCATTCTCTGAAGAAATAAATAACAATGCTGAAAAATAAACTAGTAGAAAAAGTGACGGGGTAAGAGATGATCCTTCTGGTTGCTATCTCTTCTGTATTTATAGAGTTTTCCTTTGAAAATATCAGTCCAACTTTTCACAAAAGAATGGGTCCACATCACTTGCTCTGCCGAAATATACGTACTGATCTATTCAAGCTTCAATTGATGAAAGAAAATAATGTGGCCACGTGGTCATTGCTTGAATTGGTCCATATTGCTTTGAATTGATGTTTGCTACTTTGAGAATATGCAGCCAATATTTACTAAATCAAAGTTTGTGCATGCTTTGCCACGTCATTGATTGAAGAAAATATATGTTGAACATGGTTGGTCCCCACTTGCTTGAATTAATTAAATTTGTTCCATGCTTTGAGTTTGAGCACGTGACTTGCTTTATTAAGTTGGAAATGGGAGTAATTTGAGATATATATGATTTGTTCCTCATGTTGCTTGCACCCATATGCTGAAGTGAGAACGTGAACTGACTCATTATGCTGAAATATACATGTCTTATTGCTTGATTTATTTGGTGCTCAAAATGTTGCTCTCTTTGCTGCGTGACTCTTGAACCAATGGACGGCACAACCGGTTAATTTCAACGTTGCACTTCGGAATCTATATTCTGCAAAACCATAATAAAATACCCGTATAATACCGCTTTATTAAAAAAAAAATATATGAAACAAACAGTTTAAAATGCAGAAAAATACATTCATCGGCACTGTCTGTCAAAGGTTGCCCCCCATGACCCCGAGGGAACTCTGGTACATACTCTTCGTGTGGCTCGTTAGCATTAACGTTAGCTCTAGCCTGTGGAGCTCCTTCCATTGGTCTTCCAGTGCCGGATCCTGAGGGTCTGCCCCCAAGTCCTTGTTGATTGCCCTCTGGTTCTGTATTCTATCCTTCATTAGGTTCCGCAGCCCTAGTTCCTTGTTCCACATTTGCAGTCGCTGTAGTTGGTCCAAGGTTCTGTGTCCCTGTAGCTCTCATCTGCTCGAAGAAAGTCTGCATCATATCTTGTTGACTCTTCAACAATCTCTCATGCAGTGAATTTGCCATAGCTTCCATTTCGTCTCTGGTAATGTAAATCGAAGCTTGTCCTTCTCCAGCTCCGGAGGATGCCTCTTGACTTCCTCCTTGTTGACTTCGCTCAGCTCTCTGTCTTGTTTGTCGAGTCATTGCCTTTCAAATCTCAACTCTTCACGCTTTCTAAATCTGAACTTCAATCCGATGTAGCGGGTGCTAGTCGTTCTCAGCGAAAGCACCAACGTGTTTGCGCCAAAAATGGTCACAAACCAAATACCGTGAAAGCACCAAGTTATGAATGTAGATCAGCAATATTCCAAACACAAATCACAGATCTAAGCAAACAACAAACAGCAATCCGGAAATAATGAACAGAAACACACAATTTATAGTGGTTCGGCTATCTCCGGCCTACGTCCACTTCAAAGTTTTATCTTTTATTGATTATCCTTGCTGGTTACAGATGATTACAGCAGTTACAACGAAGAATTTCGAGTACAATGATTGTGTGGAAGCGTAGAATTGAATCCGGCAGAGTCTGGACGTTCGATGATCAAAAGATCCCCTTTCTACAGGCTTCAGGCGGCTATTTATAGGCGTAGGAGGCTGGGATCGCGCTCAAACTTCGGGAGACTCCTTCTGGCACGTGAGGGGGCCCACGCGACCGACCCCACCAAGTTTCGACTCGATCTGCGATCGATACGAAGCAATTTCGTATCCATCAAGAAATGATCCAATCGAGCTGAAACTTGGTTGGATTGTTCTTTACCTTGTATGCAAGCTACTGTGAAAATTTCGTTGCATTTGGATCAATGGTTCGTGAGATATGATCGATACAATCTCGTGTTCTTCGTAGGCTGCATATTTCGAATCCATTGGTTCAAATCCATCCCCTTCGTGTCGTTCTCAAGCACGTGCTCGCTTGATGACGTGGGACGATAAACCAGGGGAGATCCATAGTATTCGCCGTGTTGACCGAGGCTTCATCCCCTCTTTCGCACCCAACAATAACCTTCTACTCATACCCATTTGACCTAGCCCACATTTGCTTTGATGAGATGTCTTTCGTATTGGTCGCTGTAATAGATCGATACAAAGTGACTTGTTTGTGGATATGAACGAGGGCTACACTCATATGGATACGAATAGCATTCATCCCATGATCGTTTGCGAATGCAATCAATTCGAACAACCATAAACCGTTTGAATACTAGAGAGGGCTGTGGAGTGGATGGATACAAATCGATCTTACCTATACTCGTTATGAAAGCATGGATTCGAAATATGCCGCCTGCCTCCAACCTGATCAACACGAATGTTATCGAATCGAACCAGAGCTTGATCGATTCGAAATTGGGCAGTATGATGGATACGAAATCCATCGATTCGAACAAGACAATATCATTCCCGATGGATGCGAATTCTGATGGCCTCCCATGGATACGAAAGTGCCAAATCCTTCCAGTCTTCCTATCTGATTGATACAAAACCATCGAGTCGAGCCCATGCTAATCGATACGAAATGGATCGAGTCGAAACCTTGCTTGACGATCGATACGAAATGTATCGACTCGAACCACCATCTGTCGATCGATGCGAATTGCGTCGATATGAATCATGCCTTATGCACTTTAATCCATCCATATCTTGTGCATACAACCTCCGATTGATCTGAAACTTGAAACATAGCCTCTCCTAGTCCTGACCATCATCTCCAATCCTGATATCCATCCTTCCTTGCCAATTTTGTTGATATTCCATCTTTGATCAAAAGATGGGATAACAACCAATTCTATGCTAACTCCTCAAAATCAAATCGCAACGTTTTAAAAACAAAAGAAAAGGAAAAATCGCACGAGGTGTTCGACGCTTGGAAATTCAGCAACGATGATCGATGTCATAGGAAGCTTACACATTGATGAGGTGATCGATTTAGGGCATGGGAGGTTGTAGCTGCAACCTGAGGCATGCAATGTGAGGCAGGCGATGAAGATGCGATTGGTATTTAGGGCAATGGATGATGAAGGCATGAATAGCCGCTTGGTTTTCTGGCGTCGACGGCAGCTGCTGTAGCGAAGGTGGTTAATGAGGCGTCGATGAAGGCTGAAGGTGGAGGTTTGGACCTGGTGAAGGTTTGTTGGTAGCGACGAGGAGCCAGCTGCTCGTGATGTTTATTGGCAACTAGGTTGAAGGAATGGAGATTCGATTAGTGATACTTGAGCATTTATTCAGCGATTTATTTTCTTAACTCATAACTATGTTTAGATGATCGTTTACTTTTCTATTCCCATTGCTTGTTTGATAATGAATTCTTGGTTGATATCGACTAATTTGATGAAATTGGTTGCTATTGAATCATATTAATTGTAATGGTGTTGTATATCTTGGTTGAGTCACGTTGTGGGTAGTATTGGTTGAATTTGATGATGGTATTAGTTGAACACAACAGTTAAAATTGATCGGAATGGGGTCAATGAATTAAAAGTTGAAGATTTGGTATATATAAATAATTTTGGAAATAAATAGTGAATTTTGAAATGATTTCCTGTTTAATATACTAGAATCATAGTTTAAAGCTTTTGAAAATCAGCGAAAGGTTTTAAAGCTACTGTATATTAAAAACTTTTTCCAAAACTTTGCTAATCTTGCTCCCTCTTAATTATTTCTTCTTCTCTTACTTGGTTTGAGTTACTGAATGATATTAAGCCTGATTTGTTTGGTAGAATGTAAGTTGAACCTCTAGAATAATACTATATAATGTTTAAATAATTTTTGAAGGGATTTATACTATGTATTTGATTATTAAAGATATGCACTGATATGTACTGGAATAATAGTAAAATGTGAGTTAGAATCTTTGGACTAGTAGTATTAGCAAGGCCGATATGTATGTATATATGATGTATGCTTATTTGAATTAGTTTGAATTTACAGTTCCTTATTCTTTTAGTTTGAATCAATAAATTAGTTTATTGAATATATAGTACCGATATATATGTGTGTTCGCGCGTGCACGCACGTGCGCAAGCTGATTGTTATCAATTTAAATTAGTTTGAATTTACAGTTTCTTATCTTTTTTGCTGCTGTACTGATATGTACTTATATATCATATTGCTGAATATATATACAATTTGAATTGTGTTATAATATTAATTTATAGTTTATTTTATAGTTTGAATTGTGTTATAGGATTGTGCTATAGGATTTACAGTTACAGAATTTTACAGTTTGATTTGGTATAAACTACATAATTAATAAATGATAATTTATATTTGTTTTTCATGCACTAAATAAATATCATATGTAATTTAAATATGAAATATCGGATATTGCAGTTTTACCCATTTTTGCACTTTTACCTATTTTTCATGCAATATCTTGTATACTTTAAATATGCAATATAAGATATTGCACTTTTACCTATTTTTCATGCAGTAGCTGAGATTCTGATATATGATGTAAACTGTAAGTTAAACTATATATGCAATTGATATAGAATTAAACTGCATAACTACAACAGGTACAAATAGGTGGTTCTAGAGAAACATGGGATGATGATTAGTTTGTGGAAGAATCGGATGATAAGGAAACCGACGACGAAGATATCAATGCTAGAAAAGCTCCTCTACACCTGAATCGCAAGCCTTCTTCTAGAAAGCCTTCTCTGGTATGGGAACATTTTACTAAAGAAGCTAATTTCAATTTTTAGAAATGTATTTGCAACTACTATGGTCAACAATTTGCAACTATGTATTCAGGTTATAATTGTTTTAGGTTTTCCAAAATTATTTTCAAGCTATAATTGTTTCAAGTTATTATCAAATGTATGGTTTTAGTTTTGCAGTGGTCTCAATTCACTACAATAATATAGTTCAGTTTTGTTTTGCAGTGGTTTCAGTTCCATATAGATTTCTACATCTTCATATTGATATCGGTGCTCGTTTTGGAACACCTTCAGTTCCACCCTTGTCACCTTTTATTTTTCAGTTTTTATTTTTATTTTATAGTAAGTATTCTATAGTCCTAGATTTGAATGATTTTGTTCTAGAATTAGTTTTAATAAACTTAATTTCATGCCATACACACTCTTTTTCAAATGATTTTACTATAAGTATTTTCATTTTTCAGTTATACACACTTTCTTTCAAATGATTTCGTTTTAGCATTAGTTTTGAATAGACTTAATTTATTGTCCTAGATTTCTAAATACACGGACATACACGGTTATACACACTATAACCAGATTTTAAATAAATAGATTTCCGGTTCAAATGGTATTTCAAATGATAGGTGGATGTATAGTAGTTTATACATCAATAGTATTTTATATTTCATAACTGTTATATATACAGTTTATACATGCTTATGCTTATATTATATAGTTTATAGCTCTAGTTTATAATTTATAGTTATAGCTATAGTTATAGTTTATAGTTATAGCTATAGTTATAGTTTGAATTAATGCTGTAGTATTGTACCAACACATTTTTGAATTTAACATGGATAATAGTGTATCCATGTAGCACGTACAGTTTAATATATTGGTTGATGTTACATGGATGATGCTATATATCAGTTCGATTATCATGAATATCATTAGCTGATTTACATAGATAAATGATAATGATGTATCCATGTAACATGCATTGATCAAATGATTCAACACCCCATATTTTAATTTGCATTTTGCATTGAAAAATGGATTGGTTTTATTGTCTATATTAGTTTGCCTTTTGTAGTGGAAAATGGATGGACTTGGTCACTTGAAGCTCAGGCTCAGCTATGGAAAATTGGAAATTACAATCTCCAAACTATTTGTATTAAGTTGTTAACGTATTATTAAACTATGAATTTAATAAATGATTTAATAATCATTGTAGTGTTATAGAATTGTACTAGTATCAACTAAGAATTGTGGACTACTGGACTGTAAGCTAGTTGAACTATGTTAGAATTGTAAACTAGCCGAACTATGCACCATTAGATTATGGATTAATGTTGCAATATGCGTTCTTTGCTGTGCTTAGTGTGCCTATATGTGCAGAATTTATGGTTAACTGACGGTTAACCATTTAGCGGTTAACTTATTGACTTAAACGGGTAACCATGAAGCGGTTAACCATTTGGTTCGAATAGTTAACCGAATCGTTAAATTTAACCGATTAATCACGGTACCGGTTCAACCAGTATGGCCAACCAGTTTTAATCGATATATCAGGTAATCGAACCGTTAATTTGAATGGTTAACCATTCAAATTAACCGATCGGATCGGTTAACTGATCATACCCACCCCTACCGGTGTTAGCCCATAGGGATATTCATTTGTGCCAACTCAATATTGCCTCATTCTCTGTATTATTAGGCAGTCTTGCCTAGTAATACTCTTTTGTATTATGGGTATAGAGATTGGGTGTTACATATGGTATCAGAGCAGGTTTAGAGCAATATAGAGTATAAGAGACATGAGTCTTGACCTTAGATGAGACTTAGAGTCTTGATTCCCATAGATTTGTGATGGATTATTATTTATACTCAAGTGATAATAGGAGTATATGATGATTACTAGGGTAATCATATAGGGACATATTTGTATTTTCTTATTATATAATATATTTCTTCTATCATTTTCTAAATGTAAGTCTTTGTATGAGATATAGAGAAATTAATAAGGTTGTAAAGGTAGAAGTATTTAGTTCGACCAGTAGTGTCGATATTGATGGTGAATGTTAGGCCTCTGTGTGGCTTTGAATGTGAATGAAATAGTTCGGTTAAGGAAGCTGTAAAATACACTGATTCAAATCTCGTATTGAATACTTTATAATTTTAAATTGTGATAAGGCGAGTTGAGTAAGAAGATTCAGTAGTGATCAGAGTAGTGCACCAGAAGAATATAGATTGCTTCCACTGAGCATCTTGATTGTTTTGTTATTTTGATGGGATGATTAATGTTTGGATTTCTTTACATGATCACATTGATTGATGATGCTTTGTTTGGGGTTCCATCTTGAGTGTGGTATTCGGTAGGAACTATCACTCAAGTTAGTATCTCATATGAGTTTCGATGATAATAACCCAGCGGTGTCTTCGGTCGTGAAGTTACCATAAGGGATAATGGAAATTATTTTCACATAAAATAAAAAGTGCATTTTATGTAAAATTTAAAATATGATTAAAACGAAGACGAAGATGAAATCTTGCTTGTTTATTTTTATGAATGGTTGATTAATGATGTTTGGCTTTCGTAAGTTGAGTATTTTTTATTGTACACTTATAGATTATTTTTAAACGTTTTAATACAAGAAAGCATATGTTTTGATTAAAATATTTTTGCTTCTGATGTACAAGTATGTGTACATATATACATATATATATATGGTTTGGAAAGAAATTTTACAATAAGCAAGTCATTACTTTTATAAAAGAAAGCTATTAGAGGATATATATATATATGTGTGTGTATGTATGTCAATATTTAAAATAATAATTTTTGAAGTAGAATTTCATGTTAAATTGTCCGTTGAATGCTTAAAAATTCCGATTGATGCGTCTGACAAAATCATCGATAAGGATTCCTAAACACTAAGGCGAGACATACAGACACAAGGTTTTGAAGAGTGATGTATTATTTTGAAGAAAAGTAATATATATTGAGCTATATAAAAAAAATTAATGTTTGAAATAATATTTTGAAGAAAATTATATTCATTATTTTGAAGAGATTAAGTGGTTGAAAAATATTTTGATATGAGCAAAATGTTTTAGTGAATGAAGAATTATTGTTTTGAAAGAAGTATGTTACTTGAGGAAAAATATAAGTAATATTTTTGAGAAAAGTTTTTTGGAAAGAAAACAACATGTTAAAGAAACATTTGAGCTAAGTTTAAAAAGATATGGATAAAGATTAAGGAAATGAAAAGGAAATATCTTTAATAAGAGAAATATTATTTTGAGATGGTGATTTAGTAAAGTATGTGATATGAAAATATGTATACTATTTTGAAGTTTTAGAAGCTGTTTTGACCTGAATGTATGTATATGTATATATATATATATGTGTGTGTGTGTGTGTGTCTGTGTCTGTGTTTGTGTGAGTGAGTGTGAGTACTATTATGATGAAGTAATGAATTGTTTTGAATATAACAAAGATATTTTTCTATGTTTAGATATTTGATGTGATGATTGCAGCCATCGAGCATTAATGGACAGCCGAAGTCGATGCCTAGGCAATGTTGTCAATGAAGTAAGTCGCTAGAAATTCGTAGCGAGGCATCGTCGTTATATTTGTAGAAATATTGGAACTTGAAATTTTATGGTTTGTGGTGTTGTGATTACATGCCTACCATGTTGTATGTTTGATTATGATGTGAATGACTGTTGTGAATATATATTTAAGATACAATGTGTTGCAATATAAAAGTTTATGTACATATAAGTTTTCAACTGAAAATAAATTTTCAAAATTAATATAGTGTTGTAAAGTTTCAGTAAAGAGGTTTTTGGTAGTGAAATGTAATTTTGAAGGTAAGCTATTTGATTGAAAGATTATATTGAAATCATTTGAAAATATATTTGAAAGAGAGTGATTTTAAATGCTTTGGAAATATGGTATCAAATGTTTTGTGAAAAGTTTGCAAAGTGAAAGTAATTTTTAAAATGGTGGAATGTTTTAAAAAATAAAATGGTAGTATATTTAGAAATGAGAAAAAAAGAAAAGAGGTTATGTTTCTTTACTAATATACCCATAACTTGTGATATTGTGATCCGATTTTGTCGATTTTTCTCTCATTGGTAAGACATTTTCATAAGTGATAACTTTTTTGTTTATCATTTTTCAAAAGTTTTAAGTTTGCTAGTGCTAAAATGTAAACTAAATTGAATTAAATTTCCGTACCGAACAAGTATGTCCTAAGCAGCAGCACTGAACTGTTTTGGTCATATCTTTCAATGCTTTGTACGATTTTGCCCATTCTCGAAAGCTTAGAACATAAGAAACAACATTTGTGTTAAGTGTTTCGCAAAATTTTGACATTTCTAAGCTAAAAACATGTGTTTGTTAAGTAGGCCTACACTTGTAACACAATTCTAGTTTTTACTATCCTTACAAAAAAACTATAATTCATGATGTACTTGACTTTTTGTAATCCAAAAGTTGTTTTGAAAAGCTAATACACTATGCAACAATTCTCTTTTAGAAACCATTACTTAATTTGGTTTCGGCCTTTGAAATTTTATCGGGAAGTGGTTTAAATATGAATATTGTGTTTCTTTTACATTACATGAATGCATACTTACTATAGTTCCTTATATAAAGCTAATGTTCAAACTTGAGTTAAGTATATGTATTCAAGAGGCATATTTGGACAAATGGAAGTTGTTGACTCTCTTGGCTTGCTTTAAACTTAAATAGTTTGCCAAATATGCTAAGAAAATATATGTTTTTACGCTATATCGATATACGATATGGTATTATATTGTTTCCTCGTATTTCGGGATGCCCCGTGTTGGAATGTATATATTTATTGTGATTACATTGTGTTTCGATTTTTTGAAATGCTCTCCTTACAAAGGAGACTCTGCCGAAATTTTCAGGAAAATCCAAAACGTAGAAAAAATTTCTCAAAACTTATCGTATGCAAAAATAGAGAGTTGTTAAATGAGTCTATTTAAATTGTAGCATACGATAAGATAAGTCGGAGAAAAATCTACATAGAGGATTGAGTAGTTTAAGTTTGATAGAAGTTAGTAAATGTAACAACCCGCAAATTTTACGATTGAATATTTAAATATTTTATTTAGATATAGAATCGTTCGTCGGATTATAGTCCGAAAAACTACTTTTTGCAAACAGTCGAATTAGGACTCGAGACCACTTCCATTGAGTTCAAAATGCCGTTTGCGACCTTTTTGAGTATAAGCTTCGATATATTTGGAGTAAGTTGAAATTTGCTACTTTTTCTAGTTGGGTTTGGGTTGGGTTCAGCCCACTAGCTAACTAAACTCACTTAACCCTCTAACTCAGCCCTCTCCTCTCCATTCTCTCATTCCCACTCTCCAAACTTAAGTAAAAAACTGAAATGGGGGAAAGGAAGAGGAAATAGAAATTGCAAACCCTAGTTTCTTCTTGCATCTTGATTTCTTGCTCCAAAATCAAAGTGAAGCCATAGGTAAGCCTCCTCTTCATCTTCTCCAACCCGTTCTCCTCTTCAATTTCAGTTTATTCCTAAACCTAACTTTGGGAATGTCCTTCTTTAAAGCTTTGATTCAAGCTTGTTGAGTTGGAATTGAAGAGTGATTGCCCTTGCCATTGCTTTCGAGCTTCTTCTTCATTGATTTGGGTTCAAAGGTGAGATTTTTATCTCACATCTTAAACTATATTTATCTTCGATTGTTAGGTATGAATTCCTAATACTTATTCTTGTGCAATTGCACTTGGTTTGGATTGATTTGGTGAATATTCCAATTTTTAGTGTTTTGAGTTCAATTCTTTAAAAATCCAAACTTTGATCTTTGATCATGATTTTTGTGATGCATTGAAGAGCTTATAAGGCCGGGTTGTCGTTAGGCTTAAATCCTTAGTGTCGTTGCTCGCGAAAATGAAATTCGGTCGAGATTCGGCCAATGAACTTGATAAGTTGGGCAGTGCTGGAAACAGGTCCGGTCGACCGAGCTCTGTAGTCAGTCGACCGACCTGCTTCCAAAAGTGCTAAGCACTTCTCTGTTTGGGTTTGGTCGACCGGCTGCAGAGCTCAGTCGACCGACCTGCTTCCCGAACTATTTTTCAGAACAGGGTCCGGTCGACCGAGCCCTGAAGCCGACCGACCGACCTGATGCTGTTTGCCTATTTCGCCTATTTTGTGTGATTTCCAACTTTAATCGATTCGTGTGGTTTCCCTTTTGTTGTTATCATTTATTACCGACTTTGATGACTTCTTTTCTTTGGGAGTTATTGGAAATATCCATTTTGATGGATTTGATATCGATTTCTTTGGATTTTATTCACGTCATCGAATGTGAATTTTTACGATTGATTGTTTCTACAATCACTTCTATGATTTTTCACTTCAAAATATAAAGGTTTTCTATACTAGTATTAAATATCAAAACTTATTCATCAAAATGATTTCAACTCTATTTTCAATATCAAACTCGTTTAAAAAACTGTTTTCCAATCTATTAGTATATACAAACCTTTACTTCATTCGTATGAGAAAATGTAATTAAACGGCTTAGCAAAACAAGTGGTATGAAACGCTTGCGTTTACTTCCTTGGTTAATTTATGGACTTGTTCGATTGAAACTCTTGTGACAATTTTCTAGTGGAGATCTACAATCTGTTCGTAAATATTTGAGTTAAGCAAGTGGTTATGGGATATGAAGCTAAACTCTTATATTTACTAGCTTAGTGTAATCGACACTTCCTAATGATCATGATGATCATTTTTGTGATTTAGACTAGCGATTGAGCGATGTCTCTTTGTTTGCGAGGTTAGACTAGACACCATTTGTGTGATTTCGATTCACACATATCTCTTTATCTTCAAGGTTAGTCTATACCTCATTGGTGTGATTTCGATTCACACATATTGAAACTCTTGTGACAATTTTCTAGTGCAGATCTACAATCTGTTCGTAAATATTTGAGTTAAGCAAGTGGTTATGGGACATGAAGCTAAACTCTTATATTTACTAGCTTAGTGTAATCGACACTTATTTATGATTGATGATGATCATTTTATGGTTTAGACTAGCAATGTGCGATGTCTCTTTGATTCGGTTCATCGGACGTTACGCTGTACGACGTCGTTGTTCCGTTTTATCGTGATTTGGTTCATCGGACGTTACGCTGTACGACGTCGTTGTTCCATTTTACTATGTGTTGGTTCATCGGATGTTACGCTGTACGACATCGTTGTTCCATTTTCCTATGTGTTGGTTCATCGGATGTTACGCTGTACGACATCGTTGTTCCTTTTTATTTTGCTTTGGTTCATCGGATGTTACGCTGTACGACATCGTTGCTCCTTTTTATTTTGCTTTGGTTCATCGGATGTTACGCTGTACGACATCGTTGTTCCTTTTATTGTGCTTTGGTTCATCGGACGTTACGCTGTACGACGTCGTTGTTCCTATTTATTTTGTCTCTGGATCATCGGACGTTACGCTGTACGACGTCGTGGCTTCGGATTATTTGATTTCTGGATATTGATTTCTGGAATTTATGTTTCACCAGCATTTACGATGGGCATTGATATGTATGTCATTTATTGTGGCTTGGTGAATTAAATTAAGAATATGACATTCTTTTTAATCTTTGAGAAGATTCTTGTGATATTGATTAATCTCTGGATTGATTTTCGATTAGATACTTACCACAGTATGACTTTATGGTTATCATACGTTTTTGTCATATCTCTTATTCTATATCACTTTATCTGATATTTATAGCTAGACTGATCCGTTTATTATTTTCTTCTTAAATAATACTCGGGTCAGACTGAGATTTTACAGGTGCTTCCTCATGACTTCTTATCTGGAGCCATCTTCTGACTTTTGGCTTACTACTCTAGCATTGTAGTTTTTGGTTGTATACATTCGATATATTGACTCATTGATGTATACATATTCTGTTGTCTAGCACTTGTACCTTTTCTTTTGTGATATTGGGGATCTTATTTGACCACTACTCTGATGTACACTTTCATGTGTTATATTCATATCTATTTTCGCCTTTGTGATATGAATTGTCTGTGACTGATTTGTGTTATGTTTATTTCTATATCTGTTTCCGAAGTCCATATAGCCACTGTGTAGTAGCTTTGAGTTTGTATCCATATGTTGGATTTCCTCTTGAGATGAAAAGATATATTTTTATCTGGCATATTGGTACTCGCACAAAGCAATTACACAGATGGTCGCTCCTCAACAGCCTTATCCTCCGTGCTAGTCGACGGCATTACCCCGTAGTGTCCTTGGCTAGCGTGGGTATGGAGGTGGGGCGTCATAGTAAAATACGAAGAAAGTTTAGGGTATGAGTTGTATATGACATTTTCCTATAAGAAATTGCGAGGATGTAATTTTCATAAGGAGGGAAGTTTGTAACAACACTGCTTTCTACGTCGTATAAGTAAAATAAATTTACTAAATAAAAATGTTCGAATTCGATTTGTGATAATTAATATTTTGAAAATCAATATTTAGTTAGTTAAATTTTATTTAATAAAAGATTTTTTAATAAATTAAAGTAAATTCTTTTCTGATAATATATTGAAACTGAATAGAATGTTTTAATTAAATATAAAATATTTTTAAAAATGTAATTAATTTTGTATGATTGAAACAATTAAAAAATAGAATAGACAAATATTGAATTGAAGGAAATCATGTAGTTATCGATATATATTCCTGACAAGAAAGCGAAAACAAATTTAAATTGAATTAAAATTCAATTACAAATTAATGATAGAGTAATTTAATGGAAAGAGGATTAAACAATTGCGCAAAGTAGAAAATTTAAAATCTAGCCCTTGATTAAATAAGGCCCAAGCCCATTTTCTCTCTCTTTGCTTTTAGTAAACTCACCCTGCATCCTCACTTTAGCCCAAAACCCGAACCGTCCTTCACCAATCCCTAACTCCTCATAATCAAATCACGACAGTTTGAAAAAAAACAAAGAAAAAGAAAAATCATGCGAGGCACTCAATGCCTGGAAATTTGGCAACGACGATCGACGTCATAGGGAGCTTGCGTATGGATGAGGCGATCAATTTGGGGCATGGGAGGTTGTAGCCACGACCTAGGAGGTTGTAGCCGCGACCTAGGACATGCGATGTGAGGCCGATGATGAAGATGCGGTTGATGTTTAGGGTAGTGGAAGATGAAGGCATGAGTAGCCGCGTGGTTTTCTGGCATCGATGGTGGCTGCTGTGGAAAAGGTGGTTAATGAGGCGTCGACGACGGCTGAAACTGGAGGCTCGAACTTGGTGACGAGTTGCTGGCAGCGACAAGAAGTCGGCTGTATTGTCAACCACGTTGAAGGAATAGAGCTTCGATTGGTGATCTTTAAGTATTTATTCAGCAGCTTATTTTCTTCATGCACAACTAATGCCTAGATGGTCGTTTACTTTTCTATTTCCATTGCTTGTTTGGTAATGAATTCTTGGTTGATATGGATTAATTTGATGAAATTGGTTGTCATTGGATGATATTAATTGTGATGGTGTTGTATACCTTGGTTGAGTCATGTTGTGGGTAATAGTGGTTGAATTTGATGATGGTATTAATTGAACACAACACTTAAATTTATTGGAATGGGGTAAATGAATTAAAAGGCGAAGATTTCAAATAAATTATTTTTGAAATAAATAGTGAATTTTGGAATGATTTGCTATTTAATATTGAAGATAGTATTACTAATGGAAAATATGAATGTGGAATGATTTTGGAAAAATATAAATGTAGAATAAATTTGAGGATAGTGTGAATAGAAATTAGTTTGAAATGATGAATTCTGGGATTTTATTAAACAAGTGAATTTTGAATGTTTATATTTTTATTTATTTACCAATGATTATAAAAATATTTAAAGGATATTTATGAAATGATATTTAAAAGCTATATATTTAAAGGATATTTATGAAATGATATTTAAAAGCTATATATTTTTGGCAAAGAAAAGCTATATATTTGAAATGATAAGTTAATTTTATTTGGATTTAATAAATTAGAAGTTTATAAAAATAATATTTTGAAGTAATAGTAAGTTGAATGCAATTTATTTATTGAATGGAAATTATCGTTTATGTGATTTGTTTTATATATTGTTAAGTGAATTTTTTGAAAGTAATAAATTATTGTGTTTGATTATTGAATTGTTTTGGGAATGTATTATATAAGATAGAATTTTAGTTTGATGAATGACTTCTCAAGAATAATAGTTTTTAAAGGATTTATAATGTGGGTCTTAAATACATTGGTTATGCAAATTTATATTATGGCTTTGGGAGATTATTTTTAATTGAAAATCCTTATTGAAAAAGTAGAATTATTTAAATTCGTTATTTAAAGGAAATCATGAATAATAAAAATTATTTGATATGATTATTATTTTCAATTATTGGAGAAGAAATTTAAAACGTATGAATTATTTTAAAAAGAATACTAAGGATTTGGAATTGAATGGATTTTAATTTATAGATTTCCTTGAAATTAAATAAGAGGGTTGGAAATATTTATTTTTGAAACTGTAAATGGATTTTGGGGGAAGAATGAAAATTTTATAATTTAATTTTCTTTCAATTGAATATTGATATTTGAAATTTTATCGAAGATTTTGGGACAAGTATATTAAAACACTCCTACCGAATCAATAAATAGCAGAATCGTGTGTTTTGAAAAATTTATATTTCTGTGTAACGAGGAATTAGAACAAATGGAGTTGTAGTACTGTTTAGTATTGAACTTTCAGCATTATTTCTCTGCTTATTCTTTGGACTTGTTATATAGAATATTATTGTGTGAAGTTCCATATGGTGGGATTTTTTATGTAAACGGACTAGTAACATCGTCTGGCATGGGGACATTCGGTAATATTATTATGGTTACTTTTTTGACTCATGGTATAGAATATTATTATGGGTAGGATGTGTAGTTTACAAGTATTAAGTAAACAACCGAGCAACACTAGGTGATCTGGGACGTTTGTGTTAATATTTATTCGATTACTTTCTATAAGTGATAGACACTCTTATTTTATGGGTTAATATCCAGATGAAGGGTTTGTTGTGTGCCAACTTGTGTTGTGTGTTGTTTATCCAAAAAGACTAGTGTCCATCCTAGTTGGCTGATCGCGGGGTTTCACCTTGGATCCGTGGCATCACCTTATTATACGTGGTGTGTGCTGATATCCAGATTGTGCGATGATATGCACCGATGCCACACTAGCCATCTGTTACCATAAAGTAGTAGGCCTGTGACTGTAGAGTATAGATGGACATAGTGTCATGATGACTGGAAGTAACCAAGACCCTGGGGTGTGCTATCCCTTGGAGCGTGTTGTGAAGCTCCCATCTAGAATATGTGAGATTATATGACTATACTATATTATTTAGATACCTACTATATACATCTATTCAGGACGAGGACCTCTTAACCCATTGAAGCGTGTTGTGTGTTGTGAGGCTCCTAAACTAGAATATGTGATTAAGATATATAGAGACATACGATACCATACTGTTAGTGCCTCTCTCGTTTGTGTGTTTGTTGATAGATGGTTACCATTTTTGTGTTACGGTGTGTTGGATGATGATTTGGGATATTTGGTCGATTCACCCACCATGTTCTGGTTCTATTGATTGGTAGTATGGTTTGAGATATACACTTATACATGTGATGATCTTATATTACTTTGTTAGATACATGCTATATCATACCAGTTATTATCACATGTTGACATCTATATTCTGAACATAGTCTGACCCGTGTGTTATTTATATAATACTCTATTAAGTCCGAGACTTTACAGGTTCAGGGATGAAGAGACAAAATTGTTACTGTTGGGCGTAGACGAAGGCTAGTTTATTAGTTGACTAGTGTACCATTATCTATCTTTGTAGCCTCATGTATATTGATGATGTTGAGATGTATGTATTGGATTTATACATTGTATATTTTTGACATAGTGGGAGTTTGACCTATTTTATATCCCAGTCAGACTTATGTATATTGTTATTATATGTTATCGCTGCGTTAAAGACTTTGTGTTCTCTATGTTATTTGTTTTATATTATGTATTATTATATCGTTGAAACACATGTGTATATTGCTTTGTGCCGATATTATGTATGTACAGGTGAGTTTTCTATTCCATTTTTTTAATACATACAAGTGTTAGGCCAAGGGGATGTTCACGTGTGACAGCTCAATATTGTCTCATTCTCTGATATTATCAGACAATATTGTCTGATAATATTCTTTGGCAGTATAAATGTAGAGGTGAGGCGTTACATTTTGAGTTAAAATTTACATAAGTCGTGTAATTTCATCATAAGTTGATTATGAGTTTGTCATTTTGAGTAGGGTTTGAAACTAGATAGCCGTCTTTTTAGTCTATTTGTGGGTTGCAACATTTACCGAATATCTTTCATAGTTGTAATTACGGGTTTGGACAGTCAAAACTTTTATATATATATATATATATATATATATATATATATATATATATATATATATATATATATATATATATAGAGGATGAGAGCTGAATGGAAAAAAAAAACAAAGGAAACTATAAAGTAAAATACGTATAATATAATTTTTACCTTCAATGGGGTTAGAAGTGTTAATTTTGTATGATTGTTCGTTGTTCATTTTGGTACGAAGTCAAAAAACATTCGTCTTCTCTCATTTAGGACAAGAATTAAAATAAGAAAAATTGTATGAATTGTTCGATTAATTTTTTATTATTCATACATCATCGGTCAGTTGTCTTTTACAAAATGCATCGGTTCCGGTCCGCCCAATTAACCCTCCAGATGCGGCTATGTCGCGTTTCACGTGTTGAAGAACACAGCCAAAACCCGGGTAGCAAATTGAATAAAAGAAGTCAAACGATTACCATTTCTCTGTATATTTTGAAATGAACGAGTTTTCGGACTTCTTCTCCCTTCCGGTCAAAAATAAAAGAAGGCGGTTCTTCCCTTCTAACTTTCCTTTAAATTTCAAAACTTTCGTTTTACGGAGTCAAAATTCTGTAAAACTCCTATCAACAAATTAGAATTTCAAAATTATGCCGCAGCAAACATTGATCTACAGTTTCGTAGCTCGAGGTACGGTTATACTTGCGGAGTACACCGAATTCACTGGAAATTTCACCAGCATCGCCTTCCAATGTTTGCAGAAACTTCCGGCAACGAACAACAAGTTTACTTACAATTGCGATGGCCATACTTTCAATTACCTTGTCGAGGACGGGTTCAGTGAGTTGCTCTGTTTTTTCCCTCTTCTTTTTTTAGGCAAATTTGAGGGTCATAGGAATTAAATTCGTTTAATTTGGTGTTGGTGATTCGATTTGGCAGCCTTGTAAATCTGGTGTTATGAGGTTTTGTTTCGTTAGTTGACGTGATCATATTGAGTTGAATACAATATGTTATGGTACGAATCAATGACGCAAATCTTGGTTTTCATTTTTTAAACGTTTGAAAAGTAAGGCGACAGCAAAAGTAAACAACGTTATTAGTAGACCTAATTACACTTTTAACTTGCTTAAGACGCATTTCTGTATACGCCGAAAAAAAACAATACTGCAGTTGACCACATTTCCATGTTCGCCAAAAAATTCACTGAAGTTAGCCCGTAATTCATGTCAACATAATAACACAAGTTGATGTAGCGTGGTTTTGGCTTGTACAAAGTTCAGCTTGTACGTGGATGCTACTTTTTTTTGGGATAAAACACACTAGATTTGATTAATTCCTACTGTGCTCCACGGATAGGTATTAATAATAGCTGTGCACTTTTCTATTCAAACTTATTAGGCGCCGACCCTCTACTCAAAACCTAGTTTCACTCCTAAAAACCGTTTTCTAAGTTTCGGAATTATTTTGTTGATCTTCTTTTCAGAATATAAGTTGCGTTATTTTGCTTTTATTTCCAATAATTTTTTAAATTTTTTTTGCAGTTTTTACTTCAAATATTTACAAACTACGAATATAATATATAAAAGAAAATCAAATTTTTTTCTCAAGTTTAGATTTTGTGTCGTTGCAATGCAGATCCAAATTGTAAATCAAAAACCGGAAAAAATTTGTTGAAAATAATTAAAGGGGTGTTTGATGGAATGTGTGTTCGAGAGGGCCGCCGTGCATTTGAGACTTAGTTAAATGTGTTCTAAAAATCGTCCCTTAATAAAATCCTAGCTTGTTAGAGGATTGCCTAATTGTTAGCTCCCATCTCGCTGATTTTTTATCATTGCTTGCATTACATTATCGACCTCCCCGGAGCCCACTATCATGCAGGAGCCTAGTGCATTGGGTTCCACCTTTTTGCTTGCATTGCATACATAAATTTTTATCGCTACCAAGTAAGTGTTAGATTTCAATTAAAACACAGGAAAGCATATAAGTTTTCTAGTTCCTGTGGCTTTTTTTTTTGTTCTGGTTAGGCACATGCCATTGATATTTTTCGGATGATGAACATCATCAAAGAGTTATTTAAGAACTAGAATCCTCCTGAATAAGTCATATTTAATAACAAAATCTTCCTTCTCATACAGTTGTCATTTTCTCATAGACTTTAAACAGAGTTTGTAATTTTATAAGGTTAAATTGTCGACAAAGTTTTAATAAATTTAGTGTGGGTGTAAAATAAATATTGGGGCAGTGATAGAACTAGCCTAATTTGAAACAAACATGTGTAAGTTTAGTCGTAAAAGTTATTAATAATTTTATATCTTAAATGAGCCGGAAGCATACTCTAAATACTATTTCATTTTTAAGTTATATAAAGCTTACATGGCAAAAGTACAACGTTCTTTTTTTTTTCAAGAAAATAAAAATAAAATTAAATAACTAAGAAACACATTTTTATATTTGCTTAACAGGTTACTTAGGAAAACAAGGTTAAATGCATTATTTGTTCTACAATCACTTAGCATTCATCGGATGTTTTATCTTCTACGATCTCATAGCATTTCAGTGCTGTCTTACCACTTGGAATATGTGTCCAGTACAAAATTAGATATCTATGCTCATATACGGATATGATATATTAAGCTATAATCATATTTGTTTGTGTTGTTCCAAATGAGGGCTTACATCGTCTATGCATGTGTATATGCAATTAAAGTCCCATTAAAGCACTTAAGAGTTCTTCAAGAGCTACGTTTTTACTATATAATGTTGTAACTATTAAATTCATTTAAATCCTGTTATTTAACGCTAAGCCTACTAAATCAGGTTTTTTAGCATCCGTTTTAGCACTCTTATTATAAAAATTATCTTGACCAATTAACTTTTAAACCCAATTAACAAAGTAAGTGTATAGGTCCAAGTTTAAGCACCCAACACTCAACATAAGTTAGAGCACTATTTCTTTTCCTTAAACCTTAATTACATGGATTAAAAAATCCCTAGATTTCGTTATAAATGAGTAAATAATGTTTCTTTTTCGTACCGATGATGTGAGATCAATAGTAAATTCATTTTGGCAATTGAATTTGATCTCAATATTGGTTTTTGCACATCCATTTTATCCACTAAATACTTTATCTCCATTATAGCTTTTTATAGCTTTACCGCAATGGTACCTCTAAGCGCTTTAATTGCACTGGTGATGATGGCATGGAGAATTTGTTTCTCTTCTCTTTTTACTAATAATTCCCCATCTCTTTTCTCTAAGTTCACACAAACTTTTGATAATTGCAATTTTTAATGGATTTTGTCTAATACATAAACAGATGAAAGGTGTTTTTTTTTAAGTTATGGCTGGATACTAATTGCACACACCATCAATATTCGAAATATGTATTCATGCATGCTTATAATGAACGTGAACAGTTTGTTCCTTCTTGGAGCATGTAGTTGTTTGCTACCTTGTTTTATAAATCGACGGGGTATGTATTATCTCAATATAGTAGCCACTTTCAGTAAAATTGGTACTAGGGTTTGTTGGTATTTTTTTTTCTTCTTGTGTTGTATAAAATTTATTTTTATTTAATGACTTTGTTTATTTTATAGGTTCTATAAATGAAAACCTGTAAATATGTCTAATTCATCTACTATTAAGATTATAAAAATATGCATATCATCAAAAAAACCATGTAACCTAGTATTGGTCAATTTGTTTGTTTCTTTTTTTATTTATTTTATTTTATTTTATTTTTATTTTTATTTAGAAAAAAAAATTGCGAGAGCTTGAAATATTCTGTGATTATAATTAAAATGCTAATCAGTTAACCCTATAATTTTTAGTTGTGCAAAATATATTTGTGAATGAATGCACTTTAGAGGTATGGAACCATAAAATGGTTGTGTTGGACTAGGATACGAAGGATCATTTACTTTTCAGGTGAATGGAGAGATAATGTTGATCATATTTATAAAAGGTTGTTTAAAGTCGGCTCTTTTGGTGATCTTTTTATTACTTTTTACCGATAAGACCGGTAGTTTGTTGAACATCATATACTTTCTTTGCATTTAAAACGCTAAGCGGTTTTATAGCAGTGGAGGTGCAAAAACTATATCGTGAATAAAGCGGGGATGTATCAAAAAATAGCGGAGGTGTAAAATTTTTTACTGAAAATAAAATCAAATCGCCGAAGTTGATTTATTCTCATTTCACGTCATTTGTGTAATAAAAAGAACCATTGTTCACCCCTAAATAACAAAGCCGAAGAATATCATGATCCATGCAGTTCAGACTTGATGAATATAATAAAGTTCTAATTTATGTTGAGCGCTTAGAACTTGATCTTTTTATACTAAAGTTGTTTAAACGATTGCTAAAAACACCTGATTTTGCGGACATAGTGAAAAATAACAAGGCTTTAAGCGGATCTACTATTTAATTGCACTAAGTTGAAAAATCGTAGCGGTGCGCTAAGCGCTTTAGCGAGGTTTAAGTAGGGCTTTAACTGCATAGCATCTAGTCCATGCTAGTTTTAGTACGTTTCACCATAACTTCTATTTTTTTTAATGTAATCAATTTACTTTGACTTAAGAGTACAGTTGATATAAGATGACATATGCAAGTTCAGTGATGCATTGCCATACATCGGAAGGTAGACATGATATCATGCTATAAACATGATACTGTTATCAGTATGTAAGTTTTTTGACTTTGGATGGTCGTGTCAGTTTCTGTTGTGAATGATGTCAACATGGCAAATGGCAATTACTGATTGACAACTTAAAGTTAGTAGTTTTTTGAGTTACTAAAACTTATATGCATATTGATAATAATCTTATTTTGAATTACATATCCATAAACTATAGCTTTCCATGTTCATGGTATCATCTCTATAATAAGCTAGACCATCTTGAAATTTCTGATCTCTTCATAATTATGAGTTAATATGGAGGGTTAAAGCAAGTATTTGAACTGTTATTATGTTTAACATATTCAAATGAGCTCGATTTTTATGGAAATGATCTTAAGTATGATCATATCTACAAATTACCATAGCATTTGAAGTGGCACGGCTCAAAATATGATAAAGCTGCCAAATGGGTGTTCCAAAACCAAAAAAGGTGTACCGTTGATCGTTCTTGATACACACACAGAGAGACTGCACACACACAGTGAGAGTGTGTGTTGTTACATTTGTGCTTACCCTTAATTATGTCAGACAATATTTACAATAGAGATTTAACAAGGCATATAGCCTTTAAATTTTGGTTCATAATTTATTTAAATTTTTTTCTTTTACAAGCTTTAAGTGTTCTATTCTGCTAAGTATCAAACCTTGTACATAATACCAATTACACGTGTATACACTTCTCTTTGTTATGACTCTTATGACCAAGGTTTAAGCCTTAGATAAACTGGACTTATCCTTGTAGTAAGTACCTAAACACTAATTCAGGTATTTTAAAACATGCTGCTCTCCTTTATCTTTCTTAATTCAAAAAAGTGAATCTGTAACTTCTGCATCCTGAGTATCTTTAATTTCTTGACAGTTAATTTTTTTTTCATAATTTGATGCTCATGCACTTACATTTGTATGACATATTTTTGCCACTCTTTTTCTTAGTTTCATCTTTTATTATACAGTATACTGCATAGTTGCAGTCGAGTCTGCTGGTAGACAATTACCCAATGCATTTCTTGAAAGGGTCAAGGATGACTTCACCAGAAAATATGCTGGGGGAAAAGCTTCAACTGCTTCAGCCAAGAGCCTTAACAGAGAGTTTGGGTGAGTTTATTTTCATCTTTGGAAAAAATATGTACATTCACTTGAACATATGCATATTGTTTCAAATCGAATCTCTATAATTATGATTTGATTCTCAAATTCTGATTCAAAGCTAAGTTAAAACTGCAATCGGAAAAAATCATTTGATCCATGTTGAAATAAAAAATATTAAGACACTTCTTTGAATCTACAATCCAAATTTATTGTCTCAAAAATAACTTACGATGGAAAAAGATAAATGATATTAAGCATTAGGTTTATTATATGGAGGAATGAATCAATGCTTTCATCAACTTAAATATGAGTTCAGTTATGAGTCTAGTTTTGATTTTGAATTCTAACTTTATGAACCTCGTTCTAAAATCTTGCATGACAACCATATGTTTAATTTTAATAATGTAAATTCAGGTCAAAATTGAAAGAACACATGCGATATTGTGTGGACCACCCCGAAGAAATCAGTAAGCTTTCTAAAGTTAAGGCTCAAGTTTCAGAAGTTAAAGGGGTTATGATGGAGAATATTGAAAAGGTAAGTGTATCTATTAACATGTCCATAGTCGTGGATCGATGTATGTATAATAAGGAATTAAGGATCACCTGCTTTGGTTGACAGCCTAAAATAGGTTGGCCAAGGGGTATGAACCATCCGCTAATATCCACTGCTTTTGCCAAAAATGCACTGATTTTCCTATAATGCACCGGTCTTTAGGACTTTTAGATTTTACAGATTAAGGGGCGTCTCCAACCAATTTAAGGGTTGAATTTTGTGAATCGGGTTGAATATTGATAAGTGCTGAAACAGTTGGATATTTAAACAATATGCGCTCAAACTTAGGCACTTATTAAATATGTGCTCAAGGCTTAAAGGCTTATTCAATAAGTTCGAGCCAGAAGCTTATTAAATAATCACTCATGCTCAGACGCTCATTCAATCAGCGTCTTTCTTTGAACGTGTATTGAATGAACGTTCGAATCGGATTCAGCTTTCTGAATCCAAACCGTAAATTTCAGAGGGATCAGCTCTTGAAATTTGCTGTTGGAAAATAAATTTCAGTGGTGAAAATTCAGGTCTGAATCCCTCCGCTACATGTAAATGTTATATACACCGGTTTTGCTAAAAAGCAATGGTCTTTAGGAATATTAAATCTTTAGAATTAATGATCATATCCTATCAGCTTTAGGTAGTAGAGTAAAATTGATGGCTTTGCCATGCATGTACAGTTTTATATTTAAACGCTACAATAAACCATCTGCTACATGTAAATGTTATCTTTTTCAGGTCATAGACCGAGGAGCAAAACTTGATGACCTTACAGACAAAACAGAAGTTCTCCGGTCACAGGTACATATTATACCTTTTCCGTGGCTAAATTTGGAATAATACGACTTCTAAAACCATGTATATGTATAATTTTTTTACCCCAAAGGCAAACGAGTTCAGGACAACGGGAACACAAATGAGGAGGAAGATGTGGTTTCAGAACATGAAGATAAAACTTATTGTGTTGGGCATCATTGTGGCTCTCATCCTCATCATTATCTTGTCTATTTGCCATGGGTTCAATTGCTAGGTTCGCGTTGTAGCCAATAATGAACTAAAAATATAACTTGCATGATGTCCATTTTACATCTGCCTATGTATAGTAATGTTACTATACAAACTTTTGTTGTTGATTGCTGTTAATGTATTTGGTGTGGATTTTGTTGGTTGCGTCGTATGATTATGCAGTTATACACGTTTTTGTATATACATTATGTAGTTATACATTGTTAATTTGTACTGTGGGGATTTATTGTTTTGTTGCTTTTATGCCTTTTCCCCACTCATATTTGTAACGACCCGTATTTTTCACGGATCGAAAAGTTCGTCAAATCTGGAATTTTTGCATTTTTAAGTCATTTCAGATTTTTGGGGAAATTTGTCTAAGTCCTAGGTCGTGGACGACCTAAGAGCTAAGTCGTGACCGAGTTAAGGACTTGCGAGTTAGTGTTAGGTCGTGGGTTAGTTGGAGCGACCTATAAAATTGTGCAACCTAGGATTTGGTTAAGTATTAGGTCGGCAGGGCGAGTTAACGACCTAAAGACTGACCGACTTAAGGATATGGCGACTCAAGGGTAGGCAGACCTAGTGGTTCCGGGTTAGCGACTTAGTAATTAAGTTGTTAGGTCGGTTGGGACGACCTATAGAAGTTAGCAGTGTAGTTAGGTCGGCAACGACCTAAGTAGTAGTGAGCGACTTAAGGAGTTAAGTCGTAAGTCTGGGTAGAGTTAGGTCGCATCCCAGTTGTTCGCGACTTATGTTAGGTCGCGTGGAGGCTTAAGGAATTAGGTCGTAACCTGTTAAGTCGTAGGTCGCTGGGTTTCGTCTAAGTGTTAGGTCGTAACCTGTTAAGTCGTAGGTCGCTGGGTTTCGTCTAAGTGTTAGGTCGAAGTATGTGTTAAGTCGTAGGTCGACTTAATAGTTAGGTCGTATGCGCAGAAGTGTTAGATCGTAGGAGTTGAGGCGCGCGTATCTGTTAGGTCGGAGGCTCTGTTAAGTCGTGGGGGTTTTTAGGTCGTAGGTCGGCATATGTTAGGTCGGCAACGACTTAAGGAGATAGCCGAGTTACGACTCAGGCAGTTTTCAGCTATAAATAGGAGGGGTTGTTCTCACTTTTTGGGATCCGGATTTTGAAGCGACGAAGTGCTGCCATTTTGAGAGCTCGACTTCTACACTTCTTCACTTCTTTTCTCCACTCTAATCTAGTGCTTCCATCCATCCAAATCGAAGATCGAGATTGAAGATTCAAAAGCTTGGATTGAAGATCTTCATCTTTTCAAGAGAGATTTCTTCATTTGAAGCGGATTTGTGATAGATCTAGCTTCATCCTTCGCTGTCCAGATCTGAAGTGTGTTGATTTGAGGTTGTTTAGGTGATTTGGTGAGTGGTGATTATCTCTCACACGGATCCAAAGGAGTATATCGGATTGTTGGCTCGTTTTGGTGTTAAAATAGTGATTTCCATGCATTTTCTTCATCCTATGTGTAGATCCATGTAGATCCATTGTTCATGATGATGTTGCATCCATTTTATCATATGTTAACCTATGCAAGTTCATTCATCAAGTTTGTAGAGATATAATACATGTTTTCATGCTTATTGGACTTTCAACTCTTTAATTACGAAAATGCCATTATTGTTATAATTGTCTACTTAGATCATTTTTGAATGCTTGATTGCTTGGATTGATGTTTGATTTGATTGATTGTTATGAACTAGATGATTGATGACTAGATTTAGATCGAAGGTGATTCAAAAGCTAAGGGAAAGGCTCTTGAATTGGAAAAGCTGCTCGTGGCATATGTAGCGGGATGATGAAGCTCTTATGCATAGATTTGATGATGTGAAGTTGAGATGAAGCTTTGCAAGGGTGTAATGAAGCGAGGCATCATATGATGAAGACTTGGTCTAATCCAGACGGGATCATTCCAAGCATGTTGATAACTCGGTGATATGATTCGAGTTGAAGATAATGAATGGATATGAGAATAGTCGTCGAGGAGGATGACTAGGAGGCTTGGATAGCATCGTTGTTGAAGGTTCTAGCATGCTCTAAGCAAGAGTACGTTTGGGCAGATTCGATAGTCCCAACGGCCAACTGTTGATGGTCGAGTACTCTGGGCAGATTCGATAGTCCTAGGCACGGGCTGCGACGACGTGCGGGAGTTATGTCTAGAACCGGGGTTTCCATTAGCCCTTGACGGACGGCTGAAAGAATGTGCCGGTCATTCAATTAACGGTGATATCGAAGCAATGATAACAGTGATAGCCAGAGTCATGGATGTGTGGTTGTATCGTCATTCGGACTCAAGAGCGGTATTTTCTGGGTGCTTATCTGATTTAGGCCTTGGTACTTGGAAAACATCGCCCTTGACTCGAGTGATAGTAGCTTTACTTTAAATTGTATGCTCTGCTATGTTTGCTTCTGCTTAGTGTGTGTCTGGGGGCTATCACTGTAGAATGAGGTTGGAGTGGGAGGGTTGTATTCCTATTCCTTTTCCTTTATGCTCTTTTGGTATGTTGTTAGTTAATTTACTGCTCACTAAGACTGTTGTCTGACTCAAGGCTTTTTGTTTTAAATTCTTATTGCCTTGGGCTGTTCGTCCATTTTGGGACGGGCAGACTAGGTAGCAGGTGACAGGTGCTGTTCTCTTCTCACGATGCTGATATCGAAGACGAGCTAGAGGGTTGCATATTATTTTCTTATATGTACTGGATATTCCGCTGTTTTGTATTCTCTGAGAGATTTGTAGTGAGGCTGGATGTATTGACTATGTGGATGCTTGTATTCAACTATTATGGAGTTTTATATGATGTCATTTTGTTCTGTAAAGCTTCACTATACATATGTTCTATTGTATTTTGTCCATGCGCTGTGAGTAATACGATAGATCCTTTTGTTTTAAATCTTACCTTGACAATCGTCTATGGTCGCCTGGCACACTTTACAGCGCACTATCTCTAGATTCGGTGCAGGGGTCATGGGCGGTCGTCACATTTGGTATCAGAGCATTGGTTAATCGGTTTTACCCAACGCTCGTTGTCATAACTACGTATGAGAGACGTAATTGTATTTTGATGGATGATTACTATATATAATATAGTAGCTTAGTAGAGTTTGAGTCCTTTATGCAGTTGTTTCTCTAGATGTTCTAATCATTCCTTTTTATAGATATTGAGAATGAGTCGAAGAGGGAGACCAGCTGCTAGGGGAGGTCGTGCTACTGAAGAGACTGCTGATTATGCAGCCATGTTCGAAGCTATGATGACTTCGATCATGAGAAGGATACCAGTTCCGGGGGCGGCAGTTGATGTTGGAGTTCAAGTCCAAACTTCGAAACCAGTGGATTTTGCTAAGCTGTGCAAGGATTATACTGCTCTTGGAGGGAAGGTTTTCTTGGGAACAGAATCTACCATTGAAGTCCAGAGGTGGATAGATGCTTGTAGGAGGATCTTTGGTGATTTGGGAATTGATGATGCAACTAAGAGGAAGTTGGCATCGAGGCAGCTTCAAGGGAGAGCTTCTGATTGGTGGAACTCTATTACCATCACTACTCCGGAAGAAGAGATTACTTGGGAGCAATTCCAAGTCAGATTTGAAGCTAAGTTCATTTCTACAGCTCAGAAGTCTGTTCTGTTCAAGAAGTTTGTAGAGCTCAAGCAGGGTGGAAGATCTGTTCTTGAGTATGTTTCTGAATTCGAAGCTTTGTCCAAATATGCCCGGTCATATATTGAGTCTGCTTATCAGAAGAATGAGAAGTTTGTGACCGGCTTGGATAGTTATCTTGGGAGACAGTTGGTGGATCATTTGGACGATTCATTTGAGAAGCTTGTGGAGAAAGCTCTTAGGCACGAGAGTCTGTTTCCTAAGGAAGGATCTGTTGTTGCTGTTACCAAGGGAGAATCTAAACCACAGCAGGGTGGAAACCAGAAGAGGAAGCAGCAGCAGCAGAAGGGTAAGGATGGCCAGAAGAAGCCGAAAGGCGAGGTGACTTGCTACAATTGTCAGCAGAAGGGCCATTTCTCTAAGGATTGTAAGAATCCGAAGGCACCGATGAAGTGTCACAACTGTGACAAGCCGGGGCATTTCAGGAAGAATTGTCCAGAACCAAGGAAGGACAGGCAGATTGTGCAAGCTTATGCTTTGGGAGCTGTTCCGTCGTCTTCGAAAGCTCCTACTGCCGAAGAGAAGGGAAAGAGTGTGGTTGTTCAAGGTACTCTTTTCCTATGTGGTATTCCAGTTAGAGTTTTGTTTGATACTGGAGCATCGCATTCGTTTGTTTGTAATGAACTAGTAGGCCGGTTAAATTTGAAGCCGGATATTGTTGATAGGCCACTAGTTGTGACTAATCCAGTTGGGGGTTCGTCTTGTTTGTGTATGTTATGCCGTGGTCTAGTTGTATCGAGTCATGGTTGCTCTTTTGTTTGTGATTGCTTTGTTCTGAACTTTGCGGGGTTCGGAATTATCTTGGGTATGGACTGGCTTAGGAAGTATGCGGCTAAGGTTGATTGTGAGAGGCTGGAGGTGACAGTCGAGAATGTGGAGGGGCGAAAGATTGTGATACGATGTAAGCATGAAGAAGGCGTCTTCATGAGCTTCATGTATTCGCTAGTTGTTCCACGGGATGGACTGTCTTTAGTGCCGATCGCAAATAGATTCGAGGATGTCTTTGACGAAGTCAAAGGGTTGCCGCCGCATAGAGAGATCGAGTTTCGTATAGATCTAGTTGAAGGAGCCAGACCTGTTGTGATGCCTCTTAGGCGGATGGCGCCTAGGGAACAGCAGGAGTTGAGGGTGCAAGTTGATGACCTTTTACAGAAAGGATTCATTCGGCGTAGTGTGTCCGAGTGGGGTGCACCAGTTGTGTTTGCAACCAAGGCAGATGGATCATTGAGATTGTGTGTCGATTATCGTGAGCTGAACAAGGTGACTAAGAAGAACAAGTATCCATTGCCAAGGATAGACGACTTGTTTGATCAGCTTCACGAAGCTAAGGTGTTTTCTCAGATGGATTTGGCAACGGGATTTCACCAGTTGAGAGTGGCTAAGGATAGTATGCCGAAGACTGCTTTTAGGACACCATCCGGTTTCTTTGAGTGGCTGGTAATGCCGTTTGGATTGACTAACGCGCCAGCATATTTTGTGGATCTTATGAATAGAGTGTTCAGAGATCAGTTGAACAAGTTCGTACTTGTGTTCGTGGATGATATTCTGATTTATTCCAGAACGGAAGAAGAGCACAAGACGCACTTGCGTATCGTTTTGGAGATCTTGCGAAAACATCAGCTGAAGGCTAAGTTTTCGAAGTGTCACTTCTGGAAGAGTGAAGTGAGGTTCTTAGGCCATGTGATTTCTGGAAGTGGAATAGCGGTTGATCCCGCTAAGGTGGCAGCAATCCAGGATTGGGTTAGACCTAAGAATGCATTAGATGTGAGAAGTTTTCTTGGATTAGCAGGATATTATCGACGGTTTATCAAAGACTTCTCCAAGATAGCTGCACCATTAACAGGATTGACGAAGAAGAACCAAGTGTTCAGTTGGGATGCTAAGTGTGAGCAAGCTTTCGGAATCCTGAAAGAGAGACTGACGAGTGCTCCTGTTTTGACTATTCCAAGTGGGAATGATGAGATGGTGGTTTACACCGATGCATGTGGTACTGGACTTGGAGCAGTGCTGATGCAGAAGGATAAAGTTGTTGCGTATGCCAGTCGACAACTGAAGCCGCATGAAAGGAATTACCCAACTCATGATTTGGAATTAGCGGCGATTGTATTTGCTCTGAAGATGTGGAGACATTATCTGTTGGGAGTTCGATTCGAGTTGTTTACGGATCATAAGTCGTTAAAGTATCTTTTCTCCCAGAAGGATTTGAATCTTCGGCAGCAACGTTGGTTAGAGTTTTTGGCATCGTATGATTTTGGTATAGCTTATACTCCGGGAAAAGGTAACGCAGTGGCAGATGCGTTAAGTCGAAGACATGCAGGATTGGGAGCCATGCTTTCAGAATGGAAGAGTCTCGAGTATTTAGCTGGATTTGACTTCAGGCCTAGATGTGAATTGGAACCTGAGATGTTGGCAAACTTATCGATAAGACCCACTCTTGTGGAAAGGATTGGTGAGAGCCAAAAGCGAGATGATAAGCTTGTCAAGATTATCCGTGAGTTGGAATCTGGATTGGATCCAGAAAAGGATAAAGGATTCGAGGTCGATCAAGAGGGTTGGCTTCGGAAGCAAGGACGACTAGTTGTTCCCGATATAGATGAATTGAGGAGTGAAGTTCTGAAGGAAAGTCATCACTCGAAGTTGACAATTCATCCAGGTGGAAATAAGATGTATCGGGATATGAAGAGAACCTACTATTGGGAAGGTATGAAGAAGGATGTTGGAAATTTTATTTCCAAGTGTATGAACTGCCAGTTGGTTAAAGCTGAACAGAAGAAGCCAAGTGGATTGCTTCAGCCATTAGAAGTTCCTACATGGAAGTGGGAACAAGTGTCGATGGATTTCATCGATGGATTGCCTAGAACCAGAACGGGAAATGAAGGGATTTGGGTCATTGTGGATCGTCTGACTAAGAGTGCACGATTCATTCCTGTTCGATCGACTAGGACTGCATCAAAGTTGGCTGAGTTGTATATTAAGTGGATAGTTCGATTCCATGGTATTCCGAAGAGCATAGTGAGCGATCGAGACCCATTGTTCACTAGTGGATTTTGGAAGAGCTTCCAGGAAGTTTTGGGAACCGAGTTGTGTTTGAGTACAGCTTATCATCCCCAAACAGATGGTCAGACCGAGAGAGTCAACCGAGTTTTGGAAGATCTTCTCAGAGCATGTGTTTTGGACTTCGGAGGATCATGGGAAGATCACCTTCATTTGGTGGAGTTTGCGTACAACAACAGTTACCAGTCAAGCATTAGTATGGCACCGTATGAGGCGTTGTATGGAAGACCGTGTAACTCTCCGACATGTTGGTTGGAAACTGGAGAAAAGCTGATACTTGGGCCAGAGATGATTCGTCAGACCTCAGATTGCATAGAGATCATTCGGCAACGAATGAAGGCAGCCCAAGACCGTCAGAAGAGTTATGCCGATAAGCGTCGAAAGGATTTGGAATTCGACGTAGGGGATATGGTTTTTGTAAAGATTTCTCCACTGAAGAATGTTATTAGATTCGGGAAGAAAGGAAAATTGACTCCGAGATTTGTTGGACCATTCCCGATCATCGAGCGAATTGGAAAGCTCGCTTATAGATTGGAGTTACCGGAGAAGATGTCGGGTGTGCACAATGTTTTTCACGTATCGTATCTACGAAAGTATGTGCATGACTCGAATGCAGTGGTTTCTGCTGATAGCTATGAAGACTTTGAAGTTGATCCAGTTGATAGAAGACCTCGTAAGCCACTTCGTGTTGTGGAAACCGACACGAAACAGCTTAGGAGGAAGGTAGTTAAGTTGCTCAAGATACAATGGAGTGATGATGATAACGACTGTACGTGGGAGGTGGAAGAGAGGATGAAAGCAGCTCATCCTGAACTCTTCAAGGTATGGCCCTAAGGTGTCGTGTCATCTCACGATATTGTAACTTGTTCTAATTTTAGAATTCTGTACGCTAAGTTAGAATTGGATGCATGGTTTGTTGATTGCTATGGATGGTAGGCGTACAGAATAGTCTTTGATTGCTTTGTTTGCTTGGAATTTCGGGGGCGAAATTCCTAAGGGGGAGAGAATGTAACGACCCGTATTTTTCACGGATCGAAAAGTTCGTCAAATCTGGAATTTTTGCATTTTTAAGTCATTTCAGATTTTTGGGGAAATTTGTCTAAGTCCTAGGTCGTGGACGACCTAAGAGCTAAGTCGTGACCGAGTTAAGGACTTGCGAGTTAGTGTTAGGTCGTGGGTTAGTTGGAGCGACCTATAAAATTGTGCAACCTAGGATTTGGTTAAGTATTAGGTCGGCAGGGCGAGTTAACGACCTAAAGACTGACCGACTTAAGGATATGGCGACTCAAGGGTAGGCAGACCTAGTGGTTCCGGGTTAGCGACTTAGTAATTAAGTTGTTAGGTCGGTTGGGACGACCTATAGAAGTTAGCAGTGTAGTTAGGTCGGCAACGACCTAAGTAGTAGTGAGCGACTTAAGGAGTTAAGTCGTAAGTCTGGGTAGAGTTAGGTCGCATCCCAGTTGTTCGCGACTTATGTTAGGTCGCGTGGAGGCTTAAGGAATTAGGTCGTAACCTGTTAAGTCGTAGGTCGCTGGGTTTCGTCTAAGTGTTAGGTCGTAACCTGTTAAGTCGTAGGTCGCTGGGTTTCGTCTAAGTGTTAGGTCGAAGTATGTGTTAAGTCGTAGGTCGACTTAATAGTTAGGTCGTATGCGCAGAAGTGTTAGATCGTAGGAGTTGAGGCGCGCGTATCTGTTAGGTCGGAGGCTCTGTTAAGTCGTGGGGGTTTTTAGGTCGTAGGTCGGCATATGTTAGGTCGGCAACGACTTAAGGAGATAGCCGAGTTACGACTCAGGCAGTTTTCAGCTATAAATAGGAGGGGTTGTTCTCACTTTTTGGGATCCGGATTTTGAAGCGACGAAGTGCTGCCATTTTGAGAGCTCGACTTCTACACTTCTTCACTTCTTTTCTCCACTCTAATCTAGTGCTTCCATCCATCCAAATCGAAGATCGAGATTGAAGATTCAAAAGCTTGGATTGAAGATCTTCATCTTTTCAAGAGAGATTTCTTCATTTGAAGCGGATTTGTGATAGATCTAGCTTCATCCTTCGCTGTCCAGATCTGAAGTGTGTTGATTTGAGGTTGTTTAGGTGATTTGGTGAGTGGTGATTATCTCTCACACGGATCCAAAGGAGTATATCGGATTGTTGGCTCGTTTTGGTGTTAAAATAGTGATTTCCATGCATTTTCTTCATCCTATGTGTAGATCCATGTAGATCCATTGTTCATGATGATGTTGCATCCATTTTATCATATGTTAACCTATGCAAGTTCATTCATCAAGTTTGTAGAGATATAATACATGTTTTCATGCTTATTGGACTTTCAACTCTTTAATTACGAAAATGCCATTATTGTTATAATTGTCTACTTAGATCATTTTTGAATGCTTGATTGCTTGGATTGATGTTTGATTTGATTGATTGTTATGAACTAGATGATTGATGACTAGATTTAGATCGAAGGTGATTCAAAAGCTAAGGGAAAGGCTCTTGAATTGGAAAAGCTGCTCGTGGCATATGTAGCGGGATGATGAAGCTCTTATGCATAGATTTGATGATGTGAAGTTGAGATGAAGCTTTGCAAGGGTGTAATGAAGCGAGGCATCATATGATGAAGACTTGGTCTAATCCAGACGGGATCATTCCAAGCATGTTGATAACTCGGTGATATGATTCGAGTTGAAGATAATGAATGGATATGAGAATAGTCGTCGAGGAGGATGACTAGGAGGCTTGGATAGCATCGTTGTTGAAGGTTCTAGCATGCTCTAAGCAAGAGTACGTTTGGGCAGATTCGATAGTCCCAACGGCCAACTGTTGATGGTCGAGTACTCTGGGCAGATTCGATAGTCCTAGGTACGGGCTGCGACGACGTGCGGGAGTTATGTCTAGAACCGGGGTTTCCATTAGCCCTTGACGGACGGCTGAAAGAATGTGCCGGTCATTCAATTAACGGTGATATCGAAGCAATGATAACAGTGATAGCCAGAGTCATGGATGTGTGGTTGTATCGTCATTCGGACTCAAGAGCGGTATTTTCTGGGTGCTTATCTGATTTAGGCCTTGGTACTTGGAAAACATCGCCCTTGACTCGAGTGATAGTAGCTTTACTTTAAATTGTATGCTCTGCTATGTTTGCTTCTGCTTAGTGTGTGTCTGGGGGCTATCACTGTAGAATGAGGTTGGAGTGGGAGGGTTGTATTCCTATTCCTTTTCCTTTATGCTCTTTTGGTATGTTGTTAGTTAATTTACTGCTCACTAAGACTGTTGTCTGACTCAAGGCTTTTTGTTTTAAATTCTTATTGCCTTGGGCTGTTCGTCCATTTTGGGACGGGCAGACTAGGTAGCAGGTGACAGGTGCTGTTCTCTTCTCACGATGCTGATATCGAAGACGAGCTAGAGGGTTGCATATTATTTTCTTATATGTACTGGATATTCCGCTGTTTTGTATTCTCTGAGAGATTTGTAGTGAGGCTGGATGTATTGACTATGTGGATGCTTGTATTCAACTATTATGGAGTTTTATATGATGTCATTTTGTTCTGTAAAGCTTCACTATACATATGTTCTATTGTATTTTGTCCATGCGCTGTGAGTAATACGATAGATCCTTTTGTTTTAAATCTTACCTTGACAATCGTCTATGGTCGCCTGGCACACTTTACAGCGCACTATCTCTAGATTCGGTGCAGGGGTCATGGGCGGTCGTCACAATATTGGCTGATTTGTGTGTGCACATTTCAATCTATAGCTCTGATGCATGAAGAATTTGACATGTCGGATCTTTCTAGTTTTCAATCTCAAATTTGACATAGCTAATTTGACATGTCGGATTTTCTAGTTTTCAATCTCAAATTTGACATAGCTAATTTGACATGTTGGATCTTTCTAGTTTTCAATCTCAAATTTAAACGCAACAAGATATGACGGTTATAATATAAGTATCGATCAATCATCCATATCCAAAACTTTTTTTTTTCAACTTTGACTTAGAGATTGACTGCATTTGATTTTTGAGGGCAATTTGAACTCTGATGGATCGGTACCGCTCCATGGACTCATTCCAAAGTTTTCCCTTTTCTTCCTCATCTCTTTGTAGTTAGTGTTCAAGTCCATAGTCTATTTCTTCATCATTCCATAGTCCAATTCCATCGAAATGTCGCTTGGGTAATATACTGGATAACACTTGCGCTTTAAAGTATGCTTCTATAGACACAATTCACGTTTTGAATTAAGACAAATGACCAAATCAAGATCCGCAAAGATGCACCCGTTACTGGACTCGTTTCCGGGGAACACTGCATCTCACTGAGAATTTTTGTACTTCAGGTAACACCCTGTAATTTTACGTTTAATTAAAAGGGTAAAAGTAATATATAAAATGACAAAATAGTAAATTTTCACGAAATTTAGGATTAATTCTCTAACTCATTCCATTACGTTCAGAATGCTGTTTCTAGTCAAAAAACATATGTAACTTGTCGAATTTGATAAAGCAGGCCAGAAATGAACAAATTCAAACCAAACGGCATTTTCGTAATATATCGATTTTGAATTTCATCCCAAATCAATGTTGTTTTCAGTCTATAAGTAGATCTTTAACTCTATCTTTTTTCCTTTCAAAATCTAACGTCCACTTAGAAAACTCTAATCTCTAAATCGATTACAATTCCCCAAATCAAGTCCAAATTTAACAAATTGATATGTGAAACCAATCAACATGAAGAGACCTATGCAAAGAAATCAAAACTATCTCGAAATTTGCAGTTTTGAAGATGAGGAAAATTCGAACAACGAAGGAGGAGGATCCACATCAAATTGGACACGATGCACGCCAAATCGGTGAGTGGAATTCTTCTTATTTGGGTATATACTGATAAGACGTAGTAATCCACTCCATACCGTCTTGAATTAGATTATAAATGATGAAATTGGATAGCAACCGCATTAATATGTATTAAATCATGATTATAATGTAATATGCCATGACAAGTTAATCAAAAAAGAAATTTTTTTATTGTAATTAGACAAGTGTTGATCTCTTCATAATTAAAAAATGTAAAACATAAAAGTGCTTCAAATTCAACATAATACATATCAAATTTTAGTCCTCAATGATATGAATCCACTGTGGTATTCGTTTGTTGATTCGGTTAACGAATTGATCAGAAAATGCATCAAAAATTCAACAAACGTAGATCGTTCGTTTGGGTTCAACGGTGAAATGACAACGATGGGATGATCACACATGGATGTGCAGAGGAGATCGAGAGGAGCGCGACACCTGGGTCCGATCAACCTTAGATGGTCGGAGATCGTCAGAAATTGGCAAAAATAACGCGACAACGAGTTTTACAGGAGCAATCAGAGGTGACGTCATTAGTGGCGAAGGGTAGAGGGTGCAAAGCGTCGAAGGGTTGTGGCATCGAATCTGGAATACATAGCATGTGGTGGAGAGGCAGCACGTTGTGAAAGTAAAGGGTCTATAGTATATAATAGCCTTAACCTATAAGTTGCGGAATATGATCTCTAATATGGCTAAGTAATAACAACTAATATTAATAACTAGCAGATATGAATATATAATGCAGTAAATAAAGTAATAGAGTGCACCGAGACTTATCTTGGTTCGGACAAGCCGTTCTACATCCAGTCACATACTAACTTCTAGATTTTCTCTAACAACACCTCATTTAGCCTGAATGAATAGGTTTACAACTTTCACCCGATGAACAACACCAACAGGACTTTAATCGCCCGATGAACAACATCAATAGGAGTTTGACTTCTTTAGAAAAAGATACACTTCAAACAAATATGCAATTCAAATAGAATATTGCAAGTGACGCTTTACAAATCCTTACACCACTTTAAACGATCTATTGTAATGATGTGCATGGTTTAAGGATTGGTTTTCAGTAAATAATGTAGAGTTATATGCTTAGAAATTGATTGCTAGGGCTTTGCAAAGTAAGCACAGAAAATCACAAAAGAGAATAGGAAATCGAGAGAGCAAGGAGTGTTTATTGTGATTGGAAGACCCTATGCTTATATGGGAGTGAAAAGGAATCATCTAGAGTTGCTTCTAAGGGGTTACGGGCATCAGTTTAAGCCAAAAATACGGGGTTTCTTGAATTGTTCAGATATCGGGGCTTTAGGGCAGAAAACGGGTTGAGGCCAAAAACACGGGGTTTCGTGATCTGTTTCACATCCAGCAAGAAAACGTATGCGCGTTAGCCCAAAGCTGGTTCGCAACCTCCATCAGTAGTTCATAGAGAGGTTGGTGCGCCCATTGGGGCTCACGACAATCCTAACTAGAAAATGAAGTGGAGATGCGGATAATGCGTCGGTTTGAAAGAAGGCGGACTGAATTATTGATTTAATAGCACTTGAGTCAATTTGAATGCTGCTTTCTATCAGTCCCAAGCGGATCGGATATCCCCAGCTTCCACGGTCCGCTTACCGAGGAAGAGATGCGGGAGGGCCCGGGGCCAGAGCAAGTTGGGTTGATAGCAGAGCAGAAGAGTACACTAGCGGAGCTGGACGAATGAAGGTGCAGAGCGATAGCGAAGAAAGAAGAGAGATTCACTAGCCGTAAGGGTAAGAAAGTCCTGACAAATGATGATTGAGACGAGATTCGGCATTTTTGAACCAGGAAACACTCGGTTTCCAATATCCATTCTTTTTTTTTACCTAAAAAATTTTCATTTATTTTTCTCAAAAAAAAGAAAGGAAGAATGCGAAAGAATGAAATAGGAATGAAAAGCGTCCTAAGGAGATTGATCATAGCTCCTTCTTTTTATTAAGTGGATGTACTTTAGTGGGGGATGCTTGCTATCATTCCAGTGTCAACTATCCAATCAGTGAGTTAAGCCCATTTCTTCCGAGTCTCTTTCAAATTCAATAAATGTTGGTTGATCGTATATCGCTAGTCAAATTTCAGATTTGAATTCGCTACGCACCTACTATTTGCCTTCTGAACCGGGAAAAATGACTTCTATGTTATATATTAAATCAGAACATTCACTACCGGGCAAAAATGAGTAATAAACCCCAGTATAGACTGGTACGATTCAATTCAACATTTCACAAATCCTTATTTTATTTCATTTTTATTTAATTGATCTCATTTTTTCTCAACAATTTATTCATATTGACAATGGTAACACCAAGATTCATAAAAATAATAAAAATCTAAATTATCAAAAATTAAAAAAAAAATCCTTTTTTGATTGGATGGGAATGAATCAAGAAAAATTCTATCGTAGCATATCAAATCTAGAACCTTGGTTTTTCCCAGAATTATTACTACTTTTTAATGCGTATAAAATAAAACCATGGATGGCGCTCCCGTCCCAATTAATATACTGGATGTTAGAGCCAAGATTAATATACTTGGACCTCACTTACACTCTTTGCATGCTGCTTGCCTTCAGACTAGCTTGCCTCCCGTCTTTAGAGCTTGGCCTATTAATTTACTGGGTCGGTCCCCAATTAATATACTGGTCGCTTCCCTCAGCTCAGAGGTGAACTAATGGATGCAAGGCGAGCGAAGTGAGGCGACTTCTCTACGCCCAATAAAAGAGCAACTGCCCGCCTATCCGCTAATCATGCCGGGACTCGGAAACCGAAAAACTGGGAAAAAGAACCTTCTTCTCTTTTACTGATTCGCAAGCACCTCTCTCTCTGGTAGGTCACTAGACTCATGTTCTAGGGCATCGTGAATAACCAAATTCCAATTGAAATGAAATCTTTAGGAGGAATCAATGAAAATCTTTAGGAGGAATCAATGAAACGATATCAATTCAAATCCTGGATCTTCGAATTGAGAGAGATATTGAGCGTTCTCTCGCTCTGCTCGCGGTGCTCCTTGCTCGCGGAGCGACATACCGAACCATTGATGAAGAGTTCTAGGGTCTGGATGTCAAAGTTGGCGACTAAAAAAAAGAAAAGGAAAGAAGTAGACTTTAGTTCTCAGATTTACTGGGCCTGTAGATCGACAACTGATCGACCGGTGACCTACAACCGATCCACCGGTTGCCTACACTCAGTCCCCCGGTTGCCTATTCTTAGGCACAATAAACCTAAGGTATAAATGTATTTGTTTTCGATCTTTGATGCTTCTGAAAATTATGAGAAAATTCACGAACCTTCATGGACATATATGATAGAGGTATGGTCAAGTTTCAGGATGTTTGGAGATCATTTAAGTCGTTTAACAATTAATCCAAGTATATGACACCAAAATGACACATAGAATACTTTAGCATGGTTTTGTCTCCGAAGCTCGTCTTCAAGTACTTGCTGTGATTTTGTCTAATCTTCGTTAACATCATCTTGATCTTCTAAGTATCATCTCCAAGCTCTGAAGTAATATTAGCTCCATCTTTTGTATGTTATGTCACCTTTGTTTTTCTGTGTTTTGCTAAACTGTCTTAAATAACTCATATGAAATATCAGTAGCATTTGTTGTATAGTTGTGATCATCGAAACATGTAATCAAAGTTCTAACATTCTCCTCCTTTTTGATGGTAACAACTACATGACTTTATTAAAATAAAATGCATGAAAAACATAAGTGGCTCCCCCTAAATTTATGATATATAGTATAAATTAGTTTTTCTCCCCCTTAATGAAATAATATAAGTGTTCATCTCTTTGAGTTTTTTCTCCCCCTTTATCATCACAAAAAGGAGATAAAAACATAGATATATTTTAAATATAGGAAAATAGGCACAGGGAATAAGTTGCAAAAAAAATTATTATTAAGGACAACAAGTTTGCGTTTTTGTCTGAAGGACACTTTTTAGTGTAAATAGAAAATGATGGTTACAACTATCATTCTGTGATTTACATTAAAAAGTGTCCTTTAGCCTAAAAAGCAAACTTTTTGTCTCTAAAACTAAATTTTTCTCCAACTTTTTCCCTGAGCCTAAAAACCCCTTTTAAATATATCCCTTGTATATTTTAAATTAAGACCTTTTTACCTTAAATCATTTAAAATACATATACCGCGTCCGCATCTTAATTTTATATAGGTAGATTCACATAATGGTTTAGTAAATGTATGTGCAATTCGATTTTCAGTGTTTACAAAATCGGGGGATATATTTCCTTTTTCTACGCGATCTCATACAAAATGATGTCTAATGTCTATATGATTAGTTCCCGAGTGATTTATCAAATTTTTAGCTAAGTTAGTTGCACTCGTATCGTATTATCACAGTAAATAGTAGATTTTCTTAATTTTACACTAAAATCTTGTAAAGTTGGTTGCATGTAAATGACTTACACACATGCTAATGCTTCTGATATATATTTTGCATCACATGTTGATAACGATATACAGTTTTGCTTTTTACTACACCAGAAAAATTAAAGGTTGGCCTATAAAATGACATGCATCACTTGTACTTTTCTATCCATCTTACATCCTCCAAAATCAACATCACTAAAGGATACCAAGTCAAAAGGACATCATTTTGGATAAGAAAGTCCATAGTGGTGCGTACTATGTAATGCAAAAAAAAACATCACATAGGTGTGATTCTTTATTATTAAACTGGAATCTAGTGCATATACATACATTCGTCATAATATTTGATCTACTAGCAGTTAAATATAGTAAAGAACCTATCATACTTCTATATAATTTCCGTTCTATGTCTCTATCATTTTCATCTCGATCTAGATGTACGCTTAGGCTTATTATGGTAGTTTTACTACTCATATTTTCAACATTAAATCTTTTTTAGTACATCCTTATAATATTTTTCTTGATTTAAGAAAATGCTATTTTTAGTTGTTTGACTTACAAACCGAGAAGATAATTTAATTCTCCCATATGTGAAATTTCAAATTCATTTTTTATAATATTTGATAACTCAATATATAAGTTATCATTAGTTGGTCCAAAAATAATATCATCGACGTATATTTAGACAACTAATATATCGTTTTTAGTTCGTTTAATATAAAACGTAGAGTTTACTTTGCCAATTTCAAAATCTGAACTTAATAAATAAGATTTAAGTCGATCATAACAAGCAAGGGGTGCATGTTTTAACCATACAGAGCCTTTTTAAGTTTGTAAACATAGTCAGGGTATTTTTCATTTTCAAATAACCACGGTTGTTAAACATAAACATAATCAATAACGAATCCATTTAGGAAAGCAATTTTAACATCCATTTGAAAAAGTTTAATGTTGTGGTGATATGCAAAAGCAAATAAAATAATGTGTATAGCTTCCAATCTTGCAACATAGGCAAATGTCTCGTCATAATCTATTCCTTCTTCTTGTTTATACCCTTGTGCAACTATTCTGGCCGTATTATATACAATTTCACCATTTTCATTATTATTATTTCTATATACCCATTTAGTTCCTATTAAAGATTGATCAGTAGGTCTTGGAACTAAATCCTAAACATCGTTACGCTACAATTCGTTTAACTTTCTTGCATAGCTAACATCCAGTATTCGTCTTTACTAGCCTCTTTATAGTTCTTAGGTTTTAAATTTGAAATAAAAGCGATGTGACTCATTTCATTTAATTGCCTTCTTGTTAAAACTCTAGTTTCAATATCACCAAGTATGTTTTGTATAGGGTGGTTTTTCAAAATCCTTGGTGGTGATTTCAAAACAGTTTGTTCTTGATTTATAGTGTTATTGATATCTTCATTTTCAACCACATCGTTAATTGTGTTAACATTATTATTTGTAACATCATTGTTTTCCAAAATAGATGGTTGATTAATTTTATTAGTTTCTAAATCATCATCTGTATTCGTATAGTTTTTTTTCAAGAGATACGTGTAGAGTGTCTTCGATAATATTTGTTCTTTTATTCAAAACTCCATAGGCTTTGCTTCTTTTAGAATAACTAAAAAAAAGATACCTTCATCAGCTTTAGGATCAAATTTGCATAAGTTAATTTTAGTATTCAATAAAAAAACATTTTGCGGCAAAATTTTTAAAATATGATACTTTTTATTTCTTGTTGTTGAGAAGCTCATATGGTGCAATTTTAGTTTTAGGCCTTGTAGAAATGCAATTTTGAATGAAGCAAGCAGTTGCAACAGCTTCAGCTCAATTTTTTTTAGGAAAAATAATGGTGCAGAGCAATGTTCTAGTGCATTCATGTAGGATCCTATTTTTCCTTCCTACAACACCGTTTTGTTGTGGTATTCTAGAAAATGAAAAATTATGGCTAATACCATTTTTAGTACAAAAATCTAAAAATAGTTTATTATCAAATTCACCTTCGTGACAACTTCTTATACTCTTTATTTTCAAAATTTTCAAACTTTGAATTCTCTTTGCAAAAACTTTAAACATTTCAAAAGTATCATTTTTATTTTTCAAAAATATAGTCCTAGTATAACGTGTAAAATCGTCGACTATTACAAATGTATACTTACTATTATTTGTTGACCTTACTTGCGTAGGACCAAATAAATCTATGTGTAATAATTCTGATAGCTGAGTAGAACTAATTTCTTTTATAATTTTAAAAGATTATTTTCTTATTTTACCTTTCTGACAATCGTCACATAAATTATTAACTTTAAAATTCATTTTAGATAAACCACGTACAATTTCATCTTTAGCTAACTTATTAAGAGTTTTGAAATTAATGTGATAAAATCTTTTGTGCTATAGCCTAAGGTCATTTTTGTTTTCTACGAGATACATGCTATTAACATGAACATTTTTCACTTAAAACATAAATATTTTGTTTTCTTATACCTTCAAGCATTAGATTTTTATCTTTATCAAAAATACTACATTTGACTTTTTCAAAAATAATACTAAAACCCTTCTCGCATAATTGACTAATGCTAGGTAGATTATGTTTTAAATTTTCTATTAATGAAACATTGGAAATCAAGGTGTTACTAAAAATGTTGATGTCCCTTTCAAAGAATGTACTAACCGTGAGCTTATCCGAGTCTCCCTTCATGTGCTAGAAACATCCACTATCCAATATCCACTTTTCATTCCTATGCGTTTTGGATACCTGTAAAAAACAATTCAATTTTTATTGGTATCAACTTCCTCCATTAGGGTTCTATGTTTAATCCAAAAGTAGCCATACCCATGGGGATTTGAGACCTTTAAAAATGAAAATACTATTTTGATGTACTTCTACCATAAATTTTTCTATATACATTTTCCTAATTAAAGTATTATTTATTTTGGGAACCCATATTTTTGTAGTCTTATTATCATTTTTATTTTGACCATCCTTTATAGGTTTCCTAAAATTAGTATATAAAGAACTATATTTTTTAGGACTATTTTCCTTTTAAAATTTAGTCCATTCTTATAATTAAAAGCTGGTTTGGAAATATTAATTAAATTTGTCAAACTCTCTTGGCCTTTGTTAAATTTAGAAACAATTTTAGATAAATTTTCTAACTTAATTTCTAACTTATGTTTCTCATATTCAATAATTTATAATGATGATTTTAAGTAATAATTTTCTTAAGATAATATTACATTCTCATCTTGATATATCATAATTTCATCAATTTACCCTTGAGATTGAGTATGTAAATTATCATAAGAATTTTGAGATCTTTCTAGTTCTTCTTTAAGAATTATTTTCTCGTCCTTTAACATACGTCTAATTCTAACCTATTATTTTTAGCCTCTACTTATTTTCTTTGGCGTTTCTCATTTTTACATTTATCAACTAAGGCATCTACGATATTAAATAATTCTAATTTTCTAAAATCACTTCATACCTCATTATCGGTAGCCATGAAATAGATATTTGCATGTTCCGATTCACTCACTTTCAGATGCTGAAGATTCTGAATCATCCTATGTGACTTGAAAACCTACCTATTCTTCGGTTTTTCCTCTGTAAATTTTTGCTTCTTTTAAAGCTATGGGTAGTAATTCTTCACATGACCATTCTTTCCGCATCCATAACATTTCGTAGAAGAAGATTTGCTAAAATTGCTATTTTTTCAAGACTTGAAATTTTTTCCAATCCCTTTAGCCTAGCATGCAAGATCATTATCATTCAAATCGTCGTTCTTTTCGACTTGAAAAGCTATAAAATTTTTCTCTTGTGCTTGTTCCTTCTTAACCTGCAAATTATATTCATATGACATTAAATTTCCAACAAACTCTTCAACCTTAATTATTGAAATATCTTTTGCTTCCTCGATGGCCAATACTTTTCTTCACCACTTATCGATTAAAGAGTTTAAAGTTTTAGAAAATATATCAGATTCGGAAATAGTGACTCCTGATCCTTTTAATGCATGTGTAATATTTTAAAGTCATGCATAGATGTAAGAAATATTTTCCTTATTTAGCATTTTAAATAATTGAAACTGGTTCTTTAACATGGAAAATTTTCTTTGCTTTACTTTGTTAGTTCCTTCGTGTGTAACTTGCAAAGTATGCCATATTTTATGAGTAGATTTACATATGCTAACCATATTAAACTCATTTTTATCTAATGTACAATATAAAATATGCATTGCCTTAGAGCTATTTTCTACTTTATCTTTTTGATTAGTTGTCCATAAACTAAAAATTAGTAGTAGGTTCAGTAAATTCGGTTTGAGTCCTTTTCCAAATAGAATAGCTATTAGCTTTCATATATATTCTCATCATAGCAGCCCAATTGTTATAGTTATTGCTAGTAAATATAGGGATCTAGCAGTAGATTGGCCTTCTTGAACAATAGTCATGTTTGATGACATAATAGTTTTATAAATTATGTTATGATTTATAAAATAACTTGCTTTGATACCAAATGAAAGTAAATGGTATACGGTATATATTAGTCCTAATTTATAAGTTGTAGAATAGGATCTCAAATATGGCTAAGTAATAAAAACTAATATGACTAACTAAAAGATATGAATATATAATGCAATAAATAAAGTAATAGTGTGCACCGAGATTTATCATGGTTCGAACAACTCATCCTACGTTCAGTCCCAGATTAACTTCTAAATTTTCTTTAACAACACCTCACTTAGCCCAGAGGAATAGGTTTACAACTTCCTCCTGATGAATAACACCAAAGGACTTTAGAATCGCCTGATGAACAACACCAACAGGACTTTGACTTATTTAGAAAAAGATAAACTTCAAGCAAGTATGTGTTTTCAAATATGAATATTGCAAGAGACGCTTTACCAATCCTTATACCACTTTAAACGATCTATTGTAATGAAGTGTAGGGTTTAAGGATTGGTTTTCAGAAAATAATGTAGAGTTATAAGCTCAAAAATTGATTTCTAGGGCTTTGGAAAGTAAGCACAAAAAATACAATAGAGATTAGGAAATCAAGAGAGCAAGAAGTGAATTTTGTGATTGCAAGGCCCTAGGTTTATATAGGAATTTTAGGGTCGGGATGTCAAAGGTTGCAATTGGGAAAAAGAAATGGAAAGGAACAGGTTTCATTTCTTGGATTTACTGAGCCTAAAAATCAAAAATCGGTCATTTAGTGGCCTACAATCGGTCCACCGATTGCTTGTTCTCAAGCATAGTAAACTTGAGGCATAAATTCCTTTGTTTTCGGCCTTTGATGCTTTTGAAAATTCTAAGAAAATTCACGGACATTCATGTATATATAATAGAGGTTATGGTCAAGTTTCAAGGTGTTTGGAAATCATTTAAGTTGTTTAACAAATAATCTAAGTATATGACACTAAAAACAACACATACAGTACTTTAGCATAGTTTTGTCTCAGAAGCTCGTCTTTATTTATTTACTGTGATTTTGTCTTATCTTTATTAATGCTATCTTGATCTTTAAAGTATATTCTCTAAGTTTTAAAATAATATTAGCTCCATCTTTATATGTTATGTCGCCTTTGTTTTTTTTTATGTTTTACTAAACTATCTAAAATAAGTCATATAAAATATTAGTAGCATTTATGGTATAGTTGTGATCATCAAAACACATAATCGTGGTTCTAACACGTTGAAGGTCGTGTAGTGGTGGATCGAGGTGAGGTCGGTAATGTAGCGATGCATGATATTAATTTACATACATAATTAATTCATCAAATTACAAAAACACCCCTAATTTTAACACTTATATCTTTCGCGTACAACCTCTGTTTGATGGTGGTTTACGACATCGTGATCATGGTGAGATGAAGAATGTTTTAGGTATGTTGTTCACTGTGTTTTGAGATACTCCAGAAAAGTGTCTTATTTTGGTGGATTCGTTATACGGTGTTCTATTTAAGCGTATCGGTACATGTATGAGGTAATTAGACCTTGGTTGTACAACTGACGTTTGGTGATGGTGAGTTGGGGCTTGATCCCAATTGCATCGCAAACAGTTTAGAAAAGATGAGTTTGGGCTTGATCCAAAATGTGTTGCAGACTATTTGGTGATGGCGAGTTTGAGTTTGACCTCAATAATGTCACATACGGTTGGCTATGGTGAGTTGGGGCTTGAACTCAACAATGTCACATATATCTTCTGCGACGATAAGTTGGGACTTGATATCAATAGCGTTGCATTTGGTTATCCACGTGAGTTGGAACTTGATTCTAATTGTGTGGTATATGAACAACGAGTTGGGTCTTCAACCCAATAGTGTCGTAAGCAGTACGACGACGACAAATTGTGTGGTATATGAACAACGAGTTGGGTCTTCAGAATATTTTCTTTCTAGTTTTTTGAGACATTTTTTATTACTGCATAGTTTATTTTATGTATCTAGAATTATGGTATTTATGGTATTTTTTAGTATTATATTTATTCCTTCCACAGTACGTTTCAAAAAGTGTAGATTTTCGTATATAGCTATGTATTTTGTTTTATATTTTACCTTAAATAATCCATCGTCAATGACATCCATGATATTAGTGCGACTTGGGCATAATCGATGCGTTGTAGATGTTACTACTAAATTAGGGTATATGAGAGAGCGTATTTGTAATTTTCTGTTATATATATATATATATATGTGTGTGTGTGTGTGTGTGTGTCACATCCATATATTTTGACTTGTAAAGGTAGTTGTTGGCTTGTCCCTTATATAAGCAAACAACAAGAAGTTAAATAAATGTTAAGGATATAATTATTTAGGGTGAAAAATAAATTCGTCCCATATATTATAATTTATCCCTTAAAGAATTTCTAATGGAGATCCTTACACAAACTAGAAATCGTGAATAAATTACATGTTTTTAGACCGTGAAAAGTAATATGATGTTCATAAGCCATAATGGAGGCATAAGGGAAGACTCCTCAAAATTAGCGTTAAGTAGCTAAAATGTTCATACGTTAGATTTGGACAATACGGTGGAGGTGAGACTTAAGGTAGCCAATTTTATAAGAAGAGGAGCTAAAACCCTATGAACTTAAAGTAATGTAATATGAAGTAGTTGGGCTTGTGCAAGTTATGTTATTTTTATCCACTCCAATTTTAATCATTTGAAATGTTTCCTAAAAGTTAGTAACATCGGTGTTTGAGATTTTTGGAAAAATATAGAAGTTGAAGTTTGTTTAATGGATTGAACTAGTAACCCTTATTTTAAGCTTCAAACATTGGAAAATTTAACAGAAAGTAATTTTCCATAGCTATTTTAAAGCTTTTACTTTTTTTGTAAAAACTTTTTGTAAGGCATGTTGGTGCACTTATATTTTGATGTGTACTTTGCTTTTGACATGAAAACTTTTGAAAGATAAATTAAAAAGTAAGTAAAACACATCATTTTGAATGTCTTTTAGTTTATATATATTTCTGTCACATTTTGGAAAAAAATTAAAATACATTTTCTTTTAAAATACTCTTTGTGAAAATATCTTATTTATGAAAATTATTTTAAAAAGATACATTTTACATGTCTTCTTTTCCAAGTTAAACTGAACCATCTTGGATAAATTTTAAATTGAAAAAATGTCATGAGTTTTGTCAAAATTAAACATTTATTATTGTCAATAGAGAATTTTATGGTTTTGGAAGCTTATTAGTTTTGTGAAGAACAGGATTGGAATTCAAAGATTTTGATTTAAAAACCGGATTGAAAAAGTTACTGATATTTTCATTTGAAATTTAACTAGAGTTAGAAAAGAAGTACATAGTGTATAAAGTTTGAATTTGATATGATGAACTGGCTAGAATAGTCAATATGCCTACATGCTATGGACTTGCAAATATTAAGCATTATGGATATGTGATGTAATATCCCCTATTTTGAGGCTAGAAAATAGATACCAATGATGCTGCAGTCATCCATAGCATTATTTTCCAATGACAAAAAAAGTTTAGTTATTGTATCATTAACATCAGGAGCATAAGAATTTACAAAAAATTTCTCCAAACATTTTCATTCATCAATTCATTAAATTTTCAGTTACATAACTTCATGATTTCATCGTTTAGACAAAATATAATGAATATTTAGAGAAAATATAATGAATATTAATTTCCAAGACTGGTATATGATGATGCCTCCTTGGTTGATTAGGGTCATAAGTACTTAGACGGTTACAAACTGAGTCATTATAAACAATCGACAATAACAAAGCAGGTAAACTGCATAGTGGAAATACTTCTAATATTAGCTTGCCTCCTGCATGCCTTCAAAGATTTATTCGTCTAAACCTGAAATCCCTACTTTCGGCCTATTGAAATGAGTGCTCGAGATTTTATGAAGTAATCAAAAACTTCGGGCCAGACAAAATATCTAGTATGAATAATATTAGTCCATCTCAAACCGAAATAAATAAATAGTGAGACAACGTCATTGAAGCATGGAATGAGGTAATATATTTACAATCAATATGTCAGTCATAACATATACCTGCAACCACAATGATTAGAACATAATCATAACATCATTATCATCATGCATAATGAGTCAAAACGACTAGTCTGGTGTTCACTAAGGTCTAAGGGTTACACATTCCCATAATTACCCAATCCCATAAAATAGTCCATGCATTGAAAAAATTTCCCTTGATAACTATGAACCTATTGGTTTTCATAGGCCAACTAAAAATCTATCGAGCTGAATCAGGCCAAAAAATGCAGAAGATAATGCAACGATCTTCTGCTTCCATAAGAGTACAAAGCTATACCCATGACAAAAGAAAATAATAAAAAATTTCTTATGGTCCTTTCAAAAGAAAATAACAACGGCCTTCTAATTCCTGATAAAAGAAAAATATAGACGAGCACAACTATGAGCTACCTTAGATGCATAATAAAGTTTTAGTCTTAAAATTGACAAAGCCAGATGCACTGGAATCGCATACCTAACTAACAAGGGGCTTAACAATTGGAGTGTATGAGCAACCCTACACCAGTCTGCACCCTTAAATCCGGTTTTAAAATGTTAATAAGTCATGTCTTTTGATCAGTTCCAGGCATCCTAACATAATTAGATCTTTACGATCTCATGGATGTAATTCTTCTTACTCAAGAGCTAAGCTTGCCCACACCCACTACTGGAACAACCCTAATCAGCCATTAGTTCTCAAGCTCTAAAGTCATAAATGTCGAGTGATAACATATAAGTTAACATGTCATAATTAACATATGCAATATTAACCGGTCAATATAAAATGAACATATAAATAATCATCCATCACAAGCATATGTTCATAGGGTAACCATTTTATACACAATTACTTATACACTAGTAATACTTTTCTTCCATAAAAACTTAGTTAAATGGGCTAAAAACATGTTTCTCTTTCTTTAAAACCTTTGTCATTTAAATATTTTTTTTTACAAAACCATACTTTTTTATAATGAAAATCCGACCAATTACTTACTTGAAAGCTATATAATGTATTAAAATAGGCTATCATCCTTCAGAAAACTTTGTGCTACCGCACATCAAAATATATAAGTTATCACATTTCAAAACATGTGTTATTGCACCTTGAAAATCATATGTTATTGCATGTCAAAAAAAGGGCTATCGTATGTCATAACTATAACTATTGCATGTCTAAACATACATGTAACTATTGCATGTTAACAAAGCTATTGAGTGTTAACTAAACGAGTAATCAAATGGAAATCAAAACAAGCTATCGAATTCCAATAGAAACAAGCTATCTCATGTTGAAAATATATAGCTATCGTAGGCAGAAAACACAATATTATCCATGTTGAAAAATGTATAGCTATTGCAAGTTGAAAACACAAAGATATCGCACGTCGAAAATTGTCTAGCTATCACAAGTTGAAAGCACAAATATATCATGGGTTGAAAAATGTATAACTATCGCAGGTTGAAAACACAAGTTACCGAAGTTCAAAACATGAAGTCGTCAAAGGTTGAAAAATACAAAGCTATCGAATAATGACAAAAACATTGCTATGGAGTGTTGAAATAATATAGCTATCTCATGTTAGAAAATAGGCTATCAAAGGTTGAAAATCAAAACTATTGCATGTTAAAAACAGATAGCTATTGCCGGTTAAAAATGACATTTTCGTAAATATCTGCAAACTGTTTTGTTTCCTTTAAAAGTATTTTACCAAATCAATATCTTTATTAAATTCTTATTGGTTAGTCAAATATTTTTGGAAATATTTTCAGAAAATTTCTCTAACCTCCAAAATCTTAATTATATGCCATAATTAATTAATTATTATCCTTAATAATTAAATCCTTTCTTTACTAAATAATTCATAGTAATTCAAACATACATGGGAAAATCTTCAAAAAGTTCTAAGACTCTGAAATCCCTTCTTCTATCACAGATAAATTTTTTGAAGCCAAATAATAAATTTTCATATTTTTCATAACTAAAATCCAAAATTTACACTTTTCTCATGTTAGAAAATTCCAAATAAAATCATAATTAATTGAAAATTTATGAAGTTTAAAACCATCTTTAAAATAATATTCCTAACAATATATAAAAAAATTCAAAGCATTTGAAGCTAAAAATCTAGGATTTTAACTCAAAATTCCTTTAGGAAAATTACACAAAATTAACAAATGATAACTAAAACCCATATAAATGATTATCCAAGACAAATGCATGATTTCATAACATATAAATTTGGTTTTGACCTTAATTCTGAATTAAACAATATAATATACAAGAGATGACACTAGCATTCACTCTAGATTTGTTATAGTGATTAGATTTGTCTTAAACCTCTTTTTTCCTAAGCTTTTTCTTCCTTTTCTTCTAAGTTGAAATGGTGATAACAGAAATAATGGTGATCGACCACTTTTTCTTTTTTCTTTTTTTTAGAATGAGATGTAAATCGATGAGTGGAGAAGGAGAGAGAATGAGATTAATCTTTATTCCCTTTTTCCCTCCTTTATTAGATTCAATTTAATTTCTTTCCCTTAATAAAATAACTACCTATTTTATATAATGAAGGCTGAATTAATTTTCTTGGAAAGTCACCTACATATCTTACCCACGATATTTTTTAATTACCTAGAACAATATGCAAAAAAATTAAGGTTATTACATGCCCTCCTCCGTACAAAAATTTTGTCCTTGAAATTTCAGCAAGGTTCTACAACGAAGCATATCAAATATGCAAACATGTGGCACATGCATGTAAATAAAAAATACTAGCATAACAACTAGTCAAACATCTATACTACAATAAAATACATACATCAAAATAACTCAAGGTAAGCCTCTCTGATCCAATCCTTGGCCTCTCAAATACATTCTCGTCCATCGTTACTCCAGTAGACCTTTAAGAACTTGATAGTCATATTATAAAAGCCCTTTCATACCTCTATCCGCCATATGATAAGTCGCCCGGTGATAGTCATATCAGGCTAAATTACAAAATCCTCCAAAACTATTGCCTCAATAGCAGTCTCCAGATCAACTACATACTTTCTCAAATGTGATACATAGAAAATATTATAGGCTCCTTTCAAAGTATTCAGTAACTCGGTGTGATAAACGAGTTTCTAGATTTTCCCTATAATAAGAAATGGACTAAAATGTTTAGTTTCCAACTTCCCAGACTTCCAAAATCGTATAACACCCTTCATTAGTGATAATTTCACAAAAATATAATCTCCAACCAAGAATAAGTCCTTACACCTTTTATCTGCATAACTCTTCTTCCTTTATTGAGCTTACTTCAACATAGCTTGGATTAAGTCAATCTTTTCCATCGCTTCTTTCACTAAATCCGAACTAAGCATTGGTCTATCACCTTTCTTTAATCAACATGCTGGTGATTTGCACGGTCTTCCATAAAGTGCTTCGAAAGATGTAATTCATATACTAGTCTAATAACCGTTGTTATAGGAAAACTCAACTATTTGAAAATAGTCTTCCCTTACCCTCTAAAGTCTAGTACACAATCAATTAACAAGTCTTTAAGTACCATATTAACCTTTTTCGTTAGTCCATCAGTCTATGGATGGTAATCAGTACTCATCTTCAACTTGTTACCTAGTACATTATGTAAGCTCTTCCAAAATTCGCTAGTAAACAATGGGTCTTTATCACTTACAATGCTACTCGGTATTCCATGAAGTCTTACAATATTTTTCATGAATAATTGCACCAAACTAGGTGCCAATCTTGTCGATTTAACAGGGATAAAATATGTACTCTTGGTCAGTCTATCAACTATGACCCAACTACCATTACTTCCCCTATTCTACTTTGGCGACCCATCAATAAAATCCATCGATGTAGAATCCCATTTCCATTGTGGCGCTTCTAAAGGTTGAAGTAATCGACTTGGCTTTTGATGCTCAACTTTTACTTGTTGACAATTCATACATTGCTTTACTCGTAAGCCTACATCTCTCTTCATTACTTCCCAAAAGAAACTCCACTTCATATCTTGATACATCTTCGTGCCTCCAAAATGAATAGTAAATGTCAATTGATGACATTCTCCGAGAACTTCCTTAGATTTTCCACATTTAGAACACATAGTCGTCCCTTCTTTTTCAACCATCCTCGTCGATCAAGTGCAAAATTATTCAAGTCCTCAATCTCACTTCCTCCTACTAGTCTCCTAATCCCTTTACCTAGTAATGGATCAGCTTTTTGCCTTCCAGCAATTCTTTCGATCAATACTAGTTGAACTTCTAAATAAGAGATCACTGTAGTACTCTGACTATAATTGGTCGTCGAACTCATTCCGACTCCATAAGAAGTAATGCCTCTAACTTTTTCCATTCAGCTAACGTCGTTAATACCACATTCTAATGTTTTTAACTAAGTGCATCAACAACTTTATTTCCTTTCCTTGATGTATTCTCAGTCCTAAAATCATACGTTGTCAAAAACTCCAACCATCTCTACTGCATCATATTCAACTTCTTTGGAGAGAATAAATACTTCAAGATCCGTAAATAGTTCGTATCGTTCCCCCAATAGATAGTGCCTCTACACCTTTAACATAAATATAACTGCCGCCAACTCCAAATCAAACGAGTAGAATATCGCATTTCATATGGTTGTTATTGTTGAGAAGCAAGGCAACGACTCTACCTCTCTTCGTCAATACATGTAACGACCCGAAAATTTTAACGATTTAATAACGTAATTAACTAAATTTTTCATGGAATTTAAACTTTAAAATTTTGAAATGAAAATTTGATATTTGGAATGCGTCTATTTAAACATAGCAAATGGCAGATTTTCATCAGAAAGTTTGAAAGTTGCTTATGTTGTGTAATTTTCAATTTCAATTCAAAATCAGTTAATTTGATGAAAATAAAATATTTTCGAAATATAAATATTTTTACATAAAAGAAAATGTAAATCATTATCTGAGTGAGACGTCATAATTCATTTCGTCAAATTTGGACTTCTATAGCCCCGTTTATCTTATTTTCGATAAATCTGCAGCGGTTTAACAGCGAAATATCGACTTTTAATAGGATGGTCGTATCGATGATATCTGTGAACCGTTCTGATCGTTTCATTGTGCTGATCTCCGTAGTATATTTAATTGTGTGTTTCGGTATCCGATACGCAGTGAAACACGCGAAACGTTAACCGTATCGATATACGTTTTGAACCTTTTTGTTTCCTTGTGACTCTTCATTGTCCACTGTCAAAGCCAATGGTCAATAGCTTTTATTATAATTACTGAATTCAAACGTACTGTCCTTTTTCATTCCCTATATTCAATATAATTTGTTTTGAATCCTGCTCTTCGTTCTGTCATTTCATTTAAAGAAAAATATATATAAAAGCATTTGTTTCGTTTGTCTGAAACCTTTTCTCCTGTTTCATTTAAACTTATTTACAAAAATAAAATTTTTCGGTCATGACTTTTACTATTCTCTGAAATTCAACGTTGCCTTTTAACATTCCTATCTGTTCATATTTCAATCTTTCCTTCTGCTTTTGAAGAAGAAAAAAACTTAATATATATGTTATATATCAGAGCATTCATTTCCTCTTCCCATTTGAAACCCTGCCTCTCCTCCTTTGAAAGCCTGATCATTCATTTCTTTGTCTTCGTGTCACCTTCTCCTCTTTATAATATATAAAAAAAGAGAATGTATATTGCTTCATTTTTGCATGAACCGTTCGCCTCTGTACCTCTTCCCCTCACCCACGCATGGCAGCTGCATCCACTTTCCCATCGCCTTTCCCAAATCTCACCCTCCAACACGTCAGCACTCCGAGCACCACCACATCAACCAAGCTCCGCCGCATACAACAGCCCTGACCACCAATCCCACAACACCTGTGCCAAACCCGCATTGGCCCCCTCACCGACTCACCAAACTCCAGCCCAGACCCGTTTGCATTGAAACCCGCTCCACCTCACAGCCATACTCCACTCCACCACCGTCCGCCCTGACCGTGCTATCCCACCGCCGTATGCACTCGTACACCATCACCTACCGCCTGACATAGCTATAGCCGAACAGTCCCCTCCCCTTGCTCGTCTCTTCCGCCTTCTCTCCTATAGTCGACTCCTCCCTCTTATAAAAAAACAGAAAACTTCTACATGTGTATGCGAACCTATAGCCTACTCATTGTCTACAAATCCTGTACGTGCTTGTTCATTTGAGAAATTATATTGTAAAGTAAGCATTTTTTTTTTTGGTTTCTGTGAAAGCTCATATATTTTGACCTGTGGCTGCTTATATTCTTCCAAATCTTTGCTTCTCCTCCGTGTTCAGCCTGCCTGCCATTTCCCCTCAGCTAGTTTTGTTTGAGCAGCCTTCTTTCTTATGTATGTAAATGAAAGTATGTATTTTATTATAAAAAAAAAGAAGAAAAAAATTAGTAAGCAGAGTAGTCAGCGCATATATATTTTGAGGGAAGGGGGCTAATTGAAGAAAAGACAGCGTTTAGAATATGCTGCCAGGAGATGTTTTTATTTTTATTTTTTATAATGTGGTAAACCACATCTCAACTAAATGTTCTGTAAAGACTTGTAAGTAATATCCCAGAGCATAACATGCTAAGAATATTACAGTATAGTTTATTATTTCAAATAATATGTAATGTTCTTGTTCGTTTTTCTTCATTTTTTATTTATCTTGCTGGCAGCTTGTAAGTATAATACCCAAGGGTGCAGCAAGTAGGATGTTTGAACTAGGAATTAGGAACCTTATCATTTTTAATTCAGAGTCTTCTAATTTTTTGTTCAAATCCTTGTAGTTTCCCTCTTTAATAAGAATCATCTTCATACCAATATTCTGTATCTATGTGATTTGTCCATGTTAAGTCTAGAGGTTCATTTAACCATTCTCTGTTTTCTTTAATCATTTCTTGTCTAATCTGTTCATAGTGTTCTTCAACAAAAAGATCCAACATCCTGTTGGTAATCTTCATCTTCGGATTTTTAGTATTAAAGACAAAATAGGTATTTCTAAGACTCTTTACTACTTTCTTTTTGTTTATCTTAGGTTCATCATCGAGGTTGATGAATTTTTCTGTATAGTTATGTCTAAATATCTTTGCAATATTATATTGTTGGTTTTCGTTTAGTTCTGTTTGTTTTAAAACAATTATGAGTTTAGTCATAAATTTTTGTTCTAAATAATCTTGTAGAGATTCTATATTCTCAATTTTTGAGGATTCGTTCATTTTTAATTTTCCCAATTATTGTTTTCTGGTATGTTGTAATCTGCTTTATTTTTGCTTTCTAAGTAATTTTGCCATTCTGTATAAAATTCTTTAACAAATCTGGGTGTTAGTACTATGTTTCCAGGTTCTCTCCAGATATTAAAGTTATTATATATTTCTGTTAAACTTGTTTCACAATCATAAATACTGATCAATTCGTGTGAGTATTTTTGTTTGAAGATGCTTATTATTTGATGTTTTTGGTTTTCTGTAAGGTTTGCATTGTTCTTCATAATGTTTATTATGTTCATCATAAATTTGTTTTCTAAATATTGCTGTAATTTTTCCATTTTTATCAAATTTTTATACTCTTTCTTTCTTTTTAGGAAAATTCAGGCATAAACCAGAGATACTTGGTGAAATAATCATAGGTAAACCCTTGTTTACTATCTTCTTCATTATCTCATACTTGGTGTATCTAGTTTGTTTAAAGTATGAATTTAACCTAGTTATGAATCATTCCCTCACCTTGTTACTCTAGATTTACTATTTTCCCTAACGGCTTCATGCCTAAGCGGTACTTCTTCAATCTCAACGAGCTTACGTCTTTTGGGATAATTCATAAATTTAGTTAAACACGGGTTGTTTTAAAACATAGATACATCAATCATCAGGTAAACATTATACTAAAGAAGATAAGTAAAAAAGGAATACATACCTAGATCTCTTCACCTTTCTCTTGGTTTATGTCTGAAAGTTATTTAGCTACTCATCTTAGAAGCATTAAAAAGGATGTCCGCCATTAAAAGAAATAATACTCAAGCTTTTTTTTTATTACTTAATAGTTTTTTGGAGCTGATACAATGATATTCGGTGTCTCTGCAAACATACTAGATTGCCAAATATATAGGCAATCCAAACATACCATGCTATGGACAGATGTCCATTATAAACTTACAAATATAGGTAAAAAGTAACATACAGTACACCCATAAAATAAATACATCTGTTAGTGAAATCTTTCAATCAAAATGTCTTTTGTCTTCTTTTGTCGGTAGAGCTGAAAGGTCTTCTCCTATTTGTAGGTAGGTACTTTTTCTAGCTTTCTTTTTTGTTTAGTGGAAGCAATTATCACATCGGGTCACATCCCTTTAGCTTTTGGGATCATTATTTCTTCAATTGCTTTTGTGCTGTCTTCGTAGCTGTCTTTATCTTCTTCATCTAGGCTGTAGTTTTTATTTTTACTACTGTCTTCTAGTTGTTTAATTCTCTTGAAGTTGTTTATCATATGTTGGTTTGGGTGGAATATTTCAAAAGGCCTTAGTTTGTATGCAAAGTCTTCGAAATATTCGGATATGTAGATTTTCATGATAGGGGATTCTGCATATAATTTGAGTTGATTTTTGTCATCCCAAAACATGTTATTTCCGATCAAATATGCTCTGTATTTTTCATAGGTATATTTGTCAGTTTCTATGACAGGAGGAGGTGTGAGGTTTCTGTCTTCTGTCCATTCTTGGTACTCTGGATCATAATTTTTGGCCCTTATTTTTATGATGTGTCTGGCAGGGTCTATGGTGGTTTGACTAAAGTGTGGTGGTGTAGAGGTTATCTCTGTACATAATTCCTGTCCTAAAAGTTCTGTGTAATAATCTAAGATGGAGGACAGCGGTTCTGGGAGATCTGTGATACACCAGTTATTGAAGTACATTTTTTCTAGGAACCCATAATTTAGGAGTGTGCTTGGGTCTAGGGTGATACTATCTTGTACTATGTACTTGTATTTTGGGATGTTTATTGTGAGAAGAGGTGTTGAGGCAATTATGTTGCACTTACATTGGGTAGTGGTGTTTTTGCAGTCTTCTCCTTTCTGTGTACATGGGATATTTGTGTTTCTTATTATCTTCCATGTAATCTTCATTCCTGGAATGTTAGTAGTAGAACATTTTGCAATAGTAGTAAAGATTTTTTTATAAGTCATAGCACTCATCTCTCTGGAAAGAAGTATGTGATTTATTTTTTTATCAAATGAGTCAACAAAACAAAGCATGTTCTGTTGGACAACCTCTGTTTGTATTGCCTTTATATGTGGAATTTGTCCAAGTTGGACCATTTTCCCTTTGTCTGTCATGGCCTTCTGTATGTATGTGACCATAGGTCTAAGACTTAATTCATCAGTTGGAACTTCATTTTTGATGAACATTCCTGATGATATGTTTAGGTATTGTTTTATTCCTTCTGATGTGTAATAATATTTTCCAAGATGTTTTTCCATTGCCATTTTGGCTGTTTCGAAATTTGTATATCCTTTGTATTTAGGAATCCCATATCTTGGATTCATTTCTATTTCTCTAATTTTAGGAAGCATTTCTTCCCAAGTAGTGTATATCCCAGCACTTTCTCCATTAAACAAACAGTAATGGGAGAATCTTTGTTTTGTTTCTTTCTGAAATTCATTTACTAAGGTATACAAGATACTGAGTTTCTGTTTGTTGTCTTGGGGACTCGTAGCAAGATTCCATATATTATCCAATATCATTTGTTGATCTTCTGTGATATTTGCTTTAGTGACAAATCTGTTCTGTTTGTAGGTCTTCAGGAATTTTCTGCTGTCTTGACTTTGTGATGTCATATCTGTATTTTCTCTGTTCATGCAATTATAATTTGTCAGATTCTTTTTTCAGAAATAGTCTAGATAATTTGTCTGGTAGGAAATTTGTTTTTCCTTTTATATGTTCCCAATTTATTTTTGTTCCACAATTGAATATTGCATTTTTGAATTTTAGCCATCTGTTGTTTAGAATCCCTTTTTCTTTTTTGTTTTCTGAGTATTTAACTATAGCTTCACAGTCTGTCCTGATGGTTATCTCTTTGTGTGAGATAATAAATAATTTAAAGGCTTCAAGAATATATATTATCGCAAGTATTTCATAATCTAGGGATGTTAAATATCCTTTTTCTTTAAACGTTCCTGAAGCATATCTACAAATTCTTTCTGCAGATTTTGTCTCATATTTATTTGGTTTGCTTATTAGAATACCTCCCCATCCAAGGGATGATCCATCAGTTTCTATAATTAGATAATCTGTGCTTAAGGGCAAAGCTAATGGTTTTAATTCTTCTGCTAGTTTTTTTATCTGTTTTATTTGCTTAGTATCTTCGTGGTTAAATTCCCTTTGTCCTTTTGGACTCGCCTTATTGTATAGAGGTCCCGTGTATTTTGATAAGTCCTTTATGTAGGGCCTCGCATAATTTACAAGTCCTAGAAAAGCTTGTAATTGTTTTAAATCTGTTATTTTATCTGGAAATTCCAAGATTTTTCTTGTTATGTGGGGCTGTAATTCAATTTGTCCTTTGCCTATTTTTGTTCCTAAGAATTCTATAGTATTCTTAAAAAGTTCTATTTTCTTTTTAGATATAATTAAGCCATGGGCTTCTATTAATTTTAATACGCTGTATAAATGTGATATGTGTTCTTGTTTTGTTTTGGAAAATACAAGTATGTCATCTATATATACACAGGTGTAATTATTGCAGTTTTGAAAAATATTATCCATTTTTCTTTGGAAAATTTGTGGAGCATTTTTTAATCCAAATGGCATAACCAGCCATTCATAGTGTCCTTCACTACATGTAAATGCAGTCCAAGGTATAGATTCAGGGTGCATTTTTACTTGCCAAAACCCTGATTTTAAGTCAAATTTGGAAAACCAGTTTTTTCCTTGTATTTTGTTTATTAGTACATCTTTATTTGGTATGCAATATCCATCCTCATGGGTATTGTCATTAAGTCTGGTGTAATTCATGACCATTCTAGATTGGCCTCTTTTTCTTTCTGATTCCTTTTGTACTATGAAAGCCGCTGTTCTATGTCTGGAATCAGTTTTTCTTATAACATTTAGGTTAGTTAATATCTGTATATGCATTTTGAATTCTTCCATAATCCAATTATCATATTTTGGAGAACCTGTTTTTATTGTTAAATCTGGGTTTATTATATCTAGTCTACATTGTACTGGGTTTCTATCCCAATATTTTAAAGGTTTTTCTCCAATAATTTCTAATTTTTCTAATTTAGAAATAATATTGTCTATGTCGTCTGTGGATACCAATAACCTACTCATTTCTCTTGGATTTATAAGTTGGATATTTTTAATAAATCCTTTTCTTTTATATTCATAGTTTTTATAAGTTTCTTGTATTAATTCTTCATTTGTTTTTTCTGTAATTGTTAATGTATTTTCATTGTTTTTGCATTGTCCTTGTATGGGGCAACTACATTCGTCTTTTTGATTATGGTGTTCTGTATTCCCACCACGCTTCTCAAGCGCATACTCTGATAGTATTGGGGTTAGTGTGGTCTTTTTTGAAATTTGTATGTAGTCTTTATTAAACGCAAAACTCCCATTGTCATTTAATAAGAAATCTAGTCCTAAGATTAGTTTTATCCCTTCAAGATTCAATTCTAAAACCCATAATTGCTTGATGTTGTAAAAGGGAGACCATTCCCCGCATGTATTAGTAAAACTTATGTTTATATTTTTAACAATATTTGTAATAATATTAGTAGTTCCATCAAATTGGATACTTTGTTTTGGTTTGTCTGCTTTTGTTACATATTTGTAAGGAATGAGGCTAGAACATATAGTTGAACTAGTAGCTCCGGTATCAATAAATGCTAATATCTGGATTTCCAATCCTTTTATATTCAGCTTTGTTGGGATGCGTAATTCCTTTAAGTTTCCTGAGTTACATATTAGTGGAATTTGTATTGGTTTGTCAATGTTATTTAAATTGTTATTGTTTTCATATGGTGTTGATTCATCATGAGTAACCTCTTTTTTATCTAAGGTTGTAAGTTTTTCTTTTATTTCTTCTATTTCTATTTCAATATTATTTGTTCTTTCTTCGAGTATTTTAATTCTTTCTTCATTTATCTTGTTTTTATCTGTGTAAACAGGCTTATTTTCTCTGGGTAAATTTATATCGAATTTGTTTTTTGCACATATATGGCATATTTCTATTGTGCATTCTATACATTTAAATCTTTTATCAAAAGCAGGGTACCAAGGACAGAACTCACATTTAGTAGTATCTGTTCCCATTTTATGCTTGAAATTATGTTCGCATAATTCTTTGTTTATAATATTTAGCAAGTATTCATGTGGTATATTTTCTTGAAAATCTGTTAATTCATCAATTAAGGTATAATTTGATGTCTGTATTTGTTCTTGTTCTTGTAACCCTTCTAAGGATATTATAGAGTATATTGTAGAAGTTTCTGAAACATCTGACGCAATTTCTATCAAATCTTCTTTGACTGAATCTATAAGGTTAGATTCTCTAGTAAATAAGTTATGTCTTTTTGGGCATGAGGAAGATAAATGTCCTTTTTCATTACAAGCAAAACATGTGATTGTATTTGCGTATGTTTTTCTTGGATTATATTTTCTAACATGTTTTTCTTTGTTAAGATAAGGTTTTTTCGCATTTGATTTTCTTAAAAAATATTTTTTTGTATATCTCTTTTTAAATTTAGGTTTTCTATCTATGTTATAATTCCTTGATCCATATTGTTGTGGAGTATATATTTGTCCACAAAATCCATAATTTTTTTGTTTTAATTCTCTTTGGATTTGTATATAGGTACATTTCTTTTTTAGTTCAGAAATAATATGTGTTATTCTTATTCCAATGTTATCATATCCTTTAGGGATATTTGCAGTATTATTTTGGTAATGTTCCATCCAAGATTTATGTATTTCCTTTCCTAAATCACCTGGTAGTTTGGAAAAGAGTCTATTTCCTATTTCAGCGCTGTAATAATTTCCTGAAATAGTTGCGTAATGTAAAAATTCTTTTAAGAATTTTATTATATATTTCCAATCCAGCAATTGGATTTGTTCTAAATCTCTCATGGCTTCTTGTTGTCTTATGGTTACTCCTGTGTTTACGTCTCTTCCTGTTATTATTCTGTGCATGGTGTAAGCGAAATTATAAATATTACTTCCTTGTATTATTAAATTATTTATTTCTTCAGGAAAACTTTGTTTATAGGCTTCCCATATGGCTTTAGCTATATCTCCTAAATAGTTTTCAGCAATTCTGATCATTTCTTCACCAGAATTTATGTTTGTATGTCTTGCTGCATAATCTCTTGCTATAGCAGCAGTCCATTGTTCTAGATATGTATCTAGTAACTGGGGATGGCATTCTGTGACATTTAGTATTACTGAATTGTCTTTAAAGAAAGTTGTTTCATTAGGTAATCTTTTACCTATTGTTCTTAGGTTTTTATTTTCATTTGTGTATGGTTCAACTGGTTGTCTAGGGGGTTGTCCTAATGTGTAAGGCATTGTCTCTTGGTTTTTATTAGGATATGTTATCCCTGAGCTCCCACTTTCTTCATGGTCAGCTAAGTCTATGTGTTCTGTGAATTCTGATATTATATCATTTAACATACTTTGTTGTTGTATTTCATTATCTGCCTCTTGGGAATCTTCCAAGAAGTCGTCTAGATTATATACTTCCCTTGTTCTTACATTGTTATCGTCATCAATGTAAACAAAAGTATTTTCATTTATTTGGTTTGTTGACTTTAGGGTTTGTTCTAGTTCATATATTTCAGATGGTTCAAGAACCATCCCAAGTTCTTTTGGATATATAATTTTATCCATTAATTCTTTTGTTTAATTCTTCAACTTCTTCATCTGTTTCTATTTCTTGTTGGTTTGACAGTCCATAATCTCTAAACCTTATGGACATAGATTTGTTTAAGTTATTGTATGTTACAGCATTGTTTGGTTTTAATGTTGCTGTTGTATTATTCGGATTCTCTATATTCCATTCATGACCAGCAAGAATAGAAGAATCTATTTCCATTGGTTTTATGAAACTTATGCCAGTTGAATTTAAGGCTTCTATGACTTTATCTAGTCTTATTTTTATTTTAGGAGTATATTTGGACATACATTTTCCTAGGAATGTAATGTCTAGAAGAATATTTCTTCCTATGAAATTTTCAAATCCTTTTGTTTGTATTATAATTTTTATATGTTTGTAAAAATCATTCAATGTCATTGTAAAATTTGGAGCTATATAAACAATACCTATGTTATTGTTCATATCTACTTCCATCATTCCAAATATGGCTTTATCCATATCTTGGTGCCTATCGTCTATAAGTAGTAATAATAATTTAGTTCCAATTTTTGTCTAACTAATCCTCTTATGCCTATAACTATAAGTCCTAGGTGCATTAGTTTGTATTTCTGGATTTTTAATTGTCTTATAGCTTCTTGTGACATTAAGCTTATTACTTGTTGACTTCCATCTGGAATAGAAAGTATTTCTTCCCTATGGTGCCTATACAATCCTGTTATTGTTGTAAATAGTCCTGTTCTATATATTTCTCTAGGATTTAGAGAATCTAGTTGGTTATTTGAAAATATTTCTATGTCCCTTTCCAAGTTTATTATTTCTTCTAATTGATTTTGTGTGTTATTAGATCTTCTTAATATATTATCAATCCACCCCATTGATGATAAATTATTTGATTCTGTAGGTCTATCTGTTACGGTTCTAGATGGGCCTGTAAAAGATAGTCTTCTATTATTCATATTTGGTCAAGTTTCTTATACATTTGAAAATTGATTTTGGTCTTTTTACTTGTTATATGTGTGGTAGGATCACTAGGTCCTAAATTCATTTTTTGCAGGCTTTCTGTGAGTTTATTTATTTCAAATTCATGTTCTTTACCATTTTTATCTATATCAAACATTTGTTTTTGGATATTATCTATCTTGTTTTGTATTTGGGTTAACATTGCTATTATCATATTATTCTGTAATATTTGTATTTTATCACTTTTTCCTGGGAATTCATCTTTGTTATATCCAACATTTATGTTGGGATCACTGAATCTGTAGTTGGACTCTACGTATTTAGTTGCTTCTTGATAGTATTTGTTTTCAAAACTCATTAGCTTAGTATCAAATGTTTAATTTCATCTAACATTTTCTTAATTTGTTGTATATGTTTTTCAGATTGGCTTTTATCTTTATCTGTCTGTTCTTTTAATTCTGTTATTAATTTTCTTGCTTGTGTTTCCATATCTTTGGGTTTATTTTCTTCTATTAAATTTTTTAAGTTTACTATATCACTTTTATTGGGAAACTCTTTTAATTTTATGATTTTGAATTTGTTAGTTAGTTTTTCTACAGTTGTTTCCATGTTATCTATTTTGTATAAATTTGATTTCAAATAATCTTGGTTGTTTGAAATTTGTTTTAGTAGCTTATTTTTCTCGATTATGCCTTCTAATATTAGCTGCATCAGGCTATGATGTTTTTCATTATAGAGATTCAGGTTTTCACTTAATTCTATAACTAAGTCTGTGAGCGAATTCATGTGCTCTACCTCTGAATGTAATTTATGTCTGTAATCAGTGTCTTTGATATAACAGATGTGTTTTTGTTTATCTAAAGTTATAACTTTTTTGATTGGATTTGTAATCTCTAAATTTAAGTAATTGAATTTTTTGTAATGTAAATTCATTGGGCCTAGGAGTCAGTAGGCTCTGATACCATTTTGAGGGAAGGGGGCTAATTGAAGAAAAGACAGCGTTTAGAATATGCTGCCAGGAGATGTTTATATATATTGTTGTGTAGCCGCATATGAATATATATAATTTTGTTGCACATATATTATATAGGGTCTGCATATATTAGCCTGAATATATACATTTAGTTGTATATTTTATATAGTATGTATGTATATTTATCTAAAGCTTCCCATATAGATCAAGTCATATACATTTTGTTAGGAACCTGTTGTATAATTCATGTTATATATAAACTTTGTTCGGTTATATGCAAGAGATTCTCAGTCTATATATCAAGATATATATATATATATATATATATATATATATCTATATATATATATATATATATCTATATATATCTTACGTATAAAGGGAATACTTAGGAGGTGAAGCCTTTTTCGGATTGTCAAAAATGTCCTTTCCGATCTCCACCATGTTTTTCTTTCCTTATATATCGGATGAGGGTATATTTGTCTGTCCAGTCTCCACCAGCTCCAAAATCAATTCGCTACCATGTTTTCCCATCACGTCTGCAAATACAGTTCTACAAATGAAGCCTTTGTTTTCCACGTTCTCAACTCATTGCTCCCTTCTCTTCTATGACTCAATTCCTCAACCCTATTTCTTCATTCTCTCAATTTCCGACCTTACACGCTAGCGTCATCCCTGCCCAAAAGCTTAACGGGAGTTCCTGATCTAGGAGGCATGATATGTGAAGCAGACAATTCATCAGATCCCAGAATTCTTTCAGGCCACCAAGATCCGTGCCTTCTTCTGAACCAAACTATCTTGCTCATTTCCATTCGAAACTCCCATCGAAACCGCTGTTGAAATCGATTCACCTCAACCACCGGAAAATGCAAGATCTCCCGAAGTTTCCATTTATCGGCTGGAAAATCTTAACTTTTCCATTCTTCGGTACAAGCTGATCTGGATTCGTTGTTTCGAATATATTTTCTGCTGCTTTTTCTGCTGTATTTCTGATATATTTTGTCTTCGTTTTTGTTAAAGATTTTATTTTTGTATAACAGAAGAAAATAGTTGAAGTAGTTTTAGATCTGAAATCAATACACCTTTGGAGGTTGCTTTCCACACCGCCATATTATGACATTTTGGTTGATCAGAAAAAGGCTTGGTTGTGGACGATGATCTGAAATTCCTAATGGCGTGCCTCTCCTCACTACTTCCTAGCCGTAAGTATTTAGTTACTCTTCAATAAAAATGTTCCCTTTTTACCACTGATTTGATTTGGTCTGCTCAATCCAATGAACTAGGAAATTGATAATTTCTTATCATATAGGATAAACCGATTTAATACAATGATTCACAAATTTGTTTTACATTACTAATAGAATTAAGTCGGTCCACTATGCCTACAATTTATTCTCGGTATGTTTAGTAATTTAGGTTTTCATTTTTATTTTTTTTACGTACACTCCATTCGTTGCGTGGCAGATTGAATGTGGGAGATGCAATGTAACGAATTGATTAGAGTTGACAAATAAGTTGGAGGAATTAGCAGATTGAAAGACGGTTCGGTCATTATTCAAGGTAAAACAAATTTACTTTCACTGTGTTGGAATTTATTTTATAGGAAGTTTGATTTTCTTTGTTTGGATTATTGATTATGGATATCATAATCAATTTTGAAATTTTTTCCATTGATTCCCTCATTTGGGTTGCCTATGATTTTTTATAACAGAAAATTACATTTAAATTCGCTACTATTATTGCGGTCTGTGGGAATTTATTACGAAGAACAATGTTGTTACTGAAAACAATAGCTCTTCTCATCTTTAAATGAATCTTCTCATTATTTAATGCTCAATCTTCTTTCAGGCGAACTTTAATCCTCCAGTTTTGTCATTGATTTTATATGTTTTACTTTGATAATCGTTTATCTTCCTTCACAATCCAGCTTTTATTATTATTTAATATTATGTATCAACATACTCACAAGCATCAAGTCATTATAATTGTTTAAATTTTGGTGTCCATTTGTATCTTTCTTCTCCAAATATTACCTTCAAATTATCCGCCTTTCCGTTTTTAATTTAAATTTCCATTATCAAAAATATAAGCTCCATGACAATTTCATGTGTTTTCCTATATTTTATGACTGACTGACACTAAATATATTCATACCATTTATAAACTTCATGTATTTTCAATTTATTTTTTACCAGTAAAATAAAAACCTCCACCATTATATTATGTCTTTTTGATAATATTTGTGTTTGAATGATGTCACCTACAATCTGTACCATCTTTTTACCACTGATTTGATTTGGTCTGCTCAATCCACTGAACTAGGAAATTGATAATTTTTTTTCATATGGGATAAAACCGATTTAATACAATTTTTTTACATTACTAATAGAATTAAGTCGAAATTGATAATTTCTCATCATATGGGATAAAACCGATTTAATACAATGATTCACAAATTTGTTTTACATTACTAATAGAATTAAGTCGGTTGTGCTGACGATGTTTTCATCAGAAATCATACAAGTTATTTATTTAAGAGATTTTTATGTGGTTTTCTTATAAAAATAATAGTACTAATAATTAAAAAAGGAGAAAAAATAGAACGAGCAAATCAATAGCAGCTCCCTTCTGACCTTTCTTTGCTCATGTTACGTTCAATATTTTTTCTTAAACTACGTGTGTGCTCAATAGCTATTTGTGAAACTGCTTTGTCTGTTTGTTCTTATGATTTAGTAAAATTTACCTTTTCATTGCAGATCATATTTGTATCATAGGGGTCCTTTACAAGACCAAGATCACATGATTACTTGCATCTTGATTATGCACACAATAGATCCTGCAGTTCTGTTCCACTCTTTGAAAGCTGCTTATCATCTACCTCGGCTGTTGCTTCTCAATTGATTCAGGTTTGAATCTTTAGCTGCAACTTTAATACACATTCATCAACATCAAAGTCGGACTCTGATTACTATTGCGTGACTCTCTACCTTTTTCATTTCAAACAATCACATTAGCTGCTTATATTCTTAAGAAACACTATAATGTTCGGTTGTATAAATACGTGTTCCTCGACTGTATTATGCTTTGGGTATTGATTTAATGATAAAAAGTTGTCTTTTTTATGGAAAAAAACAAACCAATCGATTTGAAAGAATCAACTTTTATTATTGAGTTGGGTTTTCACTAATCTTCCGATTCTTTCATTTTATCATAATAAAGAATGTGCACTGAAAGAAACAATTCCGGTTTCTCATTTTTTTATGTTGAAGTAGACTAATCCCTTTCAACAACAAGAATATAGTTACCGGGTTTAACAATGAAACAACTACCAATATGGTGTAGAGGGTCAGGATGATGAAAAAAATGAAGTAGAGGATAAATAGTTTGTGGTAGTTTTATTTACAGAAAATATGTGTGGTTTTTCCGTTACCAGTATTGCATTGTTTTGAAGTTTATTTATGTTCGTATGTTGAATTTGGTTTTGTGGTAAAAATGAAAATAAAACCGTGTGTTGTACATAGTATAAAAATTATGGTTTGTCGTATATTGATTTTGTTTTTCTTAACCTGCGTGAAGCCTGTACAACTATTATATATTGAAAATTCAATGTATCCTTAATTCTAATTTCATATCCTCTCTTATTTACCTGTTGTCTTGCAGGTTAATTTTCTACTCATTCGCATAACGCATCAATCAGTGAATATATGTGTAACTATTTCGACAGCAACCAACAATCGTTCCAGTAGTTGGTTGAATGAATCTACCTTACAAAGGTTGAGTTTATTTTGCATTAATGGTAGTTCTGATATGCATATATTATCTAGAAAGACAGCTTAAACATATTTTTCTCTACCAAATTATGTGGTGATCTAATCTAGAAAACATCATGCAACATTGATGCCAGCTGGATTATATCTGCATGTTACCTAATAACTTGGAAGTGTTCCTTATTTTGGATGTATGTTCTTTATCTATGAACTTTATTTATAGGTCTGAAACTCGAAGTCTTTATCGGACTGCATTTACTATTTCACATACTGTTGGTAAGTAATTGGGTGCTTTATGAATTTGGGATGATGAAAAGGGTATCATATGCCCAATTTTGGTCAGCGGTTATTACAGATCCAATATTTTATGAACAGTTACTCAATAATGGAAACTTAATAAAGTTACTATGTTCGACTTTGAACATAGTATTATAACTGGGTTTACTATTTATACCCCCAATCCATTGTTATATCTATTCATTACAATGTCCTTGGTGATGTCGTATTTAGGTTTTATTATCAAATTTACTAGCTTCGTTCAAACGTGCTAACAAAATATGCACATAAATGATATAATGATATTTGTGCAATCATAAATTATAATTGTCATACCAATACCTTTTCTCTCTCTTATAATATGTATTTTTCTATAATTATCCCAGTACAGTTTCAGTTCCTTTCAACTTTTAAATTATGAGAATTTTGTAGAAGATTCAATGTCTAAATGAAATTATTTGGGATTATCTCAAGGTTTTGGTCTCATTTGCTTCCATTTACTTTAGTCTGTATCTACACCATATTCGTCTCAGACAAAAAGGAATCGGTAAAGCTATAGTTCCTTATGGTCAACCACATTAATTACCGATCTAGTAACTAGATGAAGGCATGTATGACACATTCAATAAAGCTATAGTTCCTTATGGATCAACCACGTTAATTACGGATCTAGCAACTAGATGAAGACATGCATTTCCTATGACACATGATAGCTATGTGATTTGTATTTTGTTTGATTGATATGTGTTTATAATAAACGTTTTCAATAAACTTGCCTGATACTTGACAATTTCCAGCCAATAGTTGTTCGCTAATTTTTCAATGTTGATTTTTGAGACAAGCACCTTTGTCCAAGTGGTTAATTGATTCGGCTTTGGTGCAGGATGTCACAAGTTCGAAACTTGCTTTCGAATGTTTATTTGACATGGGATATGTAGTCCCAATGATTTGTTGTATATAAAGTACCAGTTCAAAAAAAAAAAATGATATTTTGACACAAATTATTACGCTTTTTTAATTTGTAATGTTTTTTATGGGAGTTTTGAACATAGTATTGGAAGTTGTCAAAATATGGCTTTGATACTATTTATTTGTTACGTATAATTTATTGTTGATCAGAAAAGTTATTGTTTGGGAATATTGTACATGTATTTTGTCATGTTGGTCATCTCTTCTCTAATGTATGATAATATATGCAATACAATGTAGATCAAATAGATACCACATGTACACATTGGGTTATTGAAGAGTGCAGTCTGTTTCTATCCTCTATAGGGGCATTTTTTTGTCACTTGCTCTGTATGCAACTCTTTTTTTGATATTCAGATGATTTAATTGTTTTTTCAACAAAATCTATCAGTTTTTTCATGTCCGTTATTTCATTTCACTTACAGCTGTTTTTGCACAATTACTCCAAGATCAAGGGTGTTAGGCTGTTGTGCATTCTTTAAAATAATATCATAATACTGCAGTTGATAAAACTACCGTCTTTACCGATTTCCTAGATTAAACGATTGTTCTTAAATCTAGAGGGTATTGTCACCACTGACTGCTTATGACTCAATAATGGCGAACCCTTCAACTACGACTTCCCCTTACCATGGTTATTCAAATCTTTGTCCTTCTCGATGTCACATCACTATGTTGTAAAGTTAAAATGTTCTAGACTCATCAATATTGCTGTAAAGATAATGATGTACTTCTTTTTATTTTTATTGATTTAACTGTGTCTTTCAAAGTGTTAAACCCAAGTTATAAGAAGCAACTTCTACACAGAGTTGTCCCTTTTTTTTTAAAAAGGACTGAAACTCATCACTATAGGCCATGAGAGATATTGAATATTGTTAATAGTATTCCTAATGAATATTGTTTAAAAGATGCATTGTTTGTGTGGCTCTGTTCTTTTTCAAATAATGCATCAACAAATGAATGTTCATTTTATTGCATTTCCTCGCTGCATCATCTACTTCCTGGCTGCTTCAAACTTTTCATTCGATGCTGGTTAGCCTATATAATTAGACCAAAATTAATATATAGTTGTACACTACTGCAATTGTACACACACATACACACACATATATATCTGTGTACATATGTACGTATGTGTCTCTATGTGTATATATATCACTACCATAACTATAGCGCACACAAAATTTTCTCACTTCCTTCTTGGTACACGTCCAACGGACGTGCCACCATACTCGTATATATATATATATTGGTTTAGAATTCTATCCATAATGATTTGTTTTCCCACTATCTAATTTGTCGTAGCGGTTTTCTAGCTTGCCGCCGTATGAATCCGCATTACAACAGCAGTTTTCTAGCTCTGTTAATTTTCCATGCTTATCCGTGTCCATTTCCATCTTGTTCTCGTGTTTCTTTAGCCTCGAAAGGTGAACAATCACTCACGATTAACATTCTTATATTTAGTAAATTGATTTCACATGAAATGACGATTGAAATATATTATTAAATTTGAATTGTTAAGTTATTTAATTGTTAAATATGATATGCCATATCTGCAATTGTTTACCTATAACATATGACACCATAACCTATTTTATATATTATATTTAAATTTGTTACCGATGATGTATGCCTGTTGTTGATATGTTATATTATTATCCTATTTGTTCTCACTCTGCAAGTTCCCTGTTAGTTTAGAATTCCCCATGGGTTGAAATGATACAAACTCGAACGGACTTTATATTAGGGGAAAATCATTATGAGTTGAAATAATAAACCCAAGCGATTTTCATTGATTTTGAAATTTTGGGATTGCGGGTTGAAATGATATATACCCGTAAATATTAAATTTAAATTGCGGATTGAAATGATAAATATCCATATCACTTGACCATAGAATAGAAAATTATATACGGACACCTTGTTCTATTTTTGAAAATGATTTCCAAGGTTTTGAAAGGAAATATATGTGAGTTTTTAATAAATATTGATTCTTAAAACATAATATATAAATTTATTTTAATATATGTGAAATTTAGATTTTAAATTATATATTTTGAAAATTTTAAAATTATTAGTTAAGTTGTGAAAATGTAAATCTTAAGATTTTACTTATATATTTTTTATTTTTTTTAAAATATATAAACAAGATTTAGATTGAATTTAATAATAAAATTTAATTTAATAAAATTCAATATACTTTAATTTAATAAAATTTAATTTAATTAGTTTATATATTATATTTATTATTTATATAAAATTATATTAATATTTTGAAAATAGATTTTGTTATAACTTTAATAAAATAAAGGCTGGGGAATAAATCAAGTAGATTGGTAATTTAATTTGTTAAGAATTGAATTTAAATAAGAACTGATTGGAAACTTATTGATTTTGGAATTTTGAAAGGTGTGATTTTATAATTTGATTGAATAAAAGGTGATTAAGTGAATATTTTCAAATTTAAATGAAATTGAATATTAAATTTTGATTTAAATTTGTAATTTGAGATTTTATTTAAATGTTATTAAAATGATTAACAAAATAATTCCAAACTTTAAAAAAAATTAAAGTTGAATTTTTGAAATATAAATAAATTTATCAAATCGAGTTATTGTAAATTGTTTAAATACTTAAACTTCGAAAACTATTGAATTGGGAGCGATTCAAATTTGAAATCAATATAAATTAAAAACGGTTTCATTTAGAATTTGAATTGAGTTTTAATTGATGAACCGAGATTGATTTAAATTGAATTTTTGAACTAAAGTTGATTTGAATTGATTTCTGAAATTGGAAAAGCAATCCTAATTTGAAATTATTTTCGATATATATATATTTTAATATATAAACTATTTTTAATACATAAACTGCTTTAATTTATAATTATTTCTATATATAAAACTATTTTCAATATTTAAACTGTTTAAGTTGGGAATGTTATGATTTGGATTTAATGACTTTAAATGCGAATGTTGATATAATGGTTTAAACTATTCTGTGGATATGATTTTCGAAAGTGATATGATTTCGAAGTGTACATGATTTCGAAAGTGATATGATTTTGAAATGAATATTATATTTTGATATGAAGTATAAAATGTTTGAAATATTAAAATGCCATGGTGTGAAATAAGCGTTTGGTTGTTAAAGAGACCGGGATCAGATATTGTCATACTCTCTGCCAATAGCGACAACCACTTTAACAACTGTGTACGTGGTGGAGATTCCAGAACGAAGTAGGATGGTTTGGCGAAGATTCTATATGAGGTATTAATGCAGCCCCACTCCCGCGAATCAGCTTTGATGTGACTAAAACAGGAGCCACGCCGGGCCAAGTGAGGTCATTCCTCCTATCGGGCACATTTCTTCAATTCCATTCTATTACTTTGTGATTTGATTGGGTGCACCTTTGATTTGGGAGTGTGTCTCGAGGTGGACGGTAGTAGCTTTTATGCGTTACCACCAGTCTGGATCCGCAAATGGTATATCTACCCTGGCATTACCTCGCGTGCCGTGTTCACATGCCCTATCGCGCCTTCTACGAGTTTATTTTATACTGTACCTATGGGGTGTCCTCTGGGTAAACCACCGGTTTGGTGGAGCTTACGGCATTGTATAAACTTTGGGAATATATAAAATGTGTTAAAGGGGATATGGGTAATGCCTTAATGCTATTCTAATACTTTACTTTACTGATAGACATATTTTAATAGCGTATATTACTACATAGTAGATAGTTCCACGGATCCTTAGTTGATGGAAATCCCAAGCATCCTTTAAGTTACTTGTATTTCAGTTGACATTTTCACTTGAGTTAAATTTACCGATATAAGAATGTTAATCCTGACTCGATTGTTTTGTGTTTTGTTTTATGCTCGGGTCAGACTGAGTGTCACAACATTTGACTCACCTTTGGAGCTTGGAGATCTGCTTGGAGTTATCTATTCAGCTTTCCAGTTGTTTTGTTCAGACTTGTCATTGACATTTGTATTAGTAACTTCTTTACATTCGAGATATATGTTGTATTTGACTTTAACTCTGATGTTATATAGTAGCTTCATGAACTACTATTTATCTATTCCAGTGCTTATTGTTATATTATTCTGTGTTTGTGATTCTGTGATTGACTTATTTACTGTATATGCTGAGTTTTGCCAAATTCAAATTAACAATCTGTTGTTTTGAGAAATTCAAGTCTGACATGTGTGCATGATTGTCGATTTGAACGGTTCGAAATGCCAGGTCGTTACAGTACAACTTCCTAATCTAGTTCCATGAGCATCGGTATACACTACTAAGTCTTGATTCCCATCTAGCATAACTAACGCAGGCGCATTGGTCAATAAATGCTTTAGGTTTTGGAATTCTACTTCATATTTATCGGTCTAAATATACTTTAAATCCTTCCTTGTAAGTTTAGTCAACGTTTCTACTATACAAGAGGAATCTTTAATAAATTTCCAATAGTAGCTAGTTAACCCAAGAAACCTCCAACTCTATAATAGTCTCAGACTTTTTCCAACTTTTAATAGCTTCGATCTTCAATGGATCTACAGACAATCCATTCTTCGAAACCACATGTCCAAGAAACTTAACTTCTCTTTTCTAGAAATGTCATTTTCAAAACTTTGCCTTTTGCTAATGACACCTCAGTGTATCCAACACTATTCTGAGATGAACTTCACGATCTCATCCTTTCTTAGAGTATATCAAGATATCATCAACAAACACCAACATGAATATTTCCAAATGCTCTTGAATGATTCGATTCATCAAGTTACAAAGAAAGCAGGCGCGTTGGTCAATCTGAAGGGCATGACTAACCATTCATATGAATCATATTTTATTCAAACACCGTTAAAGATATACTTTCTTCCACCATCCTCAATTGGTGGAAACCCGTTGCTAAGTCCAATTGTGAGAACGTCTTGGCTCCACTCAGTTGATCGAACAAATTATTTATTCTACACAAAGGATACCAATTCTTTATCAACTTATAATTTAGCTTTTTGTAGTCGACGTATAACCTCAGTGACCCATCTAGTTTTCCACAAATACAATTGCAATCCCCTAAGGTGAACTGCTTGGTATAACAAAAAAATTTCTTCCAAATCCATTTGCTGCACCTTTAACTCCTTAATCTTAACAGGTGTTATTCTGCTAAGTGATCTAGTTATGGGTTCAGCTCCTGGTACGAGATATATTCCAAAATCTATGACACGTTTTTGTGGTAGTCCTATAACCAGCTCAAAAATATCAACGCACTCTCTTACTACAAAAACCTAATTTATTTCATCCTCTATGTCTTCCAATGCACCCAAAAATGCACACACATTGAAACTCAATTCTTATAATAAGTTTATAATTCGATCAGGACAATCAGGGTGTCTTAATGATATTAATCCATATCGGAAAAATATCCCAGCATCATATAGGCTTAAATAATCCATACCCAAAATTATCCCGATACCCACAAAATCAAACGCATGCAAATTGTAGATGAACTTATGACCTAATAATTCAAATTCTATGCAGTCACATCTCATTCCAAGAGTCACATAGTCGCTTATTTGATTCACAACCCTCAAAGAGGTTATAAGGTATGTCGGTTCAAGGTTTAACTTATCTACTAAACATCATAATGTGATTCTCCAATATCAAACAACACTTTAACCAGTATGCTATGTATAAGTAGCGTACCTCATAACATAGCCTTTCCCTTCTCCTTAGTAGTCAGCCCAAAAGCTGTAGGTTCCAAGCATAAATCTTTCCCTTCTTAGTTTTGACTGGTTTAGGACACTCCTTGATTGCCTACTCCTTTCTTTTCAGCAATTCTTATCATCACCAAAGCGACACTTATTAGCAAAGTACCATTCTTATCACATTTACAACAAGTCACCTCCAACTTTCTTTTATTTGGAACTACACCCATTTGAGCTCCCTTTTAATTGAAGAACTTCCTTTTCTTGCCTTGGAAATCTGTATACACAAACTTGTTCTTTCCCAGCGATGAATACAAATCTTTAATCCTAGGAGCCATATCCACCATGACATTAAATGTATCTTCAAGGTGCGACATTGTTACCTTTGCAATATCTAGCTTCGGTTCCCCGATGAACTTCTCCTTCTTCTTAAGCAGAGTATTCATGATGGTCTGCCCATGCCTTGACAGCTTATCAAACTTTGTTGTGTACTTTGGAATAGACATATCACCTTACTTTAACTTCAAAAACTTCCTAAACAAAGTAGACTTAGCTTCTTTAGATATAAATTATTCCTTAAACCTTTCTCTAAAGTCAGCCCAAACAAGTTCATCCTCCTTTAGTGCTCTCATAGTAACAACGTTCCACTAGTACATAATAGCTCCTTGCAACTACTAGCAGTCAATCTCTACTTTCGATCAACATTCGACCAAAAATCAGTAAAAGTTCTTTCATAATGAAGAAGCACTTCTCTGCTTCAGTAGCATTCTTCATTCCTATGTATTTAAAGAGCTTAGTGAATCTATAGTGGTAGAGGTATAAAAAGTTATAGCGGAGATATAACGGAAAATAACAGAGATACAAAAATCTTTATTAGGTATAAAACTAACTATTTAAAGTTAATGTATTCTCATTCTTACATCATTTGTGTAGGAAAAAGAAATATTGTTTAATCTTATATAACGAAATCGAAAAATATCATGATTTATGCGGACAAGATTTGGTGACAACAATAGATTTCTAATTTATATCGAACACATATACCTTAAAATTAGGTATTTATCCTAACTTTATTGATCTGGTTTAAAAGAGAACTAGTCAAATCAACCTTTATATACTAATTATGCTAAAGCGAGTGCTAAAAAGCCTTGATTTAGTTGGCATAATGGTAAATACCGGTGCTTAAAGAGGATCTACTATTTAATAGCGTTAAATTAAAATAGCGTAGCAGCCGAAGAGAGCTATGCCCTATAGCGGGATTTTGTGAGGCTTTAGCAGGGCTATAATTATGTAGCTTCATTCCCAAGATGGGTTTTCCTCCCAAACTTTTGTAATATCTACTCAATGCGGCATAATTATTACAAGCAACAACCTCAGACATAACAACTCCTGCATTTCAAACGTTTCCTTAAGTCCATCCAACCGCTACTCTGGCTTGCATTATATTGACAAAGAACTGATACATTGTCCTAGTATTAACTGGTAGGGTTTTAACACCCATATTAGCACCACCATTAATATTGGCAGTTCGGTTAGCGTTCCTAGTATTTGCTCGAACGTTTCCGCTAGTTATGGTGCTTCCACTCCTAAGTTTAGTATTCCATTTCTCATGATCTACATATGAATATTCATAAGATACAGAAGAATGGTTTATAGATAAAGGGGATATTATAGAGAAATATACATACTTATATATATATAATAACAAGTACATTACTATAGCCTTATATAACTCCCCAATTTATTCTTTCTATTTCATTTGGGTTATGTTTCTCAGAAATCATATTAATTTTTATGTAAATATATGCTTAGATACCAAGTTGTAGCATCCTCTATTTTGAGGTTCAAAAATAGATACTAATTATTCTATAGTCAACCTTAGCATTATTTTCAGTCATAAACATCAAGAGCATAAGAATTTACATTTTTTTCACAAAACAGTTCATTCATTTAATCCACAAACCCATTACATTTCAGTAACATAACCCCACAATTCCATCCTCTAGATAAAATATAATAAATACAAATATAATTTCCAAGAGTGACATATGATGATGACCTCTTTTGATGATCAGGGTCATAACTACTTAGACGGTTATAAACCCCACCATTACATCTAATCAACAACAATGAAAGTAGTTAAACTGCATGGCGGAAATGCTTTTAATATTAGCTTGCCTCCTGCACATCATCAAAATCTTTATCCATCTAAACCTAAAAACTTTACTCTCAGCCTACTTAAATGAGTACTTGATAGTTTAAGGGAAATCAAAAAATTTAGGTCAGACAAAAAGTTTGGTGTGAATAACATCAGTCCATCTCAAATCAAAACAGATAAATAGTGAGACCACACAGTTGAAACATCGAAGGGGCTTCCCCTTTGTATTATCTTTACAATCAACATGTTAATCATAACATCTACTCACAACTATAATGATTAGAACATAATCATAACATCATTGTCATACAATGGGTCAGAATACGTAGTTTGGTATTCACTAGGGCCTAAGGGTCACAATTTCCCATAATTACCCAATTCCATAAAATATTCCATACATCGGCATAGTTTTCCCAAAGTCACTATGAACCTATTAATTTTTACAGGCTAACTAAAAACCTATCGGCTAACTCAATCCAAAAATGTACTAGATAATCCAACTATCTTATGTTCCCATAAGAGTAACAAGCTACTCCCATGATAGAAGAAAATAATCAAAGTGGTCTTCTAGTCTCTTCAGAAAAAATGACAATGGTCTTCTAATTTCCGTAGAAGAAAAAAATAGGCGGATATAGCAACAAGTTCCCTAGGATGCATAATAAAGTATTAGCCTCAATATCGACATAGCCCTACACATTGGAACACAGACCTGACCAGTCCAAGGCTTAATGGTAGGAGTGCAAGGCATGACCCTACACCATCATCCACCTTTAAATCTGGTTTTAGAATGTCAATGAGCCATGTCTTTTGATCGGTTCAGGGCATCTTAACACAACTGGATCTTCACAATCTCCAGGACGTAATTTTACTCACTCTGGAGTTGATTCTACAATACACACTACTGGAATAACGCTAATTGGTCATCATCTCCAAATCCTCAAGGTCATAAATTTTGAGTGATAACATATAAGTGAGCATGCCATAATTAACTTATGCAATAGCTAGTCAAGATAAAATGAACATATAAATAATCATCCATCATAAACATATGTTCATAGGATGGCCATTTTATACACAAATTACTTATGCACAAGTGATACTTTTCTTCATAATAACTTAGTAAAATGGACCAAAAACATGTTTACCTTTCTTTAAAACCTTTTTCATTTAAATAAACAATAATCGTATTTTGTTATAAGGAAAATCCAGCCTATTACTTAGTTAAAAGTTGTTAAGTGTATCAAAATAGGCTATCGCCAATCGCAAAGTTTGTACTATCATAGCTTAAAATATATCGATTATCACATTTCCAAATATGTGCTATTGCAACTTGAAAACCATATATTATTGCATGTCAAAAACACATGTGAAAACTATAGTTATCGCATGTCTAAAATATATGTAGCTATCGCTTGTTAAAAAGCTATCTAGTGTTAATTAGAAGAGCTATCGAATGCCAATCAAAACAAGCTATCAAATTCCAACCGTAAAAGCAATCTCATTTTGAAAATATATAACTGTTGCTAGTTGAAAGCACAAAACCAGTGCATGTTGAAATATGTATAGCTATCGCAAGTTAAAATCAAAAAGCTATCAAATGTTGAAGATTCGCATGTTGAAAAATGCATAACTATTGCAAGTTAAAAACATAAAGCCATCATACGTTGAAAATTGTATAGCTATCGCAAGTTGAAAGCACAAAGATATAATGGATTGAAAAATGTATGGCTATCTTTGGTTGAAAACACAAGCTATTAAAGTTCAAAACATGAAGCTATCGAAGGTTGAAAAGTACAAATCTATCAAATGTTGACAAAAACATTGCTATCAAGTGTTGAGATATATACCTATCGCATGTTGACAAATCCATGCTATCAAAGGTTGAAAGTCAAAGCTATTGCATGTTGAAAATAGATAGTTATCGAAGGTTGAACATGGAATTTCATAAATATCAGTAAAACTATTTTATTTACTTTAAAAGCAATAACATTTTACTAAACCAATATCTTTGTTAAATTATTATAGGTTAATCAAATCCTTTCAGAAATCTTTCAAGAAAATTATTTAGGGAAAAATTCTCTAACTTCCAAAACCTTAATTATATGCCATAGTTAATTAATTATTACCTCTAATAATTAAATCCTTTCTTTACTAAATAATTCATAGTAATTTAAAAATGCATGGAAATAATCTTCGAAAATTTCCAAAAATGTGAAATCCCTTCTTTTATCACATATAAAAATTTCAGAGCCAAATAATAAATTTTCATAAATAATCAAAATTCAAAATTCATGCTTTTATCATTATATAAAATTCTTAAGAAATTCATAACTAGTCGAAAAATTATGAAATTTAAACTCATCTCCAAATAATATTTCCAATAATATATCTAAAATTCAAAAGCATTTAGAGATCAAAATCTTTGTTTTTAACTCAAAATTCCTTTAGGAAAGCCAAATGCATGATTTCACAGCATATAAATTAGGGTTCCATCTTAAATTCGAGTTCAACAAGACAACATTTAAAAGATGATGATATTATTCACCTTAGATTTGTTGTAGTGATGAGATCTTTCTCAAGCTTCTTCATTCTAAGATTTTTCTTCTTCTTCTAGATTGAAATGGTGATAATAGAAATAATGATGGCTGATCCCTTTTTCTTTGTTTTGTTTTGTAGCGAGGATGTAAATGAACGAATGAAAAGGGTGAGAATGTGATTAATCTTTATTCCCTTCTTACCCTTCTTGCCTACCTTTAATTGATTCAAATTTAATTTCTTTTCCCTAATAAATTACTCACCTTTCTTTATATAATTAAGGATGAATTAATTTTCTTGGAAAATCCCTCACTTGCCTATATTACCCACTTTTGTTTAATTATCAATTAACTAATTTTCCAGAATAATGTGCAAAATACTAGGATGTTTCATGCGAAGTGGTTAAAAATTTAGGGTGAATGAAAAATTAGCATAGAAGTTTGGTGACCTTTTCAACTAACACTCGAGTTGGTAGGATAGAGTACCAAATTGAATTTTTCCATAATAATAAAGAGTAGACACCATTTTGTGTCATTGGACTCAATTATGGTTTGAGTTGTTAGAGATTAGCACAAAAGGACTTGGAAGATGTGATTTAGCTGAACTTATTTAGTATTAAAATAAGAAGAAAGTAATCCAAAATGATTTTCCGTACAGTCATAGAGAAGATAGGCTAAGCCAAATGACACTATATTTATGTTATGGGTTAGGATAAAATTATATAAGACATTGTGAAGCATGAGAGAGCAGTTGAGTATGAAGTTTCCCTCGAAGGTTGAATAAGATAAGATTTATTGCATGAGGCAGTCGATGATGGAGGATGAATATACCTGTTTGTGGAGACTATTGTTAATGTATCTGTTAACCTTAGACATATATTTGTTTTGGTTTATGGTACGCCAATATATTGGTTGTTGTTTTACAGTACATGCTCTTGGGTATTGTCATGCTATGTCTCACTTGGGTTGTCATCACAACTACAAATATGATGTCCTTGAGTCATTATTATGTATAAAATTCCCGAAGAGAGAAAACCATTTCTATTTAGAATATTGTTTTAACATTTGGGTGTGTACCATTAGGAAGTGATTTTAGTATCGCTTGAGTAGTTGAATGTGATAGGGACTCAGTGTTATGTTCACTATGTTAGGACATCAATCCATTTTTCGATGTTCCTATGTGAAGTTTATAGAGTTTATGGAGGCCATGTTATTTTGCGACTCCATGTTATATTTTTCAGTTAGTAGGGCAAGATACCATTTGAGATCGGGTTGCATCGTCTGTTGTACTTCCAAAACGAGTCAGTGAAAACTCTATGTTAAAGAAAATGCCACAGAGCATTTGTATACGAAGTATTGTGGGAGTGCGGATAACGTACGTAGAGGTATTCTAGCTGTACATTATTTTTCATGACTTCATAAGCATGTGAAATTAATACTATAATATGAAGTATCTAGTTTCATATGACTTCAAGACATGAAGAAAATGCCTTAATTTGCACTTACCAAGGCACAAAGGTGGTTTTTGAAGGAAGACAAGATTTGGTTATTTTGAAGAAAATTGATAAAGAGGTGATATTAGTACTTTTCAGATGTAATGAAAGAACTACCTTGTTAAGTCAATTTTCTGAAATAGTGAATTTTTGTGTCGCGTGTGAAAAGTAAGTAAAAAATGCACAACATAGTTTATTAGCTTGTTATAGTAATTATTAGGTTGCATTTTTGGATAATATAGAGTTACATCTTAGATTTATTTTATTTTATTTAGAACTTATTGGGTTTGTTTCTAGTTAAGCTTAATTTTTTTATTTAGATGCTTGGTTGAAGTAATATTATGCTCATTGAAATTGGGTCGTCATCCATTTGTGATATTTATAAATAACACGGTGATGGATTATATGGTTCATTTAAGAATCCTAAATGTTTGTCCACTTAAAGAGGAAACATCATCCATTATCATGCTGTCATGCCTATGGGATTAAAGAAGAAGCTTAGAGAGATATGCCATAAAGGATGGAGTGTTGGGTAATATTTTTCAACAGTTAGAGAAAGGCAAGCAATCAACTATTTTGGAGCAATATTCCATTGATTGTGAAGGAAGGCTAAGGTGTGATGGAATGTTATGTATGACAGTGGTTAGTGATGTCATGGACGAGGTACTTGGTGAATGCCATCGTTCTAGGGTGACTGTTCATCTGGATTATGATAAAATATACCGCAATATGAATAAGGTTTTCTATTTGCCAAGGATGAAGAAGCAAGTGGCAGAGTATGTTGCAAGATGTTTAACTTATTAATGGGTGAAGGCAGAGAGTTAGAGATGGACCTCAATAACAGTGAGTTGAGGATTTACGACGGCAAGTTGAGGATTTAACTCAATAATATCGTAGGTGGTACAACGACAGTGAGTTAGAGTTGGACCTCAATAACAACATATATAATTGGCCATGGCGAGTTGGGATCTCGATAGTGTCGCTTATGGCTTAGCATGCGAGTTAGGACTTGATCTCAATAGTGTGCACATATTTAAACACATGGGTTGGGACCTTGTCCCAATAGGGTGGTGTACGCTGGTGCACAAATTAGAGCTTCATTCCAATAGTGATGCCTGTAGTTTTGGGTTCTTGAGAGGGGAGTATGATTCATAATATGGACATGCTCGATGTTGTATTAGGGTATCGGTTAAATTTTAGTGAAATCTTAGCACACTGTGTCACTACTATACCTATTGTATTATACCATGTTCAGCTAAATTGTTGGGTACAAACTGCATAGGTTAATGTATGGTTTTCGAGCATGTGTTTTTTACTAGCTTATTAGTATTGTACACTTATATAATGCATTCCGCTCACCATGATTATGTCTAACCCCTTCTATCCCATTCTCCTTTTTGTTTTACTTTGATAATTAGATAGGGTGGAATGGTGGTTATTCCGAAGGCGTGATGGTGCGATAGAGACATGCATTTATTTATCTATTAGCTATCTACTATTAATTAATTTATCATCTCCCAGACATCCAGACTATTTCCTTTTTTAGTATTTATTGACATTTTGTAATTAGAGACTGTTAGTTACAGTTTATTTTACATATGTGGAATTATGATATTTTACAGTATTTTCAGTAGTACTTCCATTGTGATTTTTAGAATGTGTAGATTTTCATAGCAAGCTCTATGATATGTTTTATATTTTACCTCAAATGATCCGCTGTCAATGGCGTCTATGATATCAGTGCCACATGAATCGATGTGTCATAGATGGTGGGTTATTGCACTTTATTTCCAAATAGTAATCGACTTACATTCTAACAACCCACCATTTATGACATCCCAACCCACGTCTAAAAGTGGAACTGACATCATGGACCTCGCAAATAATGGACCATTTTTAAATAAATTATAAAATAGTTCATAGAACTTTATATAATATTCTGCACTTTCTGAAATTCACAGTGAATGGATAAAATATAATAGTAATCGATAATATAATCCAGAACAAATAATATAGTATCAAATATAACTACAACTACAACATCTCTTTACTGGTAATAAAAACAGTCCAATTTCTGGGAATAAAATAGTAGATAGCCAATAGACAAATAAATATGTGTCTACATTGTACCAGGATGCCTCTAGTCATCAACAGTCCTCTCTATCGACCTATCAGAGCATAACTAAAAAAAGGAAAATGATAGAGGGGGTTAGACATACATCTAGTGAGTGAAACATATCATATAAGTGTATAACACTAATAAGCTAGTGAACAACACTTACGATCAAAACTTAACCTATGTCACCTGCCCCTAACCAGTCAGTTGAATATAATACAATATGACACCATAAGCCATAGTCTCACTAAAATATAACCCATATTTAATCATATGCACATGATCGACCCTAAAACACCAACTCGCTTGCCAAAAATGTTCGCGACCAGCTACTGAAGATCTATGCGTCTCATCCTACTATTGCCAAATCGTATGCGACTTACTATGGAAGACCCATGTGTCTTATCTCACTATCCCAAATTCATATGTGACTCGCTACTGAAGATTTACGTGTCTCAACCCATTTCACAAAATTGAATGCATACTATTGAGCTCAAAATCCCACCTCATGTTCCGCCAACTGTGGCACTATTAGGCTCAAAGTCCCAACTCGCTATCGCTAGACATTACTGGCCCCACCGAAGTGCACCTTGATGCCTTCCACTATTGAGCTCAAAGGCTCAACTCATGTGGCCTGCACATGATGCTGTCGTGGAAATCGCACGTAAATATTGAGGTCAAGTCCAAGCTAAACATTCACCAAATGTTCAACGACACTATTGGAAACAAACCCAAAACTCATCATCTCCCCACCATTTACGAAGCTACTAGATCAAGCCTTTACCCATAAGCGCAAAACTGTATAACGAACTTTCCCAACTAAGATAATTTTGTAAACTATCTCAAAACATAGAAAACAATATACTAAAATGTTCCTCGTCCCACCACGATCCCAGTGCAATAAACTGCGCATGAAACAGAGGTCATATGTGAGAGTTATAAGCGATTAAAATTAAGGTATTTATTTAGTTTTTATATCTATATCTACATCTATATCTATTATTATTATAATATATATATATATATATATATAATATTTATATATTATGGCTATAGTACTTCATCTTCAACCCGCATTGTGTTTCGATACCCAGGCCACTGCTGTTACTTCATCGCCACCGCACCTTCGGCCACCCAAAAAAAGAATCTGACCACACTACACGACTCCCCATGCCACACTCTACCAAACATCACCACAGTTTCCATATGCGGCGCTCCACCTTGACTTGTGATTTCTGAACAGTCCATGGCTAATTCCGATGACTCCATATGATTTGGCTCGATTGGAAACCACAGCGAGGACCTGCTCGACTTCCTCCACCCATCTGTACTCCTAGATCGTCATCTCGTTATTATTTCACCATTGGATTGAAATGGATGGTCCCTATTTTATGAACTTCCAATGTGTTTTCTGGTCAATCCATCGACCCAATCGATGAATGAACACCACCTGTAACGACCTCAAATTTTATCACTTTGATTTGTGAATATTTAGTTTATTTTAAATATCCAATTAATTGTTTTTAATAATTAAATAACGCTCTTTCAATTAATAACTACTGGTAGAAAATTTATTTTTGAATTTTGTTTACATAAATAGGTAGTTTGATGGAAAAATGAAAATTTGACCGAAACCCGCTTTTCATATTTTCGACTTTTTATCGAATGATAAATTATATAAAGTTGTTATAAATTTGTACACCCTTTGAAACAACATTTAAATACATATGATAAGTTAAGAATATACACACACACACATATATATAAATATATATATATAATATTTAAATAAAGTTAGAAATGATGGGTTTGAAATTTGACAATAAGTTTTATGATACTTTAAGTGTAGAATTTAATAGAAGTACATGGACATGTCAAAAGTGACCATTTGGGTGGCTTAGGAAAAGCTGGGAAAGAAAAAAAGGATTAAGGGTACTGTTGTCTTTATCCTTTTCATGTATTTATAAAAATAATCACTTATCACACTTCTCATATTATTTTTCATCTTTATTCCTATATTTCTTAACTTCATTTTCCACCTCTTCTACCTTCCATAATTTGTGAAAAATCATACCTTTTTAGTTTAAAAGTTTAAGTATAAACCCATATAACTTTCGTCGTCATCACTACACTCAAAAAGATCAAAACTTGAAGCTTTGATTTGCATTTCAACCATTTGGGAAGGTGAGAACTCTAAACTTATTACATACTTTAGGAAATATGAATGTTGAAGAAAAATATTAGTAGTTTGATTCTGATTTTATATGATATCAATGTATATATGTGATTGTTCAAAATCATAGTATGTTTCTATTTACTTTGAAAATAAATGTATGGGAGGAATCAAAATGTACATAGACACATGAACTCAAACACAGGAAAAACACCATTTTCTTCTTCTCCTTCTTTTTTTGCTCTTTGTATATGAAAATAAACACCCCCTTTTACATTCCAAAATCAACATCTCTTAAACCATTGAGAATTAGCTAAAGTGATCAATTACAAAGTTGTGCGTTATAGTTTACAATAACTTCTAAAAATGGTTGCTCAATATTTTGTCAAGTGTGGTTGTAGAAATTGTTTGATTGTAGTGGATGTCGAGGAATGGTGAAAATTTCTGTGAAATGGTGAATGGAAATATGAGTGTGTTCATATCATCAAGTGGGAATTTTTAGTGGCGATCTTGAAATTTTTAATGGCCTAGGGAGGTCGTGGCAACAAGATGAACGTTTCCCATTTATTTTTGAAATTTCGATGATGTGGCTAGCTAGAGGTGGAGCAATGGGACTGGAAGCAACTTTGGGTGATGGTGGAACCTTGGGATCGTAGAATCTTCGGTTCACTGTAGTGGCGAGGCGAGCTAAGTTTAGGGTTTAGTGGCCATATGGCTTTGGGTGCAGAAATGGAGATGGTTGCAGCTCATGGAAGCATCAAGTTCGAAGATGTGGGGCCTGAAGGTGGAGCATGGAAGCGGCTTTCCAATGGCAATGGCGACATAGGTTGGAAGTGGATGGAGTGGTGGTGATTGATGGACGAACGCAGCTGGGCATGTTTCGAATTTGGGAACGAACGAACAAATTTTTGATTCGGTCAACCGGGCTGGATTGTGATGATGCAGGCAAGTTGAGCACAGCCAGTGGAGTTTGTGGGTGCAGTTGGTTCGGCGATTGTCAGTTGGGGGTGGCATGTCAGTAGTGTGCATGTAAACGTCTTCATGCACAAGAGTGAGTTTGGGCAAATTGATTTAGGAATTTAGGTTAGGAAAGAAGAGTGGGAGTTGGGTCGGGGTTGGGCTTTGGAAGTGGGTGAGGTTTTTAATAATTTAGTTAAGTAAACGACTTAATGTGTTAACTTTAAATAGAGATAAATTGCTCGTTTTAAGTCTGTTTAACCTGCGGATTTTGACATTAGATTCGTATAGACTAGTAGAACATCTTAGTATAATTATTTTACACATTTGACGAAGTGTAAAATATTGATAGAATATTAGTATTGAATTTAATTACAATAGCATAGTAAAATAATTATATTTTAGTACAAACATTCTACTCCACTGTAATAAATTCAATAGATTATTTTGAGACACCTTCTTAGCAGAATAAATCCCATACTGCTATTATATTAATTTGTATATATATATATATGTGTGTGTGTATATATATACCGGTTGATATATATTGGATAAATGATGTGTTAGCTATTGATTGTTAATTGTAGATCTTATTTCACGTATATGCTTGCTTATGTAAATAATAGTGTTATACTTAGAAAGCACACTTGAATTGGTTTATGTTTGGCATCGAGATCCTGCGTTCTTTTAAAACTAGTTTACTTCCTTGGTTTCTAAATGTTTCTAAAATGTTTATCGAACTTTACTTTTTTTTCCAAACCATTATACAAAGTAATTAAAATAATTTAAATATAGAAGGAAATGATTTATGAGCTATTTTGATATATGGAACAAGTTCAAAATTTATAGTCCATATAGCGATAGTCGCTATGGATGCAGTTTGTAAATCCACAGATTTTGTGTAAAAGAAAAAGAGTTTCTACTTAGATAATTTTGAAAAGTATTTTAAAATATATCATAAGTATTAAAAGAAATTTTTAAAAATTAAAACTATTTTCAAATATTATTATTTATTTATTTAAATAAAAGGCTTAATATTATTATTTAATTACTTAAATAAAGGGTTTAAAATTATTATTTAATTATTTAAATAAAAAGTTCTTAATTTTTTAATCGCTTTATTTCCAATGATCAGGTTTTTTTTAAAAGCTATTTTTAATAAGGATGTTTTAAAAGCAAGGGATATTTTTGTCTGTGTCATTAAGTAGCCAAACAAATATGTTAAAGTAGTGCTAAAATGTTGACACGTATTTGGAAAGTAAGTCATCTTGTATTTAGCATTATAAGCTAATGAGTAGGCTTTCCTCTATTTGTGAGATCTAGAACCAGAGTTTCTAGATAAGGGATAGGGAAGTCGAAAGTTCAAAAACGTGATGAGTATAAGGGAGTTAATTTCGATAAACGGGTCAATGATTAATTAAATATATAGAAGGTATTTCACTGTATACTTGACACCAAATTCCGAGGTATGAAAACTTGTCTCTATCCTGATAAGTAAGAATGTACGTCGAGGCAAAGATAGTTTTCTAACCTGTCCGACTTCATTGTTAATCAAGGTATGGTACTATTTGAAATTGGAAAGTGGTGATAAGTATAGGACGTCCTATTTTTCATATACAAGCTATACTTACATCCTAATTGTGGATTTGTCCACTATCGATAACTTGACCAATTTTTAACTCTGGAAATTTCTAGGAGAAACACAAGAAATTTATGGTACAGTTATCTTTGGAGATGATAGTTCTTCTAGGACAAATGATAAGGAAATCTATCCACTTAAATGGTTTGGAGGTGATCTCCGCTCTTATGTATTGTCTGTTTATTTCTGAAAGAACTAGAGTTGAGTTTATCGAAAACTATCAAATGTTGGTTCGAATAGACCGAGATTGGATAAGCATGAGTTATCCGAAAACCACTTTGAACCGACGTAAGCGTTTGAATTGGAAGACATCTTTAAGATGATGGAATCGAAGATGGAGTTCTTTGAAGTTCGAGGGCTACTTGCTACTAATCCCGATGATGATTCCAAAACGGATGGAGTATAAGTAGTGATTTCGGTTTGTTCATTTCCTGAACAAGCTGTATGGATGAATGCTGATATTGCATTATTGCTTGGAGGGCAGTGTTAGCATTCCAAGTAGGATTTGCTAAAGAAAAGGTAAACATTGCTCAAGCCTCACAATTGAGAATGACTAAAGCATGGGATACGCCGCACGACTATATAGGTTACATCCATTAGAGTATGGTTATCACCTTTCTAGGTCATTATTTATGGATTTGGTATGTGCATGTGAGTTCACAAAGAAAGATTGTAAAGCAAACAGGGTGGTGACATACTCGGTACTATCCAGTAAAAGGTAGGCCGGTCTTACCATGAGTGGGTCCATGTGAGGCCCTCGGTATATTTTTTTAGAGGTGTACTATGATAGGCGGTACCCAGTGGCATTGTCATTATATGAAATCCATTTTCCAATAAGTGTCGTATAGACTTAGTTATGCCCAAATATGTTGGAATGTGAGATGCAAGCATTTCAGCTATGTTATATAGTTATTTCAAACTCTAGGTATTATTATAACATCACTGGATTTTCCTAGAAAATGGTTTGGTTATCGTAAAGTAAAAACCCATCCATGTTTATATGCTGTATGGTCTTATGAGATATCTTTACTTTTGAAAAAGGTTTATAAATATAATAATTAATATGAGTTGACTTTCTTACGCTGGTTTTCCAGACTAATCTGCGTGTTATTTTCTTGTAATATTCAGGGTCAGACATGAGTACTTTTCCAAAGTAGCTCTGGATGCTTTGAAGCTTAGGAGACGAGCTAGAAGCCTCCAAGATGTATTTCTGTATTTTTATTCCATTGTATTTCTTAATTGTAATTATCAACATTTGTAAGGATAGGCTGTTATAACTATCCAGGCCGATGATAGGTTAGACTCTGATTGTTGCATAAATATTAAAGGATTTCTTTTGTTAAAGATCATTTAGATTTTTTATATTAGTTGTCACGATGTGAGATTATGTTCTGTCTTTTCTTTTCTTTCACCCTAATAATCTATCTTTCCAACACTCGAATGTTCGGCACGTGAATACCATGGATGTATTATTGTCGACTTTTGATGGTCAAAAAGGCGGATCATCACATTTGGTATCAGAGCCGAAGGTTAAGCGAGAATCTTGGCCTTGGTGGAGTAAACTCAGTAAGGATAAGGTAAGTAACACCTTAGAATGAGTTTGAATGTATTATATATAAGAGAACATATTTGTTAGTGCTATAAAAATATTTTTATTATTTTGAAACCGATGAATGAAATAATTCTACCTATGATTATATATTTTATATAAAAGAATAATTTTCGAAATAGATATAGTTTTTTTGAGTGGTTGCTTGTTGGGAATTGATGATATTTATTTATCATCATTTGTTTATTTTTTTCTTATGATTGGCCAGTTTATGAGCATTTGTTGTTTAATTCAAATTAGCTATGAATACCTTGTGAATTCAAGTTTACGATTTGACTATAAGAAGTTTGTTAATAAAGTTGGTTTAATGAGTTTACTTTGTTAAAAAAGTCACTATAATAAAGGAATGATTTTATATAATAAGGATTTTATAAATGGAGTTTATAAAATTGTTTTGTGAATAAGGAGGATTTTTGAGAATTTAAATTCTAGAATTTGTGAAAGAAAAAATATTTCAAATGACTTTTGGAAAGAAGTAATAATAGTATCACTTGAAAGTATTTATAAGTACATTTCAAAGAGAATGTTAAGTAATGTATATTTGCTTTAGATAATCCAGGAAATGAGCCCCGATTCATTTTGTGATGATTTGAATAATCTTCTAAGTGCCAATTGGATGTTTGCTTAGGTGAAGATTGTAGTGCACTTAATAAATTATTCTCTTTGTCATTGTGCGATCGAAATGAGTTCGAATCCGAACGAACCTAAAACAAGTCTTAGTAAAACAAGTGCTAAAGCTATTTTATATGTTTATAAGAAATATATATGGTACTATTAAAATTCAATAGAGCTTGTTATGAGATTCTAAGGATTTTTATTATTTTATTTTAGATGGTACTCATAGTTATGAGAGGTGCAATCATGAGGGCCAAGGAGTTGTTTCGTCAGGCTATGGCCAAGCGTGGCATGAAGGTTCTCAACCTCCTGATACCAGAGGATGAGGAAGAGCCGATGGAGGACCTTGAGCTGGTGGAAGAGCCAATTGAGGAGCTTGAGCCAGAAGAGGAGCCAATGGAGGAGGAGCTAGAAGAAGAGCCAATGGAGGAGGAGTCGAAGGAAGAGCCGATGCAGGAGCTTGAACCAGTAGAGGAGGAGGAAGAGGAACTTGAGGATGACCTGGACGAGGTATGGATGGGGTTAGGGGAGGGAATGGAGCTTGTAGGTGGGTGGATCTCTGATTATGTTGAATCCATAGAGTTATCGGGTCCTTCAGTGGAGGACTCTAATGAGGAAAGCTCTCTTTAAGAGAGTTTGGGGTTGTTTTGCTTGGATAGCTCTTTCGAGATATTTGTATCATATCCAGTTATTATGTATCGGTAGTTAAATAAGTATCTGGATGTTTTATTTATCTATATTCCGATTGCTAGTTTGGTTGTGTATCTTAGTAGATACCTTTGTTATGTATTGGGTATCGCTAGTATGTTCGGATTTATTCTAGTATGTTATATGTGGTTGGCCTTCCTTTAAAAGTTTTCTTTTTACTCAGGGAATGGGTCGTAAGGGGTTAAGGATTCTTTTTAGGCTTGTTTCTTCCAGGATTTGGATTATGGTAAAATTTCAGGTGTCGAAATTCTTTTAAGGGAGGAAGAATGTAACGACTCAGAAATTTATTGCTTTGATATATGAATAGTTAATTATCTTAAATATTCAATTAATGGTTATTAATAATTAAATAACCATCTTTCAATTAATAAGTAATGGAAGAAAATTCATTTTTGATTTTTGTTTACATAAATAGGTAGTTCGATGGAAAACTGAAAATGTGACCAAAATCCACTTTTCATATTTTTTACTTTTTATCGAACGATAAGTTGTAGAAAGTTGTTATACATTTGTATACACTTTTAGACAACATTTAAATACATATGATAAGTTAAGAAAATATTTAAATATATATATATATATAATGTTTAAATAAAGTTTGAAATGATGGGTTTGAAGTTTGAAAACAAGTTTTAAGATATGTTAAGTGTAAAATTTAACAAAAGTACATAGAATTGTCAAAAGTGACTATGTCGGTGGCTTAGGAAAAGATGGGAAAGAAGATAAAAGGATTAAGGGTATTGTTGTTTTTAGCCTTTTCATGCATTTATAAAAATGAACACTTATCACACTTCTCATATTATTTTTCATCTTCGTTCCTATATTTCTTAACTTCATTTTTCCACCTCTTCTACCTTTCATAATTTGTGAAAAATCATACCTTTTTAGTTTAAAAGTTTAAGTACAAACCCACATAACCTTCATCATCATCACTTCACTCAAAAAAAATCAAAACTTGAAGCTTTGATTTGCATTTCAACCATTTGGGAAGGTGAGAATTCTAAACTTGTTACATACTTTAGGAAATATGAATGTTGAAGAAAAATATTAGTAGTTTGATTTTGATGTTATATGATATCAATTATATATGTGATTGTTTAAAATCATAGTATGTTGCTATTTACTTTGAAAAATAAATGTATAGGAGGAATCAAAATGTACATACACACATGAACTCAAACACAGGAAAACACCATTTTCCTCTTCTCCTTCTTCTTTTCTTGATCTTTGTATATGAAAATAAACATCCCCTCTTACATTCAAAATTCAATATCTCTTAAACCATTGAGAATTAGCTAAAGTGATCAACTACAAAGTTGTTCGTTATAGTCTACAATAACTTCTAAAAATGGTTGCTCAATGTTTCGACAAGTGTGGTTGCTGAAATTGTTCGATTATAGTGGATTTTGAGGAATGGTGAAAATTCGACGACCATGAAATGATGAACGGAGGATATGGGTGTGTTCATATCATCGAGTGAGGATTTTTAGTGGTAATCGTGGAATTTTTAATGGCCTTGGGAGGTCGTGGCTGGAAGGTGAACGTTTTCTATTCATTTTTCCAATTTCGATGATGTAGCAAGCTAGAGGTTGAGCGATGATGCTGGAAGCAACTTTGGGTGATGGTGGAACCTTGGGTGGTGGTTGTTGAACCTCCGGTTCACTGTAGTGGCGAGGTGAGCTAAGTTTAGTATTTGGTAGCCATATGATTTTAAGTGCCGAAATGGAGATGGTGGAAGCTGATGGAAGCATCGAGTTCGAAGACGTGGGGCCTGGAGGTGGAGCATGGAAGCGGCTTTCCAATGGCAATGGCGGCAAAGGATAGAAGTGGATGGAGTGGTGGTGATTGGTGGAAGAATGCAGCTGGGCATGTTTCAAATTTGGGAACGAACGATTGAATTTTTGATTCGGTCGACCGAAATGGATGGCGATGGTGCGGGTGAGTCGAGCATGGCCAGTGGAGTTTGTGGGTGCAGTTGGTTCGACAATCGATGGTCGGGGGAGGCATGTCAGTAGTGTGCACGTGCACGTCTTCATGCACAGGAGTGAGTTTGGGCAAACTGATTTAGAAATTTAGGTTAGGAAAGAAGAGTGGAGTTGGGTCGGGTTTGGGCTTTGGAAGTGGGTGAGGTTTTAATAATTTAGTTAAGTAAATGACTTAATGTGTTAACTTTAAATAGAGATAACTTGCTCATTTTAAGTCCATTTAACCCGCGGAATGGTGAATGGGGGACGTGGGTGTGTTCGTATCATCGAGTGGGGATTTTTAGTGGTGATCGTGGAATTTTTAATGGCCTAGGTTGATCGTGGCAACAAGATGAATGTTTTCTGTTCATTTTTTAAATTCTGGGAATGTGGCTAACTGGAGGTGTAGCGGTGGTGCTGGAAGCAACCTTGGGTGATGGCGGAGCGTTGGGTGGTGGTCGCAGAACCTCCAGTTCACTGTAGCGGCGAGGTAAAATTAGTTTAGCATTTAGTGGCCATATGATTTTGGGTTTGGAAATGGAGATGGCGGCGACTTATGGAAGCATTAAATTCGACGACGTGGGGCCTAGTGGTAGAGCATGGAAGTGGCGTTGAAATGGCGGTGGTAGCAAAGGCTGGAAGTGGATGGAGTGGTGGTGAGTGGTGGATGAATTCGGTTGGGCGTGTTTCGAATTTGGGAACAAATGATCAAATTTTTGGTTGCTTCATCCAGATGTATGGCGATGGTGCAGGCGAGTCAAGCACAGCCAGTGAAGTTTGTGGATTCGACGATCGATGGTCGGGGGTGGTGTGTCAATGGTGTGCACATGCACATCTTCGTGCACATGAGTGGATTTGGGCAATTGATATGGGAATTTAGGTTAGGGAAGAAGAGAGGGAGTTGGGCTGGGTTTGGGCTTTGGAAGTGGGTGAGGTTCTAATAATTTAATTAATTATATTACTTAATCTGTTAACTTTAAATAGAGATAACTCACTCTTTTTAAGTCCGTTTAACTCGCGGATTTCGACATTAGATTCGTATAAATTAGTAGAGCACCTTAGTATAATTATTTGATACATTTTTGAAGTGTAAAATATTGATAAAATATTAGTATTGAATTTAATTACAATAGCGTAGTTAAATAATTAATTTCAATACTGACATTCCGTTCTGCTATAATAATTATTAGATTATTTTGGGACATATTTTTAGCAAAATAAATCCTTATGCTGCTATTATATTAATTTGGACATTTATATATATGTCAGTTGATTTATATTGGATACATGATGTGTTAGCTATCGATTGTTAATTATGGATCTTATTTTACATACATGCTTGCATATGTAAATGATAGTGTTATGCTTAGAAAGTTAGCAGAATTGAATTTGTTTATGTTTAACATCAAGATCTCATGTTCTTTTAAAACCAGTTTACTTCCTCGGTTTCTAAATGTTTCTAAAAAGTTTTCCGAACTTTACTTTTTGTTCCAAACCTTTATGCAAAGCTATTAAAATAATTTAAAGATAGAAGGAAAAGATTTAAGAGCAATTTTGATTTATAAAGCAAGTTTAAAAGTTATGGTCTATATAGCGATAGTCACTATGGATGCAATTTGTAAATCTATAAATTTGGTGTGAAATAAAAAGAGTTTCTACTTAGAAATTTTTGAAAAGTCTCTTTGGAATATATTATAAGTATTAAAAGGAAATTTTAAATGTTAAAAATATTTTCAAATATTATTATTTAATTATTTAAATAAAAGGTTAAATTTTATTGTTTAATTATTTAAATAAAAGGGTTTAAAATTATTATTTAATTATTTAAATAAAATGTTTTTAATTAAATCGCTTTATTTCCAAGGATCGAGTTTTGTTTAGAAGCAACTATTTTTAACAAGGATGTTTTAAAAGCAAGGGGTATCTTTGTTTGTGCTATTATGTAGCCAAACAAATATGTTAAAGTAGTGCTAAAATGTTGGCACGTATTTTGGAAAGTAAGTCATCTTGTATTTAGCACTAAAAGCCGATGAGTAGGCCTTCCTTTATCTGTGATATCTGGAACCAAAGTTTCAAGACGAGGGATAGAGAAGTCAAAATATCTAAAACATGATGAGTATAAGAGAGTTAATTTCGATAAATGGGACATGATTAATTAAGTATATGGAAGGTATTTCATCATATACTTGACACCAAATTTCAAAACTCATCTTTATCCCAAGAAGTAAGAATGTACGTTGAGGCAAGGATAGTTTTCTAACCTCTTCGACTTCATTCTTAATCGAGGTATGGTATTGTTTGAAATTGGAAAGTGGTGATAAGCATATGTTGTCCTATTTTTCATATAAAAGCTATACTTACACCCTGATTGTGGATTTGTCCACTATCGATAACTTGACCAATTTTTAACTCTGGAAATATCTAGGAGAAACACGGAAAATATATGGTACAGTTGTCTTCGGAGATGCTATACTGTACGTATAATGTTGTTGTGTTCTTCTAAGATAAATGATAAGGAAATCCATCCACTTAAATGGTTGGGAGGTGATCTCCGCTCTTATGTATTGTTTGTTTATTTTCAAAAGAATTGGAGTATAGTTTATTGAAAACTATCGAATGTTGGTTCAAAGAGACTGAGATCAAATAAGCATGAGTTATCCAAAAACCACTTTGAACCTACATAAGTGTTCGAATTAGAAGACATCTTGAAGATAATGGAATTGAAGATGGAGTTATTTGAAGTGTAAGGGCTACTTGCTACTGATCCTTAGGGTGATTCCAAAATGGATGTAGTAAAAGTAGTGCTTTTCACTTCGTTCATATCTTGAACAACTTGTATGGATGAATGCTGATATTACATTGTTTCCTGGAGGGCAGTTTAACATTCCAAATGGGATTTGCTAAAGAAAAGGTAATTGTTGCCTCAAGCCTTACAAATGGGAATAACTAAAACATGGGATATACTGCAAGGCTATATGGGTCACAGCCATTAGGGTATGGTCATCACCTTACTAGATCACTATTTATGGATATGGTGTGTGCATGTGAGCTCACGAAGAAAGGTTGTAAAGAAACTAGGGTGGTGACATATTTGGTACTATCCAGTAAAAGGTAGGCCGATATTGCCATGTAAGGGGTCCGAGGCTCTCGGTACATTTTTATAGAGGTATACTATGATAAGTTGTACCCCAATAGCCTTATCATTGTATGGAATCCATTTTTCAATAAGTGCCGTACGGACTTAGTTGTGCCTATATATGTTGGAATGTGTGATGCAAGCATTTTAGATATATTATGGACAAATTTTCAAACTAGGCTTCTTTTCAAAACTATTTGCATCAATAGGCCGGTTTCAAAACTATTTGCAGATATAGGCTAGTTTTGGCCAGCTCGGCGATGAGCTGGCCTTGTTTTTTTTTAAAATATAACGGGGCGCATTTCTGAAATGCGCCCCTACAAATTTGCACTGGCGCATCTGCGAAATGCGCCAGTGCAAATCTCAGCTGTTAATATAGACAGCCAGCCAACTTTCTTCCTCACTTCATCTTATTCCCCCAATTCACTCAAAATCCCTAAAACCCCAAATTTCCTAAAATATCTACCCCAACATCAATTGCAATTATTTCTTCGTCAAATCTGCTCAAAAATGGAAGGATCGTCATCATCTTCTCAAGTTAGAGGTATAATCTTCAAATTTCAAGTATACACCTTTGTTTATCAATTTAGTTTTGTATCTTCAAATTGAACATCGAAGCAATTACATTCATTTACATCAAAGCAATTACATTCAAAATGAACATCTAAGCAATTACATTCAATTACATCAAAGTAATTTGTTCAAATTTGCATTTAATAACATTCACACTTGAACATTTTTTTCTTAAAGAGTTGGTACCTGGTCCTGTGAATGCAAGTGTTTTGTATCTTCAGAATGAACATCGAAGCAATAATAGGAACTTGATGCAGGTAATTTTCTTAAAACATTTGTGCTTACATTAGAATGTCTTTATTTGGTTACTACTTCCACTTTTTTACCTTTTGTTCGATTATGAATGTGTAGAGTGATGAGCCACTTGAGTGTCATGATCATTCAAGCAAATTAAAATTCATCAAGTCTAATACTCCAAGAGTTCAACTTGCATTACAAAGAGCGGGATTCAGGGAAATATCTAGATTGGGCTTTTTCAAAATAGATCATGCGCTAGTTACTTCATTGGTAGATAGATGGAGACCCGAGACTTCAACATTCCATTTTCCTACTGGTGAAATTACCATCACATTAGCAGATGTTAGTTGTCTTCTAGGTGTTACGGTGGAAGGAAATCCTATTACTATTAAACAGCTAAGTAATTACGAAGATATTTGTCAACAGTGTTTAGGTGTGGTTCCACCTCGAAGTGAGATAAGAGGTTCAACAGTTAAGTTGACATGGCTTCGCGATATGTTTGCAGATGAGCCATCACCAGATGCTTCAGATGTAGAAATTGAATATCATGCGAGAGTTGTTATTCTACATTTGATATCTTGTCGTCTATTTCCCGATCATTCTAAAGGACGACTAAACCTTTTTTGGTTATTGTTTTTGCGAAATTTGGATGAATGTGCACGATATTCTTGGGGCAGTGCTATATTGGCAACATTATATAACGAGTTAACAAATGTTGCACTCATGAAATCCAAATCGATAGCTGGTTGTCTTTCGCTTTTACAGGTATGATATGCATAGATATATTTGTTATAAACTCATATGTAATATTTAATTCTAATGTATTCAAATTTTTTATTTATTTTACAGCTTTGGGCATGGACACATCTTCCCATTGGTCGTCCAAACGTGACTTCATCCATGCAGATTGACAGAACATTGCCTTACAGTGCAAGGTAGTTAATTTCCAACTACATTTACATGTGTGTATTCTTGTACTAATAAAACTCTAATTGTATAACTATTTATATAGATGGTTTGGGTCAAGGAGTTGGGTTGAGTCTCCAAAGCAGGTGGCCACTTACTACCGCGACCAGCTCGATATGTTAACAGATGAAGCTGTTATATGGAATCCGTACACACAGGATGTGCTAGTCGATCTTCCGCAGATATGTCTAAGTGGGATGCACAGTTGGCTTTGTAAGACACCTATCATATGCATGCGAGATGTAGAAATGTATAATCCTGATCGAGTAATACGACAGTTTGGTCTTCAACAACACATACCTGATCCATGCGAACCAAAGCCGGATTTGGAGTTTGCTATCGTCCAGTGGAACGATAGACATAACCGTATCGTACACCAACAGTTTCCTACCATTCCTATTTCAAGATACATGACTTGGTACTGGTCGATTACTCGAAGATTCATTGTTGCAGATCGGACTTCTCACGAACGAGCATACACACCTCGTGCACCGCTTGAGCGGGATGTGGTAAATCTTCACATTATCGTGATATATTTAGTTCGTTCACTTGAATTATGTTTCTAATGTTGAATAAATAACTACAACTTGTAGGTCGATGTACTAGAGACGGTAGGAAGAGGGTTGGACGATATCGGGCATGGTAGAGTACCCGAACGAGAAGTCCAACCACGGTGTCTTGATTTGAAGAAACTTATTGACACACTTCTTTTTAGAAATCGATTAACACGGCCAAGCTCTTCCGAACAAGCTATGCGGACTAGAGAGCGAAGAACTAAAAGAAGGCAAGATACACACCAATCGCAACCCGCTGGACCTTCTCAACCCCCACCTACTCAAGACGATCCGACTCAACCATGAGTACTCCTATTTTTAGTTTACTATTAGTTCGCTTCTGTAATCTAACTATAACTTCTACTTTAATTCGAATGTAATCGAATTTTAATTATGTTATCTTAGAATTTATTTAATGGTAGTTTTATTTGTTGGCTTCCATATTGATAAACGTTTGCTATCATTTAATATTGTGCATTTGAATTTCGATTTTGTGTATTTGAATTTGAATTGCTTAATATAATTTGCTGTCCAGGTTTGGATAGAAAGATTTGCACTGGCGCATTTCGCAGATGCGCCAGTGCAAATTTGTAGGGGCGCATTTCAGAAATGCGCCCCGTTATATTTTTTAAAAAACAAGGCCAGCTCATCGCTGAGCTGGCCAAAACTAGCCTATATCTGCAAATAGTTTTAAAACCAGCCTCTTCATGCAAATGGTTTTGAAAATCGGTCTCTTTTGAAAATTTGTCCATATATTATATATTTATTTTAAACCCTAGGCATTATTATAATATCACTGGATTTTTCTAGAAAATGAGTCGGTAATCGTAAGGTAAAACCTATCCGTGTTTATGCGTGACGTGGTCTTAAGAGATATCTTTATTTTTGAAAATGTTTTATAAATATAACAATCAATATGATTTAAGTTTCTCACATTGGTTTACCAGACTGATACGGGTGTTAATTTTCTTATAATACTTGAATCAGACCCAGGTAATTTTCTGAGTTAGCTTTGGATGCCTTGGAGTTTCAGGAGACGAGCTGAATGCCACCAAGATGTATTTCTATATTTTTATTCCACTATATTTCTTAGTTGTATTTATCAGCTTTTAAGGACTTGCTGTTATAACTATCCAGACCGATGATAGGTTAGACTCTAATTGTTGTGTAAATAATAAAGTTTTCCTTTGTTAAAGATCCTTTGGATATTATATATTACTCATCATGATGTAAGATTCTGTTCTGTCTTTTCTTTTCTTTCATCCCAACAATCTGTCTTTCTGGCACTCGGATGTTCGGCATGTGAATACCGTGGATGTATGAGTGTCGAATTTTGAGGGTCAAAAAGCACATCGTCACACCACCAGTTGGTTCGTGTCATCAAGAACTACAATTTTGATATATAATTATGTACGATTTGGAACACTTTTGTATTTTGCACTTTTAATTAGGGGACTAACTTTTGCTAATTACAATGATAAAAATTAGATTTTTAACTATCTAGCTATGGCCTACTACAACCTAACTAGGTTTGTATATTAAAAATTTACCTTCATAAAATTATTACATCATTTATAACATGATTCGCGATTATAAGAGATGAATTACTACATCGTACTAATATATACACAAATATGATAAATCCCACTCACCAATAAGTCATGCCTCCTCTCGATTTGATGTAGATCCTTCATTTCCTTCGCCATCCAGAATTTCTATGCCTTCAAAACACCAAGTTTCTTGATAGCTTCGATTTATTTGCATAGCGCTTTTTGCGGTGATCGATTCCATATATTAATACATTTAATTTGGATTTGATTTAGTAGATTAGGAATTGATTTAGTGAATAGGGTTTTGTAAATGAAGGCAAGATTATTAGAGAAAGAGGAATAGGGTTAGAGATCTATTTATAGGTTGAATAATATAATATATAGGATAAAATCTCGAAATTAGTATATTACGAAAATGCTACTGGGTTGGACTTCTTTTAATTTCTACCCTGTTTAACCAAATTCAGCAAATTATATTTGTATTCTGGCTGTAAATGACATTCTGGACGTAATGGAATAAGTCTTGAAGCCTAATTTCATCTCCTATAGAAATTTACCTTTTTGCCTTTTATGTTAAATTTACGATTTTACCTTTTTAATTTAATTATTTAATATCTTAAAATTATGGAGTGTTACATTCTCCTCTTTTAAAAGAATTTTGTTATTGAAATTCCTCTAGGTGGATAATGCAACTTGCATTAGAGCACACCAACATGTAAAAAAACATAATCCATCTAGCATCCATCATATAATACAACCAAAAACCCAATCAAGGGTATAATATACATGTGATAGATAAAATATGATGATATGATATGAGATGAGTGCAAGCGGAACTAAATCAACCTCCTATATGAATGCAAACAAACAACATCCATAAACACAATCAGTAAACGTGAATATAAAGAAAAAATAAATAACATATAAAATTATCTAGCACAAGTTAGAACATATAACTATGAAGATCTGTTCTAGGTTGGAATGTAAATACATATAGGCTAACATGGTATAAACTAAATTGGTATAATCCAAACAAAGCAACCGTAGCAACAAAAACACATCATAATGTAGTGTATACAACCAATCCTAGCATCCATACATCCATGCCTATGTCAACTAGCTAGCTAAAGAACCATGCAAACAAACAATGGACAAACGAGCAAACTAACATATAAACAAACCAAAAGAGTAACTTATTGGAAGAGAGATAGTGATGAGAAACTTGGACTCTCTCCTCGAGTTCTTACGTACTCTTGTCCAAACCTCTTATTCATCGTACCTGGACTAACTTTGTTTCCTCATTTTTATATCGTATCACATCAAGTTCTAAGATGTGAATATATACTTAGTATTCTAAACCATCTCTCTACATTCACCTCATAAGCTGACTTGGCTCTACCATAACCGCTAAATCATCAATGTACGTTCATAGATGTGATAAAAAAACGTGTGTTCACCTGCCAACTTTTTAAGAAGCCCACTTAAATATGCTGATTTCCCTATTCCCTATAAAATCGGAAAGGCCCAATAACTTATGGCGCTAGCCTTCCCACAACATATCTCAATAGCGTGTTCTTCACCTACCTAGCGACCCACTACAAACTTTCTATGCATGCTTATCCTATGTGGTTCCCATTCCTTAGCATATTACTGAGGTGTCTCTAATCATATAATGTCCAAGTATAGCTTAGATTTAAATAAAGTGCAGTACTGTCAAATACCTTCCGCAACATACTTCTCCACTTCATCCTTCATCCTCGGCCAATAGGAAATCCTCTTTATATCCTTTGACGTAACTCACTGAATTCCTTCTTTGAGTCCATAGGCATGATAGCTCGATAATGGACAGTGTCTCCCTTCTAGGTGGACTAACATTTAGGATAGATAGGCTTACCTCGTATTCCATCCTCGTTTAATTTATAGATTTCACAAATGGATGATGCCTTAATTTCGATAAACACAATATTACTATAACAAACTTAAATTCATATTCTATGAATTTAAAAATTGTTTAAAATCATTTTTCTACTTAAAAAATTCCATAGAATTCATTTTCAAATAATTTAAGTACAAATACCCTCTTCTTTCTTCAGATCCAAATAACTTAAAAAATTCATGTTTTTTATTTAAAATATTCTTTACACTTAAAATCTTTATTCAAATCAAAAACATGTTTGTTTCAAAACTTATAAAATATTCATATCAAAATTCTAAGTTCAAAATCCATGAAATTCCTTTCTAAAGAATTTTAATATTAAAAACTCCTTCTTTTCATCAAATTTGAATATAAATTTACAAAACAAACTTGGAAGAAAAAATTCAAGCTTCATGCTTATTTAAAATATCATTTAAAAGTTCTCAAAATGGTTTATAAAGTCTAACCATAGACTTTAATACAAGCTTATGAAGTATCCTTTTCATATTTAAATACTCAAAACCATTTTAAACAATTTCAAAGCAACAACAGATCGAGTTAGTAATTAGATAAAACACATATTCATACAACTTCATTAGCAAGAAACATAATCCATATCACTTGTTAAATTAAATAACAAACATCTAACGTTTGAAAATAGTATATGCATATTTTTTTAAATTGATAATATACTTCAAAATCCTTTGTTTTCATCACATTACTTTAAATATCTCAAAAATCCTTATTTGATTCAAAATTAATAATTTCTATCAAATTTCCTTAAAGAAATAGTATCATTATCACTTTACATCAAAACGATAATATTTATTTAAATCATTTTGTTTTCACAACCACTTTATACATTATTTAACAATAACAACATCTACATTAAATTCAAAAAATCATTTTTTTGTTATTTACATCAAAATTAGTAATAATTTATTCGAAAAATATTCATGGAAAATATCTTTTTATTAGTATTATTATTATCAAAATATATCATATTTTATTACTTAAATAATAATAATTCATAAACTTTGTAAAATAGTTATATTATTGTTTGCTCAAATTGAGATAATCTTCCAAAAATAATATTATAATTTATTTAAATTCCACCATACTTTATAAATAACAGTAAATTCCAAATTCAAAATATATTTTTCGTTTTTGTTTCAAGATTTTCAAAAATTCATAAAAAATATCCTCATAAATTTTCAATACAAATCTCTATGTGTTAAATCCATAACATTCATTTCTAGCTTGTCCCAAGCTCATTAGCATATTGACTATTCTAACTAGTTCACCTTAATCAATTCAAACTCTATATGCCGTGTAATTCTTTTCTAGCTTTAATAAAATTTCAATAACTTTTCATTAGTTTTTTTAGTTAAAATCGTTGATCTCAAAACTTATTCTTCATTCAATTTTTAAGGTTTGAAAACCATAAAACTCTTTGTTAACTTCAACCAACGTTTAATTTTGATCATCACACATTTTTCAAAATAAGTTCTTCAAATTCTAGTTAAATAAATTTTCAAAAAGTTTTGCTTTAGACTTTTTTTATTAAATCGTTTCATATGAAATCATAAATCAAGTTTATCTTAAGCTAATCACTTCATATCTATTCGTATGTCCTTAAATTAATAATATTATACCTCCAACTTCCAAAGCTAATTTTAATTTTAACTTTATTTTCAATCATTCTTAAAATATCATTACCTAAAAAAATTAGCTTTTAAAACTCAATTAAGTATGGTTTAACCAATTCAATATTAATAACTAAAAATTAATATTGAGATAACCTCGATTATTTTTCTAAAATACTCATACTTTATTTTAAAACCTTATTTCGTATAATTTTTTTGGCATATGTTATATAATTTATAACTAATTTATCATATATAAGTATATATCATTTTACTTAATAATTAGCCAATCTCAATCATCGTTAAGCAATGCCAAATGTCTATACAAAAATTGTAACGACCCAGAATTTTGAACGAATTAAATTGAAAATATTTAATTAATTTTAAATATTTGAACGATGATTTAATTTGAATCCCCGATATAACTTTGAATTTGACGATTAAATTATAAAATTTAATCTATGGTAAGTTGAATAAAATTTGAATCTTCAATTTTAAGCTGGAGAAAAATATTTCAAAAGCTTTTAAAATTTATATTGATAATACTGAAGATAACAGAAGCTTCAGAATCTAATTTCAAATTTATTTGATCAGTTTTTAGAATTTATTGTTCGAGTTGATAATTAAAAATAGCCGTCCGAGGCGCAGTCTCGGAATTCGACGAAACAAGTTCCATTGGGTCCGTAATAGTTTGTTATTACCGGATTTCAAATTTCGTATTTATCGGAGTTGATATGTGACCGTACGATATGCAAACACATTGGAAATAAAATCAAATTCAATTTAAATTTTAAAGATTTAAACTTATGCCGACATCAAGGTAAGGCAGCACGTTATCTTCCCTTAAATCACGCCAAATATCACGAAACAAATCGTGCCAACCATCTCCTTTCATTTTCAGATACTCCTCTCCCTTCCCAGTTCAAAAAAACAAATTCACATTCAAGAGAAAAAAAAACAAATAAATGGCAGCCGAGTTCTCTTCGCGAACAAATCGAGATCGAGGTAGCACGCGCGCCTCCGCGTTGTCGATGAGATGGTTTTAGGAACGTTGTCTGAGTATCGTGGGTGGAGTGGCCATCGATGTTGGTCTGGGTGAAGGGACATCGCGATTTCTAGGGCTTTGGGGCCGGTGGCCATGGGATCGACTAGAAAAGGGGAAACTCGATTTCGAATCGAGTATTGATTTAGGGTAGTGGCACGAGATACTCGAACGAAGGGATGGGCAGTCGAAGTCACGTTTTCGCGAGGGCTATCTGGCGATGTCATGGGGAGATGCTCGCGATTGTGGAGGTGGCAATTATTCGTCTATCGATTTGGGGATAGCGGTGGTCGAGCGATGAACTCGAGGCAAGCAATGACGATTACTGGTGGGTGGTCTCGCGGTCGATTTGAAAGGAGCAGGGGCGATGCTTGGTTAAATGAGGGGTCGCAATGGCGTCGAGCAGCTCGCACGCGAGGCGATGGCAGCAATTCTGGAGAGCATCATGATGGGTTCCTTGATGATGTAGGGTTGTAGTCGGCGACGATGTCTTCGGCTGGAGGCAGTAAGGTAAGCGAGTTGTTTTAGTTAAGTTCAAAGGTAATATATGTACGTGTATATTTGTTAGAAAAATATACAAGTAACAGCAAGGTTTTAAAAACGAAATCTGTTTTAAGAATTTAATAGTGAAATTTATTACTGTTTATTTTTATAGTAAAAAGAAAAATAGAAATTATTTTATCTTTGGAGGATATAAGGATTTAAGTTAAATATAAATCTATATCTAGCCTACTGTTCTTTTAGAAGAAAGTATATTCAGGAAATGAATTTGTTGATATCAAATTTTTAGTTAATTAAATTAACTAGATAATATAGAAATTTATTAGATGGAAAATTGGTTTAAATAGAACTATCAGTTAATTTAACTATTAAAATGAAATAATCGATGAATCAAAATTATCAAATGAAAATTTATTATTCGATCTGTTCGAATATTAATAAATCGTATAAATGTTTATACAGTTTGAAATCGTAAAGGGAACAAGACGAAATGGAAATGGATGGCAAATTAAAAGCTAAGGTGAGATTTTTTTCTCACTCAAATTGAATGTGGAATTTTTGCAGTCATTGATTGCTATTGGATGTGATATTAGATATAGTAGGACATATATATATATAGCAATATATACATATTGGCATATGTATATATTGGATTGATTGATTTCCCGCCTCGTATAGCGGATGAGACCCTATTGCGCCGTTAGTAAACGGATATTTTTATAAAACCCATATACCACGATATTCCACCTCGAAGTGGAATTGGTATTGTGCTAACGTCTTTGGATGCAGGGAAACAGGTTGGAGGGATCCAACTGGATTCCTCACCAGTATTTATTTATTTACAGATATTGATGTATATTCTGTTATCATATGTTGATATATGATGTTTGTTGTTGTGATTGACTAATTGGTGCTGTTGCATCATCGGATTCAGTTTTGAAGTTTAAAAATAACGACTTTTACTTTAAAAAGATTTTAAAGTGATTTTTGAAAAGTAGACGTTTTATCGAATTTTTGAATTGATTTATTTCAGAAAAATAAACGTCTAGAATTTTAAAGTTATAAGAGTTAAGATTTTTGGTGAAATATAACCAAAGTGTGATTTTTGAAATGAAAGTTGATTTAATTGTAAAATGGGTTAAATTGAGATTTTTAAAGTATTATAAAAGATGTACAGAAAAATTGATATATTTATCAATTAAAATTTTTGGAATTTTAAAACGAGCTTTTATAAGTGAAGATATGAATTTTATAGAATTTTAAATTGTGAAGATATGAAATTTATAGATGTATAAATTGTGAAGTTAAAATGAATGAAATTGTAGAATAGAAGATTTATAAGAAATTAACTTATAAATTGGATTTTTGCCTACAAATGAAATATTGATCGAATTTGTTAATAAAGGAGATGTACAAATCGAAGTTGTTATAAAATATAAAAGGTGAAATTTATAAACATTGTTTTATAAATCCAAAACCAATTGAAATTGATAAGTTAAACATAGAAGTTTAATAAAGGAGATATATCCGCGATTTTGGATAGTGGATAATTATTGAAATAAAAATGGGTAGAAAATATTGAAATGTGGTTAGTGAAGTATATTCACGATTTTGGACAGTGAATATATTGTTAAGTAAAATGGATATTGTTTTGGGAAAGTGATATTGAAAATGAAGTTAATTGTTTTAAACGATGCTTTAAAATGTATTGAATATCGGAATCATAGATTTCAACATTCATTGTTGAAATAGACGTTTTCGAGCAATAAGGAAATGATGGACTATAACACTGTTGTTATAGTAAATGATTTGCGAAAGGAAATGTTTTTGTCTAGTATTGGGATTTATATATCTATCTAAATTTCGAATCCCTATACTAGTGATTTTGGGTCGTCGTAACGATGTTCTACGTAACATTCGTTTTGACTCAGATAAATGTGTTATAGAAATAGATTTCCTTAAAGAATGAATATATACTTAATATTGATTTAAGTATATCGAATATTTTCAAATGTTGAAAATAAAAAGATTTGTGAAATACTTATTATTAAATAAGTAAGGAAATGTTTTTCCAAAATGAAATGAAGTGTTTTTGAGAATTTATCTCAGTAAAGATAAAATGAAATTGAATATTTGAAATCGATTTGAAAATCGTATATCAGTAGATATTTTGAAATATAAATTCAATATGGAATTTATAAAGGAAAGGGAAACTGTTTAGAAAAATAAACGTCGATTTATTTTTGAAGTGTGGAAATTATATATCTAGTAAAGATATTTTGGAAGATGAAATAATTTGGAAAATTATTTGGAATCTGATGATGTTGCGCATCTTTATTGATAGTTAAATAACCGACTATCAATAATTACCTTGAATGGTATTTGTTGTGAATTGGATGAATTTGAATGCCACACTTATTTTTGAATAATCGCTCACTATTCGGGTTAGCCGGGAAAGGACCATGGGGTCGTATAACCCATTTCGAATATGTGATACGTCGTTATGAATTGCATTCGAAGACCGGTGTTGAAGACCGGATATTTTTGAAAACGGAAGGATTACCGTCGAGTTACTCTACATCGGCTGATCTCCGGTTTAGAGGTTTTATCACCCTTAGTGACGGGAAGTCCTGACGTGATTGAAAATTATCCGGATGTGCAAGGGCTTCGTGAGAAGTGCCTTCGGTTCTGTTCGATCCCGGAACAGACTTGTATGGATTGTGTGTCTGACGTTACAATTTGAGATATAAAGCTGATTTCTTTCAAATACATTTCTGTTGGTGGCGGAGAATTTATTCTCTTAGCTTAACACCCTTCTCTGAGACGTACGAGCTCAGAGGTTATGTAGTTGAAATTTATCAGCGATATATCCCAATTTGGTAACGTGGCATACTGAGTGTTGCTGTGAAATGATCAGTGTTTGATCATTTGCGATATGATCATTTGTTTGATCTTATATCTTTGTGATCATAGGTTGATCATTTGTTTGACCCGAAGCATGGCTTTGTAGAAAGCGTAGCTTTGTGGACGAGACTTCGTCGAGCCTCACACCCCGGAAATGGTCAAAACAGGAAGGATGCGGCAAGGTTCTAGGGAGTAGCGCCCCTTAGTGTATGTCATTCCTTCTGGATAGAGGTGGTATCATGGTATGGAGCCCAGATACTTAACCTATGTGGTTGCTGCATTTTTACTATGTGGTTTGTTGGAAATCGGGGATCCTCGGGAAGATCGGTTACGATCGGGGGATGGCATACGCGTGTCAGTAGTTACCTATTTTTGCAGAGGTAACCCGGCCTTGTGTTGGCAGAGATCTAACCGTAATGTTAGGTTATTTCTCGGGTCGTCTATTCCAGGGACGTACCCATCGTGGATAGGAAGTTCCTTAGCCTGACCATTTGTTGGAAATCCAAACTCCAATACGAACCTTGTACGGTATTAGTTGTAGAACCTGCCATTTACGTACGGTGGTCACCACTGTTTAGATGGTAGCTATAGTAGGCATACGATACTGGTCGTATGCTGGCTAAGATTAATATTATACTTTCGAAATGTTTTCTACACTATGCACTAATAATAATATATAAAAAAAAGAATTTGATTTTGCGTAGTAAGCATCTTTGACTATCATAAGAAGAAATCTCCTCCAATTCTGCGTTTGCATTGTGTGTGTGGTGGGAGGTCTTATGGTAGTTTCATTTTCCAAAAGCATTGCGAATTTGTTTTATTTTCTTTGTGAAAAATAACTGTTTTACGATCTCACACCAGTCACCATGACTGACTCGGAGTTTATTGTTCCCTTCTAAACTCTGGATGCCCACCAATTTCCACACGGGCAGTCTAGAGTTATGTTATCTGGATATTCTGGAGCTTTGGAGATAAGCTGGAGGACGAGACGTAGTATTTGTATCTGATAGTATTTATTCCGCTGTGTATTCTGTATGAGGACAAGTTTACATAACTGTCCATTGTTGTATTGAGTTGTATATTGACTCTGATTGATGTATGTATAAAAACTGATATAGTTCTTTGTTTTAAAAGACTAGTAATTATCTATTATATATTGTTCCGCTGCGATGTGTAAGATTCTGATATTGTTTTCTGTTTCTGTTCTGATGTTGTTGTTTATCTTCTGTTCTTTTTCTTCTATCTTTTCTACTCTTTTCTTCTTCTTCTACCTTTTTCTTCTTCTTAAACCATCATAGTTCGTATTTCCGTTCATTTTGAGTTAATCAATGGAGATTAGTGGTTAATCAAGAGGTACGGATTTGCGGGCCATGACATTTGGTATCAGAGCATATGGTTAAGCGACAACCCTGCTCTGTTGGGTGTTACTCATTAGAGATAGAGTCAGCAGTACTCTAGAATGAGTTTGAGTGTAATAATAGATACGAGTGCGTATTTGTTAGTGAATATGAAATTGTTTTGTATTGTGTTGACTTATCGGTTGATTGTTTATAGATTCTGGTCGGTGCAGTCTAGCTAACTGTATTGATAGGGGTTTCTAAACTCTTAAACAAGATAAACCGACACAGTATTGTTTTAAATAGGGTGAATGAAATAATTTTACCTAAAACTATTTTTGTATATAAAGGAAATAATTTTCTATGAATTATCATAGTATATGGATGTTTGGATGTTAGGAAGTAATAATAGTGAATTATCATCACTGGAATTGAATAAGAAATTGAAATCATAACTCTAAAGATGAGAAATAAATTCACATACGAATGAAATTCGAGAATGTAAATTATAAATGTGATTTGTAATTTAAAACGGGATTCCAGAGAAGTTTTTGAAAATGTTTTGAAAAGAATTTGAAAATTTTGGAGATTTGGAAGGTTTAAATCCTTTTTGATTTGAAAATGAATTTCAAAGGTTTTGAAATGTATTTTAGAGAGATGAGAGCTCTAAACTCTTTTAGGTCGCTGGAAAATAATCCTGATGATGATGGCCACATCATTAGAATTCATTTTCGGGTTTCTAAAAGAGGAATTGCTGCCAAATTGTTTTAAATGAAAGTTGTTTGAAAATTTGGGTTTTTGTTTTAGAAATTCAAAGGAAGATTTGAATTGTTTTCAAAATGGCTTTGAAATGTTGGTAAACTCTGGAATGCTATATAAAGATATAACTTATACAATTTAAATTTTGATAGAATAAATTTAACTTAAAGAATGAAGTTAAATGAATGTAAATACAAGCGAATCAATTTAATGAAAGTGAAATTAAATGTTGAAACTCATTTCGAATTTGTAAGCAAATGAATTGAATTGAATAATTGTAAATGAAAGATGAATTAAAATTCGTATGGAAATTGGAAATCCAGTTTAAAAACAAGTAGAATTAAAATAAATTGAATTGATATCAATTTGAATTAGTAATTGGAACTAATTTAAGATAGTGCAGTTGTAAATGACAGATAATTGATAAATTTAATATTCAGGAGATAAACTGAATCCAAATTAGATTGGAATTGAGAATTGAATCCAAATAAAATTGAAATGTAAAGATTGAATGATAATGAATATGTATAACTTCAATAGTGAAGTAAAAATGTATAAGCAGTTATATTGAAAATTGTATAATAAAATGTGCAAAATGGTTTGAATATATGTAACTAGATATTATGGCTAGTAGGATATACAGGTGTAAATGAATTGGGATTTTGATTTCAAAGATAATTTGAATTGCTCAACAAAAGGTAAGTATTTTAAATTTCTATATGAGATTTGATGATTTCTTCTCTAGCCGCTTGGCTTTTTCTTTTTCTTTTTGAAATCTGAGAGTCCGTAGGGACGTTTTGTAGTCGTGCCGTATTAGCCGTGCAAAGGAGACGCTGGCGAAATTTTTCGAAAATTTAGGGCGTTAGAAAATTTTTGAGAAATTTTGAAAGTTTAAATTTGAATTTAAATTTGAATTTTGAAGAAAAAAAATATTGTTTGAAACTCTAATTGAAGTTGGAAATTTAGTTGAGGTGATAACGAATCTTTAGTAGAAAGATTTGTTTTGAAAATTTGATAAAACTATTGGATTGTGAAAAATAGTAGACGAGTTAAGGACCATTTTTCTTGACTTGTAATTTCGAGGACGAAATTCTTTTAAGGAGGGAAGTCTGTAACGACCCAGAATTTTGAACGAATTAAATTGAAAATATTTAATTAATTTTAAATATTTGAACGATGATTTAATTTGAATCCCCGATATAACTTTGAATTTGACGATTAAATTATAAAATTTAATCTATGGTAAGTTGAATAAAATTTGAATCTTCAATTTTAAGCTGGAGAAAAATATTTCAAAAGCTTTTAAAATTTATATTGATAATACTGAAGATAACAGAAGCTTTAGAATCTAATTTCAAATTTATTTGATCAGTTTTTAGAATTTATTGTTCGAGTTGATAATTAAAAATAGCCGTCCGAGGCGCAGTCTCGGAATTCGACGAAACCAGTTCCATTGGGTCCGTAATAGTTTGTTATTACCGGATTTCAAATTTCGTATTTATCGGAGTTGATATGTGACCGTACGATATGCAAACACATTGGAAATAAAATCAAATTCAATTTAAATTTTAAAGATTTAAACTTATGCCGACATCAAGGTAAGGCAGCACGTTATCTTCCCTTAAATCACGCCAAATATCACGAAACAAATCGTGCCAACCATCTCCTTTCATTTTCAGATACTCCTCTCCCTTCCCAGTTCAAAAAAACAAATTCACGTTCAAGAGAAAAAAAACAAATAAATGGCATCCGAGTTCTCTTCGCGAACAAATCGAGATCGAGGTAGCACGCGCGCCTCCGCGTTGTCGATGAGATGGTTTCAGGAACGTTGTCTGAGTATCGTGGGTGGAGCGGCCATCGATGTTGGTCTGGGTGAAGGGACATCGCGATTTCTAGGGCTTTGGGGCCGGTGGCCATGGGATCGACTGGAAAAGGGGAAACTCGATTTCGAATCGAGTATTGATTTAGGGTAGTGGCACGAGATACTCGAACGAAGGGATGGGCAGTCGAAGTCACGTTTTCGCGAGGGCTATCTGGCGATGTCATGGGGAGATGCTCGCGATTGTGGAGGTGGCAAGTATTCGTCTATCGATTTGGGGATAGCGGTGGTCGAGCGATGAACTCGAGGCAAGCAATGACGATTACTGGTGGGTGGTCTCGCGGTCGATTTGAAAGGAGCAGGGGCGATGCTTGGTTAAATGAGGGGTCGCAATGGCGTCGAGCAGCTCGCACGCGAGGCGATGGCAGTAATTCTGGAGAGCATCGTGATGGGTTCCTTGATGATGTGGGGTTGTAGTCGGCGACGATGTCTTCGGCTGGAGGCAGTAAGGTAAGCGAGTTGTTTTAGTTAAGTTCAAAGGTAATATATGTACGTGTATATTTGTTAGGAAAATATACAAGTAACAACAAGGTTTTAAAAACGAAATCTGTTTTAAGAATTTAATAGTGAAATTTATTACTGTTTATTTTTATAGTAAAAAGAAAAATAGAGATTATTTTATCTTTGGAGGATATAAGGATTTAAGTTAAATATAAATCTATATCTAGCCTACTGTTCTTTTAGAAGAAAGTATATTCAGGAAATGAATTTGTTGATATCAAATTTTTAGTTAATTAAATTAACTAGATAATATAGAAATTTATTAGATGGAAAATTGGTTTAAATAGAACTATCAGTTAATTTAACTATTAAAATGAAATAATCGATGAATCAAAATTATCAAATGAAAATTTATTATTCGATCTGTTCGAATATTAATAAATCGTATAAATGTTTATAAAGTTTGAAATCGTAAAGGGAACAAGACGAAATGGAAATGGATGGCAAATTAAAAGCTAAGGTGAGATTTTTTTCTCACTCAAATTGAATGTGGAATTTTTGCAGTCATTGATTGCTATTGGATGTGATATTAGATATAGTAGGACATATCTATATATATAGCAATATATACATATTGGCATATGTATATATTGGATTGATTGATTTCCCGCCTCGTATAGCGGATGAGACCCTATTGCGCCGTTAGTAAACAGATATTTTTATAAAACCCATATACCGCGATATTCCACCTCGAAGTGGAATTGGTATTGTGCTAACGTCTTTGGATGCAGGGAAACAGGTTGGAGGGATCCAACTGGATTCCTCACCAGTATTTATTTATTTACATATATTGATGTATATTCTGTTATCATATGTTGATATATGATGTTTGTTGTTGTGATTGACTAATTGGTGCTGTTGCATCATCGGATTCAGTTTTGAAGTTTAAAAATAACGACTTTTACTTTAAAAAGATTTTAAAGTGATTTTTGAAAAGTAGACGTTTTATCGAATTTTTGAATTGATTTATTTCAGAAAAATAAACGTCTAGAATTTTAAAGTTATAAGAGTTAAGATTTTTGGTGAAATATAACCAAAGTGTGATTTTTGAAATGAAAGTTGATTTAATTGTAAAATGGGTTAAATTGAGATTTTTAAAGTATTATAAAAGATGTACAGAAAAATTGATATATTTATCAATTAAAATTTTTGGAATTTTAAAACGAGTTTTTATAAGTGAAGATATGAATTTTATAGAATTTTAAATTGTGAAGATATGAAATTTATAGATGTATAAATTGTGAAGTTAAAATGAATGAAATTGTAGAATAGAAGATTTATAAGAAATTAACTTATAAATTGGATTTTTGCCTACAAATGAAATATTGATCGAATTTGTTAATAAAGGAGATGTACAAATCGAAGTTGTTATAAAATATAAAAGGTGAAATTTATAAACATTGTTTTATAAATCCAAAACCAATTGAAATTGATAAGTTAAACATAGAAGTTTAATAAAGGAGATATATCCGCGATTTTGGATAGTGGATAATTATTGAAATAAAAATGGGTAGAAAATATTGAAATGTGGTTAGTGAAGTATATTCACGATTTTGGACAGTGAATATATTGTTAAGTAAAATGGATATTGTTTTGGGAAAGTGATATTGAAAATGAAGTTAATTGTTTTAAACGATGCTTTAAAATGTATTGAATATCGGAATCATAGATTTCAACATTCATTGTTGAAATAGACGTTTTCGAGCAATAAGGAAATGATGGACTATAACACTGTTGTTATAGTAAATGATTTGCGAAAGGAAATGTTTTTGTCTAGTATTGGGATTTATATATCTATCTAAATTTCGAATCCCTATACTAGTGATTTTGGGTCGTCGTAACGATGTTCTACGTAACATTCGTTTTGACTCAGATAAATGTGTTATAGAAATAGATTTCCTTAAAGAATGAATATATACTTAATATTGATTTAAGTATATCGAATATTTTCAAATGTTGAAAATAAAAAGATTTGTGAAATACTTATTATTAAATAAGTAAGGAAATGTTTTTCCAAAATGAAATGAAGTGTTTTTGAGAATTTATCTCAGTAAAGATAAAATGAAATTGAATATTTGAAATCGATTTGAAAATCATATATCAGTAGATATTTTGAAATATAAATTCAATATGGAATTTATAAAGGAAAGGGAAACTGTTTAGAAAAATAAACGTCGATTTATTTTTGAAGTGTGGAAATTATATATCTAGTAAAGATATTTTGGAAGATGAAATAATTTGGAAAATTATTTGGAATCTGATGATGTTGCGCATCTTTATTGATAGTTAAATAACCGACTATCAATAATTACCTTGAATGGTATTTGTTGTGAATTGGATGAATTTGAATGCCACACTTATTTTTGAATAATCGCTCACTATTCGGGTTAGCCGGGAAAGGACCATGGGGTCGTATAACCCATTCCGAATATGTGATACGTCGTTATGAATTGCATTCGAAGACCGGTGTTGAAGACCGGATATTTTTGAAAACGGAAGGATTACCGTCGAGTTACTCTACATCGGCTGATCTCCGGTTTAGAGGTTTTATCACCCTTAGTGACGGGAAGTCCTGACGTGATTGAAAATTATCCGGATGTGCAAGGGCTTCGTGAGAAGTGCCTTCGGTTCTGTTCGATCCCGGAACAGACTTGTATGGATTGTGTGTGTGACGTTACAATTTGAGATATAAAGCTGATTTCTTTCAAATACATTTCTGTTGGTGGCGGAGAATTTATTCTCTTAGCTTAACACCCTTCTCTGAGACGTACGAGCTCAGAGGTTATGTAGTTGAAATTTATCAGCGATATATCCCAATTTGGTAACGTGGCATACTGAGTGTTGCTGTGAAATGATCAGTGTTTGATCATTTGCGATATGATCATTTGTTTGATCTTATATCTTTGTGATCATAGGTTGATCATTTGTTTGACCCGAAGCCTTTGTAGAAAGCGTAGCTTTGTGGACGAGACTTCGTCGAGCCTCACACCCCGGAAATGGTCAAAACAGGAAGGATGCGGCAAGGTTCTAGGGAGTAGCGCCCCTTAGTGTATGTCATTCCTTCTGGATAGAGGTGGTATCATGGTATGGAGCCCAGATACTTAACCTATGTGGTTGCTGCATTTTTACTATGTGGTTTGTTGGAAATCGGGGATCCTCGGGAAGATCGGTTACGATCGGGGGATGGCATACGCGTGTCAGTAGTTACCTATTTTTGCAGAGGTAACCCGGCCTTGTGTTGGCAGAGATCTAACCGTAATGTTAGGTTATTTCTCGGGTCGTCTATTCCAGGGACGTACCCATCATGGATAGGAAGTTCCTTAGCCTGACCATTTGTTGGAAATCCAAACTCCAATACGAACCTTGTACGGTATTAGTTGTAGAACCTGCCATTTACGTACGGTGGTCACCACTGTTTAGATGGTAGCTATAGTAGGCATACGATACTGGTCGTATGCTGGCTAAGATTAATATTATACTTTCGAAATGTTTTCTACACTATGCACTAATAATAATATAAAAAAAAAGAATTTGATTTTGCGTAGTAAGCATCTTTGACTATCATAAGAAGAAATCTCCTCCAATTCTGCGTTTGCATTGTGTGTGTGGTGGGAGGTCTTATGGTAGTTTCATTTTCCAAAAGCATTGCGAATTTGTTTTATTTTCTTTGTGAAAAATAACTGTTTTACGATCTCACACCAGTCACCATGACTGACTCGGAGTTTATTGTTCCCTTCTAAACTCTGGGTGCCCACCAATTTCCACACGGGCAGTCTAGAGTTATGTTATCAGGATATTCTGGATATTCTGGAGCTTTGGAGATAAGCTGGAGGACGAGACGTAGTATTTGTATCTGATAGTATTTATTCCGCTGTGTATTCTGTATGAGGACAAGTTTACATAACTGTCCATTGTTGTATTGAGTTGTATATTGACTCTGATTGATGTATGTATAAAAACTGATATAGTTCTTTGTTTTAAAAGACTAGTAATTATCTATTATATATTGTTCCGCTGCGATGTGTAAGATTCTGATATTGTTTTCTGTTTCTGTTCTGATGTTGTTGTTTATCTTCTGTTCTTTTTCTTCTATCTTTTCTACTCTTTTCTTCTTCTTCTACCTTTTTCTTCTTCTTAAACCATCATAGTTCGTATTTCCGTTCATTTTGAGTTAATCAATGGAGATTAGTGGTTAATCAAGAGGTACGGATTTGCGGGCCATGACAAAAATTATATTTTTAAATTCATTTTGTTTATAATTAGTCAATTTCCAACACCTTTTGACCAATACATCATATATCTGTATAAAAATATATCTTTGAAAATCATTTTTTACTAATTATATCCATATCAGATTCGGAAATGATTTCCAAAATTTTAAACCATTTGTTAATGCAATTTTAAAGACTTATATCAAAAATCCTTAAACTTCCATTCAAAAATACATGCATATCACAATTGAAAATTTCCACAAGCTTTGAAGTAATATATTTTCTCAATTTATATCCTTTCCAAAATGGTTCAAATTTGACCTAAAAAAATAAAAAAATATAAAACACTCCATTTAAACTTTACCTTTGTAAATTATAAATTTTCACAAAAATTTAAAGCAAACGTAATATTTAAACTTTTTCCAAAGCGTGACAAAATTATTTATATAAAATAAATGATACTTAAAAAATGTGCCTTTATTAGTCAATTTACTTTAAAATTGTTTCCTTATCCAAAAAAAGTATGTAACAAAATATAAGAACAATAATGCAACTTACATGATTATTTTTATCAAAAACAAAAGCTTTAATATATTTATGGAAAATTTCATCTTATACATGTTTTAATATTAAAATAAGGAGTTATATATTAGAGAAACTTCAACTTCTATATTTACCCCAAAATCTCAAGCACTATTGTTTTCAGAGAAAACGTTGAAAATAGTTAATCTAATTATTTTAATTAGATTATATCATAACTTACACAAGCCCAACTATGACCTAAAAAAATGCTTAAGTACCCTTATTACATCATATAAACATCACATTATCTCCTATGGACTTAAGGATACTGCTCTCGTTCTAATTCGTCCCTAGTCCAACAATTTACTCTACTGCTACTTAACATATAAACCTCCTTAAGCAATATTCTATGGGGTAAATTAAAATAAATGTAATGGATTTATCTACCACCCCAAATTATTTAAATATCAACATTTATTTAAATCGTAATTGTTTACCTCATAAAGGGATAAGCCAACAACTACCTCTACAAGTCAAAATATATGGGGCGTGACATAATAATAATATATATAATATAAATAAATAATAAAAATTACAAATACGCTCTCTCATACGCCCTAGCTTTATAGGAATCGTCTAACCTAAGCTCTGATACCATATGTAACAACTCACCATCTATGACGTCTTAACCTACGTCTAAAAGTGGAACTGACATCGCGGACCTCTCAGATAGCAGATCGTTTTTAGATAAATTATATAATAAATCACAGAGCTATATACAATATTATACATTTTCTGAAACTCACTGCAGATGAAATAAAATATAATAGTAACAAATATTACAATCCCTGACAAACAATATAGTATCAAATAAAACTACAACTACAACATCTCTTTACTAGTAATAGAAACTGTCCAATGTATGGGAATAAAATAGTAGATAGCTAATAGTCAAATAAATACGTGTCTCCATGTACCATCATGCCTCCAGGTCATCGCCAGTCCTCTTTATTGACCTATTAGAGTATAACTAAAATGAATAAAATAATAGAGGGGGTTAGACATACATTTGGCGAGTGAAACGTATCATACAAGTGTATAATACTAAGATAGTAAACAACACTTATGCTCGAAAACCATACCTTAACCCGTGTCGCATGCTCCCAAGAAGTCAGCTAAACACAATATGCTATGGTGATATCATAAGCTATGCTCTCACTAAAATATAACCCATATCTAATCATATGCACACGATGAGCCTAAAACACCAACTCGCATGCCGAAAATGTATGCGACCCGCTGTTGAAGATCTATGCGTCTCAGCCCTCTATATCCAATTCGTATGTGACTTACTGCTAAAGATCTACATGTCTCAGCCCACTGTCGAAAAATCATACGTACACTATTGAGCTCGGATTCCAACTCGTGTGCTACCAACTGCCCCACTATTAGGTTCAAAGTCCCAACTCGCTGTCGTTAGATGTCGCTGGGTCCATCGAAGTGCAACTAACGCCTACTATATACCACACCATTGAGCTCAAAGTCCCAACTCATGTGGCCTGTACTCAACATTGTCACGGAAATCGCACATAACTATTGAGGTTAAGTCTAATCTAGACATTCGCCTAGCGGTCAATGACACTATTAGGAATAAGCCCAAAACTTGTTATCGCTCTGCCGTTTATGAAATTACTAGATCAAGTTCCAACATGTAAGCGCAAAACCGTATAATGAACTTCCCAAACTAAGAAAATTTTATAAATTATCTCAAAACATATAAAAATATATACAAAAACGTTCCTTGTCCCACCACGATCCCAATGCATTGAACCGCACGTATAACGGAGGTTGTTTGTGAGAGTTATAAGCGACTGAAGTTAAGGTATTTATTTAGTTTATATATATACACACACACACATATTACTATTATTATTTATAATATAATTTTATATTACAGGTACATACCTCATCTTCAACCCACGCCATGTTTCGATACCCAGACTGCCCCTTTTACTTCATCACTACCACACCTATGGCCACCCAGACAAGAATCCAACCACACCAGCCGACTCCCAGTGCCACCAACCTTTTCACCTCTAGCGCTCCACCTTGACCCTCAATTTTCAGCCATTCTTTGGCTAATTTCGATGACTCCATGATGATCTGGCTCGATTGGAAACAACCATAATGACCTGCTCGACTTCCTCCACCCATCTATACTCCTTGATCATCATCTTGTTGTTATTTCTCTATTAGATCGAAATGCACGATCATAATTTTTAGAACTTCCGACACGTTTTTTGGTCAATCCATTAATCCAGTCGATAAATGAACACAACTAGTTGATATGGTTGATATGTGTCATCAAGAACTACAATTTTGATATATAATATGTAAGATTTGGAAAAAAAATTATTTCACACTTTTTAATTAGAAGGAGACTAACTTTTGCTAATTACAATGATAAAAATTAGATTTTTAACTATCTAGCCATGACGTACTACAACCTAATCGGGTTTATATATAAATAAAAATTACCTTTTTAAAATTTTAATTACATCATTTATAACGTGATTCACGATGAGAAGAGATGAATTACTACATCTTACTAATATATACAAAAATATGATAAATCCACTCACCGATTAACCATTCATCCTCTTCAATTTGATATAGATCCTTCCATTCCTTTATTGTCCAGGATTCCATGCATTTAAAATGCCAAATTTCTCAATAGCTTCGATTTATTTACATAGCTCACTTCGCAGTGCTCGATTATATATATTAACATGATAAAATTGGATTTGATTTGACAAATTAGTAAATGATTTAGTGATAATGTTTTTTAAGTGGAGGAAAGATTATTAGAGCAAAAGGAATATGGTTGGGGATCTATTTATAGGATGAAAACTATGATATTTAGGCTAAAATCTCGAAATTAATACATCACAAAAATGCCACTGGGTTTGACTTCTTCAAATTTCTAGCCTGTTTAACCAAATATAAGAAATTATATGTCTTCTGACTATAAACGACATTCTAGATGCAATGGTATAAGTCCCAAAGCATAATTCCATCTTTTGTAAAAATTTACTATCTTTTCCTTTAAGTTAAAATTATGGTTTTACCTTTTTAATTTAATTATTTAATCTCGTAAAATTACCGTATTTTACTTACATTTTTTCAGCAGATATAAATTCTACAGTTTCCTATCTAGAAATTTCATTCATTCCACTCATCATTGAGAATTTCCTATTTAGAATTTGCATTCATTCCGCTCATCATTGAGAATCATATGGAAGTTGCTCCAATCCATTTTCAGGGAGATAAATTTTCAATTTTTCATTTATTCCAATAATCCCTTGATGGATCAGTATCGATCGATCCATGGATCAGCATCGATCCATGCTTTGACTTTCATATATACACAAATACTTAGCCAAACTTTCCGTTGTCTATTTCACTTTGCAACCAAACATCCTTCATCGTTCCAGTATTTTCGAACTTGGCTTTTCATTCTCTCGAGCAATCAAGCATCAACCTTCTTTTAGGTCTTAACCAATCTGAGATAGGGCTTAACCCTAATGCTACTTTTTCCCCATGTCATTGCCTCACTCCACCCTATAAACCGCTACCTCAATCACTTCTACCTTCATCGCCAATCCCCACACCATGAATTAATGTTGGTCCATTTTAATCGATCGTCACCAATCAATTTTCCCTTGAAAGATGAAGGAGAAGGTAGTGGCAAGGTTGTGGATGTTAGTGTTGGGAAGGGTTAGCGATGGTTATGAGCGGAGATGATTATTTGGGTAGTATCCGACCATGGGTTGAAGTGAACTCGAGAAACTGCATTTATTCTAAGCATAGATATCTCCCAAGACACAAGTCCCATCAACACCCAAATTAATTAACCAAGAAACTTTGTTTTGTGAAGATTGCACTATCTCTTTGGGATTCCTTAATCAAGAGTTTGAGTTCCAAACCACACCGAGACCCTTCTGGGGTTGTTAGCATAACTCCTACATAAACAGGGAATATCTAATACATAGTTGCATCGCATGCCGGAGCCCGTTTTCCAGCATGGGTTGTATTTCTATACATAATGCTTTCGTACACCATACAAAAGACACATGGTATGCACACTACATAGGACACAAAATTTGCCCCCAATCAACGTACATAATCTGATGGGTTGACACATGTCATCGTTTATTGGATGTCATACATCAACCATACATGGGGACTAGACACTTATATAGTAAAGTATAGAATTTTAAATAAAAATGCCTTGACCATGCTCATCATCTAAGATTTTATTTTAATTATAGAATCTAGACATTCTCTATATTTCCCATGGCTAAAGCAACCGCTTTTGCCTTTCATCGCTAGCAATGGATTCTAGCTTAATGCTGACATCCACATTTATGAGTGCTAAGTTTTATAGACCTCACCATTCTTGTCAGTCTTCACTTAATGTAATGTTGCTGATGGTCATTAAGGAGCCACACAAAGAGATTCATCTAGATACTCACCTATAAGGTGTTAAGATCTTGGATGATCCACCAGACTCTCTACTTCTTGCCTTTCTACCACTAAACCCCAAAGAATCTACAATAGATAGGACATTCTATTAGATAAAGTTAGGCTCCCATTACTACATTAATGATCCCACGATCCTCTGGCCAGTTACACAGCCCATAACCGGTACATGTGCTTGTCCGAAGCAGTGCCTCCTTTCAATCCATTTCTCCTTTATATTCTTCAGTCAATGAGGCTCACTCCATCGCAACTACTCCAAATGCATGTTCAGTTCAGTTAAGCTTATACATGACATTTGTCTAATAATTAAGTGGAGAATCAAGGCTAGATAATATCCATTATCTTTATAACTTCAAGCACCGCTCTTTAAATCCTTCGCTTACATTCTTTGAAGAGATTAGAGACTACATAGTTGTAGTTGATCTCCACATCAAAACCAACTATTTCAAAGAAGAGTACTTCTTTGTACACTGCCTTATTGGCTTCATTGTGAAATGGCTCTTCAAATGTAAGTCCTACATCTCCTAATCCACTTACCGCCTCATCCAGATTCACCCTGTCCATATCATCAGTTCATTTTCTACTTCATTGCAGTTATTCCTCCAAGATTTAACAATAGTAGTTTGACACGAATATTAGCCACACTCCAGGTTGTCCTTGAAAACGAGCATAGCACAACCTACCTAATAATTGATCTACATCTTCATTACTTTCACTTTCTTTACAATGGTCATAGGGTTCACTTAGAGCCTACCATGCCTTATGTTCCATAGGCTAGTGAATGAGCCAAGGTTCCTCCTTCCAATCCGACCCACCGTGGAGTAATCAATGATAATGAAGAAGAAGGATTCATCGAGATTAAGTCTGATAAGAATAAGAGGAAAGAACATACAAAGAAGAATACGAAGAAGAGGAAGGTCAAGATGAAAATGAAGAAGAAGAAGGATTCGATGAAGAATCCATTAAGGAAAATGCCGAAGTAGAAGGCACTTTTAGTCCTACCCTCCCTTTCAAAAAGTTGAAGCAAGGGCTTTCTAAAGCAAGCCTTGGTCTGACCCACAGTTAGACCGAGGAAGCAACCACATCCACCAAGATAATGAGGTCATTGGCGTGTCCTCTAAGTGTGGACCCAAAGGTCCCCGAGGCCTCGGCTTTGATGACACCGAAGTAAAAGAGACGTTGAGTGTAATGATCTGCCATTCGTAATACTTAGAAATTCATGCTTTATGGCACCCGGATCTCCGAGTTCCTAAAAATGATGATTCTTAAGGGTGGTAAGAGAAAAAAAATAGAGCATCTATCACAAGTTCACAAATAACTCATAGCGAAATGATAAAATATAACACAAACACACACACACACACACACACACACACATATAAACGAGACCACAAATATCATTAAAATACGAAGACAACAAGTTCTATCATCATAATACATAACACGCCAAACATATGAAGTTTAAATGATACAAAATCCTAAAATATTGTCTCATTTACAATATAAAGTTTAACCTCTCCATATAAAAAAATACTATATAGATAATCGCAACAATATAAAGCTATGGCTCCATAATCTGCTATAGATAGCAATATCCCCTAGTCTGTAGTTACTCAAGAATAGATAAAAAGGGAAAACATAGAAAGGGTCAGACATAAAGTATGGTGAAAGGAAACATCACTATTAAACATGATATCATATACACTAATATGACATGAATAGTGTGCTAGTGGTACCCATGAATGTCAACCATATGTAAGCCAAGTATATATAAAATGAATGAGCATGAGCCTTAAAGTAACATCCTATCATATCTAGCCCCACTCTTCTCCTGCATCTAACAAGTTAGCACAACAAATAATAGTGCTAACATAATCATCAAACACCTCATACAAAGGCACATGTAACCCATCACACAAACAACGAGTCGAAGCTTAAAGGTAATGTCGTATCATACCTATGACTGAAACATTAAGTAATGTCATATCGTACTCAAATCTAACTTAAGGTAATGTCATATCATACCCTCTTACAATCTGAAATGATACTAAAGAGTCTATGCCTTTCCATTGAACTACCATACGTTGAAGAAAACAAAATGGTCATCACCAGCTCACTGCGATTACCGATATAGACGAGCTTCTCCATCTCTCTTCGACTATCACACTTGGTGAAAGCCATGGCTGATCCCTAGCAGTCTCGATGGAAAATAACAATGCCTAAGCCAAAGCTATAGGCCTTAGTGTGAGTAGCACTTATCGTACTCAAGCTCGATCTGCCTGTCTTTGGTATCATAATGACTAGATAATGAAGTTATACTTAACAATGAAACCACATAGAAGTCACACCAAGCACAACTGCCTAGTTATCCCCTACATAAATCATCAAAATATCCCAATCCATGATTCACTTCCTGATCGCACTTTTTGAATGACACACGATCGCCATACATCGTAGTATGTGCCTAAAGTTTTGAATTTGAGCTATGCATTTTACTTTGTTGAAGAACTCCAAAACATCACTTCGTAGTCATATCGGACATTACAAGCCTTGTTTTAGTGGTAAAAGTCCCGCCTAAGTTTCATGCATAGGAGAAAAACCCAAGGAATTCCCATACTGCAAATTCAATCGATTGGTCAACCATAACCAGTCGATTGCCACCAATGTCAGTCGACTAGTCATGGATCTAGTCAACTGAGCTAGGCCATTTTGGCATATTTCAGCATTATTTTGAAAATTAGCATTTTCAATGCCATTCAGTTGACTGACCATCCCTTACCAGTCGACTGAACGCCTGTAAGGATGGAACCCTGAAATTGGATGGGTGAAATCCCCTAAGGGAATTCATCCTACCTCTTTACTTCACGTGACGACTGTCGTGACCTTCCTTGCTCTAATGTCGTGCTTCATCGCATGACGACCTTGCGACCGTCGACTACACCTCGTGTTTAAGCTCGTATTGCCAATGATCCGACATGGATGAATGCCACCAAAGGAAATTCGATGAATCTTTCAAGAACACCAACATTTTACAACCAAATATGAATTATGAAGTATCTAACCGATCCTAACACAACCATAAAACAATACAACCATCATACTCAGTCAACACACAACATTATCATCATACAATTTCATTCAAGTTAACTTCATTTTTTCAATACATAACTTTTTTCATTAATCCAGTTCGACGTTTCATTTAATTTGACTTACATACTTCATCAAGCAATCAACTACTTATCACTTAATCAAGAGATAAAGCACTCTTGGCCAAGCCCTAACCCAAGCATAAATGTAGCAAATGAGATCGTATAGAGTAGAGAATCGTTCTCACTCCCCAAGCTCTAATTTTTCCTGAAACCTACTCCAACAAATCTCTATTTTAAAAATTCTGAGATGAATGCTTTAATTCTAGGGAAATCCAGTTTATGAGCACAATAGAGGAAGACCTAACTTGAATTTAGAGTATTTTTGGGTTATTTTTGGTGTGGAGATGAAGGAGCTACGGAGAGTAAAAGGAGAGGTGGGACTTGAGGAGAGAGGAAGATGGAGATTAATGAAAAAGCGAAGACTCAAGTTTACAGAATTTTCTTTTAAAAGCTTTTCCTCCACTTATTTAAAAGTTAGTCCCTCTCGACTTGATTTCAACCATTCTCTTATTCCTTCAAGTATTGTATGTTTTCCAAATGTAAATGGCCTTCTAAACATAATGAAACTAATTTCAGGTCCTAATTCCATCATCTTCAAAAATTCGAATTTTATATCTAAAATTTCTCTAAACTCGATTAAAGCCATTATAATTTATTAAAATGATTTTATTCACATTAACAATGCTTCTTAAAAATCTGCATCGTTACATTTCCTCCATAAAAGGATTTCATTGAAATTCTCAAAAGCAGAACACTGTAATGCTCAACACAAGCATACAACAACAAGCAAGCATCAATCAAACAAGTCCTACCCATTTTTGTGAGTGTGCCAAAAGAATACAAGTTCTATAAAGTAGTGTGTAATAAATAGCTCCAGGTTGGAAGTTTGAACTTCTTCTTCTATTTCCCAAGTGTTATCTCAATATCATCACTACATTGAACTCATATAAGCTTGACTACCTTCCTTATAAGCTCCTTTGTACTATTCCCAATAGCAAGGACATAAACCCTTGGTCTAGTTGCCTTCGGTTTGACACTCACATCTACAAGTTGACTCTGCTCTATGATGGCAGTAGAATTATGCACACACTTGCACAAATGGGACACATGAAAGACATTATGTACCCCGACCGTCTATTTGGGAAGTATGACTCAATATGAAAGTTTACTGATCCTGTCAATAATAGGAAAAGATCCAACAAATCTCGACACTAATTTACCCAAAGAGAGAACCAAACCACGTTTCTCAATGGAGAAACCTTCACAAAAACAAAATCTCCCACAATAAACTCCAAATTGGTGTGTAATTTATTGGCATAATTCTTTTGCTGATCTTGAGATACTTTCATTCTCTTTGAGATCAAATCAATCTTCTTCGAGGTATCTCTAATCATATCCGACCCATGTATCAATCGATCAGCCATCTCCCATCAACATGATGGAGACATGCATGGCATCTCGCATAAGGCTTTAAATGGTTAGATGCCAGTACTCGATTGAAAACTATTATTATATGGGAACTCCACTAAGGGCAAGTGAACTTTCCAAGCTCCCCTTATGTGTAATATGCAAGATCTCGACAAATCCTCAAGTACTATATTAACCTTTTTTGTTTGCCTATCGGTTTGTCGATAGTATGAGGTACTCAAATTCAATTTTGAGCCTAAAGTAAGTTACTAGCTTTGCCAATTCTCACTAGTGAACAGTGGATCCCTATCACTCATGATACCTTTTTGAATCCCATGCAATTTCATAATTTCTTTCACACAATGTGGACAAAGACATAGCGGCCCTTGGATATTCATCTAGTACAAAGTGAGTTAGTCAATTGGTCAAAAATGACCCAAATACTCTCATTAACACTTCTACTTCTTGGAAACCAATCAATAAAACCAATAGAAATATGATCCTATTTCTATTCTGGAACATCTAGTGGTAGTAGTAAGCCACTAGGCTTTTTTGCTTTGCCTTAGCTCTTTGATAAGTCATGGCTAACAATAAATTCCGAGACGTTGCACTTTATACCCTTCCTATAAAATGAACGCTTCATATCATTTTACATTTTATTACCATCGAGATGAATAGTCCTCCTAGAACAATGGAATTCCCAAAGCGTATCATCTCCAATCCCATCAACATCGGCCTCCACAACCTCCCATCCCTATATAGTCAACCGATTTGGTTAATACAATACCCGAGCCAAATCACTATAATCAACTCCGCTTCTAAGTTACACAAAAACTTCCATCAACTTAGCATCTTGTTTTTGACAAGACCCAACCAGTCAACTAGAGTAGGAATCACTTCCATGTTTGCTAAACATCCGGCATCAACTTCATATGTGGGTTGAAAATCAAACTCCGCAATAAATTCCAACCGTTGACATTCCATGAACATAAACCCCAACACGACATGCCTTCTACTTAGCACACTCACCACCACATTCCCTTTATCGAAAGTGTACTATATACCAAAATATAAGAGGCAAGGAACTCCAACCATCTTTGTTGATGAACGTCGAGGTCATTTTGTGAAAAGAGGTACTTTAACAACTTACAATCTATGGATAAATAGAATTTCTCACATGACAAGAAATGCCTCCAAGTTTTCAACGCAAATACAATAGTTGCCAACTCTCAAATCATGAGTTGGATAAATTCTCTCGTGCGGTATTAGTTGTCGACTTGAATAAGGCACAATCTTTCCCACTTGCATCAATACCGCTCCAAGACCCGTGCTAGATGCATCTGTTTATACAATTAACAATATTTCTCCCTTCAAAATAATCAGGACCAATGTACTAGCCAACAATTCTTTCAACTTAGCAAAAGCATGCTCATAATGGTCATCCCAAATAAATAGTTGATTCTTCTTGGTCAAGTGAGTAAGAGGTGTAGCCACCTTCGATAATAACAGACTAATCCGAGGAAACTACAAACCTCCATGGATGTCTTTGTACCTTCCAATCTTTAACTGTGGCTACTTTACTTTGATCTATCGAGATCCCGTGCTCGAACACAACATAACCCAAGAATCGCACTTCTCTCCTCAAAAAGTGACACTTAAAATTTAGACACCAATAAATTTTTCCTCAAAACTTTTAACACACTCTAAGATGTGATTTGTGCATGTCTTCATCTTTGGAATATACCATGATGTCACTGACAAACATGACCACAAACTTATTAAGTTGCTATTGTATAACATGGCTCATCAAGTCAATAAAATATGTAAGAATGTTTGTAAGCCCAAATGGCATGACCTTCCCCTTAAAGCGGTCTTTAGCAAACTATCATATGCTACGCTCAATTGATGGAATCCCATCGCAAGATCCAATTGCGAGAAATTTTTTGCGCAACTAAGTTGGTCGAACATGTCATCTATGTGCTGCAAGGGAAATTTGTACTTTCATATCTACTTATTTAACTCTTTATAATCAATGCAAAGGCTAAATTGACCATCGGCCTTGTAGCATATGTAAGCTGTGCACCCTACTCTGAAGTATTTCTTTGAATAAATCCCTTTCTTAGCAATTCCTTGGTCTACACTTCCAATTCCCTTCACTCCCGTGGTGCCATTTGCCTAATTAGCATTACCATCACCTTAGCATCCTTCTCCAGATCAAAATAGAGCTCTATCTTTCTATGGAGAGGTAAATCTGTAACCTCCATAAACATATTGGAAAAATCCTAGACATTAGGACCCGATGACAACTCATTATGAAAAATATCTATTGAATACAAGAAGCTACCTATGACGGAGCTCTTCGACTCATAATGTATGTCAAACCCTTGTGCTTTACAATTTCCCCCTCGAACCCAGTTGCTCTTCACAACCAAGCATTATCTCGTGTTCGCTAATCCAATCCATACATAAGATAACAGTATACCCCGAAAACCCAAGAGCAAATGCATCATAAGAAAACTCGAATCCATTTTCTCTAATGGAACATTTCGACAAACCATATTCAAATAAGTTGAACCCCTAACGAGATTTGACACAACAAGAGGTTTAGAAACAAATTCCAAAACCAAATGTGAGCTATCAGCCAAGTGACTAGATTTAAAGCAATGCGAAGCCCCCGTATCAAAAAACTTGAATAGTGTATCATAACTATAAATCAAACCTTCCGAACGATATTCTTCCCCTTTCCTTAAGCCATGGGTCCACTAGAGCTTGGAGCTACTCAAATAACATAGACCTTTGCTAGATTTCCTTTAGAAAGTAACATACACTCCCTTTATAATATCCCACTTGATCACAATTAAAACACTTACACTTTGCGAGATCCACTTTTCAATCCTTGTAATATGCCCCTTGAAGTTGCATCTTCTTCATATGATCTCACTCCCTTTGGTTGTCTTTTGTTTCTCATTCTTTCCTTCTTGTCCCTTGCGTTTCATTAGAAAGTTTGGTTTCACTTCAACTTTCACTGCCAACATAATAACTCCCCTCGACCCCTCATAGAGAAGAGACATCTCCACAAGATTTTCAAAAGTTTCCCCACCACAATTTGACCAAAGAATTTGTTTTAAACCCTTTGCAAACTTGGATGCTTTTTGTAATGGAGTGTTGATAGGATCTATCTTGAACATGGCTAATGCATTAAATTTTCTTACATAATCTTGCAACGAAAAATTCCCTTGGAAAGGTTGATGAAATTTTCATGCTTAGTTTCCCTCTCAACCTTAAAAATGAATCGAACCTCAAATTGATGCTTGAAATCATCCTTAAGTGATTTACTCTTCATCTACCTCAATGACTACTACTACCCACCAACTAAGAGCTTCCCTTAGGAGATGCAATAAAGCAAGCCTATGCCTCATTGCACCATCAAGTGCCATGTTGTTGAATATATGGACATAAGATTTGATCCAAGCTTGAGTCTCGAAAAAAGTCTCCATACTCATGAACGGGTTTCGTCCTAAGCCTATAGCACATCCTTAAGAAATCCAATGTTTGGGCATCGAAAAATCCACAGTCTCACTGCCCAAATCCCCTACTGGAACAATCAGAACCACCCCAATCAAAGGGGTAGCTTGTGCCATAGCCACTAGGTATTGTTGGAACTAAGTTGGCATCTTAACTTCATTCTCGATATTTGCATTAGCCCCACTTGATGTTGCTCTTGTACGTTGTCTCTCGGTCACTTATCTGTAAAAGATATACCTTAGCAACTTCCTTAATCCTCGAAATACATGGGATAAATGGTGCATATATAAGTAGTTATATGGTAAGAATTAATAAATATGCTCTCTCGTCATGGCCTATGTTTCTTATTGAGTAACCTAAGCTCTAATACTAAATTTAAAGGCATGCCCTTCATAAATCCAGAAATCCATGCACTATAGAACTCAGATCCTCAAGTACACAAACATGACAACTCTTAAGGTGGAAAACGAAACAAAATAGAGCATCTATCATAGGTTCAAACAAAACTAACAATGGAGTGATAAAATATAATACCAACACACACATACACACGCGTGCGCGCGCGCGTGCACACACACACACACACACACATATATATGAACAAGACTATGAATATCATAATAATATGAAGACAATAGGGTCAGTCATCATAATACATAACACTCCGAACATAGAAAGATCAAATGATACAACTCCCAAAATATTATTTCTCATACAATATAAACTTAACACGTCTACATACAAAACATAGGATAAATAAATTCTAGTGAAAGTGAAACATCACTACAAAACATGATATTTGTTACACTAATATGACATGAATAATGTACTAAGTGGTACCCCAGAGTGTCACCCATATGTAAGAAAAGTATACATAAAACGAATGAGCAAGAACTCTAGAGTAACACCATAGTGTACCTATACCTGTTCTTCTCCTGCATCCAACATGTTAGCAAAACTAATAATAATGCTAACAAAATAATCATACACCTCATATAAAGGCGCATGTAACCCATGGGCACAAACAATGAACTGAAGCTCCAAGGTAACGTTGTATTGTACCTATAACCTGAACATTGAATACCATTATATCGTAATCAAATCCCGACTATAGGGTAACACCATATCACACTAGCCTACGTATCTGAACCGATACTAATGAGCCTATGCCTTTCCATCGAACTACTGAGCATTGGAGAAAACAAAGTAGTCATTGCCACCTTAGTGCGATTACCGATATAGATAAGCATTTCCATCTCTCTTCGACTATCACACTTGGTGAAAGCCATGGATGATCCCTAGCAGTTCCGGTGAAAAATAACAATGCCTAACTCGTAGCTATAGGCCTTGGGTATGAGTAACACCGTATCATACTTAAGCCCGATCTACATGTGTTTGATATCCTATTGATCAGATAATGAAGTCGTACCTAATGCTTCAATCATGCAGAAGTTACACCGAACACAACCACCTAGTCATCCCCGCATAGATCATCCAAATACCCTGATCCATGACTCCCTTCCTGATTGTACTTTTTGAATGTATCCCGGTCACCATACATCGTAGTACATGCCCATAGTCTCAACCCTAAGCTACACATGCTCCTTTTTCGAAGAACTCAAAGGAATCTTTACATAGTCCCATCAAACCCCACGAGCCTCATCTAAGTCGTCAAAGTCCTGCCCAAAGGTCATGCACCAGAGAAAAACCCAAGGAGTCCCTATATTGCAAAATCAGTCGATTGGGCGATCATAACCAGTTGACTGCCACCAAAGTTAGTCGACTAGTATAGATCTAGTATTCGAGCTTGTATGCCTGATGACTTGCCATGGGATGAAGCCACCAAAGACAATTCGACGAATCATCATGGAGCTCCAACACCTTACAACCAAATACCAACTATGAAGTGTATAGAAAATCCAATCACAACCACAAATCAATACATATATCATATTCAATCAATGCTAATGCATAATATTACAACCTAAGATTTCATTCAAGCTAACTTCATTTATTCAATTCATAACTTCGTTCATTAATCCAATTCAATGTTCCATTCAATCTAATTCATCAAGCAATCAACTACCCATCGTTCAATTAAGAGATAAAGCACTCATGACTAAGCCTTAACCCAACAAAGTAATTCAACAACCATAAAAGTAGCAAAGGAGATCATATGTAGTAGAGAATTATTCCACTCACCCAACTAGAAGAAAGCTCTAATTTTGCTTGAAACCCGATCCTCTAAATCTATATTTCTGAAATTCCTTGATGAATGCTTCAATTCTTTGGAAATCTAGTTTGTGAGTATTGTAGAGGAAGATCTAACTGGAATGAATTTTTTGGCAATTTTTGGCGAAGAGATGAAGGAGCTATTTGAGAGTAGAAGGAGAGGTAGGGCCCGAGGAAGGAGCATAAAGAAGATGAAAGAAAAAGTGAAAAATGAGCAAGCAAAGCCATAAATTTTTAGAATTTACTTTTAAAGGCTTTTCCTCCACTCGTTTAAGGGTTTGCCCCCTCCCGACTCAATTTCTTTCATTCCCCTATTCATTCAAGTCTTATATATTTTCCAAACAAAAACAATCTTCCGAATACAATGAAACTAGTTTTGAGACCTAATTCCATTGTCTTAAAAAATTAAATTTCACATCCAAAATTACTCTAAACTCAATTTGTGATGATCGCCCTACACCACCAGCACCAAATATGACAAATTATTGCACTGCTGCGGTGTTAGGTCGATGTAGAACGATTGTCAAGGGTAAAAGAAGAAAAACATCATAGAACCTGTCGTTTATCTCACAGCGCATGGAATAAAATACAATATACATCACAAATATAAAATAGGAAAGACAATTATAACTAAGTAAACCAAATATCAGAGCATAGATCTATAGAGTTATACAACATAGTAATAGATTTTACATAAATTGGTAATAAACTCAAATAAACTGTCTCATAGTCTTAAAGTAAACACTGCATAGGCTCCACAGTATTGCATTGTGGAACAAGCATAACATCCATATATAATATGAGAAAGCTCCATCCTGCTCATTCTCTGACTGCGTACACCCATACATGCTATCTAGTCTACTCATTTAAGAGTACCTAGGATAATAAGAAGTTAAGCATAACACCTCGAGTCAGACAATAGTCTAGTGTGAGCGATAAATGAATCTCAAAATACTACATAAGTCAATATAATAAGGAAAAAGGTATACGAACCATATCTGACCTGTCTCTACATCTAAAGAGTTGGCACATAACATCTATAATTGTTACTCTACTATCATCATCAAAATGTAATACGTCCTAAGCAAAATATCGAGTGTCTAGGTATCTGTGTAGTTAATGCCCCGCTATTACCCCGCTATAACCCCGCTATATCTCATAGCAGATTTCCACCACTACGATATTTCCATATAGCCCCAAAATATAGCCTTTCCGCTTTAAGCCCCGCTATTTCCGATATATCCCGTTATTCCCGCTATATTCCGCTATTTCCGCTATATCTTTTTTAATAAAATGAATTGAAAAATTGCATTTATACATTATAAAAATTACGAAACTAATTTTTTTGATTTAATTTTTAATATATTTTCAGAAATGAAAATACTCTAATATTCTACTAAATTCAATTATGTTATATAACAGTTTTACGTTTATTTAAAGTATATTCGCACATGTTTTTATTTAAAATTATTTATGTATTAATTATAATTCAATTGAATGATAATTTTTCATTTAATTACCATTTATATATTTGTAAAAACATTAAGTAGGTGTTTTATATGCTATTTTAGAGCCATCCGCTATATCCCGCTATATCCTCGCTGTATCCCCGCTATGACTTTTTGCACCTCCACCGCTTTGAATCTGCCGAGCGCTTTAACTGCACAACTAGGTATTCACGTCCTAAATACCTACATCAAGTGACATCCCTAGAGTGATAGACTATGGGAGAGAGCAATCAAAGAAAACATAACATCCATTAAATAATCCTCACTGTCACTATGTGCTTAGATATAAGACGACTCGTATGGCACAATCATAAGCCAAAGAACCAATCAAATATCGGTTCCATGGTGCTTAATCCATGCCACTTCATAAGGCCAGGAAATAGACCTACAGTCATAAGGTCCAGGGTAATCCACAATCATAAGATCTGAACACAGTCATAATCCAGGTAGGCACCCCCACGTACTCCGTCTACACAGCACACAGGAAACCTTTGAGTGTCTACGACCCTTTTCACACGCCTTCATAATGGAATGCAATCATAATCCCAATCTATCCATATCCTTAGTGGAACACAGTCATAATCCCACTCACAAGCTGTAACGACCCGTAAATTTCAACTGTTTTAATAACGTAATTAGTTGAAATTTTGTGAAATTTTAAACGATAAAATTTTGAAATAAAAATTTGATATTTGGAATGCGTCTAGTTAAACATAGCAACTGGTAAATTTTCGTCCGAAAATATGAAAGTTTATTTCGCGCGTAAATTTACTTCAATTCAATCAGTTAAAAAGCGATGAAAACAAAATGTTTTCGAAACCAAAATATTTTTACATAGAAAAATTCTAAACCATCTTCTGAGCAAGATGTCAGTTTGTAATTTTCCCAAATTCGAACATCTTTGGCTCCGTCGATCTTGTTTTTAAGTGTTTTTCTTGCATTTTCCGTAGTAGAAAAATTCGAATTTTTATAAGTCGATCGTACCACGGATAACCATATACCGTTTTGACCGTCTCATCGCGCTGGTCACAATGGTATATTCCCTTCTGTGTTCGGTGTTCGGTTCGTGGTGAAACTGCGAAATGGCTAACCAGTATGACCTTTGTTTCTTTGGGTCTATTCAGTTACCCATTTGTCCAAACCAAACGGCTGTTTTCATTTATTAATTTCTTGATTCGAGTATGGCTTTCACTATTCCCACAGTCAATATATTTTGTTTCTGGTGCACGACCTCTCATTCGCTGCTTTTGAAAAGCATATTTACTATAAAGTAAAACGTGCTTGCCAGCTTCATACTTCCTTTTCCTCACTGTCCATTTTCCTCTTCCTCTTCCAGTATGCTTTTCCAATTCTCCATCAACTAAATACAGCACCCATCCCCTATGCCACTCCTCATCCACCATTAAAACCGTGAGCTCAAGGCCATCAAACAATCAGCCACCCTCGCCTTCCCGAGCCGACATGTCTCATCACCTCGTACCCATCCAGCCGTGCCTCCGCCTCCGCCATGCTCCTCCTTCCCATCTCCAGTCTTTCCCCACCTCTACCGTGACCGAGTTACTACCCCACCTGCGCACACCCCTCTGCAACTTCCACGACCCACTGCTCCTCCTCTAGTTTCCACCCCACAGCCGCAAGCAGCCTGACCGAGCACCCCTTCCTTCACCGCCGAACTCATCTGCCATCCGACCTCGTCTGCCTTCACCTCCGCAACTTTCTCTTCCTCTTTTCTTTGCAAAAGGTACTATATATATACAGTTTATAAAGTATGTTTATTTAATAGGATTTTTGTTGTAGTATATAGTAGTGTTATATGCTTCTGTTGTATGAAATGGTTTTAGAGGCTCACTTTGTATATATATAAATATGTCTAATATGTATAATCGGCTGTATAATATGTATACAAGTTAATATATTTTTTTTACTGTAAACTTAAGTTTAAAGGCCTGTTGTTTTTTTTTTGAAATTAAAACTTGTTATTTTTTTCTATAACTATTTAAGCAGATTTTATACAAAGATGTACTCAAGGAAGCCACTAGTTACATAACTTGTGATTTGAATGTTACAAGCTTTGTACGTAAATAATTATGCTTATGTCAATTATACAATAATTTTATACCGTAAATATTGCACTGATCAAGCTCGCAGTTTGTGCATGTTCTTCCAAAACATTTGTTTGTATTATACGGCTGTATATAATCTTTTCTTTCCGTTTGCCTAACATAAGTATTCACTACATTTATGCTAAGATGGATAATGTTCTGTATGAGTTTATATTTATTTTATTGTTTGTATTTATATAAATCGCTCTTTGAACAAATATGTTTTGATGTACTTGATCTACTTCTCACAGTTGTGCTGACATGTTTTGCCTCTTTGATATTACTGACAAAATTTTGATTCTTATATTATGTTTGTATACTAAAATTTTGATTGCGTGAAAAATATCCCTGTCACATTTACACCAACTGTAAGTTTTGTACAATGATGCATTTGGTTCGCGTTTTGCTTTCGGTCATTATTTTCATATGCTTGACACCAAATGTTGAAATTTAAGTTTTAAAGTCAACAATATTATATTAACTTTGATGCGATAAGTCTTAATGTGAATTGGCATATTTAATCCTATAAAAAAAAAGTTTTTCGTATACTGTACATATATTTTTATGTGCAATCTGCCTATATAACTACATCTGCTATTGTTAAAGTGTTTATATATATAACATTGATTTGCGCATGTTGATGTCTTGTATGATATTAAGAGCTGCTGCTTTTAGGTGTTTATATTATATTGTTGTTTGTTTAATATATAACATATTATTATATTGATTTGAAAAAAAATGATTTAAAATATAGGTATCGAAATTTATTTTGAAATATGTATATATACATAATTCCTGTTCTGTCGAGCCGATTTTAATTGTTTCATCGATTCCTGTTACCAGATCTATCCGTCGAATTCGTGCCATCTTGCTTTGATTTAGAATCAACTCGATTTCAGCGTCAAATCCTCTCTAGCCTTGAAAGGTGAGCAATCACTCACGATTAACGTTCTTTTATTTATTAAATCTGATTTCAATTGAAACGACAATTGAAATATGCTATTGTTTGATGTTTACACTGTTATTACCTGTATCAGTTCACCTGTGACATCTGACACCATTATCTGTTATATATGCAATGATAATCCAGTTTGGTTGTTAAATGATTGATTGTTTGATTTTTATATTGTACGTTAAATTGTTAATGATGTAAGTGATAAATAATTTGAAATTGAAATTGTCGTAGGATAATTAAAATTTGAATCGACATATATGTTGAATTTGATTAGTTGAATATGACCCCTTTTATTTGTTAAACTAATTGACATGTAAAATAGTGATAATTAAACTTTGAACCATTGAACGTATATTGGATTAGTTGTTGTAGTGTTAAAATTGAAATCGAATGACAAGTGAAGAACCGTATGAATAATTAGTGTAATAATCTTTAGTCTACATGAAATGATAGTGTAGATTATAGAAATAATTATATTAATTCGTACAAATAACAATGCGAATTAATACGGTTATTTCGGGATTATTTGAATTGATTATTGGATTGTTATTGATTGTTGTTATTGCTTGTTTATTTACTTTGACACCATCCCAGTTATCACACTGCAAGTTCCCTTTGCTATGCTTTGATTTTGAATTGAATTAGAATCGGGTTGAAATGATAAATACCCAAATTGAACTTTGACCTAGGATAGAAAATTAAATAAAACCCGATTGGTCAATAATTTGATTTAAAATAAAACGAAGATTTTATTTGAATAAATAATATGGTTTTAAAATGAAGTTGAAATTTGAATTTTTGATGAAAGGAAAAGGTTAATATTTAATAATCTGAAAAAAAAGATTTACAATGTAATTGATGAAAGAATGTTGTTTAATTTGAGAAATGATTGAATTAAGTTGAAATGATGTAATAATTAAGTTTGAAATTATAATTAAGTTTGAAATTATTAAACTTTGAAATTATTTAATAATTAAGTTTTGAATTATTTAATAATTAAATAAGATTGAATTATTTAATGATTAAATTGGATTGAATTTTTTATGATTAAATTAAATTGAATTTTGAATAAGTGAATTTTACTTCGTAAATAATTGAAATTGAGTTCTTTATTAAGTAAGTTTTTGGAAAATTATTTAAGAAAGTAAATAAGTGAGATTGAATTTCTTTAACAAGAAATGAAAATGTGATATTTTTAGAATAAATGTAAGACTTGTAATTGAAAGAATTGATTTGACGAATTTGATTTAATTCAAAATTGTAAGTTTTGATTTAATGAAGTTGAACTTAAGAAATTGATTTAATGAATTGGAAATTTAATAGAAATTGTTTTGAATGGCAAATTAACTTAACGAATATTAAACGAAATCGATAAATGAATTTGAAATTGATTTGAATGTTAAAGTATATTAATTCAAATGATTTGGAAGGAAACTTATTTGCGAACTTGAATCAATATTTGAATTGTTTTAAATAGAGATTGAAATTGAATTATAAGATTTTGAAATGGTAAATTTAGAAGTTTTGAAACGTAAATTTTGGAAATTGGTTTTTGAAAGACAAGTGAAATGTTGATTTACGAATTTAAATTGAAATTGAAATTGATTTGGTTTTGAAATAAATAAACGACCAATCGGTGTAATAATTTCGAAAGTTATTAAAGAGACCGGAATCGGTTTTGGATATACTCTCTATCTAAACCGAAAACCACTTTAATAACTATACGCGGAGTGATGATCCAGAACGAAGTGGTTGGAATGATGTACGTGATGACTGAAGAAAGAGAACGATAATGGATAGCCTTGACACTTGTGTCAAATTGGAAATGACTAAAACAGGAGCTGTGCCGGGCCAATGGAGGATTAGCTACCTCAAGTGGACACACTTCTTCGAACTACTCATTACTTGTTGTCGATTGGTGCACCCTTGATTTTGGGAGTGTTGTTTCACGGTGTTGCGGGCGTTGCGGCGTTGCGTTCTCACCAGTCCGGATCAGGCAAACGGTAGTATCACTACCTTGGGTATTGCCTCATGTGCCTTGTCATACTTGTATCCCTTTATTCGCGACCACTACGAATTTGTTTTGTACCTTTAGTATATGGATTGCCCTCTGGTGACTTCTGGTTTTGGGGAAACTACGGTCTTGTATATGCTTTTGGGAATAAAAATGTGTTAAGGGTGGAATGGGCCATGACTTAACACTATTTTGATATCTTTATATTACTGATAGACATTATCTACTTATCGTACACTACTACATAGTAGATAGTTTAACGGATCCTTAAAGGATGGTTATTCCAAACATCCTTTGAGTTACTTGTATTTCAATTGCTATTTCACTTGAGTTGGATTTATTAATATAAGAAGGATGGTTATTCCAAACATCCTTTGAGTTACTCGTATTTCAATTGCTATTTCACTTGAGTTGGATTTATTAATATAAGAATGTTAATCCTAACTCGAGTGTTTTGTGTTTTGCTTTACGCTCGGGTCAGACTGAGTGTACCAGTATTCGAGACTCACCTTTGAAGTTGGAGCTTTGCTTGAATATCCAGCCATCTATTCTGCTTTCAGTATTCGATGATTCCAGTGATGTATTTTGATTTGTATCTGATGTATCATATTACTCTTCCGTTGTATCTGGTTTAACTCTGATGTATTTTATATATTCATATAGTAGCTTCATGAACTACTATCTCTTTTATTTCCGCTGCAATTTATTACTCTGTGTCTGTGATCTGTGATTATTTATTTACTGTATATGTTCAGTTTTGCCAAATTTAAATTAACAACGCGGTATTTTAAGCAATTCAATTCCGGCATGAGTGTCTACCTGTACACTTATAATGATGCGAATTGTCCAAAATATCGGGTCGTTACACAAGCTCTCCTCATTGAACCCGCCCTTCGGATCATCACTTCGGCTCCACTCATTGAGCCCCAATCACCAGGACCTGATCCATTCACTATTGAGTTACTATCATTAAAGTCTCAAAAATATCATCATGCACTACATCTCAATATGTCCCCAAGCGAACAAACAAGCACCTTTAGCACGACCTGTAGAGCATACAGTTCCCCTTTTGGAAGTTTCACCCCGACCTGATCAAAAACTACAGGTCGGTACTAACCTAAACATACTCAATGCAGATTGGTGTACTTAACCAAAATTTAGGTCCCTCTACTTCCTTGAAGCCTCTCTCCTCCAAAGATCCAACTCCAAGCCACTAGATCCTCACCATCATCAAGAAATCTACTTGGGGTCAATCACTCGACTTAACCAATTTTTTGCTTTTGGCTCCTCAAACTTCTCTCCCATGCTAACCCTAGGCTCGACTCGATGCATTCCTCTATTTTACCCAAGTAACACTAAAGCACGATTTGAAGCAAGATTCCTAACGAGATAATTTCCACTGACCAAAAATATACTTGTCACAGCCATTTTCTACTGACTAGAATTTGATGCGACTTGAGCTGTGGCCTCCTTCCTTGCTCTAGAACCCCTCTTCCAAGTTTTGTCCAATTTCGACCACTTTTACTTTTGATTTTACCAACTCGGCAACCTTTTTTCTAACTCCCTAAAAACACTGGAAAACCATATCAAAGCACAACATACATAACTGGAATATCATCCATATACATCCGTTTATACATTCAATTCATCAAAACATGATAACCATGCAAATCCAAACCTAGATCTAAGTTTTATACTAGCATTCCAATATGATCAAAAGCATTTATAGAACCATTAAAAAACTATTTTAAATCATTATAATTTTGGCCATAAACATGTATATAAGTGTGATTAAAGTTAGAAAACATTTTATCATCAAAATCATGTTAAAACATCAAACTAAATATATTAACATGTATATGATAGCGAGAGGTCAATAACCACTCATTTTGCTTTAAGTTCTTTTCTCTATAAGAGGTGGAATAGAATAACAAATACCTAAAATACCAATCTTTCCTTTAGATATGAAATGAAAAGTAAGGAGAATGAATTCAAATCAGCCAAAAATGATAATCTCTAGTCCATCCATGCTAATTACTTCACTCATGATGATTTAGGCTAAGATTAGTAGGGAAAAGGTAAACTTTACGATGGAATTAGCATTAATGGAGTTTTGGGGTTATATTAGGAAGTGGGAAATGTGATTGGAGATGTCCCATTAGCCCTAATTAGGTGAAAATCCCAAAATTAGCTAGTGGACTTAGGTTTGGGCCTAATCAATTACATATTAATTCTGGCCAACAGCAGCCAAAACTTAAAATAGCTATAACTTTCAAATAGTAAGTCCTTATTATTATTATGAGTACTCTACAAAATGGGGAACCATCATCCTAGAACAATGGAAGTGGTTTGAGTCCAAAACTCGGCTCCTATCAAGGGTTATAGTCCATACAAGATTTTTAGGGTTAAAATTTTTACATAGAAATTCAATAAAAATCATATATGCGAAAAACATCCCCGAGAGTTATTTCCTAAAATAACAGAGCCATAAGACCTCATTAATAAAAATATTTTATGATCCTTCGATATGTAAAACATGGGTCGTTACACTCTCCTCCCTTCAAGAATTTCACCTTCAAAATCCCCAAATAATTTAAAGAATAATCAACCATAGTTACCCCTCATGCATAACAATCATATGAAACCATCAAACACATCAAACGGGAAACCATGCAATCAATAGTATAGATAGACTTACCATAGCATGTAAGATACTAAGCTATTCTACATGATACCAAAATGAAAGTAAAATGCGATAAACGGTAAGCCTTACCATGCAAAGAGCTCCGGATGTGTAGCCCCCTCATGCTCTCCTCGGTTTCTATTGGCAATCGTTTTCACTTTCACCCCATTGAACCTTCACTAAATTCACCATCTTTCTCCTAAGTTGTATTGTATCATGTCTGACAATACAAGCCAGCATATGAGGTCTCAAAGCTTTTAGTTCAATCTCGGTATCATCAAGTTGATCCTAAACAATTGTCACACCTGAGTTATGCACAAACTTTTGCAAGTGAGAGACGTGGAAGACATTGTGCACGCTCGCCATCTTCTGAGGTAAGTCGACCCTATATGCTAAGTTCCTAATCTTCTCTACTATCGAAAAATGACCTATGAATCTCGGTGCCAACTTCCTCTTACTACAAAATTGAAGAACATTCTTCAATGGAGAAATCTTCATTACCACCATATCACCAATAGAGAACTCTAAATCTCAACATCTCTTATCAGCGTAACTCTTCTTCTTATCTCGAGCAACTTTGATTCATTGCCAAATGATCTTAATCTTCTTCGAGGTTTCCCTAATCATATATGGCCCAAGTGTTAGTTTCTCGCCCGCTTGGAGTGTTACACGATCAGTCATACAATGTTTTGTATGGTACTATACCGATACTAGATCGATAGCTATTGTTGTATACGAACTCTACCAAATGCAAATGATTATCTCACATGCCTCTAAAATTGAGTATGCAAGCTCACAGGAGATCCTCTATTATACAATTCACCTTCTCGGTCTGCCCATCAGTTTGCGGGTGATAAGCTGTACTGAGATGCATCTTGGTCCCTAATGCCTCTTGTAATCTTTTCCAAAACCCACTAGTGAACAAAGGGTCTTGGTCGCTCATAATGCTCTTTAACACACCATTAGATCACACCACCCATTTCATATACAGCTCGACCATCTTGGATGTTGTTCTGCTAGACTTGATAGTATGAATCGGGAACTCTTCGTCAATCTATCAACTATGACCTAAATGCTATTGTACCCTCCTCTAGTATTTGGCAATCCATCAATGAAATCCATTGATACTTGCTCCCATTTCTACTTGGGAGCCTCAAGTAGTTGCAACAACCCACTTGGCTTCTTCTGCTCTGCCTTCATTAACTGGCAGTTCATACACTTTGAGATGAATGTTCTAACATTCTTCTTCATCTGTTCCCAATAATATGTCTAATTCACATCACAGTACATCTAATTACCATCAGAATGTATAGTCAATCTTGAATGATGGCACTCTTATAACACCTCATCTCGTAATCCATTAACATCGGGAACAACCAATCTCCCATCCTTACGGAGCTAACCATCTCAGTCGAGTCTGTATTGCTTCATCTCTTCAGACCCTACTCCTTCTTATATCTTTGCCATTATCTCCGTTAGTCGAGCATCTCGCCTTTAACTAGTATCAATCCGCTCGATCAAAGTAGATCTAATTGTTAAACTTGACAACATCTCTGGCTCTAACTCACAAGGAGGTATGAAGTTATAGCCAGTAATGTACTCCAACTGCTTCCACTCCAGGGACATCGCTCCCGAATTGGCATGTCTTCTACTCAATGCATCAGCGACTACATTTTGCTTATCGGGTGTATAAGAATTGTCAAAGTCGTAGGAGGCCAGGAATTCCAACCATCGCCGCTAGCAAAGGTTGAAATCCTTTTGGAATAAAAGGCACCTCAAGGATTTATAGACAGTAAACAGCTCGAAGCTTTCTCCTAAGAGATAATGCCTCCAAATCTTTAAAGCAAACACTATTGCCGCCAACTCCAAATCATGAGTTGGATACTTCCTCTCATACGGCTTCAGTTGTCGACTAATGTAGGTGTTAACCCAAAAAAATAGATCAACACTCTGTTTGAGCATGAAACCACCAGCCCTATTTCTCAGAGCAAACAATATAGAAAAATAAATGTACAAAAGAAGAAATAGTAAAAAGACAAGAGATTTTTATAGTGGTTTGGCTGTTAATGAAGCCTATGTCCACTTTATAGCTTTTATTGATCAACTGCTGTTACAAAGGAGTTTGTATTTCAATTTAATTCTTCATTCCTAAGTTAGATCAAGCCACCATTGTTGGAGACAAACTGAAGGATCGTTGTTGCCCCTTAATGGCTGTTGTGGGAGGAAAAAAATAAACAACGGTAGAGTTGTTGCCATTAGTTCAATAGAGTTCGGATCAGATCCTTTTTCTGTTGCAGATAGGATGGTATTTATAGGAGTTGGAAAGCACTTAGGCCAAAGTCATTTCACCAGAAGCCCGTATCCATCATGTAGAAGCTGCTCGGGAAAATTGGGTATCATAGGAACAAACTATTCGGACTGGTACCGATCTGAATAGTTGAACAATTTTTGTACACTTTCTATTCAGATGGCTTGTTTGCTTGGTTATGATGCTCTCCACAGAATTTCATAGCTTGTTGATGTGTTCTGATGGTGATTCACCTATGGATTTGACTGAACTGTAGTTTGAATTGGATAAATCATTTCTTTTTGAACTTGGATACTTAGAATGTCACCAGACTTGATAGATAAGCTAGGCAGAGAGATGGGAGTACAACACAAGTTGTTAGAAGCAACCACCATTCAATCTTTTGGATCGGTACCGATCCAATTCGATCAGATCGATGCCGATCCGAAAAGATTGCGTGTTTTGGTCCCATATTTCTTGGAGTCCATATTCTAGTTATTTTAGGCCTTTTGGTCAAGTCTCATGTCATTCTAGCTTAATCCGAATATTTTAACTCCTATTGAATTCTGCTGGGGTTAAAAACTCGGTTAGCATTGCCCTCCGGTACGCCTTCGTTGGAAACAAGGTGTGCTCTGAAACTGGATATCTCTGGGTTCCTGTTTCAAAGAGTATTGATGATTTTGTTGAATTATCCAGAGAACTTTTCTATGATATGCCGGTTAGCATTGCAACTTTTAGTGTGGATCTTCACTGCTCGTGATTAAGAAGTGATCTTGATTTGATAATATCTAGGATGCATATGAACATCAAGGAGGTCGTGTCGGAGAAGTTTAGAGAGGTACATGTAGAATAACTCGGGTCGGTACCGATCCAAGTACTTAAGCAATTTTTGAAAATTTTCTCAGCCTTCATATATGCAACTGACCCAACCTTCTACTTTACTTTCCATTTTCATACGTGCCAACCTCTAACAGATCTGAATTCTCAAACCCTAGGTCATGCCGATCTGAGCATTCCGTCAATCAGGGAGCTGCCACCGTCGATCTCCACCACCAGCACCATCAACCACCGCTTGCTGAAGCCATTGCCGATGATTGGAGCAAGGAACCGTCACCGAAATCCCTAACTTCGTAAAGACTACCGATCCGACTCGATTAATCCCTAACATGGATCTCTCTAAGATAAAGATAGAATTATCCTCTCCAATTAAAAGGTTGGTAACATGGATTTGATATTTTAGTGGTGAACTTGGATTGGTAGTGGAGGTAGTGGTGATTGCGGATTGATTTTAGTTTTCTGGGGGAGTGATAATAGCTTGGCGTATTGTCTTGTACATAGCTTATGCTGTTATCCTCCTCTAGAAACCTAAATTTGACTAATGTTGAAGATTTTCATTTAGTTTGGACGAATTGACCGGGAGCTTCTTGAACTAAAACAATCCTGTTGTTACACACCTAGTGTTCCTGGAATAGGAAGAGCTTTTCGTGTTGCTTTGGACAACGGATCCGTTATCGATCATTGATCGATAACGGGTAAGTATAGAATAATAAATTAAGCGAACGATATGGATCATTTTTCTTAGCATGAATGAGCTATCTACAAGAGATAGATTGTTTGCAGTGTTCAGGACACTGGACCTGTTCTCACTTAGATTGCATACTACACATGCCCTCAGCTAACACTTGGAATCCAATTGGTTGGGACACAAGAACGATCCTGACTGGGACTGCCGCTCCTTCGATTGTAGGTCAATATGGCTGTTTGATTTCGATCAGGCTCGTCGTTGACCATACTCCTCCTAATTTCAAAGACCTACTTGATCCTCCGGAAAAGGCTTCTACAACTATTGCACATAAGATACCGCGAAGCATTTGCTCATAATATAGTATTTTGGAGGACGATGTGCTTTTGCCCTCAATAGAAAAATTTGCCCATAGACCACCTCTTGGGTACGTGGCCTGCCATCGATATATGTACATGTACCAAGCGGTGCCTTCATTCAATCACTTCTTGATGACCACCCTTGCGAACATGAGATTAGCCCCCTTCCAGATTCTTCCGAATGGATATGCCATGTTGACATGCTTATACGATATATTCATGCAAAATCTTAACCGCGCCCCAAGCTTCGCTAACCTGCGGTATCTCTTATTGTTCAAGAAGAGAGAGGCCAATCCATCGCTTTTTTATATTGAAGCGTAGTGGATCCGGAAGCTTATACTGGATCTTCCTAGCATAGTTCCTTCGTTTAATAATTAGTTCTTTTTTGCTAAGTGTCCAGAAGGATTCATCCATTTATGGACAACGGGGGATAGGTCTCCTTCATCGTGCTCAGAGTTTCCTTTAATTGCTATAAGTTTCTAAATGATCGTATATTCCTTTCAGTTTTTCCAAAAATTAACAAGGACCGGACACTTAGCACCATTCTCGGCACTTTAAAAGCGATCGATGCTCAGGAGCGCATGATTAGATTCTTGCTTGCGGATGAGAACCTTTGTCGATATTTTAGACCTTGGGAGATCCATCAGACCGGTTAGTGCTCCTTCCCATTTTAGAACCCAAACCCATTCTGTTTCCTCTTCCCATGACTTTGATGAGGATGATGATGATGATGAAGAGGAAAGTGGCCCATCCGATGGGTCAGGGGAGACCCATGAGGAGGTTGAAATTCAAATCGGGGCCGACAGTCCAACTAAAATGCCCTCGATTTCAGAAGAGAAAGAGGAAGAATTTATTCAACGAAAGGGCAAGGCTCCGCTTATTGAAGAGAAGGAAGAAGGAGAAATCGACGAGGAGCATCTTCTAAATGAGGAAGAAATAGATTGGGACACTAATGAGGGTGACGTCAAATTAGGGTGCAAGGCCTCAGAATTAAGCCCTAGTCATTCAACCTCACCTTCTTTGAAAGAGCCTATCAAGGGAGCTTCTCCAAAGCCTGAGCATCTGCCCAGCTCTTTACTCGGGAGATGCTGACATTGATCTGGGAGATACAAGTAACATTTTTGTGAATATGGATGAGTCAATTGATGATTTTACTTTGAAAGGGTTGCCTTCCCAGTCTACTCAGATCACCCTTGTAGGAGGTAATATTCTGACATTAGTTGGTGAACGATCTGGTTTGCGTATTCCGCCGGGGTCGTCAAATTGCAACACACACTTCACTAGGATTACACACTTTATATTATTTTTCTTTCGGATGTTTTAGTCTATTGGACGCCTTTTCCTAAATACATTTTATCGGTTGCTACATTTTTCTTTCGGATCTTTATGACGACCTTGATCGAGTTTTGGAGTCTTAGCGTAGGCAGAGACACTCTTCAAGGTATTATACTCCCATGGAGACTAATAAGGAGAGAAAAAGAAAGAAAGAGAGGCGGAAGAGTGTAGCCATGTCAAGAGAGATCAAGGCAGAGATAAGAGAGGCGGCTATGAAAAGAGGAAGAGCCCAACTGACCTAGGAGATCCGTCGAAGAGGCCAAAAAGAGATCAAGAAGGCGAATCTGCTTCACAGCCTCCTGCTTCCACTGGGATAAATGTCCCTACTTCTGGTGCTGTGACCTCTTCCACCCATACTGTCATAACTGCCACTCCCCAGATTTCTAGGCATGCACCTTATATTCTTCTTGCCAGTCCCCCGCATCTACAAGCTGCATTCCCTAATTTGTTCTGAAAGGGGGTTGTGTTTGATAAGCCCAATCTAAAGTCAGTTCATGCCGAATCTTATACACCCCATTTCCAAGCAATTCAAAGCAGTTTGGAGCAAGTTGAAGGATGGAAAAAATTATGCATACAACTGTCTACTGTTAACCAGAACAACTACCAAGAAATTCTCTCATTTGAGTCTTAAAAGGATGAGTATGAAATTCAGCTCGCAGATTGCGATGCAGAGATTAAGAGGCTGAAGAAAGAGAGAGATGTCATCGTCAAAGGGGAGAGTAAAAGTGCTTCTTTGCTTAAGGAGCTAAAAGATTCCACTGATCGAGCCACAATCATATTTAGAGTGAGATAAAGAAGTGCCATATAGATGAGGCAGTATTAAAAGAACAACTGAAGATAAGCAAGGCGATGGTTGAGATATAGAAGAAAACCATAGTCAAGCAGGCTCAAGAGATCGCCTCACTTCGCGAACAAGTCTCGAACTTGGATGTTGAGATGAAACAGTTGGCGGTAGAGAAGGCTAACATGGATGCCAGCTTTTCAAAGCTTCAAGATACCTTTACAAAGAAGATGAAGGGCTTGGATGCTATGATTTTGGGCTTTATGTCAACTCCGTGCTGCATCAAGGGAGTCTTAGTTATTTGGGCCCGTTGTTCCCTCGGATGCTCGTCGTAGTCTGGGAAGAGGATCTTGCCCGATTTAAAGACATGGGTGACAGTTACACTGAAGAGGAGTTGGTTCAAGCATATTTGAATAAAGAGCCCCATCAAGCTTTAAGGGAGGACTAGGAGATCTTGAGACTGGAGAGGGAGTGATTACCTATTGATTCCGTAGCCACCACTAAGGCTTTAACCGAGATGAGTTGCCCTTACTTCCTCGTGCTGATGAGGGATCGTTCCTACTTCTCATTTGATTATGCAGCCATCAAAAGAGGGCAACGCTGAGGGATCCAAAGTTGTGATGCATGAACATATCCCCATGGTAGGTAATTTTCTTTTCTCTCCCATGTTTGAAGATTTCCAGTTTACGCTGGATGAAATTGCCAAGATAACCACCCTTTATTCTGATATTATGGATCAGCCCTCTCTTCCTGCCAAGCTACCTCCTCCTCATGGTGTTGGATCTACTGCTATTCCTACCGCATCAACCGTTATCTCCACACCCGACTCGCAACTTGGTCCGCATTTCGAGCAAATTACAATGCTGCATGGTTTTGATGACCTCTTTGTATCTCAAGTGGAGGGCTTGGCAACTACTGACACACAGGAGCAGGCGGATCAAGCCTGCCAACCAAACAAAGTAAAGATCGAGCAGTCGATGACTGAATAGCAGATGGTCGCGATGAAGAAGGAGAAGGTTGAAGAGCAAAAAAGGTCATCGAAGAGTTCTCATACATCCCATGAGCATAAAAGCAAAGGAGGGTCTGCCAGTGGCAATGTCTCAAAAAGCGAGATCACTCCAGAAGGGGATTTGGAGAAGCTTGAGAATTTTTCGATCAGAGGTAGGAAAGGTGGCGGGGAGCTAGTGACAAGAAGCCATGATCTGGTCGTGTACTCGTGAAGTGGAGCTTTTGCTTTTTTGATTGTTTTTTTGTACAAGTGTAGAGTCTGCACTTAGCATTTCTTCTTGGTGTTGCAATAGTGGTGTTTGTATTTTCCTTTTCTTGGCTGATATTGTGCGGGTATGGCCCCCGTTGTTTGTTGTTGTATATGAAAAATATTATAAGTGATAAAATTATTGAAATTTTGATTGTAATTTCACTTGTCTACTTGTCTATATTTAATGCATTATTGCCTTTTATATACCACTGTTTTTTTATTCACCATGATTTTGTACATGTGAGTAGTCGTTGATATTTTCCCTTTACTGTTTTATTTAGTCCCATAATTACTGCCAAAATTCTTTGTTTGAGGTAACAGAACTGTGAAGTATTTGCGATTTTGGTTGAGTGTTGGTGTGTGCGCTCCCTAGTTCACAATACTGTTTACTCCGAACACTTGATAAGAGACTGGGTTCCCCTGGTAGTCTTCCGGATGCCCCTAGTTGGGTTTATACCGCAACTCCTATCTTTGGGAACCCCTGGATTTATTATCCTCATTCTAGATATCACATTTTGATTTCTGACTTGAGATATTCGTGAAGCTCTTTAGCGGCCTAAAGGTGAGTGATTACGCACTTAATAATTCCACTAAGTGATTAGTGATGTTGGAGCAACCCCGATTACTTGAAATACTGTTAAGTGTTTCTGTTGCAATGCTGACGTTCAGGCTATTGTGCAAACATGTTGCTTCTTAGAGTGTTATTTCCTTGGCTCCAAAGGCGATGCGTGGCTTTTTGTAATATGAGAGTTCCTCATCTTTGGATGCAATTTTGCTAATCCAAGTAGTGGTCTACGGCTTACGAAATGCGCATGGTGGGATCGAGGCTTACTCGGTTGTAGTTTTGCGAACCAAGAAGCGGTGCATGACTTATGAGATGCGCTGCTTAAGTAATTATGTTCCCTTGGACATGATTCCACAGTCCAAGAGGCGGTGTGCAGCTTACGAATTGGGCGGCTTTGATTTGGGCCTTCCCAATGTTGCCGAAGCAACACCGATTACTAGAAGGCAGGGATCGAGTTCTTATCGATCCAACGGAAGAGTGCACGGCTTATGAAATGTGTGGTTTGGATTTGGGCCTTCCCGGTGTCGTTGGAGGAACACCGGTTCTTAGAAGGTAGGGATAGCGATCCGTCAATTAGCAGTTTGAGGGTGCACGGCTTACGAAATGCGTGGCTTTAATTCGGGCCTTCGCGGAGTTGCCGAAGCAACACCGACTATTAAAAGGTAGGGATCGAATTCCATCGATCAGCGATTTGAGAGTGTGCGGCTTACGAAATGTGCGGCCTTGATTCGGGCTTTCCCGGTGTCACCAGAGCAACACCGGTTCTTCAAAGGAGGGGATCGAGTTCCATCGATCAACAGTTTGGGTCAATTTGCTTATGTCAACTTGGTGGGTAGATGGAACATACTTGAGTGTGGTTCCACTATCTCAAGTAGCGATCAGATGGTTTTGAGTCGATTTGACCTCGTCGACTCGTCATGTTACTTATGTTAAAAAGTTTTATTGGTTCAGAAAGCAAAGCAATTTCATTAATTGAAATAAAAGTTAGGCAAGTATTGCCTATTTACAATGCCTTCGGTATCCCGGGATGGCATATCTGTGGAAATAGAAAATACATAAGATAGTCCTTGATAAAGTAATGACGCAGTGATTCACTGTTCCAAGCACGAGAATTTGGGTTCCATCAACGATTGTTAACTTGAACGTGCCATGTAACGACCCCGGATTTTACATATATTTAAATAGATAATTAATTTAATTTTTGAATTAAAATTGTGAAATAAATCGATAAATTGATGCGATTTCCCCAAATCCAAATAAAATAAAGTAAAAATAGAAGTTTACTCATATTATAAAATAATAAGACAAGGCAAAATAAAATCTAATAATGTATTAAAAATTTATATTATGAAGTAATATTACAAAGACTAAAGCAAAATATATACTTGAATTTGAAACAAGTAATGGAACAAAATGAAGATAAAGCAAAGGATAAGTATGCAAGCCACCAAAGCAAGATTCAGCCGAGTCAAACTAGCAAAGCAAATAAAAATATATATATTTGAAGCCTGCAAAAGAAGATAGTAAAGTACACTCAAGTATTCATACAAAAAATTGAATAAGTGTAACAACCCGTATATTTGGACCATTTAAATTGACAATAATCCACACATGTCAACTTAAATAATACAAAACACGAATCATTATGGGATTATAAATACATAAATGTAAATGAGAATCAATACAACATCACAGACACAGAACAGTCACAGAATAATGCAGCGGAAAATACATCGTCATAATAGCAGTTCATGAAGCTACTACATAAAATACAACAATGTCTTAACATAAAGTGACTAAAAGAAAATACATAAATGTCCAACAGACTAGGACATCAATACAGGAATAGAAATAGACTGATAAAGATAAATGCTAAGCCTTCAGCATCTTCAACCAACCTTGATCAGCAACTGGATAGCTTTAGACTGACCCGAGCATATAAAAAAAGAAACACTCGAGTCAGGACTCAAAATCTAATACAAGAAAATCAAGTGCAAGGGAAAAAGTCCATAACTTAAAGATGAATAAAATAAACATCTCTAAGGATCCGATAAACTATATATATATATATATAATAGAATACGCTAAATAGATAATGTCTAATCAGTAAAGTATGATATCAAAATAGTGTTAAGGCGTTACCATAACCCCCTTAACACATTTTATTCCCAAGAGCATATACAAGACCGTAGTTTCCCCAAAACCGGAAGTCACCAGAGGGCAATCCATATACTAAAGGTACAAACCAAAACGTAGTGGTCGCGAATAGGATAATCAGTATGACAAGGTACATGAGGCGATACCAACTAGGATACTAGTACTTGCGTGATCCGGACTGATGTTGAGCATAGCAGCTACTACCTCAACACCGCAAAACAACACTCCCAAATCAAGGGGTGCACCCAAATCGAATCACAAAAGTAATAGATATGGTATCGAAGAAGTGTGTCCGCTAGAGGTGGCGAACCTCAATGGCCCGGCGCGGCTCCTGTTTTAGTCATGTCAGGGGTCATCCAATATCGTTCTCTTTCTTCAGTCAACGCGTTCACCAAAACCATCCACTTCGTTCTGGATCAACACTCCGCGTATATTAGTTATTAAAGTGGTTTTCGATATCAACAGAGAGTATGTCCATATCCGATCCCGGTCTCTTTAATAACTACGCATTAATTACCCGATGGTCATTTAATATTAAAGTTTAAACAAATCAAAGTCCAAAAGTCAAGTTGCAAGTTTGACTTTCAAAATTTGACACTTCACAATTCAATTTATTCCGAACATTTAAAAATCATATTTCCAAATGAAGTTCTAGTTCAAGCCCTTGAGTTAACAATACTTAAGTATTAAAGTTCAATTTAACGAGATCCAAATTCCACTTACTAATTTAATTCATAAACCATAGATTCAATTAACTGGTCAATTTGGTTCAAATCATTAAATCAAATTCTATTCATTTTAATTCATATTCCCATTCATCGTTACATTAAATTTAATCAGAACTTTGATTTAATCAATTTCAACTACTAAATCAAATCCTTAAACTTTAGTTGGCTTTGCATTCCCTTAAGTCACTTTGTTACTTAATCTCAAATTAACAAATTCCAAATTTATTAAATTTATCCGAATTAGATCTAATCTCAAATCTAATAAATTTAAATTATTAGATTCTAAAACTTACTTGTTCAAATCTCATTTCAATTTAATGTGTCCATCCGTTTTATTTAATTAAATAGATTTATTAATCCGTTTCAATTAAATCCATTAATTTATTTCAATTAATTTATTACAATTAAATCCATTAATTTATTACAATTAAGTCCATTAATTTATTACAATTAAATCCATTAATTTATTACAATTAAATCCTATTAATTTATTACAATTAAATCCGTTAATTTATTACAATTAAGTCCATTAATTTATTACAATTAAATCCTATTAATTTATTACAATTAAATCCGTTAATTTATTATAATTAAATCCATTGATTTATTTCAATTAAATCCATTGATTTATTACAATTAAATCCATTAATTTCGTTACTTAATTTCCAGCAAATTTTTAAGTTCATTTCTTAATTTCAAATAGATTTCAATTCCAAAATGATTTTTGGTTGACCAATCGGGTTTCTTGTTTTTAATTATCTATCCTAGGCCAAAGTTGTTCAATTGGGTATTTATCATTTCAACCCAATATCATTAAATAAAACAAAGCATAGCAAAGGGAACTTGCAGTGTGATAACTGGGATGGTGTCAAAGTAAATAAACAATCAATAGCAACCATACATAACAATTCAACCGTTTATTTAAATAATCCTGAAATAATCGTATTTAATTTACATTTGTTATTTATGTAAATTAATAAAATTATTCCTAGAATCCACACTATCATTTCATGCAGATTAAAGATTATTACATTATGGGTTTTCACTTGGCGTTTATTATCAAGTTATTACATCAGTCATACATTCAATGGTTCAAAGTGTAGTTAACACTATTTCTACGTGTCGATTTATTTAACATTAAAAGGGACAAGTTCAACATATATAATCTATTTTAAATTTTAGACTATCCTATATCAATTTCAATTTCATATTAATCATCACTTATATTAACGACCAATTTCAACATCACATAACAATTTAGTGTCACAACTATTTTCCATAACTAACTTCAAATCACAATTTAACATCAACCATTTTAACATTCAAATTAATATCAATAATATCTATCACTTGATTATCATAGCATAATAGATTGAGTCGTGAATGAAATATTCACCTTGTGTGGTTAGAGAAGATGACGGCGAAGCACGAAAATGAATAGACTAGATAGACGACACAAGCACGAATACGAACTGTAAATCAAACAAAAAGATCATTCAACAATAGTGTAATACAATGTATATATCGATTGTATATATATAAACCATACCAAACAACTAGATGCAAATAAGGTAGAAGGAAGCCTAGGCCTGAGATCCCGGATCAGCTACAACTGTCAAACAAGCGAAACAACGTATGAGATACTGTAACCCTTGTTTATTTATATACTAAAATATATGTAAAATGTAACTTTATAAAACTATATATATACAACAATTTGTTTTTAAAAAAAACCTAAAACCCATTTTAGAACGAAATATAAACCTGTAAATTATAAAACTATTTAAAATCAAAACTGTATATATATATTCATTTACAAAATGGCAGTGTAGGGGAGAGTCGGCTGCGGCCAAGGCGAGGCATTCGGGTTTGGTGGCGGCGTCGGGCTGGTGGGAGGTGGAAGGTCGGCGGACTGGGTAGGGGGAGGTGGAAGGCAGTGGGGAGGCAGGGCGGTTGGGAGGCAGTGGGGCAGGCGGATGGGCTGGGGAACGACGGGGATGGGCTGGGGACGGCGGGGGAGCTGGGGACGGTGGGGACGGGTGGCGGGCTGGGGTGCTGCATGGGGAAGTGGGGCGGAGGGGACGGGGCGGGGCTGCTGAGGGTGCAGGCGGAGCTGGGTGGGTACGGGTGGCGAGGAAGTGGGGTAGGGACGAGTGGCGGGGAGCTGGGGCAGGCGGAGGGGACTGGGGCAGGCTGAGCGGAGGGGACTGGGGCAGGCGGGTGGCTCGGGCTGGGTGGAGGGGACTAGGGCAGGCGGGTGGCTCGGGCTGGGCGGAGGGGACTGGGGCAGGCGGGTAGCTCGGGCGGAGAGGGTGGTGGGGTTGGGGACAGTGGGAGGCAAGGCGGTTGGCTAGTGGGAGGCAGTGGGAGGCAGTGGGGAGGCTTCAAAAGAAAAAAATAGAAATAATATGGACCATAATTCTCTGGAGAAGAAGAAGGAAGAGAACAGAGAATGAATACGAACCAGAATGATTTAGAGAATGCAAACCAAAAGAATTATGAACTAGCTTGTTTATATAAAATGGTATTGGGATTTCAAAAGCCTAAATTTATTGTCATGGTAACCAAAAGACTGTTGGCTTTTAAATGCAGTTGAATAGTCAAGGCTCCTAGAATTCCAACAGGGTAGATTATTGGGTACCGGTCTGTACAGCATAACGGACCAGTTTGTAGTCCGTTAAACGATTATAATTTTCAACGCCGAACTCCGATTGACACAAATAAATATACAGTTTTGATCAGCGCGACGAGGCGAACACAATGGCGTATAGATATCAGTTGTAAGCTTAAATTATAAAATTCGAAATTTTTTTATAATGTGAAGAAAATGCAGCAAAAACGCCGAAGAATAAGATCGACGGAGCTGAAGATGTCCGAATTTTGAAAAACGAAAAATGACGTCTTGATCAGAAGATGGTTTAGAATTTTTCTATGTAAAAATATTCAGGTTCGGAAGATAAATTTTTTTTCACGTTTAGATTGAACTGACCTGCAATAAAAAAACGAATGAAATTTTTCTGCGGTATTTTCCCATGAAACTTTTCCCATACATATAACCCTCTAGGCGCAATTTATAAACAAAGTTTGGACGCTAATTGAAATCGTTTGAAAGTTCCATATTTTATATTAAAATAATGGATTCAAAATTTTAAAATTGGGTCGGAATTTCAGGGTCGTTACATTCTCCCCCACTCAAACTTTTCGTCCTCGAAAAGGAACAAGGTAAAGAGTGGAAGAACCGATAACCGAGATACCATGGATTCAGAATAGGTTATTGAATATAGTAAAGAATATAGGATGGAATTTACCTTCAACAAACAATTCTGGATTAGAATCTCGGATACTCTCCTCGGTTTCCCAAGTGCAATCACGATCATCGGGACTCCATTGGACTTTGACTAGGCTAATTCCTTCTAAGTTGCTTTGTATCCCTATCAACAATACGAAGTGGTCTCCTCTCTATAGTCAAATCCGGCATCAATATCAACCTCATCTAACTGAGCAATAGGAATGGTCATGGATGGATCATGTACAACCTTCCAAAGATGTGAAACGTGGAATACGTTGTGCACGCCCTCAAATTTCTCCAGCAATGCAACTCTGTAGGCTAGTGTACCAATTCTCTCAGTGATAGTGAATGGTCCAACAAATCTAGGAGCGAGTTTCCCTCTACGACCAAATCGAATAACATTCTTCAAAGGTGATACTTTAAGGAATACCTCATTCCCAACCTGGAATTCTAAATCTCTTCTACGCCTACCAGCATAGCTCTTCTGCCTATCCTGTGCGGTCTTCATCTTTCTTCTGATCTCATTAACCTTTTCGGATGCTTCTATAATCATATCTGGGCCAAGAATTAATCGATCACCAGGCTCAATCCAACAAGCTGGCGATTTGCATGGCCGCCCATATAAAGCTTCGAATGATGCCATATCGATACTCGCCTGAATATAAAGGTGGTTAAATTTCAATTCAAATTTACTTATTCAAACTGAAATTTTTGATTTACCTGATAACTGTTATTATAAGTGAATTCAACCAAATGGAGATGGTCTTCCCAAGATCCACCGAAATCAATAATGCAGGCTCGGAGCAGATCCTCCAAAATCTGATTCACCCTTTCAGTTTGGCCATCCGTTTGAGGATGATAAGCTGTGCTCAGATTCAGTTTAGTGCCCAAGACGTCCTGAAATGCCTTCCAGAATTTACTAGTGAATAAAGGGTCTCTATCGCACACAATACTAGATGGAACTCCATGAAGTCTAACAATCTCTCTCATATATATCTCGGCCAAACTCAAAGCAGTACGAGTGGTCTTAACAGGAATAAAGTGAGCAGATTTGGTCAACCTATCAACAATCACCCAAATACTCTCGTTACCTTTTCTAGTCCTCGGTAATCCATCAATGAAGTCCATAGAAATCTGATCCCATTTCCAACACGGAATCTCTAGGGGTTGAAGTAATCCTGCCGTCTTCTGGTGATCGGCCTTAACTTGTTGGCAAGTGGTGCATCTATTGACATATATAGAAATATCCCTCTTCATCCCACTCCACCAATATAAACGCTTCATATTCCAGTACATCTTAGTGACACCAGGATGAAATGAAAGTGATGACTGATGGTTTTCTCTAAGCACTTCTTGTCTCAATCCATCGACATTAGGAACACAAATACGGTTGTCAATCCTCAGAACTCCATTACTATCTATCTATGCCCCACTTTACTGTCGGCATTTCCAACTCTAGCAAGAACTAACTCCTTCATGCGATAGAGCAAGGTGTCCTCATATTGCTTAGCTTTGATGCGATCCACAAGAGATAGGGAGATAACAAGCTGAAATAGCATGCCTTCTACAAGATTACAACATGACAATGCTTTGCTATGGCTCAAAGCATCAGCTACAACATTTGCTTTCCCAGGAGCATAATTGATGTCGAGATCATATGCAGCTAAGAATTCGAGCCATCGGACTTGTCTCTGGTTCAAATCCTTCTGAGAAAAGATATATCTCAAGGACTTATGATCAGTGAATAATTCGAATTTTGTTCCCAAAAGATGATGCCTCCATAGTTTCAGAGCAAATACAACGGCAAGAAGCTCTAGGTCATGTGTGGCATAGTTTAATTCATGTGTCTTCAACTGATGGCCCGCATATGCAATAACCTTTCCGTTTTGCATCAAGACAGCGCCTAAACCTTCTCGGCAAGCATCTGTATAGACAGTTAATCCTTCACTTCCATCGATCACCGCAAGAACTGGAGCTGAAGTTAACTTACACTTCAACTTATTAAAAGCTGATTCGCACTTCTCACTCCAAATAAACTTGACATCCTTTCGGGTTAAAGCAGTGAGTGGGGCAGAAATCCAGGCAAAGTGCTCAATAAATCTACGATAATAGCCGGCTAAGCCCAAGAAGCTACGGATATCAGTAGGAGTTTTGGGAGTCTCCCAATCCTGTAGATAAATTTCAAATTAGAAAGGGATAAGAGGAATTGAATAGAAATAGCGAATAGGATAGAACTTACATTGATTACGGCGATCTTAGCTGGATCGACCGAAATCCCATTTTCAGAAACTATGTGGCCTAGGAATCTCACTTCGTCTCGCCAGAAGTGGCATTTAGAGAATTTGGCCTTAAGTTGATGATTTCGGAGAGTTTCCAGAACATAAGCAAGGTGTGTCTCATGCTCCTTCTCGTCTTTGGAGAAAACGAGAATATCGTCAATGAAAACAAGAACAAACTTGTTAAGGACATCACGGAAGACTCGATTCATTAAGTCGACGAAATAAGCAGGTGCGTTGGTCAAACCGAATGGCATAACCAACCATTCATAGAATCCATTCTCGGTACGGAAAGCTGTCTTATGGATACTATCTTCAGCAACTCTGAGTTGGTGGAACCAGTGGCTAGATCAAGTTGTGAGAAAATTTTAGCTCCATGGAGCTGATCGAATAAATCGTTGATGCGAGGCATCGGATAACGATTCTTGAGAGTGCATTTGTTCAGTTCTCGGTAATCAACACACATGCGAAGAGATCCATCTGATTTGGTGACAAATACAACTGCGGCGCCCCATTCAGAACAACTTCTCCTAATCAACCCTCTAGAAAATAGATCATCAATTTGAGTTTTAAGTTTAGCTTTTTCTTTAGGAGCCATCCTTCTGTGAGGGAGAACTACGGGAGTAGCTCCGGGAATAAGGTCAATGCGGAAATCGATTTCCCGTTTAGGCGGTAGGGAGCTAACCTCTCCAAATACATCGGGAAATTTCTGAACAATAGGGGTAGTACTAAGATCATCCGGGTGAGCATCAAGAGAGAATATGAAGCTTCCGGCATATTTCTGCGGTGATTTGCATTCAATGACAAGCGGTAGTCCCTTGTCATTGACTAGAGAAACAGAACGAGCCTTGCAAGAAATAACAGCATCGAATTTCCTTAACCAATCAGCACCTAACAAGATGTCAAATGCTGTGAAGCCAAGCACATAAAGATCCCAAGTGAATCGATATCTTCCATACAAGAGCACAACCTCTTTACAAATTCTATTGAGGTTGGCAAGTCCTCCAATAGGGTTGGAGATGCATAATGAAGTAGTAGCAAGAGTAGGTTCTAATTTGAGCTTATTACAAAGATCAATAGATATGAAGCTATGAGAAGCACCAGTATCGAATAATACCCTAATAGGTACATCATGTAATGAAAAAGTACTTCGTAAGGTACCTTGGTCATCCTGAGTAGGCGGTGTAGGAGTGGTGATAGCAAATACTCCAGATGGTGTGCCTCGCTTATACAGTGGGCAGTCTTTCTTGAAATGACCCGGCTGGAGGCAGACATAGCATAAATCTTTCCTAGTCGTAGAAGGTGGTGGAACAGCAGCTCCGGTAGATGGACAACTATTAGCATAATGGCCCTTCTTATCGCATTTGAAGCAAGTGATATTAGCAAGGTCAATTGGGCTTTTTTGAGCATATCCCAACCCTGTAGTCTTCTGCCAAGCTTTCTTTTGTTGATCAAAGTTCATCTTCCTCTTCCCGGGCTGGCTAGAGGAGGGTTGAGTAGGAGTGGCCTTGGCAGTAGGTCCCCTAGGCTTTGCCTCATATCTAAGAGCATAGTCAACAAGCTCTGTGAAGGTGCAGTGGGTGTGGCCAGTAAGCAAGTCATAATACTCTGGTCTTGCTCCCAAAATGAACTTCTCATTCTTTAGAAGGGGTGTATCAATCAATCCCGGGCCGAACTTGGAGAGTTCGTTGAATTTCCTCTCGTACTCAGAAAAGGTCATACTGCCTTGCTTAAGATCCATAAAAGCTCTGTAAAGTTGGGTTTTCTCAGCAGTGGGCATCCATTGTGCCGAGAAAGTATCCCTAATCAAAAGATAGACAAGATGAATAACATTCCAAAGATTAAAGAAGAATTTAGACTACGGAATCCAATTAAATTTTATACCTAAACTGGGCCCAAGTGATGGTGTTCTCCTCGATACGAGAAGTAACTGATTCCCACCAATCTTGCGCGGCATCCTGAAGTTGCCAGGCAGCAAGCTGACGCTTCTGAGCATCAGTGATCTCTAGACCAGAAAATATCTTCTCTAAGCCTTTAAGCCATTGCTGAGCCTCAATAATGTTCTCGGATCCAGAAAACTTAATACCTTCAAGCTGTGTATACTCCTTACTAAGAGTGGTGAATTTGACAGGAGCCGGAGCGGCAGGTGCAGCCTGAGCAGGACCAATGCCTCTTCCACCCCTATTGTTTCTTCTGGCACTCATCCTGAAATACCAAAAGAAATTTAGAACCAAGGATAAAATCATAGAACTCAAAGGAAAATTCAATCGACGAATCAAAGAAGTTCGAATAGAAAGGATTTGGATATTGAATCGATTCTCCTCATTCTAGGGTATTGCTACCCTATCTCTAATGAGTTTCATAATCCCGAACTAAGGTTTGTAGGGAAACCGAAGCTCTGATACCAACTGTAACAACCCGTATATTTGGACCATTTAAATTGACAATAATCCACACATGTCAACTTAAATAATACAAAACACGAATCATTATGGGATTATAAATACATAAATGTAAATGAGAATCAATACAACATCACAGACACAGAACAGTCACAGAATAATGCAGCGGAAAATACATCGTCATAATAGCAGTTCATGAAGCTACTACATAAAATACAACAATGTCTTAACATAAAGTGACTAAAAGAAAATACATAAATGTCCAACAGACTAGGACATCAATACAGGAATAGAAATAGACTGATAAAGATAAATGCTAAGCCTTCAGCATCTTCAACCAACCTTGATCAGCAACTGGATAGCTTCAGACTGACCCGAGCATATACAAAAAGAAACACTCGAGTCAGGACTCAAAATCTTATACAAGAAAATCAAGTGCAAGGGAAAAAGTCCATAACTTAAAGATGAATAAAATAAACATCTCTAAGGATCCGATAAACTATATATATATATATATATAATAGAATACGCTAAATAGATAATGTCTAATCAGTAAAGTATGATATCAAAATAGTGTTAAGGCGTTACCATAATCCCCTTAACACATTTTATTCCCAAGAGCATATACAAGACCGTAGTTTCCCCAAAACCGGAAGTCACCAGAGGGCAATCCATATACTAAAGGTACAAACCAAAACGTAGTGGTCGCAAATAGGATAATCAGTATGACAAGGTACATGAGGCGATACCAACTAGGATACTAGTACTTGCGTGATCCGGACTGATGTTGAGCATAGCAGCTACTACCTCAACACCGCAAAACAACACTCCCAAATCAAGGGGTGCACCCAAATCGAATCACAAAAGTAATAGATATGGTATCGAAGAAGTGTGTCCGCTAGAGGTGGCGAACCTCAATGGCCCGGCGCGGCTCCTGTTTTAGTCATGTCAGGGGTCATCCAATATCGTTCTCTTTCTTCAGTCAACGCGTTCACCAAAACCATCCACTTCGTTCTGGATCAACACTCTGCGTATATTAGTTATTAAAGTGGTTTTCGGTATCGACAGAGAATATGTCCATATCTGATCCCGGTCTCTTTAATAACTACGCATTAATTACCCGATGGTCATTTAATATTAAAGTTTAAACAAATCAAAGTCCAAAAGTCAAGTTGCAAGTTTGACTTTCAAAATTTGACACTTCACAATTCAATTTATTCTGAACATTTAAAAATCATATTTCCAAATGAAGTTTTAGTTCAAGCCCTTGAGTTAACAATACTTAAGTATTAAAGTTCAATTTAACGAGATCCAAATTCCACTTACTAATTTAATTCATAAACCATAGATTCAATTAACTGGTCAATTTGGTTCAAATCATTAAATCAAATTCTATTCATTTTAATTCATATTCCCCTTCATCGTTACATTAAATTTAATCAGAACTTTGATTTAATCAATTTCAACTACTAAATCAAATCCTTAAACTTTAGTTGGTTTTGCATTCCCTTAAGTCAATTTGTTACTTAATCTCAAATTAACAAATTCCAAATTTATTAAATTTATCCGAATTAGATCTAATCTCAAATCTAATAAATTTAAATTATTAGATTCTAAAACTTACTTGTTCAAATCTCATTTCAATTTAATGTGTCCATCCGTTTTATTTAATTAAATAGATTTATTAATCCGTTTCAATTAAATCCATTAATTTATTTCAATTAATTTATTACAATTAAATCCATTAATTTATTACAATTAAGTCCATTAATTTATTACAATTAAGTCCATTAATTTATTACAATTAAATCCTATTAATTTATTACAATTAAATCCGTTAATTTATTACAATTAAGTCCATTAATTTATTACAATTAAATCCTATTAATTTATTACAATTAAATCCGTTAATTTATTATAATTAAATCCATTGATTTATTTCAATTAAATCCATTGATTTATTACAATTAAATCCATTAATTTCGTTACTTAATTTCCAACAAATTTTTAAGTTCATTTCTTAATTTCAAATAGATTTCAATTCCAAAATGATTTTTGGTTGACCAATCGGGTTTCTTGTTTTTAATTATCTATCCTAGGCCAAAGTTGTTCAATTGGGTATTTATCATTTCAACCCAATATCATTAAATAAAACAAAGCATAGCAAAGGGAACTTGCAGTGTGATAACTGGGATGGTGTCAAAGTAAATAAACAATCAATAGCAACCATACATAACAATTCAACCGTTTATTTAAATAATCCTGAAATAATCGTATTTAATTTACATTTGTTATTTATGTAAATTAATAAAATTATTCCTAGAATCCACACTATCATTTCATGCATATTAAAGATTATTACATTATGGGTTTTCACTTGGCGTTTATTATCAAGTTATTACATCAGTCATACATTCAATGGTTCAAAGTGTAGTTAACACTATTTCTACGTGTCGATTTATTTAACATTAAAAGGGACAAGTTCAACATATATAATCTATTTTAAATTTTAGACTATCCTATATCAATTTCAATTTCATATTAATCATCACTTATATTAACGACCAATTTCAACATCACATAACAATTTAGTGTCACAACTATTTTCCATAACTAACTTCAAATCACAATTTAACATCAACCATTTTAACATTCAAATTAATATCAATAATATCTATCACTTGATTATCATAGCATAATAGATTGAGTCGTGAATGAAATATTCACCTTGTGTGGTTAGAGAAGATGACGGCGAAGCACGAAAATGAATAGACTAGATAGACGACACAAGCACGAATACGAACTGTAAATCAAACAAAAAGATCATTCAACAATAGTGTAATACAATGTATATATCGATTGTATATATATAAACCATACCAAACAACTAGATGCAAATAAGGTAGAAGGAAGCCTAGGCCTGAGATCCCGGATCAGCTACAACTGTCAAACAAGCGAAACAACGTATGAGATACTGTAACCCTTGTTTATTTATATACTAAAATATATGTAAAATGTAACTTTATAAAACTATATATATACAACAATTTGTTTTTAAAAAAAACCTAAAACCCATTTTAGAACGAAATATAAACCTGTAAATTATAAAACTATTTAAAATCAAAACTGTATATATATATTCATTTACAAAATGGCAGTGTAGGGGAGAGTCGGCTGCGGCCAAGGCGAGGCATTCGGGTTTGGTGGCGGCGTCGGGCTGGTGGGAGGTGGAAGGTCGGCGGACTGGGTAGGGGGAGGTGGAAGGCAGTGGGGAGGCAGGGCGGTTGGGAGGCAGTGGGGCAGGCGGATGGGCTGGGGAACGACGGGGATGGGCTGGGGACGGCGGGGGAGCTGGGGACGGTGGGGACGGGTGGCGGGCTGGGGTGCTGCATGGGGAAGTGGGGCGGAGGGGACGGGGCGGGGCTGCTGAGGGGGCAGGCGGAGCTGGGTGGGTACGGGTGGCGGGGAAGTGGGACAGGGACGAGTGGCGGGGAGCTGGGGCAGGCGGAGGGGACTGGGGCAGGCTGAGCGGAGGGGACTGGGGCAGGCGGGTGGCTCGGGCTGGGCGGAGGGGACTGGGGCAGGCGGGTGGCTCGGGCGGAGAGAGTGGTGGGGTTGGGGACAGTGGGAGGCATGGCAGTTGGCTAGTGGTAGGCAGTGGGGAGGCTTCAAAAGAAAAAAAATAGAAATAATATGGACCATAATTCTCTGGAGAAGAAGAAGGAAGAGAACAGAGAATGAATACGAACAAGAATGATTTAGAGAATGCAAACCAAAAGAATTATGAACTAGCTTGTTTATATAAAATGGTATTGGGATTTCAAAAGCCTAAATTTATTATCACGGTAACCAAAAGACTGTTGGCTTTTCAATGCAGTTGAATAGTCAAGGCTCCTAGAATTCTAACAGGGTAGATTATTGGGTACCGGTCTGTACAGCGTAACGGACCAGTTTGTAGTCCGTTAAACGATTATAATTTTCAATGCCGAACTCCGATTGACACAAATAAATATACCGTTTTGATCAGCGCGACGAGGCGAACACAATGGTGTATAGATATCAGTTGTAAGCTTAAATTATAAAATTCGAAATTTTTTTATATTATGGAGAAAATGCAGCAAAAACGCCCAAGAATAAGATCGACGGAGCTGAAGATGTCTGAATTTTGAAAAACGAAAAATGATGACTTGATCAGAAGATGGTTTAAAATTTTTCTATGTAAAAATATTCAGGTTCGGAAGATAATTTTTTTTTTCACGTTTAGATTGAACTGACGTGCAATAAAAAAACGAACGAAATATTTCTGCGGTATTTTCCCATGAAACTTTTCCCATACCTATAACCCTCTAGGCGCAATTTATAAACAAAGTTTGGACGCTAATTGAAATCTTATGAAAGTTCCATATTTTATATTAAAATAATGGATTCAAAATTTTAAAATTGGGTCGGAATTTCATGGTCGTTACAATAAGTATGAACAAGGACAAGTAAGATAAGTATGAACACTTGGAAATGAAAGAAGACAAAGAAATAAATGCAAATCTCTTTAGCCACCAAATTATCTTCAGCCGAAGGAAATAAAAATTGATATTGTACAAGCTAATTAATGAAGCCATCAGCAACACTATCTATCAGCCTCCAAAGAAATGAAATATCTCTAACCAAACCAAATATCACTTTTACAAAATATAATACCCTGTAACTTCATTTCCACATATCAAACTTTTCATTCTAGTTTCGTTCTTGAAGCTGGGAAAACTTAAAGTAGTTATCATTCAAACTCAAACAAAAATTCAACTTAAACAACAATCTAACTCAATTCAAACCCGAGATCAAAAGACTTCAGCTAGCAAATTCAAGTCTGTTTCAATGTGGAAGGCTCTGTTCATTTTTCGGGAATTAATGTGAGTAAACCTTTTGAAATTCTGGAATTTAATCTGTTGTTTGAGTTCATGCTTGAAGTAAGGTTAAAAATTTCTTGCATGTGTATAAATCTGTGTATATATGTATGGAGGTGGCTGTGCATGTCTTGAAACAGACATAAATATCTCTGTTTTAAAGGTTTACAGGGTTCAAACCTATTTAAAAAATCAAAATCTCATCCTACAATCATTTATAGGCTTTAATGTCTAAGTAAATTATGTTTGTAAGATCAGTATCTAAGTTTTAAAATTAATTTCAAATTTAAATTGTCAAGGGGTTGCTAGAAAACAAGCAAACACAGTGAAACTTTAAACTAGTCAAAATCCAAACTTTTTAAATTATGGATTCAGGTGTGAAATTTGAATTCGTATGCTTTAACAAGATTTTTAAAACTAAAATTATAATTTTTAGATCAAAGATAAAAGAGCGGTTCGAGTTTGATCAAATTTCATTATTTTGGGAAATTCTGGTGATCTCGACGATGAGGGAGGTTGGGGTTCTTTGGGGTGGTAGCGGAGTGTACGGCGGTTCTAGGAAAAATGGAGTGATGGTATGTAGTTGATCGTGGCGGCAGCGGGAAACTGTCGAAGTTTGGTAACCTAATTTTTGACGAGGCTTAGTTTTCGATTCGTTTGTCGTCCATGTTTGATCGAGTGTCGCGTGCTTCTGGGCAATGGTAGCTTGGGGGTTGACGAGTTCGTGGCCGGAGGCGTAGAATTTTCAGATGGTTGGAGGCGCGGTTGCGAGTCGAATGTTTGGACGGAGATTTGGTTCGAAATTTATCAAGCTATGCTCGATTTCGTTTGTGGACTGGTGTGGGCATGTGGTCGATTTTGGCTCGTTGTCGAGGAGTTCGTCGACAGGTCGGAAGTGTCGTGGTTGGTTGGAGGTCGCCGGAGGGGCCATACACGTGTACGCGTGTACATGTGTACGTGTGTACGTGTGAGGGTTGAATGGTTTGGCTGTTGGGGGAAGTCGAGGGTTCTCGGGGAGGACTCGAAGCATTCGAGTGATAATCTTGGGGATTTTGGGAGTTGGCTCAGACTTGCGTTAGCATGGGCTCGAGTAGTTTTAAATATGATTGCCAGGTTTTAAACTTGAGAAGAAATATGGTTCAGGGTATTTAAAATCTTATAACCGTGTTCTTTTTGAAACATGATTTTGTTTAAAGTTTATCCAAATGAAATAAGTTTCAAAATAAATGTGCTAAGTTCCAAAGTAAAGTTAAACAAGTTCAAGATAAAAGTATTTATCAATTTCAATATAAACATAAAGTTATGTGGTTTGAAATTTAGTTGGTTTGATCTGAGGAATTAATCTATATTTTCTTTCAAAATGAAGGGATGGAATTGGGTAAATGATTAGAATGAGGGTAATTTAATTTTAATTAATAAAAGATCTTTAGTGTTTTGAATAAATTAATTACCTACATTTCATTCAAATGAGATCTAAATGATAATTAGGGTAATTAATTAAGAAATAATTAATCTATGAAGGTGATTAAGATTTAATTAATTATTAAAGGTTAATTAATTTATTATTAAAGGTTAATTAATTAATGATTAAAGAATAATTAATCAAAATGATTTGTAATTAATTAATATTAATTAACCTGGATTAGTAGTTTATTCATAAGTAATTAATCTGATTTAAATTTATCAGATAATTAATTGATCTTACTTATGGATGTTTGGATTCTATTGGATGTAGAATTGTTGATATCCCCTGATATGTGATGCCTTATGATATGAATTATTTTGATTTGAGTTGTGATGAATGTATTTAACTTATCTGTGATGAATGTAATTTATATATCTTTGTTAGATTTACATATTTATCTGTGAATCTGTGAATGAAGATAAACGTTATAGATTATACCGCTTATCAACATTGATGTGCTTAAATCTGTGATGACTGATGATGTTGCACTACTGTGTGAAACCCTTGGACCACACCTTTACACACACAAATATGGATTTCACGTGGAAATCAGTTAAGTCACAGATGATTTAAATTTAATATTTTTGAAATTGAAATTTTAATTTCAATTGATTTTGGAAATGGATCTGGGTTAAATGTTAACGCTTTTGTAAATGAGTTTCAAAGATAAAAGTTATTTTGAATAACTTAATCGAGTTTTGAAAATTTAAATAATTTGATTTAAATTTGAATTCAAGTTTGAAATTGAATCCTATGATTTGAAACTAGGGATTAAAGATGCTGTACAAGTTATATATGGGTTAAACCATTTTAAAGGTATTGATTTGGGAATTTGAATTTAATTCAAGGGTTTTAACTCGTGTAAATATAACTGGATTTTTCTGAAATGAAACTATTTGTTTTCAAATAGTAAAAGCTTTCACATAAGAAAGGATTTCCAAATTGTGTTGAAAGGTTTCAAGTTTGAAATGGAACTGGAATGTTTTGAAAACTATGAAATGAGTCTTTGATTCGAAAACCGGACGAGTTAATCCAACTTGAATTGGAATTGTTTTGAAAGGCTATGGATGAATCTTTGGAAACTAGTTTTGAAAGCTATAAGTTAAATCTTAATTTAAAGATTTAATGGGTTAATGCAATTGAAAGGGAAATTGATTTGGAAATCTATGAATGAATCTTTGTGAAACTGGGTAAACTTTGTGAAGTAAATCTTTTTGTTTAAAGATTTAAAATGGTAATTTGTTTAAACCATTTAAAGGAAAGGATTTGGGTAATAAGTTGTGACTTAATTGAGATCCCTATATCCATATGTTTTAAATATTATGCTCACTATTCGGGTTAGCCGGGAAAAGACCTTTGTGTCATATAACCCATTTCGAATTAGTGATACGACGATATGGATCGTATTGAAGACCGGTGTTGAAGACCGGATATTTTCGAAAATGAAAGGACGACCTATCGAATGTCTCTGCACCGAGTTGCTCCGGTATAGAGATTTATATCACTCTTCTTGTGATGGGAAGTCCGGACGTGATTAATGAATACCCGGATTGCAAGGGCTTCTTTGGAATTGCCTTCGGTTTCGTTCGATCCCGGAACGGACTTGTATGGATGTGTGTCTGACGTTACACTTTGAGATGTAAAGCTGGTTTCTATCAAATACATTTCTGTTGGTGGCGGAGAATTTATTCTCTTAGCTTAACACCCTTCTCTGAGACGTACGAGCTCAGAGGTTATGTAGTTGATGGTTACTAGTGATACATTCCCAATTTGGTAATGTGACATACGAAGTGCTGTTGATCATTTGTTGATCAAAGCGTGGCTTTGTGAAAAAGCATGGCTTTATGGACGAGACTTCGTCGAGCCTCACAACCCGGTAATGGTCGAAACAGGAATGTTGCGGCAAAGGTTTTTAGGGGTAGCGCCCCTAGGGTATGTCCATTTCCTTCTGGATAAAAGGTGATATCATGGTATGGAGTCCAGATATTTTACCTATGTTGATGCTGCAAATTTATTATACTTTGTGGTTGTTGCTTTGTGGTTGAGGATCCTCGGATAAAGGTCGGTAACGACCGGGGAATGTCATACTTGTGTGTTAGTTACCTAGTTACAGCTGTACAGCGTGAGGTAGCGTCAGTGTGTTAGTTACCTAGTTACAGCTGTACAGCGTGAGGTAGCGTCGGCCTTGTGTTTGTAGAGATCCGGTTAGGTTCTCGGGGCGTCTTTCCAGAGGCGTTTCCATTTCGGTGTAAGGAAGTTCCTTTGCCTGACCATTTGTTGGAAATCCAAAGAAACAATACGCGCTTTGTACGGTTTTAGTTGTAGAACCTGCCATTTACTTATGGTGGTCACCACTGTTTAGATGGTAGTTATAGTAGGCATACAATAACGGTTGTATGCTGGCTAAGATTAATATTATACTTTCGAAATATTTTCCACTATGCACTAGTAATAATATCAAAAGAGTTTTTCTTGCGTAGTAAGCATTTTTGACTATCATAAGGAGAAATCTCCTCCAATTCTGCGTTTGCATTATGTGTGTGGCGGGAGGCCTTATGGTAGTTTCATTTTCCAAAAGCATTGCGGGTTTCAATGTTTAAAATTCCTTTGTTGTTTGTTTAAAGATAAACTGTTTTTGTTTGCTCATACCAGTCCTATGACTAACCTGGAGTTTATTGTTCCCTTCCTAAACTCTGGGTGCCCACAATTTTCCACACCGGCAGTCTAGAGTTGGATTTCTCAGGTATTCAGGTTTAGTAGATTATCTGGAGCTAGTTCACTTCATCGGTGGATGACTGTTCTTGCTTACCTTTGTGCATCGTGATGATGGTTCGAGCTTGATGTTGGAGTTATTGGTCTCATTCTCTTTGTCGGATCATTCGGAGTTATCAGTTATGTTGTTTCCGATGTAGCATTATTATTTGTCTCTGATATTGTTGTATCATATTGATATCATTGTTGTATACCATTCTGGATATTGTATTCATTGGAGTTGTATATGATATCATCTATTTCTTTCTTCCGCTGTGTTGTTATACTTACTGTGTTATAAGCTTCGGTGAACCAGATTCGACGTTTGAATCTTCGGCATTTTGAGTATAAGTGAAGTACAGGTGTCGATTTTCGAAGGCCGATTTCAGGATCGTTACATGCCATCCCCTAGCTTTTGGCCGATTACATAGGGCCCTTCCCAATTTGGTCCGAATGTTCCTGGTACAGGGTAGACCCGTTTAAGGACAAGGTCTCATACTTCGAAAGTACGATTACGGACGTTGGAGTTGAAATGTCGTGCGATTCTTTTCTTATGAGTGGCGGTCCTTAGTTCGGCTTCTTCCGGCTTCTCATCGACCATATCGAGCGTCTCGAGCAGGAGCTGCTCGTTCTGCCTTTGATTGAAGTTTCGCCTTCGATGAGAGGGGACTTACAGTTTGACTAGGATCATTGCTTCTAAACCATATGCCAGGGCGAATGGAGAGTGCCCGGTTGCAAATTTGTGCGTTGTTCTGTAAGCTCATAGTGCAAGTGGAAGTTCATCAACCAAATTCTCTTTAGCTCTAGTTAGCCGCTTTTTGATGGTGGACATGGTGATCTTGTTTACTGCCTCCACTTGCCTGTTTGCCTACGGATGTGCAACAGCAGAAAAGCTTTTCTCCATTCGGAAGCGTTTGCAAAAGTCTTTGAATTCAGCACTTTCGAATTGAGTCCCATTATCCGTGATGATTTTTTTATGGCACTCCATACCTGCAAATAATGTTTTTAGTGATAAAGTTAATAACTTTCTTTGTGGTAATAGTGGCTAGCGGTTCTACTTCGGCCATTTTGGTAAAGTAGTCAACATCAATGATAGTGTTTTTGGCTCCTCCTTTGGCTATTGGAAATATACCAATCAAATCGATTCCTCAGATTGCGAATGGCCACGGGTTGACTATCTATGTTAGATCTGTTGAAGGAGTTCTTTTGACCTTGCCGAATCTTTGGCATTTGTCGCACCATTTGGCATAATCTGCTGCATCGCGGTTGACCATTAGCCAAAAATACCCATATCGAAGAACTTTCTTTGCAAGGGTTTTCCCCCAGTGTGATCTCCGCAGTCGCCTTCATGAACTTCCCTGAGGATTCTTCGAGCTCGCCGTTGGTCACACACCTGAGCAAGGGGGCAGCGAATCCCCTTCGGTAGAGTATTCCATCTTCTATTAAGAACCATGGTGCCTTTCGAAGGAGATTTTTCCATTGATTCCTATCTGCGAGGTGTGTTCCTTCGAGTAGATAGTCTTTGATTGATGCCATCCATGTCTCTGGTTCTTCGCTCGTTTCAAAAGTCCAGTCGATATCCATCTTGCCTATGCTTGGAGCAGTCAGAGTTTTAACTGGGACCAGTCCCATCGACTGAGCTTCGCTAAAACTGGCCAGTTTAGCTTGATAGTCCGCCTTCGTGTTTTGTTCCCTCGGGATATGAGTTATGGTGTAATGCTTGATGTCGTTCAGCAATTCCTGCACTATGGATAGATAGGGGCGAGGTTCTCTCCCCGGGCTTGATATTCGCCTCTAACCTGATAGATGACTAGTTGAGAGTCGCTATAGATATGTATGGACTTTATCCTGAGTTCCTTTACAACTTTCAGTCCGACTATCAATGCTTCATATTCCGCTTCATTGTTTGTTGTAGGGAATTCCAAGCATAAGGCGTAGCAAACGGATGGTCCTTTGAGAGTTTTGAGCACAACTCCTACTCCCAAGCAAAAGTTGTTAGAAGCACCATCGATGAACAACCTCCAGTGTGTCTCCACTTCTGGAGTAACTTCTTCTTCATTACCTTGTATTATAAACTCGGCAATGAAGTCTGCCAATGTGCCCATTAATCGCCCTTTGAGGATGGTAAGTAATTTCATATTGACTCAATTCAATATTCCATCTGATAAGCCATCCATAAGTATCGGGGCCGTCCAACACCTGCTTGAAGGGTTGGTCTGTTAGTACTTTGATTGGGTGCGCCTAGAAATATGGTTGTAACTTTCTAGATGCGATTAAGAGGCAATAGGCTAGTTTTTCCAACTTTGGATAATCCTTCTCGGCTCCAGTGAACCGTTTATTGATGTAATATACGAGTTGCTGGACCCTAGCTTCTTCATGTACAAGCATGGCACTTAATGCATGGGGCATGAGTGCTATGTAGATAAACAAGTCTTCTCCGTCTATCGGCTTGGATAAGATTGGCGAAGTCTCTATATGTCGCAGTAGTTCTTTGGAGGTAGTCTGACAAGCTTGATTCATTTTGAAGTTCTTCCTTCCCTTCTTTAGTGCGTCAAAGAATGATATATATTTGTCGGTTGCTTTTGAGATGAACCGGCTTAGCGCTGCAACTTTTCCATTCAAACTTTTTAAATCTTTCTTGTACCTTGGGGCTTCGACTTCCCATACAGCGGTAATTTGTTCGGGATTAGTTTTGATGCCTCTGGCACTTACAATGAATCCTAAAACTTTCCAAAGGCTACCCTAAAGTGACATTTAAGTGGATTGAGTTTCATTCTATACTTGTTGAGTATTTCAAACATTTCGGTGAGGTTGTATAAGTGATTTGTGGCTGTGCACGATTTAACTAACATATCATCTACATAGACTTCCATAGTCTTCCCGATTTGATGTTTGAACATGGCATTCACCAATTGTTGGTAAGTTGCTCCAGCATTCTTTAAGCCGAATGGAATCACTTTGTGGCAGTATAATCCAAGATCAGTGATGAAACTGGTATATTCCTAGTTAGGTTCATGCATCACGATCTAGTTGTATCTCGAGTAGGCATCCATGAAAGATAGCAATTCATGTCCAGTTGTCCCGTCTACAAGCTGGTCCATTCTAGGCAGTGGAAACTGTCTTTTAGGCAAGCTTTGTTTAGGTCTGAGTAGTCGATACAAGTTCACCATTTTCCGTTAGATTTTTTGACCAAGACCGGGTTGGATACCCATTCAGGATAGGTTGCATCGTGGATAAAACCATACGCCATCAGCTTATCCACTTCTTCTCTTAGCGCTTTGGACCGTTCGGGTCCTAGGCTACACCTGTTCTACCTTACTGGTGTATACTTGGGATCGATATTAAGTACGTGGCATGCAATCTCCGGCGATACCCCACACATATCGAAATGTGTCCAAGTGAATACGTCCAGGTTGGCACGAATAAATTTTATTAGTTCATGTCGCATCGTGTTTCTAAGACGTGGCCCAATTTTTAGGAACCGAGTTGGGTCATCCATATCGACTGGGACAAGCACTGTCAATTCTGCTGGTGCTGTCCGATCCTCCCCTGAAACCTTCTTTCTATGGTCTAAAACCTTGTCAAATCGGCTATGGTCCCCAAGCCAGGGGTGGCTCTGTAATTGCTATGCGGTAGGTTCACGAATGTGGAGAGTTTTCCTTACATTCTTCCCCTTTTCTTTTCTTCTAGACTCACGCAATTCTTCGATGTAGAATTCTCTAGTGACACTTTAGTCTCCTTTGATCATTCCAACTCCATTCTTTGCTGGAAATTTCATGGTTAGGCACCATTGGGCTAAAGCAATCCTGAAATCTGCCAAAGCAGGCCAATCCCAAAAAGCATTGTAGGTGGACATTTCATCTACAAACACAAAGGTCTGAATAAGGACGACACTTCGATCGCCTTTCCCAAGTTCCACGGGCAAGTCAATTGTTCCAACAGGTTGCTTAGGTTCACCGGTGAATCCTTGGATCTTTGTTCGACAAGCGGATACGTCTTTCATATTGATGTTCATTTGATCAAATGTGTGTCTGAACAAGATATTGACAAAGCTGCCACTGTCCACCAATACTCGTCAGACCATGGCTGGTCCGATTCCTACCAACATGACCATAGGGTTGAAGGTTGGAGCTTTTATTCCTTTAGTTTCTCGGTTCCAAAATACTATATCATCATTCAAGGTTCTTTGCCACTTGGCAGAAGTTTCATCTTCAATCGCAAAGCACGAATATTTCGGGGCATGTTTCAACGAGCTCACATATCGCTCCATTTCTCCCCTACTCTTTTGCGTGGGGTGAGGTCCTCCAGATATTGTTTCGATGATGAGTCTTTGGTCGGTCCGTCTGGATCCCTCTTCGCTGGTTCCAGCTTGATTTCCCCGGGCATTAGGAGCTTGGAGTGTAGCATGCTGGTAAGGATTCTATGGTTTTCTCACGTGCTGTTGAAGTTTTTTCTCCCGAATCAGCTCTTTAATCAGGTTCTTCAAGTATCGACACTCATTCGTGTTGTGATCATGTGTTTCGTGTATGCAGCAGTACTTTCCGAAATGATTTTGTTGTTCAGTTGCTTCCTTTTTAGGTGGCTTCTTGTACTCCGTTCCTTGTGTCGCAAGGTAGATATTTTCTGGAGTATCATTGAGCGAGGTGTAAACTTCGGGCCTGAAGCCTTTAAGTTTCTTATCACCTCCGTTTCGCTTATTGGAATTCTGATTCTTCCTTTCCTAGCTCTCATCCTTCCTCACGTTTCCTGCAGCGGTTTCAGAGGTGTTTACGACTTGGTTGGCTTCCATGCTATTCTAGCCAGTGTTGGTTGGTTGTGGGTTAGCAGGTTTTCCTTCTAGCTCCTTTCCTCTTCCAATCTCAAATACTAGCCTGCTTTTTAGTTAAAGTCCTTCCTAGTGGTAGGTTGCTTCATGTTGACCCATTTTCCAAATTCTGTGTCAGGGTGGATGGCATGGACCAGGGCCATGAAGACCATATCTTCTTTGGGTTACTTACTTCAGTCACCGTGGCGTTGAACCGACTCATGAAGGATTTCAAAGATTCATTTCATCCTGGAATAGGCCAAATAAGGACATCTGTGCCGTGTGATGCCTAAACTGATCAAGGAATTTTGTTGCTAATTCATTGAAAGTGGAGATGGATTCTGGTGGGAGCCTGGTGAACCACATATAAGCAATTCCCTCTAGGAAGATCAGAAAACATGTACATCGAACAACATTTGAAGCATTTGCTCCATCCTTGTACCAACTATACTTGTACAAGTGTGGTTTTGGATCTCTAGTTCCATCGTAAGATGAAATAGTCAGCATAGTAAACTTTTCAGGGTACTGTTCATTCAAAACGTCATTAATGAAGGGAGTCCGGCTTGGAGCGGATCCCCATTCATCATCTCTCCTACCCTTATGTTTGTCCATCAAGCGCTTGATCATATCCACGATATATGCCTCTGATGTTCGTTAGTCCGTGGGTTGGCTATCAGTGACAGTGTTTGATATTACAAATGATCTTGGTAAGTAGGCTGAATCCTATCTCCTGTCTTCGAGAGAGCCACTCCCTTGAAGTTCCATTGGCTTGCGGTTGGTCGAGTAAGGGCAATCAGGGCCTCCCTACCGGTATTGAGTGCATTAGCATTTTCTTCCAACTTTTCATCGTCAAGTTGCTTACCATCTCCAGAGTCGGAGAGATCCACTGCTATATTTTCTCGTGGGGTTTTTGCCTCTAGATCCAATTCTGTAGCAAGTTGCTTTGCAGTTGGCGGAGTGCTTGCATTTCCTTCTATGATGATTCCTACAGCTCCACCCACTACTCCTTTTTGTTTCTGCCTTCCGTTTCTTCTGTTTAGACCATAAACGGAAGAGTTTTCCTGCACTGTAGCAGCCACGGGTTCCGGAATGATTCTTGGAGGAGCTATTGATTGCAAGGTCAGGAGGGCATTTAATTTTTCCATAAAATATTTTTGGTTGTTCACCATATTTTGGTTGATTTAATCAACCATCTTGTTCAATTCTCCTTTAGTGACGACCTCATGCTGGGTAGAAGATCCTGGCACCAGATCTTCGATGTTAGCTTCAGAATTCACTCCAATTAGCAGATTATTGGTGTTGTTGATTTCAACTTGCTGGGGATTGGTCTCTTCTCTAGCTATAACAACTCCTATGGATTTTCTGGAGGCAGTTATCTTTCTCCCCGCCATTGATATTCAACGGCAAGCTTCAAACTTCCTAAAGCTGATTTGATGGATTCAGCTTCTGGATCTAGCGGATTTAAAGAGAAAAGCTAAATCTATGCTTGAATTCACCGAGTTCTCAGTGAAAACTCCAAAATGTTAACTTAAAAAATGGATCAACACCAAGGTTTGAACGTGAAAGCTCCAGCCCTGAACAATATAGAAAAATAAATGTAAAAAAGCAGAAATAGTAAAAACACAAGAGATTTTTATAGTGGTTTGGCTGTTAATGAAGCCTACGTCCACTTTATAGCTTTTATTGATCAACTTCTATTACAAAGGAATTTGGATTTCAATATGATTCTTCTTTCCTAAGTTAGATCAAGCCACCATTGTTGGAGACAACCGGAAGGATCTCAGTTGCTCCTTAATGGCTGTTGTGTGGGAGAAGAAGAGTGAAGAAACAATGGCAGAGCTATTGCCGTTAGTTCAGCAGAGATCAGATCGGGTCCTTTTTTCCATTTCAGATGGGATGGCATTTATAGGAGTTGGAGAGCACTTAGGCCGAAGTCGTTTCACCAAAAGCCTGTATCCATCATGTAGAAGCTGCTTAGGAAAATTAGGCATCATAGGAACAAATTATTCGAATCGGTACCGATCCAATTGGATCGATCGACACCAATCCGAATAGTTGTACAATTTTTGTACACTTTCTATTCAGATGGCTTCCTTGCTTGGTTTTGATACCTCTATGTAATTTCGTAACTTGCTGGCGTGTTCTGAAGGTAATTCACCTATGGATTTGACTGAATTATAGTCTGAATCGGATAAGTCTTTGCTTCTTGAACTTAGATACTTGGAATGTCACTAAAATTGATAGATATGCTGGGTAGAGAGATGGAAGTACAACGCAAGTGGTTAGAAGCAACCACTATTCAATATTTTGGATCGGTACCGATCCAATTGGATCGGATCGGAGCTGATCCAAAAAGATTGTGTATTTTGGTCCTATATTTCTTGGAGTCCATCTTCTAGTTGTTTTAGGCCTTTGGGTCAAGTCTCATGTCATTCTGGCTTAATCCAAGTATTCTAACTCTTATTGAATTCTGCTAGGTTAAAAACTCGATTAATAGTAGGCGACAACTTTATCCCTCTGGATTAACACCAGAACTAGCACGGTACCATAGGCGTTTGTGTATACTGTCAGCTCCTCATTCCCGCTCTGAATAGTCAGTATTGGTGCGCTCTTCAGCCTCTCCTTTAGACTTACAAATGCATGCTCACACTTTGCGTCACAAACAAAAGTTCGATTCTTATTTGTCAAATTGGTTAATGGCGATGCTACCTCTAAGAAGTCCTTGATAAAACGTCTATAATATCCTGCCAATCCTAGAAAACGCCTCACATCGGTAGCAATCTTGGGTTGGTTCCATACCTGAACCACTACCACCTTGGCTGGATCTACCACGATGCCCTGCACAGAGATGACATGACCTAAGAAACTCACTTCCCTCCACCAGAAGTGACACTTTAAAAACTTTGCTTTCAACTTATGCTTCCTCAATACCTAAAGCACAATCCTTAAGTGCATTTTGTGTTCCTCCTCTATCCTAGAGTAGACCATAATGCCATCCACGAACACAAGAACAAACTTGTTCAACTGATCCCTGAAAACATGGCTCTTGAGATCAACAAATTATGCCAGAGCATTGGTTAGCTCGAATGACATAACCCACCACTCATAGAAACCAAACGACGTAAGAAATGTGATGATCAGCGTAGTCTCCTTCGCTACCCTCAAATGGTGAAATCCCATCGCTATATCCAATTGAAATAATACCTTTGCACCATGGAGCTAATCGAATAAGTCATCAATATGCAGGAGTGGATACTTGTTCTTTCTCGTCACTTTATTCAGCTCACGGTAATCTACACACAACCTCAGAGAGCGATCCGCCTTAGTGGCAAATACTATAGGTGCTCCCCACTCATATATGCTCCTATGAATGAATTCTCGCTTCAACATATCATTCACTTGCACCTTCAACTCCTTCTTCTTTTTGGGTGCCATACGCCTCAAAGGCATAACTATCTGTCAGGAATCCTTCACCAAATCTATACGGAACTCGATCTCTCTATGTGGTGATAATCCGGTCACCTCCTCAAATATGTCCGAATACTCCCTCGCTACAGGCACAAATGAAAACTCGTCATGTGGAATCTTAAGTAAGTACATAAAACTAACCATCACCTCATCATCAAGTAGGCAACCTATCCCCAACCTATACCCATCCTTTACCCCTATCGTCACCAATAGCCTCTTACAATCCACCACCACTAAGTATTTCTGTATCCAGTCCATCCCCAAAATAATCTCGAACCCAACAAAATTCAAAACAAGGTAGTAACAAACAAAAGAGCATCCATGACTAGTAAGACCAAACCACGACTAACCATACACATGCTAATAGAGCCTACAACGGGTTTAGTCACAATCAAAGGCCGGTCAACAAGTTCGGGTTTCAATCCCAGTCTATCTACCAGGTTACTAGATATATAGGAATGTGAAACCTAGGTATCGAACAAAACACATATGGGAACATCACAAATGGAAAGCATACCTTGAATAACAATGCTCTTCCCCTTCTCTTTCCCCGAGGGAGGGCTCAACAAAGTCGGAACAACGTCCGAAGCATATGCCTTCACCACCCACTTCTGATTTACTGGTTCAAGATAATTCTTTTGAATATGCCCAATTTTGTTACAGTTGTAGAACTTCCTTCCTTCAGCCTTACAATCTTTGATAAGGTGACCCTTCTCCACAATTTGTTGCAAGTAGGCTCCCACTCACCCTTCTTTTAGCCTCCCTTTCCATGTAGTTGTTTTCTCTTGCCATTCCATTTCTTCTTACTTCCACCTCCTTACTGAGGTTTCGGCTCTTCTTTAATAACAACAGCTAATTTGTACTTGGGGTATAAACACTCCTAGCGAAGAGCTTTCTCGATAAGTCTCTCAAATGGCTCATCGATATGACTCACCAAATTCTCCCCCAGATAATCATTCAAAACCATTAGGAATTTCTCATTTTTCCTTAATAAGGTATCGATAAAGGACGTCTCATACTTCAATAAAGCGTCGAACTCAGTAACATACTTGGAGATAAACTTGTCACCTTACTTCAAATCAAAAAAATTCCTAAATAGCACCGACTTCTGAGCAGTCGGAATAAACTTCTCCTCAAATCAGGTTTTGAACAGGTCCCAAGTAAATTGATATTTGGGTGTAGCCACTCTAATAGTGTTCTATTGGTTTATGGCTCTCCCTTGAAGCTGTTGGGAAGCCAATTTCCTATTCACCGCATCATCCAATTCGAGGTCACCAAAAATCCTTTCGTAGGTGTCCAACTAATCCTGCACTTCCATAGTTGATTCCATTCCTGGGAATGGTTTGCCATCAAGATTGGAAAAATCCTTATTCAGCTTAGTGAAATCAAACTTGGGCACTTGCATTTGAGCAGCACCACCAATAACAACATTTGGAGCGATCACTGGGCATTTTGTAGCATGTTCGCCATCATTGCATTGAATATCGCCTGTAAATTTGGGTTAGTAACCGCGAACCCACTCCTTCTTCAAATCCAGAAATGGAGTTCCTCACCGTGTTTCTTTTATGCCTATTCATTAATGATCTGTAACAAGAATGATCACTCTCTCATAAAAGAAAACTGTATTAATGGTACTCGTGTGTGCCTGCGACTTATATACAATATATACTACTATGTAATTTTGAAAAACAAATATATAACAAGTACACACTCTGTTGTGTATATGTATACTCTCGATCCAGTTTAGGATGATAAATCCTTCCCTATCTCCACCAGACCATTATATCAACTCAGGTTGATCGGGTAACCTAGAGCTTTAATACCAAGTGTAACGACCGCCCTACACCACCGGCACCAAATGTGACTAATTAGTGCACATCTGCCATTCCCAGTCGATGTGGACGATTTTCAAGGGTAAAAGAAATAAAACATCACAGAACCTGTCGTATATCTCACATCACATGAAATAAAATATAATGTACAACATTGATATAAAACATGAGAGATAATAATAACTAAGTGAACCAAGTATCAGAGCACAGATCCACTGAGTTATACAACATAGTAAGAAAGTTTATACGAACTGGTAATAGACTCAAATAAACTGTCTCATAATAGTAAAGAAAACACAGCCTAGGCTCCATAGTGTTGCATGACGGAATAAGCAGAATATCCAAATATAATATGAGAAAGCTCCATCCCGCTCATCCTCTACACTGCCACTGCGTATACCTAGACTGCCATCTAGTCTACTCATTTAAGAGTACCTAAGATAATAAGATGCAAAGCATAAAATCTCAAGTCAGATAACAGTCCGGTGTGAGCGATAAATGAATCTCAGAATACTATACAAGTTGATATAGTAAGGAACAAAGGTGTACGAACCATACTTGACCTACCCTACATCCAAAGAGCTAGCACATAACATATATAATATGCTACTCTACTATCATCATCAAAATGTACTATTCCTAAGTATAATATTAGGTGTCTAGTTATCCATGTCCTAAATACCTACATCAAGTGACATCCCTAGAGTGATAGACTATGAGGGAGAACAATTAAAGCAAACATAACGTCCATCAAACAATCCTCACTGTCCCTCAATGTGCTTGGATATAAGATGACTCTTATGGCATGATCATAAGCTAAAGACCTAGTTAAATCTCGTTTCCATGGTTCTCAATCCATGCCACTTCATAAGGCCAAGAAATAGACTCGCAATCATAAGGTCTAGGGTAATCCACAGTCATAAGATCTAGACATAGTCATAATCTAGGTGGGCGTCCCCACGTACCCACTTTACATGAGCACATAGGAAACCTCCAAATGTCAAAGATCCACATGCCTTCATAATGGAATGCAATCATAATCCCATTCTATCCATATCCTTAGTGGAACACAGCCATAATCTTGTGAGCTCTCTTCATTGAACCTACCCTTTGGATCATCACTTCGGCTCTAGTTATTGAGACCCTATCACCAAGAACTGACCCCATTCACTATCCAGTTACCATCATTGAAGTCCCAAAACTATCATCGTGCTATTACATCACAATCAGTCCCCAAGCAAACAAACTAGCACCTACAGCATGACCTGTAGAGCGTACACTTCCCCTCCTTGAAGTTTCACCTCGATTTGATCAAAAACTATAGATTGTTACTACTCAATGCCGAGTGGTATACTTAATCCAAATTTGGGTCCAACTACTTCCTTAAGGCCTCTCTCTCCTTCAAAGCTCCAACTTCCAAGCCACTAGACACCTATCATCATCCAAAAAATTACTCAATGTCGAGCACTAGACTTAGCCAAAGTTTGGCTTGCTACTCCTCGAACTTCTCTACCTTGCCAATCTCAGACTCGACTTGAAGCACCCCTATTTTCCCTAGGTAAGCCCGAAGCATAACTCGAAGCAAGATTCCTACGAGTCAATTTCCACTGACCAAAAATATACTCGTCACAACCACTTTCTACGGACCAGATTTGATGCGACTTGAACCGTGACCTCTTCCCTTACTCCAAAACCCCTCCTCCAAGTTTGGTCCAATTCTGACCACTTTTGCCCTCAATTTTATCAAATCAACAACCGCTTTCCTAACTACCAGAAAGCAGTAACAAACCATATCAAAGCACAACATACAAAATAGAAATAACATCCATATACATCCATTCATACATGCAATTCATCAAAACATGATAATCATACAAATCCTATCCTAATAACTTTTATACTAGTATGTTAATATGATCAAAAGGGGTTGTAAAATCATTTAGAAACCATTTTAAATCATCTTAATTTCGGTCATAAACATGTATAAAAGTGTGATTAAAGTTAGAAAACATTTTATCATTAAAATCATGTTAAAAACATCAAATTTAACTATATTAACATGTATAGGATAGTGAGATGTCAAGAACCACTCACCAAATACTTAAAATACCAATCCTTCATCTAGATCTGAAATGGATAGCAAGGAGAACGAATTCAAATCAGCCAAAAACGATAATCTCCAATCCCTCTATGTTAGTTACCCCTCTAATGATGATTTAGACTAATATTATTAAGGAAGATGTAAGCTTTTTGATGGAATTAAGATTAATGGTGGTTTGGGATTGTATTGGGAAGTGGGAAATGTGATAAGAGATGTCCCATCAGCTCCAATTAGGTGAAAATCCCAAAATTAGCTAGTGATCTTAGGTTTGGGTCTAATTATTACCCATTAATTTTGGCCAGTAGCAACCAAAACTTAAAACAACTATACTTTCAAATGGTAAATCTGTTTTGCTATTATAACCAGTCTACATAATGAGAAACCATCATCTTAAAGAAATGAAAGTGGTTAGAAACCCTAGCTCAGCTCATATCAAAAGTTATAGTCCATACAAGATTTTTTGGGTCAAAACAGTCACATAGAAATTCAATAAAAATCATAGATGTGGAAAATGTCGCTAAGAGTCATTTCCAAAATATCAAAGCCATACGACCTCATATAAATTAGTTAAGAATATTTTATTATCCTCTGATACATACATGGGTCGTTACACAATTAAACCCGTTATAACTTATTAGAATGATTTAATCACATTCACAACGATTCTTAAGATCGTTACTGGGCCAATTTCATTATTCTTCCATTCAATGGAGTAACCTCCCCCTCCTATTTCGATCGAGCATGGTCTGAAAGCTAGATAGAACATTCCACACCCACTTCACTTAGGAATACACTTTTGCACTTTAAACCTTTTCTACTTCCTATTTCTAGTAGTAACTCCTACTTTTTTCCTTCTTAAGTATAATGGACAAATATAAGTACTTCAAAGACCTCGACTTAATGGCATCCTGAAATGTATCCACTTCTAAATTCTACTAGCACTGTGACCGCAAATCTTATAGTGATCCCCATCACAAAAAGGAAGATAAAATACACTGGTATGATATTAAGCATTGAAAGCGAGACCGAGACTGCTAGAGGCTCTAGCTCGTATTGTTCCAAGCATTTATCTCCCTCTGAACATTAAAAAATCTCACACCGTCATTGAAGCCATTCTCCTTCGAGGCGAACTCCCCCACCTTCAACTTCTTCTACTCATGCTTCTTCTATGAGTTCAGTTCCCGTCACCTCTACCGCATTTGTTCCTACTCAAAGGGCAGGCAAACTCCAGTGCTGCTTTAGACCCATTCTACCAACAACTTAGGACTTCTCTTGCTATTGTGACCCCATCCTCCATCAATCTCCAATGATAATCGGGAAAAGTGTCTACGGCTACCATTACTTTTCTTTATCTTCAACATCAACCTCGATTTCCATGCAGATGAAGTATCATGGTTTGGATCTTGCCGAGGTATTTCGATTAAAACTTGGATGGCATCCCGATGGACAATATAACTGGCCTGCTCCACCTATGATACACTATTAATAGACAGTAATCTTGGAGAAGGTTAGCCAAGGACATTTATGATATTAATGCCAAGAACTGCACCATGAAAGATTACTAGAGAATGATTAGATGTTATAAAGGATGAAGCAAGGGTCATCGAAAAAGAGTTAAAAGATAAGTTGAAGTATTTCAATAAAGAGAGAGAAAAGCACAAGAAGGAGATTCATGAGATTATATCCAAGATTAGGATGTTGGGTGAGCAGCATGAGCAATCCCATATCCATATGGCAATCTAGCGAAATAAATAGAGCAACTAAAAGTCAGCATCACCACTTCCAATTCTGTGCTCATTGTGCTAATGAACAAAGAATCCCTGATCTTCAATCAAAGAATGAGAAGCTACAAGCTATTATGATTGATTTCCAAAATCATCTAGCTACAACAAAAAAAAGGATCCACCACTTAAAGAGACAACTGAACTATCCTCAGATTCTATGTGAACATGTTTACGGCTAAAGGTTTGAAGTGGCTAGAAGACTCCTATCCTTGGGTGTAGATTGAAATTCATGAAAGAAAAGAGATGGCTAAGAATAAGGAACTACATTCAATGAGGCCAACATTCTAAATAATTTATTTGATGATAATGACTTGGCTGCTATTATTCATCCTTTTAACCCAACAAAAGTCAGTCAGATTGGACAAGTTGCAATTGGAAATTATCGAAGTAGATGATCCAAGAGAATAGCCAGAAAGCTCAAGGGAGTGGTCGAACCAAGTCCAGAAACTAAAAAAGTTCACCGCTCACAAAAATAGAGGGAACTTTCCCTAAGTCTATGGTTTGGTGCTAAACCATCAATGGTTTGGTATCGACCCATAGTATCTTATGAGGGTGATCCTTTTTTCTCATCACATGCTAGAAGAGGTCCTAGGAACCCATTCCCAAGCTCAAATTATCGTTTGCATGTTGTACTTCATTGTTCTCTATAAACAATTCAGATGAGCTACTTCAAGCTTTAACCGACCCATAAACTAGACTCAGAAACATGTCAACAATGACTCAAACAATTATGAGGTCATAATGCTAATAGTCTGGCAATCAATCTCCAAAATTCCATAACACCAAATGATAGAGTTTTATGGGTTGGTACCGACCCATAATTATTGTTAGGTACTGACCTATAGAAATTGCTGAGCAGGCCACGTCTTCTTCTTCAGCAACTATCGAGAGATTATAGAGAACATGTTTTGGACGTGATTGAGGCTTTCCTGCTCATCTATGCCTATAAATAAACCATGAGAGGATTTATTTAGAGGATCCTTTTTACTTTGTAGCAATTGTATTAATTTCTTGTAATAGCATATCGTTCGACGATAAACCATAAGAATATCAGTTGTGCTTTCAGTAGTAAAATAAGCAGAATTGTTAAGTGGACGTAGGCACATTACGTCGAACCATTATAAATTGTTTGTTTATTATTTATTGCTCATTTTTCATTTATAATTCATCATTTTATTTCTTTATATATCCTATTGGGTGTTTTTGCCAATTTTGACGCAAATATTTTTGGTGCTTTCTTTGAGAACCGATATTCTTAGGCCTGTTTGGATCCATCATCTACTATTGGATTGTCTAAATCTGAGAGATAGATTCAGTTTTCCTTCATTTTAGAATTCCATACTACTCAAATTTTCAGAAAATCTACCCAAGTGCTTTCTACCATGCCTTCTAGTAGAGTCCGTTCTACCACCTCACATGCTGTAGATGATGTTGAGAAAATTGACCCTTATCTTGCTGAAGAGGTTGCATAGGCAACTGCTACGGATGTTCAAGAACTTGCCGATGTGGTTACTAGAGTTGAAATGAACCACATGATGAAACAAATGAAGGATAAGCTTCAAGTGAGCCGCAACGAATTGAATGCATAGATGAAGAAGAGTTTCGATTTATTGAATCAATTAACCAGCAGTCGCAAGAGAAACAGGAGGGACAAAAATCCTTCTTGTTTAGAGTTGAATAGCTCATCATCCTTAGAGCATAGATATAGGGATGGAAAACAGAAATTGCTAAGAAGGATGCCGGCAAGTTGAAACAAAGGCCGGGCTAAAGCTACGGCTAAGGGATATAGGTTGGTGCCGAACCATCAAGACAATTCAGTACCTAACCATCTACTGTGAACCATGGTGGTCAACTCTTGGGAGATGCTACTGGTTTGACTTTTGGACGTTCCGGATGTTCAGAATGTTAGAGGAGAGGCAGGTACTATAGATCCGCTATAAAGGAGTTATCAAGCTGCTGAACGAAAGGTTCTCCCGGTGTCAAGGGAACCTAGATATTATGAAACACTCCAAGAGTGTTTACCTGGTCAAACACTTAGGGTAGATTATATTTAGCACTTTCAGTGGAACCAGTTGAACCAGATTTGACTGAGATGGTCGGAGGCTTATTAATGAAAGCCAATATCAGGCTAACCACGAATAGGGTTCCGCTCCCAACCGGAATCCATTTACATAGAATATTTTGCATAAAGATTACGTACGAAGGTTTGTTATGCCAACGATGCCGGCATATGATGGAAAGACTGACCCAAGGCAACATTTGATGAAGTGTGGCATATGGACACTGCCAGAGCTAGTGATGCAGTTAAATGTCGATGCTTCCGATTTTTCTTGAAGGCGTGGCGATGATGTGGTTTACATGATTACCACCAAGATCCATATCGTCTTTTGATTAGTTGGTGTGAAAATTCATAAAACATTTCTGCATGCACACTACCATCCAAAAGATGTCATGTCTCCTTCTAATCTCTTTTAGCAACAGAGGGATTCATTAAAAGATTTTTTTACATGAATACCATATGGCAACGACCGAAGTGTGTAATTTATAGGAAGATGTTGTTTTGATGGCATTAATTTAGGGTATCCATCCCAAAATTGATTTTTGAAAATGGCTGGAAATGAAACCCCCACTAACGATGGACATTTATCATACAAAGGCTAATCAATTCTTGCGTTTGGAAGAGGCGCGTAGTCGACCCAAGAGGGTTGATGTTAGGCCTTTATCTGAAATGATATAGAGCAATGTCATCGTGAAACAATCCGGATGAAGTTTCAGAAATGTGGATGTGATCTTTGGAAACAAAAATGATAATCGAAAGCAGAGTGATGATGGAGCTAGAGAGCATAAACCAGACAATAGGAATCGCCCTAGGATTCCTAAGTTTGATTGCTACAACCTATTGAATAATTCCATTGAGAATATTTATTTAGCCACTTAAGGGAAAGAGCAGTACAGGAAGTCGGCTCCTAGGGAGTCGACCGAGAAAGAAAGAAAGTCTGGAAAATTTTACAGGTTCCATGAGACTCATGGTCATAATACCAATGAGTGCCGACATTTGCGAGATGTAATTGAGGAATTAATCAGGAAGCAAATGTTGAATCAAGGCTCTGGATGCATAGCAACCACTGCTTAAGCCCTGGCTCGGGTAAAATGGTGGTTCCATAAGGATATGGATCCGAGGAAAGAGCCAGAGAATGGAAGAGCTACACTAGCTGAGCTAACGATCAACACAATTAACATCCCTGTCAGTCGGGATGATCCTATAGGGGTCCTGAAGATTGGATCGCAGCTTGGCACAAGGATTATGAAAGAATTAGTTGGTTTTCTTTGGGCAAACTTGGATGTTGTTTGCCTAGACTCACTCTGAAATGTATGGAATATCGTCGAAGGTAGAAAGCCATGCATTAAATGTTAATCTGAAATGCGTTCCAATGAAATAGAGATGCTGAAGCCTAGGTCCAGAGAGGTCCACTGCACTCAAAGAAGAAGTAGAGAAGCTGAAAGATAACAGCTTCATTCACGATGCTATATACCCAGAATGGGTATTAAATCCAATTTTGGTGAAGAAATCAAATGGAAAATGGAGGACCTGTGTAGACTATGCTAATCTAAATAAGGCATGTCCAAAGGATAGCATTCCCACTCCAAAGGATTGATCAGCTGGTGGATTCGACTGTTGGGCACGAACTTTTATCATTTATGGATGTGTACTTTGGATATAATCAAATTCTGATGCACATACCGGACCAGGAGCACACTAGCTTTACAATAGATTTAGGGTTGTACTGTTGTCTAATTTTGCCCTTTGGATTGAAGAATACTAGAGCGACTTACCAAAGGCTAGTAAACAGAATGTTTAAAGATCAAATCGGACAATCAATGGAGGTTTACGTGGATGATATGCTTGTGAAGTCTAGGCAATCAGAGAACCACATTGATGATATGGCTAAAATGTTCGATGTTCTTTGGAAATATGGGATAAAGCTCAACTCCTTAAAATGCTCATTTGGAGTTGCATCAGGAAAGTTCTTGGGCTTCATTGTGAACTCCCAGGGGATTGAAGCCAATCCAAAGAAGATAAAGGCACCAAGGGACATGGAAGCTCCGAAGACAGTTAAAGAGGTCTAGAGTTTGAATGGAAAAGTTGCCACCCTAAACCGATTCATCTCAAGAGCTACATATAAGTGTATTCCTTTCTTTGACGTAATTAAGAAGGGAAAAAGTCCGAAGTGAAGAAGGACTTTTGCTTGGATATAGGAGTGTGTTGATGCATTCTAGGATCTGGTGAATCACTTAGAAAGACAACCTATTTTGTCAAAGTCGTTGGATGATGAGGATTTATTTATTTATTTGGTAGTGTTAATACATGTTTTGAGTGCTGCATTCATGCGAGAGGAATCCTGAATTCCACGACCGGTCTATTACATCAACATGCGATTGACGGGAGTTGAAAGAAATTATCCAAAGTTGAAAAAGCTCATATATTGCATGTTAATCGCTTCAAGGATGCTGCATCCCTATTTCCAACCTCATCCGATCAAATTTTTTACCAACCAGCCTTTACGACAAGTCTTGCAATGCCTAGGGACTTCTGAAAGGCTATTGAAATGGAACATTGAATTGAGCCAGTATGACATATCTTATCACCCTCGGAGAGAAATTCAGGGTTAGGCTTTGGCAAATTTTATAGCTGAGTATACTACGCGAGATGATGTCCCAAAGAGCAATGGTGAGCAGAATGCTAGATGGAAAATGTACACAGATTGTGCATCTAACGAACGATGTTCTGGCGTTGGAGTGGTATTAGTCACTCCTGAAGAACTTCCAATTTGTTATGCTTTAAAACTCAATTTTCCCGCAACAAATAATGAAGCAGAATATGATGCCTTGATTGTAGGACTCTGGATTGCCAAAAAACTTGCAGTTAGAACCTTGCATATTTTCTATGATTCCCAACTGGTTTTGTACCAAGTGCGGAAGGAGTTTCATGCAAAAGGAGCAAGTCTAGCTCCTTATCTAAACAAAGCCTTTGAGATGCTCAATGATATCAAGTACTACACAATAACACATATTCCTAGAGAGGAAAACGCAAAGGACGATTACTAGCTAAGTTGGCCAGCTCGAGAGATGCATGGCTCATTGGACTCGTGCCGGTTGAAGTATTATAAGTACCAAGCATCGATGGGATGGATGTCGATTGGGTCTTGGAAACCAAACCCGAGAAGGAGTCATGGATGACTCCAATAAAAAGCTATCTGTAGAGAGGAATCCTGCCGGACAGAAAGAATGAAAGGCGATGGCTCTTTTGTAAAGCTACCAGATTCATCATGCAAGAAGAAGTACTATACAGAAAGGGATTCTTAGTTCCCATGCTTCGGTATGTTGCCAATGGCGTGGCTGTTTGCTCATAAGTTGGACAAACACCTCTAAATATGAATTTCTTTCTTTTTAGTTAAATTTCATTTGATTTGATTGACGTGGGGTTTTTATGTTCCAGCACGTACGGAATGAATTTCAGGAAGTGCAGAGACAGTTCACAAGTGCAAAGTTTGGAAAGCGGATAAGGAAAGCAAATAACACAGAGTTTTTATAGTGGTTCAACCCGAATGTGCCTACACCACTTCCCATTATATTATTCTCTCTTTGATTTTATTACGAGTATAAGATATATGTGAAAAGAGTAAAAAACTTTAAGTAGCCGAAGTGGTGGATTTTCAACAGAGTTTTCTCTCCTTTTCTCCCAAAAATCTGTCCCCATTGTTGTTGAGGAGCTCTGGTATTTATAGAGTGGAGTTGCGGAGTGTGGAGGTTGAGATATAACTCTCTGAATCTGGCTCGGCATTTTGGGCAGGAAGGTCAGGTTCGGCGTTTGGTCAAGGAGCATGCTTTGCTTAATTTCTCTTAATGTCTGGTTCGGCTTTTTTCCTTGGAGCTTCTTATTTGTCGGACCAAACATTTGGTCCAACATGTATGTGTATTGAACCAAATGTTTGGTCCGGTGTTTGATATGTCAAGCCAGACCAAACATTTGGTCTGGCATTTCAGAGAGTGCCGGACCAAATATCTGGTCCGGCATGCCATACCAAATGTTTGGTCCGGCATTTTAGTGAATGCCGGACCAAATATTTGGTCCGGCAAATCTGCCTTCTACGTCATAACCCAACTATGCTTCCTTACCTCCCTCTCTCTCTGCCTTCTGAAAAACCGAGCCAACACTTGCCCCCCAAAGTATGTTGTGTAGTCACACAACATGCTTTGTTTGGTTCGGCACTAAGTTTCTACAACCGGTTCGAAAATTTATGACTGTTCGACTTCCCTTCCTTTTTCCTTTAAATACCGCTCCCTTCTCCTTCTTTTATTTTCCTAACTAAAATTTTTCAATCTACTCCAAGTCGATCAAAGCTTTTATTGCCTGAACTCCTGATATTTCTACTTCTTCATTACTCGAGGTAAGGCCTTCCAGATTCGATTTCTGTCCCAAGGCTTTAAGGTTTAGGTTTTAGGGGAGTTTGGTACGTGTAGTGAGCATGGATGGCCTTTGCTTCGAATTGAGGGAAGGAAGTGAGCGATGTGATTCTAGAGTAATTCGGTGATGGAGAAATTCTTGTTTGGTAATGGTGGGGTGGTTGTGACTATGGATGGCGAAAGGATTTTCCATTGGGTTAGTAATTCCCTCCATTTCACGTGTAGTCGCTCGGCTAGGCTAGGGCATGAGGCGTGTTTCTATGCGGTTGGGTTGTGAGCGTGGCTTGGCTGCAGGAGGGTGAGCTTCGGGCCAAAATATTTATCACTTAGTGGGTTTGGTTCGGCATCGCGGTGTTGTTTGGTTTGTGGGATAGGGTGATGCCGAACTAGTTTAATTCAAGCACAACGATCATAAGTATGCCGAGGTTGAGGGAGAGACCCTAGGAATGGTAGTCTGAATTTTGTAGGGTTAGATTTGGAGTATGGTCTTGACCGGACCAGGCGATAGGAGGCTTTAGACGAGCGTTTAAATTTCCATTTATGATTGCATATTTATTGGGGTGTTGGACTAATGTCTGCTTTTTATTTCCTTGTGCAGGAAAATGTCGTCTGGTCGCTAGCTTCGATCCAAGCATGCGTCATCACAGCCTGTCGGTGCTGGTGCTTCTTCTTCTGATGCTCCTGCTATTCCTCCAAAACAGCCTAGCTCTGCTTACTCTATGGTGGAGGACTACGCTCCCAACCAGATACTGGTGAAGCCTTCCAAGTCTTATCCAAGCGTGCTGACGATAGAGAAGCTTAATTCCATAGCCACAACATTCGGGATTGTTCGTCGGGACATGCTACTACCCAGACCAAATGATAGGGCATGCTCTCCCCCAGAGGGATACATGGCATATAGTAAATATCAATGTATGTGTGGTGCAATTCCTCCGCTCACCCGCTGGGTTGCCAGCTCCGTGGTCTATTTAAACCTTGCTCCACTGCAGCTTCAACCGAACTCCTATGCTATCTTGACGTGCTTGTATCTGATATTTGTGAAGCATTATCAGAGACTCCCTACCCATAGAGAGGTCATGTACTTGTACAATGTGAGAAGTTACCGAAATAGGAGCCCCTTCATCAGCCTAGAGTTAGCTCACAAATTCAAGCCCGTTCTTGACTTATACTCGAAGTTTAGTATGTTTAAGGAGTACTTCTTTGTGCGTGATCATGTCATCCCTCAACATGTTTTCACTTTTGGGTGTAATTTTCCTTTATATCCTCTTCTAAGTTTTCTGTCGACTTGGTTCCCCGATGCTCCATATTTTCAGGTTGTGTGAAGGCGACAGAGGATGAAGGTTTGAAGAAGATGGAAAAGGAAATCTTAGCTATCCCTAAGGCTGAGAGGGAAGCCTCATTCCTGCTTCATGACATAGCCCTTCGTTTATACAACCTCATCGACCCCGGTCAATCCGTGTGCAAGATCAGGCCAAGCTCAGCTGAGAGAGCAATGGGAGTCGAAGGAGAAGGGGGAGATGCTGGAAAAGTGTAACGACCTGCATTTTTGACCGTTCAAGTCGACAAAACATACACACATACCGACTCAAACAATCCAAAATACAGATAGTTATTGGGGTAAATAAGGAATAGATAAGAAAGAATAGAAACAAACACAGAATCTCGCAGCGGAAGGAACAAGATATAATAATAAAATAATAGTTCATGAAGCTGTTAAATAAATACATTTGATTATTATTATACATCACAAATCAGAGTTACATACACATCAGAGATAATACAACAATGCAGTGGAAAAATAATACAATAGTAGAATACAAATGATATAATACCAAACTCCGTCTTCGTCCTCCAGAATAAGTCTTCAACCTAATCTGAAATGCTCAGGCTGACCCGAGCGTAATGAAAAGACATAACACTCGAGTCAGGACTAAAATATCTCATGTAAGTTAAATCGGATAAGTAAATATGAGTGTGATGGCGTCGAAGATGTTTACAGGTTTTAGACACCTCCTATCCAGTGTTTAACGTGCGTGCATTAACTTAAGAGATGTTCGGGATTTCCATCTCCTAAGGATCCGTTAAACTATCTACTATATAATAGAATACGCTATATACAATAATGTCTATCATAAAGTAAAATATCATTCCTAGCGTTAAGCCATGGCCCATTCCACCCTTAACACAGTTTATAAATGTCATAGTCTATACAGCACCGTAAGCCCCACCGTAAACTAGTGGTTATCAGAGGGTACCCCATAGGTATAACACAAATCAAAATCGTAGTGGTCGCGAATAGGATAATCAGTATTACAAGGTACATGAGGCGATACCAACTAGGATACTAGTAGTTGCGTCATCCGGACTGATGTTGGGCATAGCAGCTACTACCCCAACACCGTGAAACAACACTCCCATAATCGAGGGGTGCACCCAAATCGAATCACAAAAGTAATAGATATGGTAATGAAGAAGTGTGTCCGCTAGAGGTGGCGAACCTCAATGGCCCGGCAGGGCTCCTGTTTTAGTCATGTCAGGGGTCATCCAAAATCGTTCTCTTTCTTCAGTCAATGCGTTCACCAAAACCATCCACTTCATTCTGGACCAACACTCCGCGTATATTAGTTATTAAAGTGGTTTTCGGTATCGACAGAGAGTATGTCCATATCCGATCCCGGTCTCTTTAATAACTACGTTATATTTTTCACACCGGTTGGATCTTTACATTTCAAAACAGTTAATATATTTATATAAGAATATAAGATTCGCTTTAAAACCATTTCGTATTCAAATTAGAATATACTTCAAATTAAACATCCGTATTAAGTAGTTTACTTAATTTCTGGAACAATTCCAATTCAATAAACTTAGATTAATATTCGAATTTCAAGAATTCATTTAAGTAATACATTCCAAATCAATTTCAGTTCAAATCCTATTCAAATCAATTTTATCTTCAAATTTAATTCAATAGTTTCAATTTAGTTCAATTCACAAATTTCTTTAAATTTTAATTCAATTCCAAATTAATTAAATCTCAATTTCAAATTAATTTTCAATTCCAAACTCAAACTTGAAATATCATTTCATATAATTTTTCTTAGAAATATTCAGAGTTCGATTAAAAGTCCAATCTATTAAAACAAATCAACTTTCGAAAATTTACGCCGTATTTCAATTTTTTTTCTTAAAAATCTAAAATTCGAATAATTAAACAATTTCATTTACCAAGTTTAAATTCCAACATTTCGAGCTTCAATTCAAAATAATTCAATTTCCATAAATTGGATTTTATTCTTAAAATCAATTCATTTAAATAATTTCAAAACAACTTTTGAAATCATTTAATTTAATCAACCCGGTGTTCGTATATAATTTTCTAACCTATGGCTTTCAACCTATTTCTTAATTTATTCGAAATAATTCAATTTACAGTTTTATATGCAATAAACAATATACATGATGATAGCATGATATATCAAAATAAATAAACAACCAATATCGACCAATAGCATCCATCACAACCAATCAACCATAAAGCCAATAACATCCACAAATTCCAATTTTAACCATATCGGGTAATATACTGCTAATTAAATTTTAAATTTATTTAATGGTCAATTTAGATTCTATCAATTAATTCATATACAAATTTAAATAACAATTAAACCTACCAAACAATAGCCAATAAAATTCATATCACTTCAGAACATAAATTTAACGAACAAAAATTATTTTAGTCAATTGTGAGCGTATAAACACTCACCTTTGATTTATCGACGATTTAAAATCCAAATAAAGGTCCAAATTTGAACAGTCTCGGAATGCAACCAAACAAGCTCCATGTTGTCCGGAATTCCGATACGAATGCAACGGAGAAAACCGCGCGTCGATCCGACCTCGTATGCAAAAGTTATGACGATTTATGCGATTGAAAACAATTAAAAAAATAAACAGAAAAAGAACACATTTTTACCTCTGCCACGTCATCACCCTCTCTCACTCAACATCTCTAGGCACGCACGCACTACCCAAAGCATCAATGTTTGACCGCCAATTTCCACCCTCTCCGACCATCGTACGCTCCGCCGCCAACGACAATGTGTTCGCCGTTCCTTCCTCCACCTATCGGCACCACTCGCCCCTCCTAAAACGACGCCTTCGGTCGCCCAAAAACCACAGCTGCCGCCACCAAAATCGAACCCTAGTTTTAAATTTCCCAATGATCCGACCGTCAACTCGCGAAATCAACCACACAGATGCACTCCCCTTCGTTCCCTCTTCAAAACCCAGAAATGGTTCGTCGATCCGTCGATGTTCATCGACGCGCGATGAACGGTCGAAAATTGATTTAGAATTTCTGGAGAAACAATGCATCGAATCGGAAAATGAATTTTAGTTTTGAGATGCGTACATCTAAAGCTTCGATATATAAATTTTTTGAATTTTTTTGAGGAGTTTGAATCTTGGCTTTGATTTTAAATTGCAATTGATATTAGGTATTTGTCTGCCATTGAGGATGAGAGATAGTTGGAATATACGTACAAACAAATGAGAAATAGGAGTAGGCTAGGGTTTATAACCGGGTATTTATAGAAAAATTTGAAATAGAATGGATCGGATAAGATAGATGTACGCGCTAACGACAAAGTGGTCCAAAAAGCCCGTTCTGACTCCGGAACGAAATTGGGTCAACCCATATATCAAAATAGATGTTTAAAAATATTTTAAACGCAATGGAAAAGGTTTCAAGTCCAAATTCCATCGTATGAAGAAGTTATGCTAGAAAAAATATTTTCCAAATTGATTTCAATTGATTTCAATTGCATTTATTTCAAGGCGTTTCGAGTTCGTACGATCAAACGACAAGTCCGATAGATACGAAACTTGATATCCTACAATAATTCACCGTTACGGATCCGATGAAACTTGTTTCGTCGAAATCTGAGTCAGTGGCCGAAATGGCTATTTTTCCATTAATTATATAATTTAATAATTAATTAATTAAATCCAATTTTAAATTTCAATCTTAAAATTGACAAATTTTATCACTTTTATATTTCCTAATCATTTACAAAATTTAAACAAGTTTAGATGTAAATTAAATGTTGATAAATCTATCAATTGCAGTGTTAATTTCTCTACTTCATTATATTTAGAAATTATAAATTAAATTCTCAAAAACCCATTTATTAAATTTAGATTAACAAATCATTATTCCATTCATTATTGTCAAATAGATGGATTTAACATTGGATTCAAACTATCGCATTAATATTTTCCCATTTCACTTAATTTTCAACTAACGTAATAATAAATGTTTAATTCTACTTAATTGCAATAAACTCAATTACCTTAATTCTTTACATTCAAATAAATTAACAAATCTTCATTTACAATCTTTACATTAACCAATAGTCATATTTAAATGGAATTTACATTATCTCCAATTATTAATTTCCATCAGTTAAGATCTTAACATTTGTTCCATAAAATTATTTGCACTAAATTAGTTAGTGCATTAATTCTTATTTATATAACATAAAGGTTCATTTAACTCTTATTGATTTCCAATATTTTGACCACTTTATTTTGCATTCCTTTTATTCAACCAACTGTCATTTTATAACAAAATTAACATTATTTTCGATTATTACTTTCATTTATATTAACAAAACGTTAAATTTAGATTTAATTACAATTTATTACCAAAGTTCATTTAACCTCCTTACATAAACAAGCCACCTATATTAATTTGCATTTATAAGTTCGTTACTTATCAAACCACATTTATAATTCCATATTCAACGCTAATTTTATTTCATTACATTAATATGCACCTATTTACATTTTAATTTGAATGAATACTACGTTTTTAAATGTGTACTTCTATCAATTGAACACATTAATTAAGGTTTTTAAATACTTTACATTCTATTAAATTTACAACATTAAATTTACATTCTATTAATCACTTTATCAATTAAATTAAGTTCAGGTTGTGAAATTCACCACTTAAATCCTTAGATTTTTATTTCTAACCATAATGATAATCAAAATTCATTTAAATTCAATAAAATAAATAGTAGAAAAATACGGGCCGTTACAAAAAGGTAAGGAACCGGAGGAAGAGGGTGAAGGGGCCGGAGCCCCAAAGAAGTTGAGGCGTAAGAAGAGTGCAGTTCGTCCTCCCCGTTCGGGGAAATCTTTGCGCATACGGGACGCGCCTTCTCCTAATGACGAGGAGGGTTCTTGTTTGGAGGGTGATAGTGAGGTTGAGGAAGGGTTGGAGGGAGATTCCGAGGCGACAGAATCGGAGGCCCATGCTTCTAAGGATGTGGAGATTATTGGCAGCGAAGGTTTGGGCGCGACTCCCTTAAAGAATGTCGAGGCTGTGCGGGAGTGACCCGAGCAATTAGATCAACCCAAGCCGGTACCTGGGCCAACTTTCATCGCTGGACCCTCTCAAGAGAATGTGGCCACAAGTGACTTGAGTGGAATGTCGGTTCTTCCAGTGCAAAGTGGAGTGGGAATTAGCGAGGCATTCGGGCTATCTCTAGGTACTTTCGATTTCTGCATGGATTTTAGGGTACTTCTTGAGAATTTTTTGTTTTTAGACGAGTCTTGGTCTCCACTTGCTCCTCAGTCCAATGAAGTCCATTCACCTTGTGTCCTTCCTCTGAGTGGAGTCCCATCCCAGTGTATTCCCCACTTGATTGAGACCCCGTCTCGGCCACTTGATACAGTCTACCCTAAGGGTTTGTAGTAACTTGCTGTGTCTTAGTGTCTTGATCATTTCGTATTTTTTATGCTTTCTCGCTTTCTTGGATCTAACATTGTTTCCTGTATTCCAGGGAAAAGGAGAAACCCAAAGAGGAATGGAGTCTCCAGGCGGCTTGAGCGGTTCAAATAGATGAAAATGACTTCCGTTTCTTCCAAGGTGACTCTTCAAGAGGAAAAAACTGTGCAAGAGAATATTAGGGAGAGCCTGTTAGTCCCGGACAAGGGAGAGAGCCGTGAGTCATCCCAGAAACAGGCGAAGTCCCTGTGGAAGGAAGCCACCTCCTTTGGCTCCCAAACTTCCACCCGCCATCGCCGTCACTATTTGATGGGTTCTGAAATGCACGAAGTGCCAGATGAGTTGGGAGAGGGCAATGTTGATTCCTTTTTGTCATATTATCAACGGCCGACGCGGAACCCTTTGGGAGTCATCCTGATATAAATCTCGACTATGCGGGTCGTCGTGCGGCGGAGCCTGACACCGAGTTCCTTTTACCTCGAAATACCTTGGTCCGGATCCTAGATGAGGCGAAGAATCTTGATTTTTCTAACTTGACAACAAGGATGGTCCAGATTAGAGATGAGACCAGAAACATAGTCGATTATCAGTCCCGTTTGGCCAAAGCCAGTGAAGAAGTAGGGAGTGCCAATGTGCGGTTGCGTCTAGAGATGGAGGACCTTCGCAAGGCGCTTAGGGTGGAAGAGGCTAAGTTAGAGGAAGTCGAAGCATCCCACACCTTTGAGATAACGAAGGCCAAGGAAGAGGCAAGGAAAGAGGTTGTTGACCTATGTAAGACGCAGATTGACATGGCTATCAGTTCAGTGGATGAGGCTCGGCAGAAGGATCTGGAGCAAATCCGCTCCCTCAAGGGCAAAATGAAGAAATCGGAAGAGGCCTTAGCCGAGCTAAGGGAGTCTCGAGGTAAGTGGTAAAAGGAGAAAGACTTATATCAAGCTGGGATCGACAGGTTGAAGGTGGAGCATGCTCAGTTGAGGAGAGATAAGGAGCAGTACATGAATAAGGTGGTGGCCCTCCAGACCGAAGTCGATAAATCCAGTGACTTCTGTGACACGGTCAACCAAATGCTGAAGGATACTTATTTAATGTTCTGGAAACATAGGAACCTTCAATGGATGGATGACTACCCTCAGGTGATGGCCGGGATCCATGCTCGACTTATCGAGGAGACTAAGGCTGTAGTCGCGGAGGAAGAAGGGGCTGTGTACGACGTTGGGATGGTGAACAGCCAGTTCACAGTGGAGGACACCAAAGCTGTTGCCAAGGGGTATGAGTTGCTGGCTGAGGATGAGGATGATAAGGGCAGATCAAATTTCGAGGGGCTCGGTGATCCAAGTCACGTTGCCACAGGTATCTCGTCTCTTTACTTTAGCTTAGCCATTACCTATTCTGGATTGCAAAACTTATAATTATTTTTACTTGCCTTGTGCAGGGATGTTTCCGGGGCAAGTTGGGCCTTTGCAGAAGGAAGGCGAGCCTCTCAGGCAATCAGAGCTCTCGAAGGACATGGCTGGAGGGAGCGGGTCGAGCGGCAAGGATGTCCCTCCTTCTTAGCCAAGGAGATTTCATTTTCCCTTCTCTGTATGCATTTTTGGAGGATGTATGGACGTTCTGCATATGTATATAAATATAAGCGATAAGCTTTGTACGAGAAAAGTTTGACACTATACTGTTCAACTTCTATTATATTTATTTATTTATTTATTTGGGATGACTTTTGTGATGCGTGCTTTTTATAGTCCGCTTTGTCTATTTGTGAACTATTCACGACTTGGTTAATCGCTATAGTGTTTAGAGATACAGAGAACCATAGAAGCGTTGTTATATTCAAGGCCGATCGCGAACGATGACTACTCGGGCTAACGCCTGTGTCGTGAGTATTATTCGATTTATCGTTGCCGGCGTGTGTAATGACGATCGTCAAGTGCGAACTACCCCTGGCTACGGCCATGCCTTAATCGTGGGGTTTATAATCGGTTCGCAATTGCCGGCAAGCCGAACGCCAATGATGAACTGCCTAGGCTATAATCTGTGCCTAATTCGTGGCTTATGATCGGTTCTTTATTGCCGGTTTGGGGGTGCCGATCGTCAGCAGTGAATTTTCAAGGCTTGTTTCGTGCCTTTTATCGTGGCTATCTTATTTTCACTACTACCGACGAGAGTCTGCGATTGTTCGCAGTAGGAATGGTCATCAGATAAAATAATTAAACGACAGAACAATTAAATAAGATAAGTAATACGAGACACAGATTTTATAGTGGTTTGGCCAAAATATGCCTACGTCCACTGTCTTTCTTTTATTGCTTTAGTACATGCTTCTTTACAACTCAAGAGAAGTAGCGGCGGAGATGTTGGAGATTCCATGCTTTCCCAAACACCTCTCCATCTACCGTTGACAATATGTAAGCTCCATTGTGAAGGTCTTTATGTATAACGAACAGTCCTTCCCAAATTTGATCTAACGCCCCAGGTCGTGGGAAGACTCGTTTGAGAACCAAGTCTCCTTCTTGTAGTGTTCGAAGCTTCACCTTGGAATTGTATTGCCTTGCCACCTTTTGTCTATGAGTGGCTGCTTTGAGGGCACCATCATTTCTCTTCTCCTTGATCAGGTCGAGTGATATGTTTAATAGCTCCTCATTTTCTTTCGGATTATAGTGTATTCTTCGGTGTGAGGGGACAATTGTTTTGACGGGGAGCATGGCTTCGGCTCCGTACGCCAGTGCGAATGGAGTTTGCCCTGTTGTGGTTTTATAAGAAGTTCGGTAGGCCCACAAAGCTATAGGCAATTTGTCGATCCATGCCCCTTTGGATTTTCCAGTTTCTTCTTGATCAGCATTTTCAACACCTTGTTCACTGCTTTGACTTGTCCGTTTGCCTGTGGATGTGCCACAGCTAAAAAACTTCGAGCAATCCCATGCTTGTGGCACCAATTGGCGAATTCCTCGCTGTCAAATTGGAGCCCGTTGTCCGATATGATTTTCTGTGGTACCCCATACCTGCACAAGATGTTACGTATTAGAAAATTTATCATTTTGGTAGATGAAATCTTGTTTAAAGGTTCTGCTTCCACCCATTTGCTGAAGTAATCCACTACCACTATGGCGTATTTTGCTCCTCCTCGCCCCATGGGGAGTTCCCCGATTAGGTCGATCCCTAAAGATGGCGAAAGGCCAAGGACTAACCATATGGGTCAGACCAGTAGGTGGCAGTCTTTGGATTTTGGAAAATCTCTGGCACTTGTCGCATCTTCTAGTAAACTCGATTGCATCTTTGTTCAGTGTGGGCCAAAAGTACCCATAGCGCAGGATCTTTCTGGTTAGAGTTTGGCCGCCGGTGTGGTCGCTGTAATTCCCTTGGTGTATGTTGTTGAGAATATCTTTTGTTCGTTTCCTTCGACACACCTCGGTAGGAGATTGGAAAACCCACGACGGTACAGGATGCCCTCCTGGATGGTGTAGCGGGATGCCTTCCTTAGGATTTTTCTAATTTCATTGCGATTTTTCTATAGGATTCCTTCTTGTAAGTATTTGATGATGGGGGTCATCCATGTCTCTTCGTTACTAGGCATGATCTAAAGACACTCGAAGCTTGGTGTAGCTTGCGTCATGACGGGGGTTGCCCCCAGCATCGGCTCGTTTCTCACGCTAGCTTCTCTGGCGAGGGCATCCGCTTCTCGATTCTCCTCCAGTGGGATATGTTTGATTACATAGTATGCATATTGATTTGATCCCTATTTCCCTAGTCTGAAATTCCCCCAGGATTTTGTTTACGATTAGCTGCGAGTCACTATGTATGCATATTGATTTGATCCCTATTTCCCTAGTGATCTCCAAGCCAGCTATTACTGCTTCGTATTCAGCATCGTTATTGGTTGCGGCGAATTCTAGCCTCGTAACTTAACTTTCTTCCTCGGGGTGCGATGATTACTATTCCTGCCCCTGAGCCGAGCTCGTTGGATGCTCCATCCACAAACATATTCCACTCGATTGCTTCCTTTGTTCTGATGGTAATATCCTTGTCTTGGATGGTGAATTCAGCTATGAAATCAGCTAGGGCGTGCCCTTTGATTGTGGTGCGTGGATGGTAGGTGATATCATACTAGCTTAGCTCGATGCACCATTTTAGCAGGCGCCCCGATATATCCAGTTTATGTAGGACCTGGCGCAAGGGTTGATTTGTTAGGACCCTTATAGAGTGAGATTGGAAGTAATGCTGCAATTTCCTGGATGCTATGAGCAAACAGTAGGACAATTTTTCGATCTTCGGGTATCTAGCCTCTGCCCTTGTAAACCTCTTGCTGATGAAATATACTGGTTTTTGGATATGGTCATCTTCTCGTACCAAGGCGGCACTCAATGCATAAGGGGACATAGCTAAGTACAAGTAGTGGCTTTCTCCATCTACCAGGGTGGAAAGCACTGGCGGTTTCTGCATGTGTTCCAGCAGGCTTTGGAAGGCCCAGTGGCATTCGTCGGTCCATTCAATCTTTCCCCTGTTCTTTTTTAGAGCTTCGAAGAATGGGACACACTTGTCTGTGGCCTTAGATATAAATCTGCTTGGAGCGGCTACCTTCCCGTTTAGACTCTGCATTTCCCTTCGTGTGGCTGGTATTTTGATGCCCTTCAAGGCTTGGACCTTTTCGGGATTCGCTTCAATCCCTCTGGCACGCACAATGAAACCCAAGAATTTTCCCGAGGATACTCCAAAGGAGCATTTCAATGGATTCAGCTTCATTTTGTATTTGCGCAATACATGAAACATTTCGTTTAAGTGGTGTAAATGATCTGTTTCTTTTCTTGATTTGACAAGCATGTCGTCGACATACACTTCCATGGAATGACCAATCTGCTGCTCAAACATCTTATTAACCAAGCGTTGATAGGTTGCACCAGCATTCTTAAGCCCGAAGGGCATGACCTTGTAGCAGTATATGCCCAAATCTGTGATAAAGCTAGTATGTTCTTGGTCTGGTACATGCATGAGAATCTGGTTGTACCCCGAGTAGGCGTCCATAAATGATAACAATTCATGCCCTGCTATTTTGTCTACCAGTCGGTCGATTCGAGGTAGGGAAAAACAGTCCTTGGGGCAAGCATCATTGAGATTGGAGAATTCGATGCAGGTTCGCCATTTTCCATTGGATTTTTTCACCGGAACCGGGTTGGAGATCCATTTGGGGTAGATAGCCTCGCGAATAAAATCATTGTTGAGTAGGTTTTTTACCTCCTCGTTGAGGGCAGTTGAGCGTTCCATCACCATGCTCCTTTTCTTCTGCTTGACCGGGATTTTGGATGGGTCTATGTTTAGGTAGTGACAAGCTATTTCGTAGGATATTCCTACCATGTCTTCATGGGTCCATGCAAACACATCCAAATTTCTGCGTAAGAACCCTAACAATTGGATCTTCGAATTTTTGTCTAGCTGTGACCCTATCTTGGAAAGCCTTGTGCCATCGTGATCATCTGCTGCAACATGTCCCATAGCCTCCATGGGCTCGGCGCTGGCCTCCTCCTCTCTGTCCCTCGGATCTAGTTCATTAAACGGGTAACTAGTATACTCGAGAGGAGGGGCCTTTTTTGATTGCTATGCTTCCACAGTTTTGGCGCAGAGGGCGACCTCTACGTTTTTGCTCTTTTCCTTCCTTTTGTTCCGGCGGAGTTCTGTCACATAACAATCGCAGGCTGCGTCTTGGTCGACTTCTACCTCTCTTATTCTCCCATCGGTAGGGAACTTCATTTTTAAGCACCAAGGGGCTAAGACTATCTGGAAATCTGATAATGCAGGTTTGCCCAGAAATGCATTATAAGTAGAATGTCCGTCTACCAGCACAAATGTTTGCTTTCGGATAACAAATCGAGGGTGACTTCCTAGTTCAACAAACAAGTCCAACTGCCCCAGCGGAATTGTGGCTTCTCCAGTGAATCCGTGTAGGGGCTTATTGCATGGCGATACATCTTTCATCGATAGCTTCATTTTATTGAAGGCATGCTTGAACAATACATTCATCGAGCTTCCTGTATCGACCAAAATGCGGAACACCTCTGCTGGGCTGATCTAAGCGGAAATCACCATATCGGTATGTGGGTACTGCTTTCCATCCAAATCCTCATAGCTGAAGGTTATATTGGCCCTTTCTCTTCATTTGGTGAGGCGTCCTTTCTGCAATGGAATGAACATACCCTTCTTCATCCTTCAAAGATTTTCTGTACCTCTCCATCTTGGCCCAAATTCCGCCGGCTGAATGCGGGCCCCCTGATATAGTATGAACAATTATTTTCTCTTGATTGGAGCGGCTCGCACTTGCCTCTTCTTTGTTATTTCCATGTCGGAGCGGGAGAGTTATGCTTTTGTTGTACGTACCGTTCCAGTTTCTTTTTTCAGATGTATTCTTCAATAAGGTCCCGCAAATGTTGACATTCTTCTGTGTTATGTCCATGACTCATGGAAGCGACAGTCCTTTCCCATCCTAACCGCAGCTTTCGATTCCTTCTTAAATGGAGGGCGCTTGTACTTCAATTCGTGTTGAGTGGGCAAGTAAATGTTTTCCACAATGTCATTCAAAGGAGTGTAGGAATCATATCTTGGTCCCGGTCTGTATCGTCGTTTATTGCTTTTTTCAGTTCCTCGGTTGCCCTCACGGTTACTTTTATCACTACACCAAACATGCCATTTTGTCACACTTTTTTCGTTTCATTTTGTCACGGTTATTATTGTTGGAAATTTGTAACGGTTATTACTGTTACATTGTATTATCACGGTTATTTCCGTGACAAAATTTGGGCTTTTCGTAAATAAAATAAAGACGTTGGATAGAGTTGTCATTTAAGTTTCAATCGTTACTTCAGTTGATTGTCACGCTTCTGCTTCTGGCATTCTTCCCCCAAATCGTTACTTCTCTTTCTCGATCAAGCTAGGGTTTCACCGTTCGCAATCATTATCAAGGTTTTGGTATTCGCTTCAATCAAGATCAGGGTGTCGTTCTCTGCTTCAATCAATAGCTGGGTTTCGCTGTCTGCCTTGATCAATATCTTAGGTAGTTATCTCTTAAATCAAATAGTTTTGCCGTAGTTAAATTGTATGTTGTTTTAGAGAGCGGTTTATATATGTAAAATTAAAATTGTTCATTTCCTATTTGAATCCGATTTAGGGTTTTTTTCTTCAAATCCTTTTCCAATTTCTAGATTGAATTCAGTTGGAACTATTTGGATATTTTTGCGATGAGTAATAAGAGGAGTGAATCTTATTGTTCGTGATGTTAGAAGCAGCGATCCTTATCTTATTCTTCGAATGGGCAAGCAGGTAGCTTTGATTTCACTTCTTTTTGTCTATTTCTTGATTTGTTTAAGAAATTTGATTTTATTTTCTATCTGGATCGTTTGGTTTAAGGAATAGTCCATCAAGTCAAAATACATTTATATGCAAATTTGATGCAAAGATTTATATGCAAGTGACAAAAAATTGTTGCCAAACATTTGAAGTATGTAAGTCGGATGGTTGTCTTGCATATTGTGACAGTACTTAAATAGATGGCATGGTTGTCTTGCATATTGTGACAGTACATATGTTATTATACAGGGATACTGCAAGGATGTGCATTTTTTGAAACAAACTGAAACTTGGGAAATGCATTTGGAACTATTACTCTTCTCCATGCTATTGGAAATTCTACTTCTGAAGTCGAGCTCAGTGAGTTGATTTTATTTCTATTTCACTAACAACTTTAATTTATCTTGTTGCATATGCATGTTTGCACAATATACACCATTGAACTGTATTTTGGAACTCCTAATGCATCTAACTTGTTGGAAATTTTCATGTTAACAAGTTCGCACTGAGTACTAGTAACTTGATTCAAATTTCTATACATCATTTATGATGTGATTCTACTTCCTTTCAGTCGATGAGTCTTGCTTAAGTAATTTCTTCAGTCTAACAGCCAAGATGGATCCCTTTGCGGTTAATATTACATCTCTTTCAAATTTTTTTTGTTACAATATTTTGTTTTTAATACAAATTATAAACTATGATCTTTTGAAATCTTTTATTTGCAGCGTGCAACTTTCCTTAACAATAACGTAGAAATGGAAACAGCACATTCTTAGGCTGCAATTGCTGGTAACACAAAGGTAGGATATCTATCAAATTAAGTCATAAGTTTTCAACTGCCGAGAGTTATAATGAATTTAGCTATACATTAAAGTATTTACAAGACATTTTGGATTGCCTGTCAGGCAACCCAAAATGTGGAAGAACATTTTATTTGCTTCCCTTATGTTAATGGTATGTGGGTTGTCTTTCTGCGGTTGTTGTAGTTTTATGAACAGTAGATTCCTTCTCTGTTATTTTTCTTTTTCTTTTTGATATATTTCTTCTTTTATGTGTGAAATTATCTTGATGTTAGGGAAGTTTTATGAACTTGATGGAATGAAGCCTGGGCCAATATCACATGGTTTCTCATCTCCTAACAATCTGTTGCAGGATATATTTCCATCTGTTGCAGGTATTGTTTCCTATCTATTTGTTTCTAACCATATATTCATAGCTTATTTATGTTTACCTGACTTAACCTTGTGCATATTTCCTATGATGCCACGTTTTAATGCTTAAAAGCAGCTAATGTAGACATTAGATTAATAGTGACTTTCTCCAGAATATATGCCCCTTCATAAAGTTCTTTTACCATTGTTGTTATCACTATATATTGGTTAAGGAAAGGATAGGGTCGTGAATTAATGTGGGCCAACTAAATGATGGTTGGAAGAAAAAATTCAACTCGTCCTTTTTAATTTTTGACAGGTCATCTTCTTGTGCTTGTGATTGGTTTTACATTAATTTGAGTTCTTTTTAAAAGAATAGATATATATCACATCAATGCATAGCCATATATATTTTGAATGTGACATGCACAAGACGCTTATGTTTTTGTGATAATTTAAGAAATGCAGCCTCAAAAGTATAACATCATCTGTCTATTTTGTTAAGATGCTTTATATATATCTGTTCGTTATCTTATTACCTTTTTTATATTATGATATCGTTAGGTGCCCTAAGAAAGTATATTAACAAAATTTTGCTTGTATGCTTTGTTAATAAATTTTAGCACTGAAGTGTAGTGATACTAAATTAGAAACCATTTTCAAATGCATGTGCACGCACACAGGTACAGTCTCAAAGATAATGGCAGCCTAGTAGAAGGTGTTCAAGTGTTCAGAAGGAGGTTATGCTTGGTGGAGGAAGTTGAGGAAGTTTAGCAAGAGGATGTGTTTAGGCAGCAGTGAGGAAGTTGTAGGTTTGGATTTGGTGAAGAGATATCGAAGTGTGAGTTTGATGTAAATGAAGGAGTTTGGTCGTTGATTTTGCAGAAGATTTGTGAGGTATGGTCGAAATGATGTGATTGCAGGTTGTAGATGCAGGTGGAGGCGGGTTTGTGTTGATGTGGGTGGTGAAGTTCTATTGTGATGCAGTTTGCATTAAAGCAGTTTGTAGTGATGGTTGATGAGGTTCAGGCGAAAGGTGGAAGTTGAAGTGAGTTTGTGATGTTTGGAATCGAGTTTGAGTAGATGGATTTGGTTGGTGCTTCTGTTTGCAAAGTTCAGTCAAAGTAGTTGATGAAGTTCAGGAATCGGGAGTTGGAGGCGGTGTAGTGTTGCTGATGAAGTGTTGTTGTAAGAGGATGGAAGTGTGGTTGGTAGGTCATGCTGATAGAGAGGAACACTGTTCAAGTGATGTATAGAGTTAAAGAAGGAGATGGTGGTGATTGAAGTGCTTAGAAGATGAAGACTGTTGTTCAGGCAGTTTGTCAACAGGGAATGAAGTTTGGTTGGTTGAAGTATGCTTGAGGCAGTTTGGAGTATGAGTGAGATTGTTTTGCAGTGGAAAAAATAGGATTGTGGTCGTGGTATTGAAGGTAATAGTGGGTTTCAAGGGGGTGTTTGTTTGAGGAAGTGAAGTTGTATGGTTGTATGATGAAAGAAGTGAGAAGTTTGGGTATGTACAGCTTTGTAGAAATGAAGAAATTGTAGTTTTTTAGGAATGAAGAGTACACAAAATGCACAAATAATAGAATGTAATGGAACTGAAAGGCTAATAGGTTGGGTGTAATACTATCTAAATGTTAGTAACTATTGTTCTGTCATGGCTATAAATGTTAGAAACTATTGTTCTGTCACGGTTATAAGTGTGATACTATCTAAATTTCCAACTGTTATAAGCGTTAGTAATAACCATTTTATCACGATTATAACCGTTAGTAAATACTGTTCTGTCACGGTTATAAGTGTGAGAAATTACTATTTTGCCACGGTTATAACAGTGAGTAAATACTATTCTGTCACGGTTATAGCGTGAGAAATTACTATTTTGCAACGGTTATAACCGTTAGTAAATACTATTTTGTCACGGTTATAACCGTGAGTAAATACTATTTTGTCACGGTTATAACCGTGAGCAAAAGTGTGACAGAATTTGCCCACGGTACCTATTTTCACGGTTATAACCGTGACAAATTAGTTTTGTCACGCTTATAACCGTGAGGAAATTGTTTTTCTGGTGTTGTGTATCGTCGTTGTTTGGCTTGCTCCCTTCTCCTTGTGGTGGGACTCTTGTGTTTCCGTTGGAGCCGGAAACCCCTGCGGGTTGCTCGCCATGCCGGATAGCCGCTGCATCTTCCAATCTCATATATTTTCCTACTTCATGGTAGAATTCCTGAAGAGTCAAAGGCTTTTCCTTTGTCAGTCTTCTTGCAAGTTTCGAGTCTGGATGGATGCCTCTACATAGTGCCATCAATGTAAGTCTTTCATCTGTGTTTTGCACCACTGCTGCAGCTGTGTTAAAGCAGGTAAGGTATTGTTGCAGAGGTTCCCCTGACTTTTGTTTTACGTTAGACAAGGAATACGCATCCCTAGGTTGCTCCATATGAATTCGGAACTGGCTTATGAACTTTTCCTTCAACATTTCCCAAGAACTGATGGATCCGTGAGGTAGGCAATAGAACCACGTGGTTACTAAATCTGACAAAAATAGTGGAAAACATTCGCATAGTACACCTTCAGTTGCTCCATTCATGAGCATGTGCTGAGAGTATCGTTGTAGGTGGACGATTGGGTCAGAGGTGCCCTTATATGGATCCATGGTGGGCATCTTCCATTCTCGAGGCGTGGTTGTTGTCTCTATGTCCCTTGTGAAAGTTGTGAAAGGGCTGGATACTCTGGGGCCTATCCCCCTTTCAAGTTGTTCACGCCTGAGGTACTCCCTGAAGAGGCGTTTCATACTTTCTTCGGACTCGAGAGCAGCCCTGGGAGATGGGGGGCCTTCTCTTTGATAGTGATGGCGTCTGGTGCCTTGATTGAGGCTAGATTGGTGATGATCGGTTCGAAGCATGACAGGATCAACCATAGATGGTCCATGTCTGGGGCCCCCTTGATTGGGTCCAGCCCTCGACGACCTCTCTGGACCAGCTTCGGGTTGAGTCCTGGCTCGGCTTCGAGCCCCTGGATCTTCCTGGTTGAACTCATCATTAGCAGGAGATCTGTTCCTTCTACGCGACTCTCTAGACTTGGATTCACCCTGGGATCTAGTATTGTGAGTGGATTCCTCCGTGCTCCTTAAGCGTGTCATGAGTTGGTCCACCAAAGCTTCTTGGTGGACAGCGAAGCGGTCATTCATCTCATTCACAACCCTTTCTAAGTCTTCTCGGGTGACAACTGAGCCTAGAGGTAGGGAGCGAGTAGTTGGGTTTTCTTGATCTTCTTGGATGGGGTTGAGCGTATTTGTAATAGCTGCATTCTTACCCTTGTCAGCATTTCGCCTAGAGGGAGCCATGTTCTAATGATGCGATAAGGTTGGAAGAATAATGGATGAGAGAGTTTGGCTTTCTATGCCCGCCCGTCGTTTCTCAGTGAAAGCACCAAAAATGTTTGCTCATAAGTTGGACAAACACCTCTAAACCTGATTTTCTTTTTTTATAGTTAAGTTTCGTTTGATTTGATTGACGTGGGGTTTCTATGTTCCAGCACATACGGAATGAATTTCAAGAAGTGTAGAGACAGTTCACAAGTATTTATAGAGTGGAGTTGTGGAGTGTGGAGGTTGAGATATAACTCTCTGAATCTGGCTCAGCATTTTGGGCAGGAAGGTCCGGTTCGGTGTTTGGTCAAGGAGCACGCTTTGCTTAATTGCTCTTAATGTCTGGTTCGACGTTTTTCCTTGGAGCTTCTTATTTGCCGGACCAAACATTTGGTCTGACATGTATGTGTACCGAACCAAATGTTTGGTCCGGTGTTTGATATGTCAAGCCGGACCAAACATTTGGTCCGGCATTTCAGAGAGTGCCAGACCAAATATCTGGTCCGGCATTTTAGTGAATGCCGGACCAAATATTTGGTCCGGCAGTTCTTCCTTCTACGTCATAACCCAACTCTACTTCCTTACCTCCCTCTCTCTCTGCTTGTTGAAAAACCGAGCCAACAGTGGCCAAGCGAGACTTGAAGGAAGTCCATGAAGGGGCTTGTGGTGACCATAGCGGGGGCAAATCCTAGCAAAAAAGATCCTTCGCTGCGTGTACTTCTGGCCAACAGTCAACCAAGATGCAGTTGATTACACAAGAAGGTGCGATAAGTGCTAAAGGTTCGCTAAAATATTGAGATCCCTACTGAAGAAATTAATCAAATGCTCAGTCCATGCCTGTTTGCGGTCAGAGGAATCAATATCATTGGTGTTTTTCTAATAGCCAAGGGTGGTGCAAAATACGCTATAGTTGCAGTTGATTACTTCACTAAATAGGTCGAAGCAAAGCCATTGGCCATGATCGCTGTGAAAAAGGTAATCAAATTTGTCGTTAGAAACATTATTTTCCATTTTGGGATTCCTCAAATGATTATATCAGATAACGGAACCCAATTTGACAGTACCAAGTTCAAAGACTTCTACCGCAGGCATCGTATCGAGAAAAGGTTTGCTACGGTAGCACACCCCCCAAGCAAATGGATAGGTCGAAGCAATGAGTAAAATCATTAAGTCCTTCCAAAAAAGCGACTGGAGAAGGCCAAGGGAAAATGGGTCGACGAACAACCATTAGTACTATGGGCTTATCGAATGACCAACGAGTCGGCGACTGGTCACTCTCCGTTTGCTCTCGCATAGGGATCGGAGACTATAATCACAGTTGAACTCAAAGTACCTTCTCATCAAGGGACTCATTTTAACCTACAGATTAATGAGAAACTCCTACTAGAGTCACTGACATGATGGATGAAAAATGTGATGAGACTGAGTTGAGAGCAGCTGAGCATCGAAATCGAGTCGTTCGACATTGCAACGCTAATGTAAGAACTCGGACCTTTGAGATTGGCGATCTCATTCTTAAAAGGATCTTTCCCAGCCCTGGGAACTTGGGTCTACCATGGGATGGTCCATATGAAATTGAGCAAAATCTTAGAGATGGCACATTCAAGTTGGCAACGATAGATGGGGTCTCACTCCCGCGGCCATGGAATAGTGAACATTTATGACGCTATTTCACTTGATAGTAAATGTGTAAATATTTTGTCCGTGTAATCAGACATAATTTGTCATTTCTGACGTTGTATTAAAAGAAATGACTTTTGGTGCTCATTAAATCTGTTTACACTTGATCTAGCACTATAAATATTATTGTGTCTACATAATTTGCATGTGAAAAATAAAAATGTTCAGGTACTCGGGAATAGGTGCTAGCCAAACTTTCATAGTCCATGATCGGACGTGCAAAGTACAATTGCATTTGGCATTCAGAAATGGATACCAAACAACTCCTCCGAACTTTGAACTGGGGCAGGAGTGTGTGTGTGTGTATAAAGCCTAAAGGTTGAATGAGATAGTTTGCCTATAGAACCTTGCCTGGAATAGGCAAGTCAAAAGGTCTACAACCGGAGATAGGCGAGATCCTATACATAAATGTCCTGGAAAAAGGATATTCAAACCACTATGCTAAGTGGTTAACTTCGATCGATGCCTAGATTTTGGCATGGTCGTGAATGTTCGGAGAGACATCCAACAATGATTTGCATTAACAATAACAACGAAAAATTAATTGGAAAGACATTGAATATAAAAGGTATTCTCAAACACAATGACAAATTTTCACAATATTTAAACCAGAAACAAAAGTCTTTTCATTCCACAACTAAAATAACTACCAGTGTTATTAACAAAAAGCAAAAGCGGATGTCAAGTCCGCACATTACTGGCCAGAAAGAAAAAGGAGACAAAAGTAATTACTGCAATAAAATCATAAAGGAGGTAGATGATTATTTTTTCCTGCGTTTATTTCCTTTTTGCTTTCCCTCACTAGAAGACTGCCTGCCTCCTTTTGCTTCAATGTTTCTCTTGTTAACTCACCCTCCTCTTCCTTGGCTTTTAACCAGAGAATTCTGCGATGAGGAAATGAATACACTCTGAGTATTACCACCCACAGGAATGCAATCAGAAGGCGAAGCAACAAGTAGAGGAATTGGAGGTAGATTTATGGGTTCCTACATGATCTTGATGGCTTCCAGTACTTGTTTGTCATAAATTTCCTACATGGTGGGATTTTGTAGAGACTTCGAAGTCACCATCATTAACACGTCTTCATCAATATGGAACTCTTGCAGATCACCAGTTCCTTCTTCTTCCAAGGCTTGGATTTTTTGTGCACCGGGACTAAGTGCATCACTGACCGGGATGTTTGAAATCATATTAGAACTAGACATAACCATTGAGTCCGTCATTATCGCATGTGATCCTAGTTGAGAGCTGTCCTTTGGAAAATCTAAAATGGCAGGCTAACCTATAATTTTAAAAAGATAAAATGAGAGATTAGCAACATCGACTGGTGATATGTGTGCCCTCTCAAACAGTAGTGAAGTTAATGATATACCTCCACCAGAGTGCGGTTCTGAGCATGCATGTATTCCATCTAAATTACCTTCTTGAATAGGAGTTAACATGCTAGACTTGTGATAGTGTTGATCATCTAGATTACATCCAGGATTCGATGAAATAGTAGAAGTCGCTGGATGCCCGGAAATAGGATTGGTGGTAGCATCATGAGGAGTGTTGTTGGAGCCTCCAACTTGGTCCTTCTGGGTGACTATGGCTCGTTCGGGTTGTAGGATAAGCTCACCGGTTGTATGTACCTCAATTTCTTCTTCACTTAGAAGTTCTTTCTCCAACTCCTCCGCGTTCATCACGCTTCCTTAGAATTCCTTCTTTTGTCATCTACTAACTTCTCTTATGCCATTGCTAGAGTGCGAGGATAAACCTTAACAAGCTAAACCAAATCTCTCAACTTCATAAAATTAGCATTGTATTTTGTGATAAATGGATCAAATCTATCTTTGATCCATCTCTCTGCAGAGGCCACCAATTCATCAACTCTCTTTGATTTATCCAACGCTTCATCTCTTTCTTTACGCTTGTCATCTCTTTCCATTTCCACATCCAGCTTGTCATTACAGTAATTGTGGGCCGTCATAAGAGCCTCAACTTTCTCCTTCTTTTCCCTCTCCAGTTGACCTTTTTTCATCTTGACTTCCTCGGTTAGATCATGATTCCTGTGGTGAATGGACTCCACCTTGATAATGTAAATTTTGCGCTCCTGATCAAGAGTTGCTTGCGATCCCTTAATTTTCTCATCAACCTCCTCTTTTTCCTTCTTCAATTCAACAACTTCCTTACCAAGATGAGCGGCGGTCGTATTACTCGGATCCTTAATAAGCTTCATTCCAGCAATCTCAACTTCCAATTCCTTAAAGTATTCTAATATCCTTTCAACTAATCTCCCCCAAGTGAACACTTGATCGTAGACATCATTGACATAAGCTACCATCTTGGTCTGGTATCGCTCAGGAATATCCTTTATATTTGGAATAAATTTGCAAACATTGAAATTGATTTTGGGAAAGGGACACTACAAGTTAGCTACCAGAGGATTCGAAGAGATCGATCGCTCAGCTTGTACAACAAGTTGCTTGTTAGGTTGTTTGATTGGTTTCTCCATAGGTTGTTTATCATGTTTACTTCAAGAAGAATCAAACGCACTAGATTTTGTATGATGTTGAGATTGCTAAGAAGTATGGGACACTATTGGCTACTTGGAAGCAGGAGAAACATGAAATGTATCGTCACGTAAACGATTGTCCAAGCGACCAGAGTGCCTCTCTATACCCCTAGACGGGGAAGATCCAGATCTAGAGTGATGCTTAGACGATGAATTATATGGCCTTTGGTTTTCTCTTTGCTTCCACGATCTTGGCTCGAGTGCCGGCTGGACTCAGATCCATGACTAGGCTTGTATGACCGAGAGGTTGGTTTGCATCTTGGATGATATTCTACATGCTCCTAGAAATCATCATATACGTTGCGTCGATCCGTCGAATCTACAGATAAAATAATAAAAAATTAGTCTTGACTGAATCCGAACACTGCACAAATAGATTGGAGTGTGTGAATGCATGTGTGCATGTGTCCTAGTGTCCCCTCGATGGACCATGGGTTCTAATTTTGCTAATAGGGGTAATCTCCCATGCCTTTGTTGAAGGAATGTCTTCATGGAGGCGAATAGGGGTAGCAACATCCCTGAGACTAATGTTGGCAGAGGATACGATTCGATCGCATCAGGAATATCCCCGAAGGCAGCATAAGGCTCTTTAGAAGACTGTATAGGAGTCTCGAATACAGATGTAGCCGAAGGAGGTGAAATCAGTGTCTTCTTTTTTGGAAGCTTAATCTTAAGGCTTTTCCTCTAAAGAGGTTGCTCCTTGTTGTCATCGTCTTCGTCATCTTGCCACGTTGCTCCTTTATCTCCGCCTCTGATTTCGCCCTCTTCTGTAGGCTCCCAAACATCACTGGTCCCAACTACCGGACTTTGAACTGAGGGCACCAGTGATTCATCTCCATCATTCCCAACTGCTGGCTCATCCTTTTCATTGTCCATGATGATTAAAGTAGGATCAACACTACGGCTAGGATCCAATATATGGTGAGCCATGAGATTCTCATCGGTAAGCAATAATTTGGCTCTCCTCTCTCTTACTAGGTGTGCCTGAAGCTGCTATATAGTTGCATTCAAGGAAGCATTGCTGGCCCTATGAGGTACGTTTGTGGAAAGCAAGTCAATTAATATCCCCAGGGTCAAAAATGTGAATTCATAACTAAAAGAGATCATAACTTACGTCTAGCTATCCCTCGTTATGCTATTCCAAGAGGACAACGAATGAAAATGAGCTCCTCTTTAAAATAACTCAACTTATTCCAGGTTTCGACCATAACTTTGCACATCCTGGATGACTCTAAAAGGATATGAAAAGGACTTCTTTTATGATGCTTAAAACTATATAAGTATTGGATCTCTTGAAAATACAGGACTTGTTGGAAGTGATGAACGAAGATGAGATACAAGCAGTTGAGAAAGGCATAGCTGTTTGGATGGAGTTGTGTGGAGGCCAGCCTCATTTGGCCCAAAATCTGTCTTATGGATAGGTTAAATGGCAGAATTCCTCCTTACATGCACATATACTTATTACAAGCCATATATCCTTCAGAAGGGTGATGCACCCTTTGGTGATGAGTTGGGACCATCATGTCATCCCAAGGAATGTTGTGCTTCTCACAGATCCTCCTAAGCGATGCCTCGTCAAGTTTAGAGGCAATGGAATCAATGGGATCTTCCAGTACGACCGCATCTTTAAGTGTGTCGGGAGCAGGTTTTACTTCTGGTTCATGTGCAAGCTCTTCTTGAACTCCCAAAGTGGGATGTTCTTCTTAAGAGTTATCAGGTTAAATAGCAAGCTACACTGGAGTTTGTTGCCTTGAAGATGCTCTTGTTGAGCTGGATTCTTTATCAGATTCATTATAATGTACCCTCGATTGACCTTCGACCATAGCAGAGAGACGTTGTGAACATATGATGTCCATAACTATAAAAGAAATTCAACGTAATGGTCTACATTAAATGGATTAAAAGTATACACTCCTGTGTCACAATGAATCTAGTGCAGTGATGTACAATATTCTAAAGTGAAAATGTCTGATATAGTGCAACCATTTATTCCAAAAATTGGAGATTGCCCAATGTGACCATCACTGCTCACCGTCTCAACGAACATTACATCGCCAAGTGCATGCTTGGGATCACTTGCAGCTCAGAACATAAAAATTACCAAGGTAATTCAACACTTGAACCAAGAAAAATCTTCTAAGGGTATGGTTCAGTACCGATCATACCACTTAGAGAAAATTCAAGACTCCTCTTCTTCCTGGCAGTTTAAGCCCTTCATTTCCATGCCATAAACCCAAGCACACATCTCAACTGATCATCTTCCAGTTATGACTCGGCTGCCATCACTTTCCTATGTTTTATCAAGTTCAACTTAATCGAGTAAAAAGATTGAGTTGTGCTTGTATACATCGGTTATGAGTCAATATCGATCCCAGACTATGTCAGCTCTGGCCAAGGCGGGAGGCGTTCAGTCGTGAAACCTAGGATGGGCGGCGGAGGTTAGTTCAGTTTGAGATAGGTGTTCAAGTGAAATATCGAGTTTCAAAGCACCTTTAATGGCAGACCTCAAGGTAAAAGAAGACAGCGAAATAAAGTGAAGAACTAGTATGGGTTGACTTTATTTTATAAGGGTTAAACCGAAATTTTTGGCTACAGAATCATTCAAATCCTAAGTCTATGGGTCGGTACCGAACCATATGGTTCGGTACCGAATGAACCATTTTTTTTAAAAAAAAGGAGAAAAGAGAAGAGCATGATTCAACATAGACATGTGCCCTCATTTACACTTGTATACTCCTGGACTTTACCAATCATGTACACATACGTGTGCATGCTTATGTGTGGAGATTCATTAATTTCATAATTTGATCAAATGAAAAATCCTAAATTGATTATTCTGGAAATGGAAATGGTTGAGAATATTGAACTTGGATTGACAAGTCATAGGTGCAAATTCCAATTTTATAGTCTTGGACATTGTTGAAATGTCATAGCGAATAAGAATAGATATGGCTATTCACATAAACGAATCTAAGGGAAAATAACGACTATTCGAAGCAATGGTCCCATCTTCTCATCACATGCTAGAAAAGGTCCTAGGCACCCATTTCCAAGCTCCATTTATCATTCGCATGCTATACTTCATTGTTCTCCACAAACAATTCAGATGAGCTACATCAGCCTTTCACCGACCCATAAACTGGACTCAGAAACATGTCAATAATGACTCAAACATCTATGAGGCCCTAAAGCCAATAGTCTGGCAGTCAATCCCCAAAAGTCTAGGACACCAAATGATAGAGTTTTATACGTCGATACCGTCCCATAGTTATGGTTATGTACCAGCCCATAGAAATTGCTGAGCTGGCCATGTTTTCTTCTTCATCAACTGCTGGGAGATAATAGGGAACATTGGTTTGCACGTGCTTGAGGCTTTCCCATTCATCTACACCTATGTATAGGCCGTGGGAGGCTTCGTTTAGAGGATCCTTTTTACATTCTAACAATTGTATTAATTTCTTGTAATAGCTTAATGTTCAGCGACGAACCATAAGAACATCAGTTGCACTTTCAGCAATAAAACGAGAAGAATTGTTAAGTGGACGTAGGCACATTACACCGAACCATTATAAATTGTTTGCCTATTGTTTATTGCTCATTTTTCATTTATAATTCATCGTTTTATTTCTCTACATATATTATCAGGTGTTTTTGCCAATTTTTACGCAAACAGCTACCTAGGAAGAGGACATATCACTTCGCGTTCCCTATGAGGTTCTACAGACCGCTGCCGAGGCTTCGCTAATCTCCCAGCCAAGGAGACAGTTGAAATTTTGCTTGATTCATTATATCAGGAGACCTCGATGGAGATTCCTCCTGTTATTGAAGCCTTCTCTAAGGCTTCGTTGCTTTCGTGTTTGTACCACTCTCTTTTACTGCATCCCATTTGTGACGACCTCCCTCAATATTCATGAAAACCCTATAATAGCACTATAGTGGTACTGCCATTAGAGGGAAACTGTAACGGTACAATGTAGTCAATGGATAAACTAGTATATCTCAGAGCACATACACTAAAATATAATATCAAACATAAACATACCGGTGAGATGGTAATATAATAAAATGAACCAAAACACCATCGGAGCATGACACGGGTTCATCAAATTATACATAATGGAATATATATGAGTTTTTACATCTAAAATACTTCATAAACCTCATCAAAACTATATTTATGAACATAATAAAATGTTAATAGATTCATAGAACTGTACCACAGAATAAGCGGTAGTAGCTCCGTAAAATATCATATATATATATATAAGCATAGCTTCCTATTTGCCCTCTATACAGCTCCATGCGCTATCCTCATATCTAGGAGTCAGCATTTAATCATGTTAATTATTTAACCGATGTAACCGACCTCAACCGAATTATATTAACCTACAAAATAGGTTACCCGAACATTCGGTCAACCAATCGACGTTAACCGACCAAAGTCAGTTCGGTTAATGGTTAACCATATCATACATCATTTAACCATTAAATGAAAATACTTTTCTCCAATTACCCAATAAGTCATTAACCCCAACCCCACACAGCTGCCTCCCTAATATCGCATAACATAACCCTAAATTTCACTTTCGTTCTTGCCTGTCTCTTTTAGCAAATCCCATTCCCTAAAACACCTAGATCCACAAAATTTTTCATTCCTTAAACCCACCAAATCTAGATCGATCAACACAAATTTGCAGTGGCGCCCCATTTATCCTGATTCTGTGCTGCCTTGTCGACGATTTGAGCTATAGTGGATGCTAGCAGGAAAAGGAAGAATGTGAGTTTGATTGATTATGTGTATTTTTAGTTTTTATCTATTTTATTTTATTGAGTGTATAATTCCTATGTTAGAATGATTATAATAGTTTTATACCAGATTAACTTAGTATATCGATTATAATAGTATGACTAATTAATAGTATTGTATAAAACCAACTGTAATGGTTAATTGGTTTCATGCCTATTGCATATATATTTAGTTCGAATATATATTCAGTTTTCACTTTGCATATATAGTTTGAATATATATCAGTAATCAACTAAATATACATTCAGTTTGCATGTATATTAAGTTTGAATATATTTACTTATTTAGTGAGGTATCTTGCTATGTACTTTATGACCAAATGCGCCAAAAATGAAGGATTGTACTATGTAGTGTGTAGAGTGATTAATAGAACTCAAGGGAGAATGGATTATTTTTTTATTTTTCATTCTAACCTTCAATGAGAGTGTTATCCATATATAGCTAGGATAAAATAGTACTTTTTTTGATGTGTTGACCGTCAATGAGAGTGTAGTTCAACATCAGATTAATTTACACAGGAGGTTATACTTATTTTGGAATTTTGGTTCGGTCTGAAACATGATGCAAAACATTTTGTAGCCTTGCATTGAATACCAAGTCTTGAACATGACCACACCTTGCATTAAACATATACATGGTTAGTATAATTGTTTGCTTGTAAATATACCATACACATGCACATGACTGCATCCAGTCCACAACAATAATGTGGACATACTGCTATACACATTTAGCCTACATAAGTAATGTATGCTTCAGTCCACATTACTGAATATATAACGTATTTATTGGATATACACATAAAACAAGACTAATACCTAGTGTCAACTGAATGTATAACCACATATATTGTTTGTATATGTTAGCATTAACTGAATAATATACACATTAAGTTCACTATTTGATGGCCAATTTCCTATCGGATTAGAAAATAGCCGATCAAATTTAAATTTAAATTAACCGCAAGCGCACAACATACAATGTTAGTACGTGGCGAGTACGGGTCGATCCGTAGGGAATTGTTTAGATTTTAAAATTCTATTCAATCAAATTAAACAAAGATTTGAAATGTGTTAAGCTAAAAATGTAAATAAACTAGCAAAAGAAAACGTATAAAAATATAAGAGTTTGAAGACAACTTAGAGATAAATCCACTCTCTTGATCACATAAATCAACACAACATGAAATTATGATCTCTTTTTTTGGTCATTAGTGAATTTAATTTATGTGTTATCATAAGTATGTAATATTTGTGCTATTAATTAGCCCAATATAAATCATCAAACTATAACACATCCATTAAACCACTTCTTAATTCTCATAAAAACGACAATGAAATTAAAAATAAAATCTATTCTAAGCATGGCCTTTTAACTATTGATTAGAAATATAGACCATCAAATTTTGATTTTAAAATCACTTCATTACCATAATCATATGTAGATGAAGAGGTAATTTGTGTTTTGTTTGTTTAAGCGTAGCCTATTTGGTGTCAACAACATAGGCTATCAAATTCAAAGCTAAAAAAATAATTTAACCACATCCACCAATTCCATTAAGCACAAAATGAGATCACTAATTAGAAAAATGTTGAATCTACATGGTTAAAAGAGCTTCATTATCCCTAAATTGAAGGGGTTTAGCCTCTCATATTTGTTATCAATTCAACAATTGTAGATTGCAACATGAAAACAAAAGAAGGAAAATGCAAGCTAGTTAAGAACAAAGCTAATTAACATAAAATAAAAGCTAATCTACTTGCATAAATAAAATGATCTACACTACTAACATGAAAGGAAAAAGCATGTAAATAAAAAGAGATTGAATTAAAATTGCATTAAAAGAAAATTACAAAAAAGAAAAATCGCTAAGTAGCCATGGAAGAGAAAAGAGAGCTTTGTTTATTTTTGAGCCTCAAACTAAACTAACTAAAATGGAGGCTAAGGAGGCTAAGAAGACTAATAACATGAGCATAAGGGGTATTTATACAAGCCTAAGACCCTAATCCAATTTTTGGGAACTACCCAATCTACCTTTGAGGAAGCGTGGCCTCCAATTTGTCATTAGCATAAGCTTAATCCACCATTACATGTGCATGCAACTTTAATCTTCATTAGCATGTGCATTAGCTGCTAATAGATGATCATGGTAAGTGGATAGGTGGGGTCCTCCATGTTGCATAAAATGAATTATTTCCATCTTCATTTGCTTGTATTCTCTTGTGTATGCATATTTTCCATGAAGCCTTCATCATATTTCCATTTAAATTCCTACAAATAACATTAAAATATCCAAGTAAATTTTCTAAAATTAATATATGCACAAAAATGATCATTTTGCCCTTATATGAAGATGAATAAATGATGGTTTGAAAATAATTGAAATATTGGTTTAAACATGTTAAAATACCCTATACGCTCATTTATTTAATTAAATTAGATTAAATATGAAAGTAAAAATATGCACATTTACGTGCACATCATTCACTGCATATGCAAACTTCACTAAAGCATATATTAGATATGCACATTACTGAATGTATAACCATATACAATTGGACTAAAACCTTCACCATATATGCAAACTTCACTAAATTGCACACACACCCCGTACACAAACACATATATATATGTATGTATATGTGCGTCTATATATATATACATATATATGTATGTATGTGTATGTGTAATGACCTTGAAATCGGCCTTCGAAAATCGGCATCCGTACTTTACTTGTACTCAAAATGCCGCAGATTCAAACGCCGAATCTGGTTCACCGAAGCTTATAACACAGTAAGTATAACAGCACAGCAGAAGAAAGAAAACAATGATATCATATACAATCCAATGAATACAATATCCAGAATGATATACAATAATGATATCAATATGATACAACAATATCAGAGATAAATAATGATACAGCGGAAATAACAGAACAGAAGAGATCACTCCAAATGATCTACAAAAGAGAATGACTCCAACAGCGGATAGAATGTCTCCAATAGAATGCTCCAATCCATAGATAGCGAAAAGCAAGGTCAGTCGTCCAAGGACTGACTAGCTTCAGATAATCTACTCAACCTGAATATCTGAGAAACCCAACTCTAGACTGCCCGTGTGGAAAATGGTGGGCACCCAGAGTTTAGGAAGGGAACAATAAACTCCGGATAAGTCATGGGACTGGTGTGAGCAACAAAACAGTTTATCTTTAAACAACACAAAAGGCTTTTAAACATTGAAACCCGCAATGCTTTTGGAAAATGAAACTACCATAAGGCCTCCCGCCACACACACAATGCAATCGCAGAATTGGAGGAGATTTCTCCTTATGATAGTCAAACATGCTTACTACGCAAAGGAAAAACTCTTTTGATATTATTACTAGTGCATAGTGTGAAAATATTTCGAAAGTATAATATCAATCTTAGCCAGCATACAACATTTCATCGTATGCGTACTATAGCTACCATGTTCAATAACAGGTTACCGCCACATTCCATGGCAGGTTATACAACTAAAAACCGTACAGGGTTCGTATTGTTTCTTTGGATTTCCAACAAATGATCAGGCTAAGGAACTTCCTTACACCGAAATAGAAACGCCTCTGGAAAGACGCCCCGGATCCTAACCGGATCTCTGCAAACAAAAGGCCGACGCTACCTCACGCTTTAACCAAGATGTAACTAGGTAACTAACACACGAGCAATGTCATCCCCCGGTCGTTACCGACCTTTATCCCGGGATCCCGAAAACCAACAAAGCAACATCACACAATAATAAATAAAGTGTGTCCACATGAGTAAGTATCTGGGCTCCATACTATGATACCACCTTTTATCCAGAAGGAAATGACATCCCCTAGGGGCGCTACCCCTACAAACCTTTGCTGCAACATTCCTGTTTCGACCATTACCGGGTTGTGAGGCTCGACGAAGTCTCATCCACAAAGCAACGCTTTTCCACAAAGCCACGCTTTTTCACAAAGCCACGCTTCGATCAACAAATGATCAGCAGCACTTCGTATGCCACATTACCAAATTGGGAATGTATCACTAGTAACCATCAACTACATAACCTCTGAGCTCGTACGTCTCAGAGAAGGGTGTTAAGCTAAGAGAATAAATTCTCCGCCACCAACAGAAATGTATTTGATAGAAACCAGCTTTACATCTCAAAGTGTAACGTCAGACACACATCCATACAAGTCTGTTCCAGGTTCGAACAGAACCGAAGGCACTTCCAAAGAAGCCCTTGCAAATCCGGATAATTTCTAATCACGTCCGGACTTCCCATCACAAAGGGTGATAAAATCTCTATACCGGGGACCAGTCGGTGCAGAGATTCGACGAGTTGTCCTTTCATTTTCGAAAATATCCGGTCTTCACCACCGGTCTTCAAATGCTATCCATATACATCGTATCGCTATTCGAAATGGGTTATATGACACAAAGGTCCTTCCCGACTAAACCGAATAACGAGCACAATTAAAAATCATATGGATACTGGGGTCTCAATTAAATCACAGATTAAAGCCCAAAACTTTTCATTCGAATGGTTAAAACAAATTACCATTTCCAATCTTTTAAACAAAAAGATTCATTTCAAAAACCTTCACTGGTTTAAACAATTTCCACACTTTTAATCTTTTAAACAAAAAGATTCAATTCACATAGTTTACCCCGTTCACAAAGATTCATTCATAGATTTTCAAATCGATTTCCATTTCAATTTGATTAACTCGTTAAATCTTTAAATCAAGATTTAACTTATAGCTTTCAAAACTCGTTTCCAAAGATTCATTCATAGTCTTCCAAAACAATTCCATTTCAAGTTAGATTAACTCATCCGGTCTTTGAAATCAAAGACTCATTTCATAGTTTTCAAACTTTTCAATTCCATTTCAAACTTGAAATTCTATTGACACAAATTTGAAATTAATTATTTATGTGAAAGCTTTTACTATTTGAAAACAAATAGTTTCGTTTAAGAAAAATCTAGTTATATTTACACGAGTTAAAATCCTTGAATTAAATTCAAATTCCCAAATCAAAAATGGTTTAACCCATATATAACTTGTACAACATCTTTAATCCCTAGTTTCAAATTATAGAATTCAATTTCAAACTTGAATTCAAAATTAAATCAAATTATTTAAATTTTCAAAACTCGATTAAGTTATTCAAAATAACTTTTATCTTTGAAATTTCATTTCAAAAGCTTTTCATATTAAACCCCAATTTCCAATTTCAAAATCAATTGAAATTAAAAAAATTAATTTCAAAAACATCAAATTTAAAATCATCTGTGACTTAACCGATTTCCACGTGAAATCCATATTTGTGTGTGTAAAGGTGTAGTCCAGGGGTTTCACACAATAGTGCAACATCATCCATCATCACAGATATATCAATATCGATAAGCGGTATAATCCACAACGCTTATCTTCATTTACAATTCCACAGATAAAATAAATTTATCAATCACAAAGGTTCATCATTACAATTCGATGTGGATTTCGGATATCCAACTGGAATCCGACTCCCTGTCGCATCGAAGTTCAAATGTCGTTCTACGGATCAAGGGTTTCATATTCACATAGTAATATATCACAGAAACAGATATATATATATATCGCAGATAATCAATTACATTCATCCCAGATAAATAAATTACAGATCACAACACAAATTAGGGTATATCACAAAGCATCACATATCAGAGATATCAAACAATTCACATTCAATAGAATCCAAACATTCATAAGTAAGGTCAGTTAATTGTCTGATTAATTTAAATCAGATTTATTACTTATGAATAAACTACAATCTTGGTTAATTAATTATAAAACATTTGGATTAATTATTCTTTAATCATTAATTAACCTTCTGTCATAATTCATCAATTAATTATAACCAGTAATTACCCATTAATTAATCTCTAATTATTAAATTAATTTAAACCTCAAATTACTTATTTAATTAATTACAAAGTAAATTAATCTTAACAAATCTCATTTATTGATCCTTAATAAATCCCCATTTGATTAATTTCCCTTAATTGATCATAACAAGTAATTATCCCTATTTGATTACTTTTATTAAGTAATTATCATTAATTAATCACCTTTTATAAAAGTATCATCTTTAATTAATTACCTTAATTTATGATTCACATTAATAAATCAATTCTTTAAATCGATTACACAAATTAATTAACCATCCTTTATTACATTAAGTCATTAATTCTTTATTACCTTAAGTCTTTTAAATCACCTTTGAAAACATTGTTTACAAGTGTTTAAAATCTGAAAATTTTCAAAGTAAAACTGTTTTAAACTTAGCTTTAAAAACATGGTTTAAACTTTGCTTAATAATTCAAAAATCATTGTTTAGATTTAAAAACAGAACAGGTTTAAATATTGAAACCTGTAAACCCACATTCGACCCGAGTAAACCATCAAAAATCTCGAGACGCTCTCGAGTAATCACGTCAACCACTCAGCTTCATGTCGAACCAAAATTTTCACGAACAAATCCCGAGCCAATCCCTTCTTCTCCGATCCCCATGACTTCCAGATGCACGAACTTCACGCGTGCACATGCACAGTCGCTCAGGTCATCTCCGACCAACCTCGCGACCACCCACCAGTCACTCTCGACCACATCGACGAGCTCAACCACCCAGTTCGACGATTCTCTCCTGAAAATCAAATTCGAGCAACTCCACATCCACCTGAAACAAACCAATCGCCTGAAATCACCTCGTGTAGCTACCACCGACCCCCTGACGTCACGCGACCACAACCCCAACTACTCTGATGACATACGAACCTTTTCCCCTAGGAGCGATCGCCTCCGATCCTATGAGGACGACGCGGCAACCCCACAAACGATCACAACCAAAAACTGGGTTTAAACCCTAATTTGCTCTCGAACGATCAACACGAGGGATTATAAAATAGTTGAACATTTTTCTGATGATTGATGACTCTCTAACATGCTTCCTTTTTATTCTCGAGATTTATCATCACCCCGACCAACAGATTTTCATCAAAACCCAATTTTCATTTAAACCCAAACCTCACCTTCATTTTATTTCTAAAAATCCTGATTTTGGCGTTAAAAATCATATTTTAGTTTATTGATTTTGATCTATATCACTGAGTAAATAAATTACTAAGTTTGAATTTCCACTTATATATGGGTTTGCTCTGTTATTCTTGGATCCCAGAGACATTCAAGTTAAATTTTAATTTAATTAAAATTCTAAACATTAGTCTATGATCCCATAAACAACTTTTGTTTTAAATCCGAGTTCTAACAGCAATTGGTTTAAGAGGATATGATTTTCTTTGAACCAAAATTTTTGAGCTTGACAACCATAACAGGGTATCACTGATACATGCATTCACTTGTATATACCCAGACCAAGATACTTATATATATATTCACACAATATATATCTCCAGATATAGATCATGCAACAAAATCCTACTTAAGTTTCAAATAAAATTGTTACTCACATTAGATTCCAGGAAAGAAAAGAGTTGAGCTTGCTTTTACTTTGAAACAGGCTGAACCTTGCAAGTTGAAATCTTCTTCTTGCTTCTTTGAAATTTGTATTGATATATTTGTTGGATTGTTGTTTATGTTGAAGCTTGTTTGAATATGAGATGATATTAATTTAGTTTTCTACTCAGCTGGAATGGACGAACTCAAATGAAGAAGATGATGTATGTAGAAATGAGTTACAGGTTGATATATTACTTTGCATAGGGTAATGTCTATTTTTTTCTTTCTAGTACAACATATAAGCAGAGATATTTATCCAAAAAGAAGCTGGAAATGAAATGTCTTGTGTACTAGAGATATAGCATTAAATGCTTTGCTCCTTATCAAGTCTACAACAACCCATACTTTATTCTTCTATGTACTTAGAAATCTTACACAAGTTTATTTTTGTTTGACTTAGATGCTAAGCATACTTACCCTACTTACATTCGTATACACTGAGATGATATTTTTGAGCAAAGAGGAGATGGGGTATTAAATGTATGTGTACTTCTTTTACTTTGTTTTCTTTTTTTCTTCTTCTTTGCCTTGCATTACTTTACACGGCCGATAGATGATATAGTGATGGTTTGCATTAATGTTGTTTGTCTTGTTTTTATATTTATACTTAATGTTTGTTTTAGTCTTTTAATTATACTATGTATCTAGTTTGTCTCTTTGTTATGTTTTACACTATACATTTTCAAATTTATTCATTTTTAAACTTGTATCAATTATCTATATTTTTATATTTATCTTTAAACCATTTATATTAAGATTTAAATCCAATTATCAATATATATATATATATACATATACAATTTTTAAATTCAAAATGATTTAATATATTTTTATTTGGATTCGGGGAAACTCGAATCAATTCGTCGATGAATTTCACAATTTTTATTCAAAATTAATTTTAATTATCATTTTAAATTTATACAAAATCCGGGGTCGTTATAGTATGCATGTATTATTTAGTTTGCATTTGAATATATATTCAGTAATTAACTATATATATATATATATATATATTTGTGTGTGTGTGTCAATGTGTGTACAATATATTCAAATACACACACAAAGATATATATAGACACACACACACTAGTTTTCAATTTAAGTATCAAAATATCAAATGCAAACTGACTTGTTTGGCATGTATATTCAATTTTCTTATAATGTACATATATATTCAGTTAACTCACTGCTAGTTTGGCAATATTTTCCAATAAATGCATACTTGGTTAGAATAAGTATATGAATGTGAATGTATTATATGATTATGTTGTTATACTTAACATTTTATGATCATGAATGTATATTGAATATTATTACAGTATAATAAGTATGCTAAATAAATATAAAGTATTTACATGATATAAAAGTATACTGTATGTGTAAATTTGATAATATATACAAGGTATAAAAATATGTACAAACTAATAGTATATAAACTAAGTATAACAAATATATACAAATTTAACCATACAACAAATATATATTATTGAGTATGTATATATAATAAAGTGAAGATACTAGTTAGCTATCATGAGTTGTATAGTTAAATAAATAAATAAATAAATACACACACATGCATATACAGTTAATGTTTAACTTGTTAAAGTTTATTTTTTTAGTTATATATATATATTACATATAGTTAAATTTTACTTGTTAAAGTTTCTATCATGTATCAAATTTACACATTATTCATTTCGGTTGTCTTTAATGCTTAGTTATAGTATTACACCATATATGCTTTAGTTCAATCCGGCTATCTTATATTTGTTTACCTTTGGATAGAGACCTAGAGATTAGAGAATGAATTGCAATATCTTTGGTAGTCTATTCTAGTAACTTTATGTTATTTGGACCATTTTTTGTTGAAGTTATATCAATGTGTTTCTATTTATGTTTAGACTTTAGGGTTGAAACTTTGAATTACTAATATAACGCATGCAATGGGTAATGTATTGTATTGTGCTGAGTCGATGGTCCGATGCCTGTAATGTTCAGTTCGGTTTGTAGTAATACAATTACCAATTCGATCGAATGAGAAATGTATTGTATTATACTGCTGCAAACAGTAATAGATTACTGTGAATTGTTCGATCAAATGAGCAATACCTGTAATGGACTACTGCGAATTGTGAATGCTTGTAATGTTTTTCGATCGGTTTTGTTGTAGTTTGATGGTTGCTTTCAGTCTGATGTATTGTTTTCAGTTTAAATCCTGTATGAATATATGCGAACTATGAACTGTAATGTATTATATTGTTTTTAGTTTGATGATTGTAGTGAAGATTGCCACTTAGACACGTTATGAGGTTTGGTGGGTACGGAAAGTTGGCACCAAAATTTGTAGGGGCTTTTCCGATCTTGGAGAGATTAGGAAAGTTAGCTTACAGAGTGGAGCTTCCTGAAATTTTGGCAAGGATTCATAATATCTTCCATGTGTCACATTTGTGAAAGTACTTACATGATTTAGCTACCATGGTTGAGATAGTTAGTTGGAAGAAGTTGAAGTAGGAAAAGAGTCACTTGTTCGCAATAAAGTAGTCAAACTGGTTAGAGTCCAATAGAGAAATGATCTAGCCGAGAGTACTTGGAAGCTAGAGGAAAAGGTCCAAGCTACCTATCTAGAGGTTTTTTCGGTAAATTTCCACTTGAATTAGTACAATTAGTTAGATACACAATACTTAGCTTCGTGTATTCCATAGGTAGGTAAGTATATGGATGCTAGGCATAGATATGAACATGTCACTAGGACATGTTTTGGATGATGGTTGCTAATGGATGTATTTTGTTAAATAGTATATCACATATAGGTTGTTATCCATGTTGGCCTATGACACACATCACATTATCTACTTTATTTTATCAGTTATATGCATATGGTTTTTTCATTTTTGCATATGTATTGAATGGTTGCTCATTTATATAGAATTGCAAGTATTTAGTACATCGCATAAATTTTGGATACATGATATAAGCACTTGTTTTTTTTGCATTACCTATATGTTCATAAGCATTCCATACCTATATGTACATATCATTAGAAATATGAAACTAAGGACAATGGTTGCAATTGGTTGATGGTTAAGTAGATGGTTGTAGATATTGGTAGCATAAGCGAATTACATTTTTTCCTCCTTGGAGATTTTAGGGACGTAATCCATTTACGGGGGGAGAATGTAACACCCTGTAAATTTTAATAATAAACTAAAATACAAATAAGGAAAAAAATGTAATTTTACATAAAATGATAAATAATAAATTTTTACAGAAGTTGGAATAGGGCTCGAGACTTATTCCATTGTGTTCGAAACGTTATTTACAGTCAAAAATCATATATAACTTGAAACCATATATAACTTGCTAAATTTGATAAAATAAAGCGAAAATAGTGAAAAATACAGCTAATGCATTTTCATAATTATTAGTTTTCAATATTGGACAAGAAACCTTAATTCTCAACTATAAATAAAGGCATAAGCCACCATTCTTCTCATTTAGAAACCTAGCCTCTACCTCCTAAACATTTCTTCTTCCTTAAAAAGTAATTCTAAACTTCAAATGAAATAAAAAGTAAACCAAATAAAATGGGAAAGAGAATAGAGAAAAAAGAGTTCAATAACTGAAGCTAGGGGATAATCCATAGGAAAAAGAAGAGGGAAAGCTAAAATGGTGAGTGGGTTCTATCTACGAAATGAGTATGTTGGGAATAAGTGAACGGTTTTCGATTACATAACTTCTTAGCGACATAAATAAGATTTCTAGTCTTGAATCTACCTTTTATTCTAAAATTATGAATTGAAATGATTTATAAAACCTTAGGAAATGATAGATCCAATTAATGAATTAATAAATGAATGTAAAACTATCTCAAATCTTATAGATCTAAATTGTATATCATGTTTGGATTGATAAATAAAGAATATTTTTATGGAGACCGCCCTTAATCTTTTTGGTTTGATTTATATGATTAGTTTGAAATGATTTTTGAATAGAAAGAAATAAACAAACATATATGTTGGAATTTACTTAGATCCGATTTAGTTTACATTAAAATATACGTAATAGTCGATTTGGGTGTATGTATAAAATCCCCTGAACACACACTCACACACACACATATATATATAATTGACTTGAAACCCAATGACAAATGTTAGAATAAATCATTCGAAGTTGGGTATGAAATACACAAAAAATCTGGTTGAAACCAAGTCCTTAAACTTTTTTGTGAAATCCAAATGAATAAAAACAACTAAGACAAATAAGTTATAAAAAACTGGAAAACATACTAGACTTCTAAAATTCATTCAGTCGTCTAAAAGCTATTTTCGGACATCCAGATTTCAAGATATCGTAACCCGAGGGTTTTAAATTGAAATTTAACATATTTCAAACATCTAAATACATTTTCAAATGTCCAAAAATTAAATAAGATGACAAAAAAAGGCAGTTAGACACCTATATGCCCGAGAATGTTTTTTTATTATTTGCATTAGGCAACCAGATGTATAAATTGTATTTTCAAACGTTTGAATTACTACAGCATGCCCAGGTTAAACCTGAACCTAGAATATGCCAAGTAGGAAGGATTGGGGAAACTTGTTCCCACTTCCTAGTTACTTGGGAGTGCATGCAACTTAGTGAGGTCCGGCAGCAAGCTCGAAACGTACCGCCTTTGGGTAAAGTCCTAGACTTTCACTTCATGAAGTTGGAACATGACACTTAATGCGGTCTGCGATTATATCACAATTAGAAGTTATTGTCATTTGCAGTCAGTACTGGCCATAGATTTTTAGATGCCGGAAAGAGTGGACGAAAACATTCATCGAAAAAAGATTAGTGAATCCTAGATGAGGGGAATCAACCCTTGATTGCTACTTGTGTAACGATATAGAACTTAGGAAGCGGACTAGCGAGGAGATGCACCAACGCAAAATGGCAAGAATCATTGGACAATGATCCAATGAATAGGTCGGGATTGAATACATTCTTCACTTAGCACACCAATGCAAGATAGAAAGAACCATCGGACGATGGTTCATTGAATGGGCTGCGCATTGGATGTATGTTCGGTTAGAAGCACCATTGCATAGATGGCAAGAACCATCAAATAGTGATTCGATGAATGGGCCGGGCATTGGGTGTGTATTCAAATAGGAGTAACCTTAGCAATTACTACCAACAATGTTAGTTGATGTATAGTTAGGTGGTCTACCATTGGGCCCCTATACTAGAGGTGCATCTAGGAATTACTATATTTTAGTATGCTCCACCTGTGAGTGGAACTTTCATAAACTATAATTTCTCACCTATAATAATCAACTTAAAATGTAAAATAAGTTTCTCCTTATACACACATAACACACAATAAGGAACACCCTAAGTACAGGATAAACTGAACTTCAATCACTTGTTTACACCGTACCACTAGTGATATAATTCATTCACCAGACTTTGTCTGATCCTCTCCATTTTTCCTCTTATTACCTATTACATGAGGACAAGGCAGTAAGTGAGGTGATTTGGTCAAGGTGCATGGAAAAGGCGACGTGACGTCGGAGATTTATTTATTTGCAGTCTTTCTCTATATACCTTATTGTAATATTGGGAGACTTTACCTTTATTAGACTTATGTTGTATTAGCATTTGGAGACTTTGTTTTGTTATTTATCGTATGGACCATGGTTATTCTGAGACTGTGTTACTTGGATTATTTTCAGTATTTATATTTTATTTTCTTCCGTTGTGAGATCTAAAAGTGTAGAATTGTGTAAAGTTATAATTGTTTCTATATCATGTAAACCATTTTAAAACTGAACGATTCGTACTTCTCAGCATTATGACAGTTCGGAAGCCACTTTTGGGCTCTGAATCGATGGACCCGAGGGTGTAGGTTGTTATAGGTCCTCTATCGGGCTCCTAATTACATGAAAATGGATGTGAAGCTCTATAGACGGGAGGTACACCATACCCCTTCAACGCTGCATGCCTGAAGACGAAGTCGGTCAGATCTAGGAAGAGTTGCATGAAAGATTTTATGGGGATCATGCCTGGAGCAAAGCATAGAAAATGGCCGCCCAACAAGGCTACTATTGGCCTGTATGATAAAGGGTTCTATGGACTCTGTGAAGAAATATGACCCGTGCCAACAGTTCGCTTAGATCCCCAGAGCCTCTCCTGTTATCCTTACTCTTATTATTTCCCTATGGTCGTTAGGCATGTGGGTGATTGACTTAATTGGAAAGCTGCCTAATGCCAAGAGAGGGTACAACCATGCCACAATCTCCATCGACTACTTCATAAAATGGGTCGAGGCTGAGCCCTTTACAGTGGACGCCAACCCCAATATTATTAAATTCATCATCAAGAACATCATCTACCATTTTGGCCTATCAAAGAAGTTCATCATCAACAACAACACTTAATTTTAGTGCAGCCTATTTCAAGACTTCTACTCAAGGAATGAAATCGAAAAGTGCTTCTCCTCCGTTGCCCATCCTCTTGCAATGGACAACTCAACGCCATCAACAAAACCATAAAGTCCACACTCAAGAAATGCTTCGTAAAAGCTAAGGGGAACCAGTCCGAAGAACCGCAGCTCGTTCTTTGGTCCTATCGCATTTCAGACCGAACTTCAACTGGCCATATTGCATTTTTTCTGTCCTATAGGTATGAAGCAATATTGTCCATAGAAGTTGACATCCCATCACCCGGGCGTCAAATCTTTAAGCCTGAGCAAAACAAAGAGCTATTCAAGCTTTGACTCAACATTATAGAAGAACGAAGAACCGAAGCCAAGCTCTGCACTTTAGCCAATAAGAGAAAGATTTCCAAGCACTACAACTCAAGATTAAAGCTCTAGCAATTTATTGCCAGTGACCTAGTCCTACGTTGGATGTCTGCCAACACAAAAAACCCAACCGAAGGAGTGCTTGGCCCAAACTGGGAGGGGGTGTATGTCTGAAACGACCCGATTTTCCCAGCCGGGAAAATCGAACCATTAGTAATTAAAGAAAGAGAGGTAGAAGAAGAATGTAGAAAACAACATCAGAATCTAACCATCATAGCGGAATAAAATATAATAGTCAATAACAGATCTTTACACAAACCAAAACTATATCTGTTTATACAATACATCATCAGAGTATACATCAGAATACACAAACATACAACTGGACAATAATCATATCATGTCCTCAATATAACAGAGTACAGCAATCAACACAGCGGAATATATATATAAACAAGTACGAGAGTACGTGTCTCCATCCAGCTCGTCTCCTGAGCTCCACAGCATAACCTGAACCTGTTTATCTCGGTCTGATCCGAGCATTATATAAAACAATACCCGAGTCAGTCTGGAATACCAGCGTGATAAAATCACACTCAATTTGATTATTAAAGTTTCAAAATCCTTTGAAAATAAAAGCATCTCGTAAGACCACGCCACAAATAAACATGTCGGGTTTTTACCTTACGATAGCCAAAACACTTTTTAGCAAAATCCTCTGATATTATAATAGTGTCTATATACAAATACTTATTCAAATAGCCGAAATTGTTACATCTATTAAATTCCAGCATACTAGCCACAAAGTGGGTAATACAAACAAAACACGTACAAGGCTCGTAGGAAGAATGGATTTCCATCAATGACTAGGCACTGGGGTACCACCTATCACAGTACCTGGTCTAGATCAGCGTACCGAGGACCCACCCTAAGTCCCCTGCAACACAAGGCCGGAACCATCCCTTACTGGATGATTCCGAATAAAATCACCCTACGGTTGTGATCAGCAACCGCACCACTAAGCCGAAATAAAAAGGGACATCTAGACAGGGATGACCTTACCCTCCAGTGGGAGCTACCCACGAAGCCTTGCTGCATAACCCCCGATTTTCAGTCATTCCCGGTTGATGAGGCTCGAGGCTAAGCATTACCTTTTAGAACATATCCCTTGGAATGCCCATCGTCCGCTGACGATGTTCCGAAAGCATTCGTCCATACAAGTCCGTCCCGGGTCCGAACGGAACCGAAGGCACTATTCCTACTACATCCATTTTGGAAATATCCTCAGGATTAGTAGCGACTAGCCCTTGCACTTCACTGCTCCATCTTCGACTCCGAAATCGTTTCCACGAAACGTACAAACCGGATCGAAGTGGTTTTCGAGAAATAAATCTCGATCCCGGTCTCTTTGAAACGATCAGCGCATTTGGCCAATATTGATAGTCGGTTATTTAACTATCAATTAACATTCACAAACATCCATCAAACAATAAATAATCCTCCCAAATTATTTATTTGCCTCAAATATCCTTTCAAGGTATATTTCCAAATTTCAAAACTCATTTGAAACAATTTCAAACAGTTCCTGCTTACGGAATACATTTCCCAAATATTTATTTCCAAATATTTATTTCCACTGAATCACCAAGTACAAAATACTTTTAGATTTTAAAATAATTTAAAAACACTTTACTATAAATATACTTTATAACATTTAAATTTTAAAACTACTTTAATACTTTATTAAAATATATACTTTAAGAATATTCAAAATAAAACCCCTTTATAAATATAAACTAAATTTCTCTTTAAAACATAATACTAAGTCACTTTTATATAGTTACTACAATAATAGATTTTGATAATACTTACTTTGGAAATTAACATTTAGAAAAAAACAAATTTTCTAAAACATGCTTTTTTTTAAAAAAACATACTTAAAATCTTTAACTTATATTTCAAATTGCTTTGAAACGTACTTGGCTATCCAAGGAAATACACTTCTCTTCACATCTTTTAAAAATAAATCAACATTTATTTTTAAACCAATTCATATCCCTTTATAAATTCCCACCTTGAATTTATATTTTCAAATATCCACTGATATTTTATTTTACTTTATAAACCCAGTTTATAAATTCCAAAATCTCACTTCTCTTTAAAATTTCAAATCCCAAACACTTAAATCAATTTACAATTGATTTCCAATTCACTTTATTCTGAAATAAATTTTCTTACTTCATTTATCCAAAATTCATTAACTTTCAGATTTTATTTCTTAATTATGATTTAAAATCTTTTTAACTGAAAATATCAATTTCAGATTTCCAAAATTCCTTCTTATTCCTAAATTAAATTTAATCCTTAAATTTAAAAATAAATCCTTTATTCTTTAAAATAATATCACTTTAAATTAAAATTTATTATTCCCCCTGTTAATCCCAAATTTCCCCTTTTTCCTCATATTCAGAATTAATTTATTTGAAATTTAAAGTTACTTTTATTCTTCCAATTTCATTTTCCAATTTATTCAAACTCTCCACAGTTATTTTACTTAAGAATTTACTCTTTTATTTCTTTTCAAAAATTCAATTCTAGAGATTTTGATAACTCAGCATATCCACATAGATCCAATCAAGCCATAACATCCAATTATTCATATAATTCATCATAGGATATCAAAACTCATATCACAGAATGTTTAAACAAAATTAAATATTTTGAGGAATCCAGTTGGATCCCTCTAACCTGTTTCCCTGCATCCACAGATGTTAGCACAATACCAATTCCACTTCAAGGTGGAATATCGCGGTATATGGGATTAATAAATATCATCCTCTATTATGCGGCGCATAGGGTCTCATCCGCTATATAATGTGAGAATATCAACTCCAATATATACATATGCCAATATATATATATATATATATTGGTATATACTACTATATATACTATCATATCAAATCAATCCAATCATTCAATCCAAATATTTAAATTTATCCATTTAAATTTAAATTTAAATTCAGCTGAGTGAGATTAACTCACCTTTTTCTTTGCGTTTTGCAATCCATCCTTCTCAACTTGTTTTCCACGATTTTCAGACCTTGTAAAATCATTTTACATTTTATTAATATTCGAATAAATCGAACCCTTAATTACCATTTAACAATTCAATTAAATTTTGAACTAATTTTCTTTTATTAAATCCTTTAGTAACAAAAATGGTTTTATTAACATTTGAAATACCCTAAAAATAAATTACCATCAAATAAATCTAATTAAAAAATTTTAAATGATCGTTAAATTAACTTAGTTTACATTTCCTTTTCTGCCCAATTTATAAATTTAATGACGGGTTATATATATATATATATATATTCTAATTTCTCAAATAAATCTACCAATTATCTAAAAGTTGACTGATTCATACATGTATGTGATTATATATTTTTTCTGACCAAATCATTTACTTTATAACAGGCTATATATGTGTATATCATGATTTCTCAGATAACATATTTAATACCCTACTGTTAAAATTCTCTTTTTTTTTCCAGATCTACATATACTGGTTAAATAAAATAAATAAATACGTAAGAACATATGAATAAAACTGCTACCTTACAGTATATTATCCTTATTATAATTATATTAAAAACAAGAATAAGAAATCGATACCTTACTGACTCGACTCTCAACATCCATCTCGCCTGTACGAACAAGAACACCATCGTCACGGACGGGTCGCTCCTTCCCATCAACGATCTGGACTCCAGATCGAGACCCTCGAGTATGAGAATCCTGGACGCGAATTCACTTCTTTCGATTGCGACTCTTCCCCCATCTCTGGTGCCTAACCTTGCCCCCATAGCGGTCGCAACCCGAAACCCTAATCGCGGCCTTCCTCAGAAAAGTGCAAAGTCACCGGACTCGACGTGCCTCCCTCTTAAGCTTAGTCGATTCGAACACGGCTACTAATGATTCTCGAACGAGAATCTATCCGATTAAGAGTATTTGGGCGTGAATGAATTTGGCCAGTGGAAATCGAAGAGGAAGGAAAACTATCGCATACAGTAAGAAGGCCACGAAAATTTGATTATTTCTGAATGAAAACAAATATGATCTGCGAGCTTTACAAAATAAAAAGAAATGGAATTTTCGATTTCATGAAATTGTAAGGGGAGAGAACATGATTTTGATTTCTGAAGGAATATATGAGAAAGAGCACGGCCATTATTGATTTTGACGAAGTTATTTCTCCCTCTCTTTTTTTAGATTTGAAAAGAAGGATTCGACTGATATAAAGTTGATGCAGGAGATGTTTGCGTGTTGTTATAAAAAAGAGAAACACAGATATGAAAGGAAGTCGGCTGTGATTTGATTTTCCTTCAGATAAAGATATTTAAGTTAGATCGATAATTATCGTCTAAGCGTTTATACTTCGTACGGTCACACATTAATTCCGAAAGCTATGAAATTTGAAATCCGGTAATAATTCAATATTATGGACCCAATGGAACTAGTTTCGTCGAATTACGAGATTGTGCCTCGGAAGGCTATTTTTAAATATCAATTTAAACGGTACATTTTTAAAACTGAACAAAACACTTCCAAATTCAATTTTAAAAGTTCCATCACCTTCAGTATTAATAATATGAATCTTACAAATCTTCAAATTATTTTTAACAGGCTTAAAATTTCAGATTCAACAATTTACCCAATTCCGATAATTAAATTCAACAATTAATTATCCAATAAATATTGATATTTGAAATTTATATTAAAATTACTCCTTTGAATATTTAAAATCAATTAAACATTCATATTTTAACTATTCAAAATTCTGGGTCGTCACAATGCCATAAGCGCCACCTTAACAAATGGTGTTTACCATCTCTCTCACTAAGATGGAACCTACATTTCCCACACTTGGAACCCAATGCATCTCTAAGCCTATCACGGATAAAAGTTAACCACAATTATAAGTCTGGGTAATACGTCTTTTGTGAAGAATACATCGAAGACTCAAAAGCCAACATTGTCCAACACATTTACCAATGCTATCTAATAATGGATGAGCCATTATGTTCTCATTTACCTTGTTGGGGACTGTCGATCTCTGCTACCGAGGATATGCAAGCCATGCTCCTCTCCATGTTGACTGGATATCCACGAGGTTAAATTATCGTGCATTCACTTCCATGTCGAGGACTACCATTCAGTATTCAGGTTCGTGCCAGGCCCTTCTGCCACACTCAATTGGCAATGTGTCTCCTTGTAGAACCTTCAAACAACACAGGCTATCCAATAAAGGATGAATTATTATAAGCTCATTTACCTTGTTAGTGACTGCTAACCTACGCTATGAAGAACGGGCGAGCCAAGCTCATCTCCTTGCCGCCTAGCTATCCACAAGGATGGATTACCATGCATTCACTTCCTTGTCGGGGACTTCCACCCAGCGTTTAGGTTTGTGCGAGGCCCATCTGCTACACTCAACTAGCAACTTGTCTCCCTGGAGAATCTTCAAACGGCCCAAGCATGTCCAACAAAGAATGAGTTATTATGTGCTCATTTACCTTATTTAGGACCGCCAACCTCTACTGCAAAGGATTTGCGAGCCATATTCCCTCCTTGCATGTTGGCTATTCACGAGGATGGATTACCGTGTATTCACTTCCTTGTCGAGGACTGCCATCCAATATTTAGGTTCGAGCCTGGCCCGTCTAGTACTCTCAACTGGCAATATGTCATCTTAGAGAACCTTCGAACAACCCACTTGTTCTTTCAATATGTCACCCGAGAGTAACATTTAAACCACTCAACGCTTAGGTTCACGCCGAGACCGACAAACAACAAACCAACAACAGTAAGTCTCACTATCATATGCTGGCCACCTAACAAACAACCAGGTTACACAGTCAATGCTTGCATCCTAGTCCATTAACCTTCTCGACCTATCAACCACAACAAGGTCAAATCAAGGGACCATTAGCTGCTTAAAGTATACTACCTTACAAGCTAAGCACAAACAAACAATAGTGGATAAAACCACTATTTTAGATCTCGTTCATCCCGCCCGAGATCTCGCTTGAGATCTCATTTTCAAACTTGAGCGAGACGAGATTTAGTTAAATGAGACATTAATTTTTTTTATATATTATTTGACACTCATCTCATCCAAGGTAGTGAAATTTGAGGTGGGATCTCAATAAAAGATCTCAAAATTATGTGTTATCATTTACATTTTCTCTACTTCTTATGTGAGTCCACAAGGAATTACACTCTATTAACCTTTTGCTTACCCTATAATTCTTTATTTTACCGTCTAATGAGTGAGCAAAAAAACTTATTATTTATTTATTTTTACTTTTAATATTCAAATGAGTAGGGAATCATTTAGTTAATACTAAATCGATCGTGTTATAACTCTGATCTAAAATTAATATTATCATTTTATATAAATTATGCATGTTAAAAACTTTTATATATAGATAACAATTATTACAATAATCTTAAAAATATCAAATTTAGACTTATGTTACTCCGATATAATCCTGAGATGGACTTTAAAATATGAGATGCAATCCGAGATATACACCCGGGATATACTCATCTCACTTGAGATCTCGTCAGATATGAGATAATGTATGTAAAATTTCTGAGACGAAACGTGACCAAAATCCAAGATTTAAAACCTTGGATAAAACTATCAACTACTTAAGATGAATTTCAACAAAAGAAACTTTGTTCATTTCCAAAAATATAGGGCACGTAGCTCACCCCGTAGACTTATAAAAAAGAAAGAAAATTATCTACAAGGACAGCTCTTCAACTGATCTCAACTCAAGGAGTTAATCTGCTCCAAGGTCTAATTGGTCGGTATAGCCTCCCTAACATCCTCCTTCTCAGCAGCACCTTCAGATTGGGTCACTACAGAGGTTTCGGCATCCAGAAGGCCCATGGAGATAAGCATATCATAATTTTCCCTGAGCGGGGCCTTAATCATGTTGGTCAGTCGGTTCTGCTACACATCCTCCTCCTCCTGCCGAGAGGCCTCCACATTCGCAGCTGAATTGCACTCCATATTATGCTGGTTTAGGCTCCTCTGGGCCTCCTTTAGTTTCTCCTTGAGATCTGCGGCCCTTTTTTGCCCCCATTTTAAGGTCTGAAAATAAGCATTACTGATGCTGCAATCATCAATAGTATTATTCTCGGGTAACAAAATGAGATTAGTTAATGATAGCATTAACATCAGAAGCACATGTATATGAAAATTTTCAAAACGGATATTTCATTAATTAATTTCCATATTCATTACATAATCCTAAAACATTGCCCAGGTTCAGATAAATATAATTATTAAAAAGTACTCCAAGAGCAACATACGAAAATGCCCCCTTGGTTGATCAGAGTGTACTACTAGACAGACTGCCATTACATACATATAGACTAAAGTCATAAAAACACAGTGGATAAATAATAGATAGATTCCTACATAGCTAGATCTGCCTAAAACTGCACGTCTCCGGAAGCTTTATTCATCCAACCTAATTAACTTGGAAACCTTACTTTCGAACTACTCAAATGAGTACCCGAGAGTTTAAAAGGGGAAAAACTTTCGGTTAGACAAAAAGTCCGGTGTGAATAATAATATGCCATCTCAATAATAGATATCTAGTGAGACCACGCCATTAAGTGGAACGGGTTTTCCCCTCACTAGTATCCTTTGATAATACGTCTATCATAATCATGCTTTTGCAATCACAATGGTTACATAAACATATGATAATTAAATGCATGCATACAACATGGGTAATCCTGACTAATCTATCTCAATTAACTGACTATCTGTCTTTACATCATAGTTTTCTCAAGGTAACTACAACCCCACATAGCTTACTCGGGCCTACCGGTTATACCAAAATTTTCTAATTTACCGTTAGTAGGAAACTGGACTGTCTGTCCGAACACCATCTGAGTGTTTACCTAACTATCTGTCAATATCATAGTTTTGCTACGCTCACTATGAAACTAATGATTTTGCAGGCCAGCCAATAACTAGCTAAGTTATATTCCTTTATGTGCATAAACCTACTTTTAGTTTTACCCTTAACAAATCCCTATGCACTAGAATCGTGGACTAATATCAACTAGGGACTAACAGTTGAAGTATAGGGCGCTACCCTACACCAGTCTCATCTAGTTTTCTAATCTCTAAGTCAATTCATCCTATCATAGTTTATCTAAAGGTGATAAGAGTAATAATCTCTTTCGCAAAATTCTGGGCTAAATACCCTTTTATATTTCTTTGAAAACATAAATCTTTATAATTGATTTAACCTTAAAATCATACTTTAAAATAAAGAAAATATAGCCCTTTACTTTGTCCAAAATATTATGCCAAGATATATATGCTTTTATACAATAACTTTAATGAACTTTGAAATCACTTAGAGGTTGTCACACCTCAAAACAATAGGTTATAAAGCCATATATAATAAAACCATTGAATTGATAATGTGCGGCATTGGTATAGCCGCTATGGGATTGTCGCATCCCACTATATCGAAATCATGTTAAAGCATCTGATTTATAAACGCAAGGCAATAAGGCCAAAACCATTTATGGCTCATATTATAAATACATATAGGTTGCTGAATATAAGCAGCATGTTATGGGTTTGCATAGTATAAAACTTTAAAACTTGGTGACATGGGAATGTCGAAATTAAGGCTAGGCGGCATCATTGCCATGATATAATCATTGTCAAAAATGGCTTATAGCGGCACTATAGGTCGAAACTCCACGGCATAGAAACTAGCGACATCGTTGCCGTCTAAAACCAATGTCGAAAGTAATAATAACGGCATTGTAGCCATATAATCAATGTTGAAATGATAAACAAGCGGCACCAAAATCATAAAGAGTTGATATAGAAAACTAGCGGCACCATTAATGCCGAAATTAATAAGTGGCATGTGACAATAATAGTATGTGGCATTGAAACATGCAGGATAGCCAACGCCATAAGCATCTATGTCGACATCGGAGCTATACTTCCAACTTTAACCAACGTTGATTCATTACATACCAACGTAGGTTGATATCATATGCATCATCACTGGTTGACGTCAAAAAGCTTAGATGCAACATAGATGGGTTGTGGCATCAATAAGGCAATGACAATTTCCGTAATTATTATAAAAACTATAAAAAAAATTATATAAAGTAATTTCTTTTTACCAGCTCCTATTCTTTGTCAAATTGTTATTGTATAATAACCTTTTTTACCAATTCTTTTCAGAAAAACTACTGTAGATCAGAAATTATATTCCCAAATATTTTTGCAAACCATAATTTTATATTAATATTTTAATATAATTATTTAGCCTTTCTAGCCTAATAAATTCATATAAAATTATAAACATGTGGGAAAAATCCACAAAAATCACGATAAATCAGAATTATCATATTCTTTAACATATAAAAATTTTAGGACCAAAAGCATTACTTAATTATTTTTAATAAATAAAACCCAAAATAAACCATTTTATTCACTTAAGAAATTCATAAAATATTCATACTTGATTGAAAAATTATGAAATTAAAACCAACTTCTAAAATAACTTTTATAACATCATATCAAAATTTCAAGTTAAATGGATGTCATAAACTAGGTTTTCACTCATAAAACCTATTAAATAATTTCATAATAAATCCAATAATCCATCATTCAAGCATATAATCATTCGATCATTCAAAACATGGCATAAGAAAACATAAGGCTTGGGTTTGATCATAAAATTGAAGTAAACATATAAATAGTGAGATGGATAACTATTATTCACCTTGATTTGATAGGGATTAGAGATTTGAGTTGATAAGATTCCTTCATAGCTTTTTCCTTAGGTTTCTTCCGTTGTTTCCCCTAGCAATGGCATGCCTCTTCTCTATTTCTTTTATATGAATGATAACGAGGGAGGAAATGATAATGGAAGGGTGTATGTTAAGGAAATGTAACCATTTCCTATTTTGTCCTTCTTATAAATTCTCCTTTTTATTAATGTTCTAATCAATCTTATTAGTTCATTAATTAAAGCTCGACCCATATTGTAATTATCAAGTCTCAATCTCCTCCATCGGTACTTTGGGTACAACGGTCACAATGACTTTGTGGTCGAAGCTGGACTGGTCGAAGGTGGAAAGGTTGAACTTTTCGACCACTGTATTAATAAAAAAGAACAAAAGTGTTAGTCAAACTTTAAGTAAAAAGAATACAAGTGCAATTAAGCTACCATTTATACCGACCTAGCCCTATTTCTTACAAGGACTTGGCATGATGAGGCCAAGCTGCCTACACTAATCTGGTCCATCCCTACATGAGGCTTACTCAAAGATCCCACTTCATATCTAAGATATGAGGGGTCATGTGTATGAATTTTCTTGGAAGGACCAACATCCCCACCGAGGCATGGCTCTAGAACCTCTCCCTCGATGCTACTTTCCTTAAAGCTCATATACTATTCTTGGGGCAGCGGCTCACGATGAGGGATCAGGATGTCGACTAGTTATTCTGGGTCAAATTGTTCCGTCTACGGCAACACAACATCACTCAATTTATTGAGGTTAACATGTTCCCACTCCTCTTTCTCCTCACCCATAACTACCTTGTTGTAACCCATAGCTTGCATCCGTGATCACCCTGGTGTTTGGGTACAAGAATCAGACTTTGGAATAGTCTTGCTTTATAGGAGCTGGTTTCTCTGCTGCGAACGCCTTCTTTGTCGACTTCCTCCTTGGCTGTGTCCACTCTCCAACCATTATTTTGTCTAGCCTCATTAGTCCAATATGGTGGAAGTTGGTGTTAGTCACCAGAAGTCTTAGGTCCTAGTGATTGGGGGTGGCCGTCTTTAGCAAGTTCAAGTGCTCATTCAGTATAAAGAATTCGACTCCAAGGTAATCAAGTTCTTACCCTGTCGATAGATGAGTTTAGCAAAGGAAAGCTGAGAAAAAGATGAAGGGATAAGAAAAGAATCAAAGACTTGCTAGGGGATTAGAAAGCTATATTCTCAGGCCCGGGGTTGACCCTGTGTGGAACAAAGAAATATCTGGTCATCCAGCTAGGGAATGCTTTATTGAGAACGCTCGAAAAGATCACGGGCTTGGTTTTAGCCTGGAAGTGGTAGTAAGTACAGGTTGGTTACCTGGTCTCCTTCTATAGTTGGAAGACCATCTCAACAAGGTTAACATTAGTCTCCAAAAGGCAGAGCGCCATACAAGCAACATGGATGCCACATAAGAACCAGTAGTTGTTAGGAGTCAGCTAACCAGGAGTGATTCTATAGGCGTTGAGGATAACCATGAAATCGAGGTAGAGCAGCAGCATAATCCCCACATTGACGTAGCCCATAGAGAAGGCGAAATATTTCAAAGGGGGATGGTTAGGATGGTCAATAGGAGGAGGGTAGTATACTATCCCCATGTTACATCCAAGGCTGGACAAAAGCTTAGCTAGTTTAATCTTTACCTATTCCAATTCGGAGGCCTTGAGGCTAATGGACCAGGCTGAAGTTGAACGGCTGGTGGAGGCAGGTCCAAAGGCTGCTATCTAGAACAAAAATGGCTTGATTATACAATATCCTAGTGACTAAGTATAGCAAAGCCCAGAGGTAAGCCCCCAATAAAAGATGGAAATTCGACGGCCATCTTCATGGCGTGCTCGTGCAATGCATCCCATGAAGGCCGGCCTACGATTCGACTCTTAAGCTAAGTATTAGGCCTTACAGCCCCTACTTGGTTCCTACATTTTACTTAAAGCCCATGCTTATCAAATTAGGCTTGACCAATGGGCCGTTATCTAAATAAATTCTAATATCTTTATTTGACACTTTCATGCCCACTACAACCCATCAACATCGATCGACCGTTCTTGACATGGCAACGATGGTCGATCCGGGTCAAAAGTTGACCAGAGAAGGCAAAATCTGACCAAAGCGGTATCTAATCATCAGCATTACAAAACCATCAATTTCAGCATGAAAAATAAAGTTGATAAAAACATGAAAAAAGGCCAAAAGCTTGAGTCTTTGTCGTGGCAACGATGGCTATGACGATAGAGTAAAGGAGGAGAAGAAGGCGCTTACTTTTGCTGATGGGAGCTGAGAGAGTCGAAGTTTTGAGAAGTGTTAAAGCTTTTTTAATGGATAATAGTTTTCTTGTTCTCATTAAAGAGTAAAGGAAGAAGAAGGGGCAGCTTTAGTAAACCAACTCCATCGATCTCAGCCACTGGATTCAAATCGCCTTTAGATCTCGAATGCCTAGGTGTAATGAATGCAGCTATCTTTTCTACCATGTTGGAAACATGAGCCCCTGATCACATTCGAAAAAACGATATGCCATGGAAAATGGCAAAACACCATGTAGAGCATGCATTAAATGTGTAGCAAAGGAGCTGGACGACAATATCTTTATGAAATAACAAGTCCGCTCCTACCCACAGAGTCGGGCTTGGAGGCAAAATGTTGCTTTGAATTTTTATGCAAGTAATTAGCAATCCAATCCTGTCACAGCCCAGTCCACTCAAAGTTGGCCCAGATAAACTTTGATCGGTCCGTCCCTATCAGCCCAAGCCCAAACCGACCCAAGCCAGCCATCTGCTCAATAGCTTATCAGGTCAACCACTGGCTGGCTAACCCAAAGTGACTTCAACATCAAACTCTCTCTTAACTTGGTCTTTAGCACTAGTCAACTCTCCTCTGTAAACTAGGCGTTGAGCTACTAGCTCACTCATGTAAATCTGCATCCAGTCTGGATCCAGACCTGCCCATTAAGACTGGCTCCATAACTAGACAACACACTTAAGTTGGCTTCAACAGCAAACTCATCTGTCAAGACTGGCTCAAGCTTTAATTGTCTATTTCCTTGAATTACCATGGCCTATCACATCATATCAAAGCCAGTCCGACGTGTTCTTTGCACCTTGGTACATAACAACATTCAACTTCTAGTATCACCTACAGCCCGACCGATGTCACTCGTCTTCCTTGCCATTTAGGTGTAAAAATATAAATGAAAAACCATATAGCCTACCGTACAAGATACTATAGCATAATGGCCAAGAGTGCACCTACATCTGTAGCTTGCCGTCAGCATTTGATGCACATTAAATGCAAAGTCAACACTTAAAATAGTAGGACAATTGGCATGCCTCTCAACCACTCATTCCTTTCCGCCTTTACAGCTATCTTCCATCTGCCCTTGTAACCAGATCAATGGCTAGGCATGCTTTTTGCATGTTTTACTATGCAATCTCAGCCATTCATCATGCATTTTGACCACTATAAAATCGTCATGCATTGCTGCTTCAAAGGAGTGGAGAATTATTAGAATTCTTGTTATTATCTCTTTGCTGAGCTCTTCTTACAGCAAATCAAAGCACTAAGTACTTACGATTAGCTAAATTTTTAGTGTTAAGTGCTTTATTTTTTATTCTTCTCCTGTAATTACCTGTAATTGTAAGAGAGAAGTGTAGTAAGAGATCTTCATGGTGGACATAGGCAAACTTGCCGAGCCACTCTCTATTTAGTGTCAACTACTTTGTTTTACTTGCTCTCATCCTTATTTTACATTTTTTAAGACTAGTGATTGTAAGTATCCTTTGCTTTCACAGTTCATGACACTAATTCTAAGGTTGGCTAAATCTCTAGTCAACAACTTTAGATTGATCTTGTGTGAAGATAATTGCTTTGTCTCTTCCCTCATGCTTTCCTCTTTTTTCTTCTTCTTTGTTGAATGAACTTTTAATGGAGTTTTGTGTGGTCTTGATTTCTTTTCTTTGCTTAAGTTATGAGGCTAAAATATAATAAGAGAGGGAGTGTATGTTAGGGGAAATAATTTAATGTGTTATCTTTACTTATTTATTTTTTTCCTATATAATTAAGGAATTTTTTCTTTTTCTACAAACCAATTCTCCATTTAAAGTTTGAAATTAAAATCATATTTATATGGCAATTATCCGTACTATTTATACATTTATATTCTACCATGTTATTATTTAGTTATATCATAATTAAGTACCCAGAATAATGCACAACAAAATTTAGGATGTTACTGGCTCCTCCTTAAAGAATTTCATCCTCAAAATTCTGATAAGGAAAACAACAAGTATATCAAACATGCATATATGTGCCATAAGCACATAAATCCAACAATGCTAAAATAACTACTAGTCAAATGTCTATGTAACAATATAGAATATATAGTCAAAATAACTCAGGATAAGCCTCTCTAATCGTATCCTCAGCCACCTAAGTACTCTTGTTCATCGTCACTCAACTGGACCTTCACTAACTTGACTTTATTATTTCTAAGATTCTTCGTATCTTTAGTAACTATATGAATAAGTTGCCTAATGATAGTCATATCAGGCTCCACTACTAAATCTTCCAAAACCATTGGCTTAATATTAGTCTATGAGTCATGCACATACTTCCTTAGTTGGGATATGTGAAAAATATTATGGACCATTGCCAAAGTATTCGGTAACTCAATGCAATACGGGAGTTTTCTGATCCTCTCTATACTAGGAAACGGCCTAACATATACTGGTGCTAACTTTCCCAACTTCCTAAGTCGTATAACACCCTTCATCGATGATACTTTCATGAAAACATAATCTCCAACTGAGAACTCCAAGTCTTTATGCCTTCTATCTGCGTAACTTTTCTATCTTAATTGAGCTTGCTTCATCATTCCTATACTAGCCTGATAATTATTATTATAGGAAAACGCAATTAAGTGCAAATGGTCTTCCCATGTCCCTCCAAAGTCGAGTACACAAACTCTAAATAAATCTTTGAATACCTTATTAATCCTTTTCGTTTATCCATCGGTCTGCGGATGGTATGTGGTACTCATCTTCAGCTTAGTTCCCAATACATCTTGTAAGCTCTTCTAAAACACACTAGTAAACAAAGGGTCTCTCACTTACAATATTACTTGGTATTCCATGAAGTATCATAATATTCTTCATCAATAACTTAGCCAAGCTAGGTGCCGTCCTTATCGACTAAATAGGGATAAAGTTTGCACACTCGGCTAGTCTATCGACTACCACCCGAATACTTTAATTTCCCCTATTCGCCCTTGGCAACCTATTGGTAAAATCCATGCATACTGAACCCAATTTTCATGGTGGCACTTCTAACTGTTGAAGTAATCCACTAAGTTTTTGTTGCTCGGCTTTCACTTATTGGAAATTCATTGCTTCACCTATAAGCCTGCATCTCTCTTCATTCCTTCCCAGAAGAAACCCCTCTTCATATCTTGGTACATTTTTGTACCTTAAGGATGAATAGTAACTTCGATCGATGACATTCTCTAAGGACTTCCATTCTCAAATTATCCATATTCGGAACACAACCATCCCTTCTTTCTCAAGCAGCCACTTTGGTCAAGTATAAAATCTTTCAAATCATCAATCTCACTTCCTACTTCTAGTCTCCTTATCCGATCAGCTAATATTGGATCTTCTTTTTTCCTTACTGCAATTCTTTCGATCAATATCAATCGAACTTCTAAACAAGAGATCATTGCAATACTATCACTAGAACTGGCCATCGACCTCGTTCTAACTCCATAAGAAGCCAATGCCTCTAAATCATTCCATTCTGATAACATTATCAATATCATATTCTGATGTTTTCTACTATGTGCATCATCCACTTTATGTCCTTTCCTAGCATATACTCTATCCCAAAGTCAAACACAACAAAAAACTCTAGCCATCTTTGTTGCCCCATATTCAACTCCTTTTGAGAGAATAAATACTTGAAGAACTTATGATCCGTATACTACTCAAATCGTTCTCCCAAATGATAGTGTTTCCATACTTTAATGCAAAGATCACCACTGCCACCTCTAAATTATGAGTAGGATATCGAACCTCATGTAGTTGAAGCCGTTGTGAAGCAAAGGAAATGATTCTACCTCTCTGCATTAATACAGCTGGTAACCTAATTCCACATACATCAGTATATACTGCTAAGTCTTGATTTCCATCTGGAACAACTAATACAAGCACATTGGTCAATAAATGTTTTAGCTTTCTAAATGCTTTCGGACATTTATCGGTCCAGAGAAACCTTTATGTTCTTCCTTGTTAGCTTAGTCGTCGGTGCTGATGTACAAGAGAAATCTTTAATGAATCTCTGGTAATAGCTGGTCAACCCTAAGAAACTTCTAATCACAGTTACAGTTTTGGGCCTTTTCCAACTATTAATAGTTTGGTCTTCGATGGATCTACAGACAGTCCATTCCCACAAATTACATGTCCAAGAAATTTCACTTCTCTTTTCCAGAAATGACATTCTAAAAATTATGCTTTTAGTCGATGCTACCTCAATATATCTAAAACTATTCTAAGACGAACCTGTGATCTCATTCATTCTTAGAATATATCAAAATATTGTCAATAAACTCCAACAATAATCTATCCACATGTTCTAGAAGATTCAGTTCATCAAGTCTACAAAGAAAGCAAGCGCATTGGTCAGTCTGAAGGGCATAAGTAATCATTCGTACAACCATATCTTGTTCAAAACGCCATTAACGGTATACTTTCCTCTACCAGTCTTAATTAGTGGAAACCCATAGCTAAGTATAACTATGAGAACACCTTGGCTCTACTCAATTGATCAAAAAATTCATTTATTCTAGGCAAAGTGTATCGATTCTTTATCGTCATATCATTAGGTTTTTATAGTCAATACACAATCTTAATGACCCATTTGGTTCTTCACAAACACCACTGTAGTTTCCTAAAGCGAACTGCTTGATCTAATAAAATTCTTCCTTTGAAAATCCACTAGCCGCACCTTTAATTCTTTCATTTCTGCAGTTGTCATTCTGCTAGTTGATCTACTTATGAGTTCAGCTCTAGGTACGAGATCTATTTAAAACTCAATGGCATATTTCAACCGTAGTTCAGTTATGGGCTTAAAAACATCGACATATTTTCTTACTATGAACAATTGAATTCTACCTCCACGTCTTCCATAGCACCTAACATCGCACATACATTGAGACTCAATTCTTCCAATGATTATATAATTCGATCATTACGATCAAGGCATCCTAAGGATATCGCTCTATCTTGACAAAATATCCTAGCATCATATAGACTTAACTAATCCAAACCCCGAATAATCCCAAAACCCACAAAATCAAACACACACAAATTGCAGGCAAACATATGACTTAACAAATCAAACTCGACATGGGCACATCTCATCCTAAGAGTTGTATTGCCACCTATTAGATTGGCAACCCTTAAGAAGTAATATGGTATGTCGGTTCAAGGCTTAATTATCTACAAAACATCTAGAGATAAAAGAATGTGATACTCTTATATCGAACAATACTTTAATAAGAATGTTATGAATAAGAAATGTACCTCCTTACACAAACTTTTCTTTCTCCTATGTAGTTATTCCAGAAGATGTAGGTTCAAAAAAAACCAACATTGATTGACTCTAGACAATCCCTCTTGAAATGTCTTATCTTGTTGCATCTATAGCATTTCACTCCCTTCTTGTCAGTAGTCTTCTTGCTATCTTTAAAGCGACACTGATTGGTAAAGTGTCCTTTCTTATCGCACTTAGAGCAAACTAATTTAGACTTACCTGTCTTAGAAGCTCTTCTCTTCTAAGCTTCCTTCTTGCCAAAGAACTTCCTTGCTTTGCATTGGAAGCTCGTAGTCTCCACAGACTTATTCTTCTAAACAAATGAAAGCAAGTCCTCATTTCTCAAAGACATGTCGACCATGGCATTAAACAAATCTCTAAGATGTGGCATCGTTGCTCTAGCAATCTCCAGCTTGAGTCTACAAATGAACTTCTTGTTCTTATTAAGCAGAGTATTGATGATGGCATGTCTATGCCTTAACAACTCATTAACTTTGTAACATATGTCATCTCACCATATTCCAACTCTGAAAACCTTCTAAAATAAGTTGAATTAGCTGCTTCAGATAATAACTTCTCTTCGAACCTCTCTATAAAATCAGGCCAGGTAAGCTCCTCCTTTGAAAATCCCATGGTAACATTAGTCCACCAATAATTAGTAGCTCCTTGCAGCTGCCTTAAAGCCAATCTCCTCTTCTAATCACCATTCAATTCCAAATCAGCAAAGATCCTCTAACATCGAAGAAGCCAATCCTCTACCTCGATGACATTCTCCGTCCCCAAGAATAGTTTCCTCCCAAGCTAGCATAATCTTAACTTAATGTGGCATAGTTGTTATGAGAAGCCACTTCTAGTATAACTACCCATGCGTTACTAACGTTACCTCCAATTGGTCCATCTGTTTGCTCCTGCTTGCATCATATTGACAAGAACTGATACATTATCCCTATACCAAGTGGTGCGACTATAACACCCACATTAGCATTAGTATTAGGAGTTGGGTAAGTATTCCTAGTATTAGGTCGAACATTTCCATTTTTGCGGTGCTTCCACCTCCCAATTGTAGTCTTCCCATTCCAGTAACCATTTCTTGTAATCTGCATACGAGTCTTCATAAGGTACTGAAGAATGGCCCTAGACAGAGAGGAAAGTACAAATAAATATTTGTACTTATATATGTAGAAAATAACAAGTATGATGCCATTCCCCAATCTTTATTCTTTCTAATTCATTTGAGTAATGTTTTTCAAGATCTTATCAAGTTTTATGTAAACCTACGCTCATATACCAAGTTGTAAATCCCCCAATTTGGGGTATGAAAGTAGATACTAATGATGTTGCACTCATCCTTAGCATTATTTTTCTATGACAAAATGAGATCGGTCATTGTATCAATAACACCAAGAGCACAAGAATTCACAAATTTCAACAAATATTTCCATTAATTCATTTGCAAATTAATTGCATTTGATTATATTACAAAACCCTATGATTCCATCATTTTATAAAATATAATAAATAAAATATAATTCCAAAAGTGACATATGAACATGTCCCCTTGGATGATCAAATTCTTAACTACTAAACGGTTACAATATCCATCATTACATACATTCAGCAATGAAATAAAAGCAGTTGACACTACATAGCAAAAATACTTCTAAATAGTAGCTTTTCCCCTGCACGTCTTTGGAAGCTTATTCGTCTAAATCTGAAATACCCTGCTCTTAGCCTATCCTATTTAAATTGAGTACCTAATAGTTTAGGGGGAAATAAAAAACTTTAGGTCAGAAAAAACAGTCTGGTGTGGATAATATTATACAATCTCAAACCAAATTAGGTAATTAGTGTGACTATGCTGCTTAAGCACGAAATCGATTCCCCTTACTAATACCTTTATAATCTATATGTTGTCATAACATATCTGCAAACAAAATGATTAGAACATCATCATAATATTAATATCATTATTACCATGCATAATGCATCAAAATGTGTAGTCCATCATTCACTATGGTCAAAGGGTTAGAGAATCTCATACTTACCTAATCCAATAAAATAGTCCATGGAATAGTTTTTTCAAGGTTACCATTAAGCTATCTTAGTTTTCAAAGGCCAACAAAAAACTTATCGGGATGACTCGGACCAAAGATATAACTAGATAATCCAAATCTCTTGTCTAACAAGATTAATTATTCTCTGCTTTTTTCCAATTGAAGAAAAGAAATGGTGAGTATGTCTACTATGAGTTCCTTTCTATGTGTAACTCAAAAAAATTTAGGTTCCATACCGACAAATTCTCTATGTATCAGAATCAGGGACCTAATAAACAATGGGCATAAAGGTTGCAGGATAAGCCATAATCCTACTCTAGTTTCCGCCTAAAATCTAGTTTAAAAAAAATCCATGAGTCATGTCTTTTGATCTGTCAGGTCACCCTAACACAATGTGATCTTTCCGATCTCCTAGATGCAATTGTACTCACTCAAGAGTTTAAGTCTGACCATACTCACTATTGGAATAACCCAAATCGATCATCAATTATGAAATCATCAAGGTCATAAATGTTGGGTAATAACATATAACATATAAGTGAGCATGTTAACAATCTAGTATATGCAATGATAACCTACAATGATACAAAATTGAACATATATCACATCATCATCCATCATAAATATACGTTCATATGATAACCATTCTATACAAAAATTACTTGTAACAAAGCAATACTTTTCTTCATGAAAACTATTTAAAAATGGGCTAAAACATTTTTTCTTTCCTTTGAAAACTTGTTAGAATAATTAATAAAAATCTCTTATTTTATTTAAGAAAAAAATATCCTAAATCAGAGTTAAAAACTATCAAGTATCATAAAATAAGCTATCTTTCTTCTTGAAAACTTGTGCCATTGTACATTGAAAATCTTAAGCCATTGGATGACAAAAATATAGGCTATTGCTTGTAAAGAAAATCATAGTCATTGCATGTTTACATTATATGAAGCTATCACATATTGGAAAATATAGCCAACATATATTAATCAAATTAAATCCATCTTAATTTGAAAACACATAAGCATCGCAAGTCGATAAAAAAAAGCAATCACAAGTTGTCAAATATTATTGTCATCATGAATTGACAAAAATGATACTATCGCATTCTGAAAAACTCAAGGTTTTGCAAGTTAACAAAATATATAGCCATTGCAAGTTGACAAAATTAATGCTATTGCATGTTGAAAAAATCAAGGCTATCGCAAGTTCACAAATAATGCTATCACATGTTAATAAAAATAGCTATCGCGAGTTGACAAATACATGCTATCGTATATTGATAAAAATAGCTATTGCATACATGTTATCACATATTGACAGAATAGTTAACGCGAGTTGGTAGATACATGCTATCGCAAGTTGATTAAAACATTGCCATCGCAAGTTGATTATGGCATTTCTGTAAGTATCTACAAAACTGATTTATTTCATATAAAAGTAATAACTTTTTACCAAACCAATTTCTTTATCAAATTCTCATTGGTTAATCAAAATCTTTTTAGAAAAGTTACAGCAAAAAAGGAGAAAATTTGCTCTTCTTTCCTAAAATATAATCTTCCAATAATTATGTCATTAATTACCTTTTTGCAATCACAATCCTGTTCATAAGACAACTCATATGAAATTGCAATTACTTGCGAAAATTTCCTAAAATTCCCAAAAAATTAGAATTTTACTTTTAAACATCATATAAAAATTTCATAGGAAAATCATAATTTTTTTTATTTTGAATAACTAAAATCAGAAATTGTCCAATTTCTCACTTAGAAAATTCATATTAAATTCATAATAATTCAAAAAATTATGAAAAAAAACTATCTTCAAAATATTATTCCAAACATTATATCAAAACTCAAAGTATTTGAAGGTAAAAAACATAGTGTTTATACCAATATCCCTTAAAGAAATTTCATAAAAATACTCAATGATAACCATAATACTTCCAAATGATTATCTAAACCATAAGCATGATAAACATTAACAAGTCATTTTGGGTTTCATCACAAACCCAAAATTAAAAAACATTTAATAAAGAGATGGAAATATTATTTACCTTAATTTGATCTTGTATGAAAATAATTACCTTTATTTCTTTCCTTAAGTTTTCCTCTATTTTTTCTTTTTTGTTGAATGTACGTTTAATGGTGGTCTTGTTTTCTTTTCTTCGCTTAGGCTATAAGGCCAAAATATAATGAGGGAGAGAGAGTATATGTTAGAAGAAATAATTTAATGTGTTATTTTTACTTCCTTATTTCTCTCCTATATAATTAAGGTCTTTTTTATTTCTTTCCCTATAAAATACTTCTCCATTTAAAATATGAAATTAAAATACTATTTATGTGGGAATTATCCACACTATTTATAACATTTATATTCTTCTACATTTTTTGTTTAATTACTTCCTAATTAAATATATGGTACAATATGCAACAATATTAGTGGTGTTACGTCAATACTATATCACATTAGGACTTATGAAATTTTGTTTTGGACCAAATTCCAAAATCACCTACATTCAGCTAGAATAGTCCAAACACAAAGTCCTTGGTTCAATAATTAAAGTCAATATTAATCATACTACTCTGGCTAGAGACTTTGACTTTGAGTTGACTATAGTTCCTACGATACTAACCTCATATAACCGAGGAGACAAATTCTCTAATGAATAATGTTTCACTTCCGATGCTTCAGCTCTGATACAATTATAGTTAGTTGGTGGACGTCGTGTCATGATTTAACTATAATCAAAGTGGAGTATCCACATTAAAGTTCAATGGTATTCTCAAGTCGAGAGAACTGTGTAACGTCATCACTTTAAGATTCTCTGTTTGACCTTAGTTATATTAACCAACATAAAGCTCTTAAGCCATTCCATATTTATCCAATAACTGTCATAAGTAATACACTATCAACATTGAAGAGCGTTACTTTGTTTAGTCACAATGGATGTATCGACATCCCATCTCGAAACACCATGACTAGGAATATTTAAAATAATATGTCAATATAATGTTATAAATTTCTCATGATTTAAACACATTGTGATTACTATCACATAATATATCATTTAAGGATTTTCTATTTTATATACTTTAAATTAATTTCTTAATTAATTATATCACAATTTAATAAATATATAATAAAAGAAAAACACATCTCATTTTGAATAAGATTGGTTATCGAGTTAGATATATGTAATAAACTACATTATTCCCCTAGGGCATACACCTAACTCTATCAAGATATGGGATCCAAGCTATACTAACATGATGTACCATGTAATCAAAATGAGATTGGATAATTACCTTATAATGAAGCCTGAAATTCACATCTTGAACGAATAACTCTTCTCGGTTCTTTAAGATCCACACCCTATCGTTGCAAGGGATAGATGAACCACTTATGTTTCATTTTATTTGATGTTTGCATTTAAACTAGTGTTGGTGAAACTCTGGAAATATTCATTTATTTTTTTAACCATAAAAGGTTAGAAGGAGAGAAGATAAAAATGAATGTCTATAGAAAATGAATAGTGAATTTGTTTTAATTGAAAGAATGAAAGCTTTCTCATTCCTTTAATTAAAACTTTCTTAATCAATTCCCATAAATTTCTCTCTCCCCCCTTCCCTTCGCCAACTCCTATCTCTTCACATGGATAAGCCTAAATTCTTTCCATCAAATGACATATTTTTTTTATAAATCCCATAATGCAATTAAATTTTATTTAAACCCATTTAAAATACATCAATATCGTATATCGATACACGCAAATATAACTTTTATATATGCATTCAAATACTTACAAACAACTCCCAAACAAAAAATAAACTAAATAATAATTTGTAATTGTCAAATATTAAATAATAAAATTAATTTAAAACATTTTATAAAATAATTAAATCATGTGGGTTTTTAAAGAATTCATCATTATGGTTATGCAACTCAAAAGTGTAAATTCAATCAACGATTAATGTCAAAAGTTCGAACGTTAATGTTCACACGCCACCTTAGCTAATGGTGTGACATTTTGGCCAAATTTATCGCTTGCACATCTATTTGGTAAAATCTGATTTTACTATTTTAAGCATTACCTAGTAATAACGATTATTTACACCAATTCTCTTCGTCAAAACTACATCGCTTTAGAACTTATGGAATTTGGTCAAAACTACGTTATCATCCACATTCAACTTGATTAGCCAAATACAAAATCCTATGTAATGACTCGTAATTTTAACTTTGAATAGGAATATTTAATTAATGTTAAATATTCAATTGATTGTTTTAAATGATAAATAATCCATTTTAATTGTTATATAGTGGTAATAAGTGATTATGATAGTTTTATAAATATGTAAACTTGTTTTATAAAGATATATAAACTTCGTCGTATTTTGGTAGATCGACGTCGTATTTTTATAAATGGATTTTAATATTATTTAATATGGTGTTATAGCTTAGATAATCTTGTTTTAATTATTTAAAGATGATAAGAAATTTATTTTCAAGTTTTGTTTACATAAATAAATAGTTTGATTAAAAACTAAAAATGTGACTAGGATTCAACTTTCGGATTTTCGACATTTCGTCGAACGAAAGTTGTTTCAAATCGTTGCAAAGGGTTTTGATATACATACACACATACATATACATACTGTAAGATCCCCTATTTGGAGGCCCAAAGCTAAGCACTATAGATGCTGCAGTCATCTATAGTATAAACTTCTGGTGACCAAATACACGATAATGTTAATGGTATCCATAATATCAGAAGCACTTGAATATGAAATAAAATCATCACAGATTAAAATAGTTTTCTGATCAAATTTCAAATCAACATTTCATATTCCAAGTTACATAATCCCAAACGTTTCCCAGGTTCAGATAAAATATAATTATTACAAAATACGCCAAGAGCGACATATAAAGATGCTCCTTTGGATGACCAGAGTACTAAATAGTCATAACAGGCTTAATACAACACATCAGAAATAAAATATAACAACTCCTAAATAGCTAACTTCAGCCACCTGCTCATCTTCAGAAGCTTTATTCATCCACCTACTAATACCTGTAAATCCTCAACCCTCAGCCTACTCAAATTAATTTTGAGCACCCGAGATTTTAAGGGGAAAAACATAAACTTCGAGTCAGACATAAAGCCTGGTGTGAATAATATTATACATCTCGATTACTTGATAATAAGTGAGACCACACCGCTTAGCGGAATGGGTTACCTGTAACGACCCAGAATTTTGAACGAATTAAATTGGAAATATTTAATTAATTTTAAATATTTGAACGATAACTTAATTTGAGTCCCGAATAAAACTTTGAAATTTGCGGTTAAATTACAGGATTTAATCTGTTGATAGTCGAATAAAAATTTGTATCTTCGATTTACAGTCGAAGAAAAATATTTCGAAAGCTTTTAAAATTCGTATTTATAATACTGAAGATAACAGAAGCTTCAGAATTGAATTTGAAACTGTTTTGTTCGGTTTTGAAATTATATCGTTCAAATCGAATTTAAAAATAGTCATTTTTCAAACCGTCTCGGAATTCGACGAAACCAGTTCCATTGAGTCCCTAATATTGAATTATTGTCGAATTTCAATTTTCGTATTGATTGGAGTTATTCTGTGACCGTACGACGAGCAAACGTATTTGAAAACAAATCAAATTCAAATTTAAAATTTAAAATTATCGGTCAACACACCACGTTGTTTTCCTTTAAACACGCACCGTTGTCTCTGCCTAAAATCGCGCAGAAGAACACGAAAGAAATCGTGTAATCCATGCCTCGTTCAGATTTTTAAACATCCCTCTCCTCTTTTCAAATCTCGAACGAAGAAAATTAATAATGGCCAAACTCAGGAACGCCTTTGTTTTTTTTCCCTCCCCTTAGTAAAATAAAGATAGATGGCCTGCGAAATCATTTCGTTCCACTTCTAAGATCGAAATCGAACACCGATTTGAGTCGTTCCCAATCGACTGCGCGCGTGGTTCGAATTCGCGATTCCAGTCAGCTAAAGCCAAGCGGAGATCGAAGCGTCGCGAGTTGCGATTGTTTTGGGATACGCGATCTCGATCGAAGGGGGATCATGGAAGCGAGTCGCGACTCGTTCGCGAGGGGCCGCGGTGGGGTGCGTGGCATTGGAGGGTTCGACGGAGGAGTAGGCAAGGTCTGAAGCAAGATGAAGGAGGATGGAGGGTCGCGGCGAGATTCAAGGGACGCGTGAGCATTTTGGAGTATTACTCGAATTTGGGATTGTCGATGTGGGGACTGAGTTCGCGAGCAGTTCGCAAGCGGTAGGGAGGAGCTTGAGGGCGTGGTGGTTGGTGACAGCGTTCGCGAGGCGATTCGCGTTGGTCTGGGTTTGCTCGAGTTCTGAAGTCAGTAAGGTATCCTTAGTTTACGATTTGATTTTGAGATGCAATGATTTTTGTTGAGATATAAATTTTAGCAGAGAAAAAATAAGTTAAAAGTGAATTATTTCCAATTGTTTTAATTTAAAATTATATGAGAGTATAATTTACAGTAGGATATAATCTGTTTTTGAATTTAAATTTATAGTTAATTTATTTATTTAATTATCTTCGTTACCAAAGATTATTTAAAAAGGGAATATAATTTTAAAAGTATTGGTTAAGTTGTTATAGACAATAGTTACGCTAATTAATTTGTTTTATCTGTTTAGTTATTAAAAAGAAAATTTTTTGTTAAAATTTAATTTATAGTTAATTAAATTTATTTAAAGAAAACTGGGTTAAAAAAATGAGGTCATTGTATAATTAAAACATATCAAGTTAGAAATTTAATAGTTCGATTTAATTCGAATATTAACGAATTGTACAATTGTCTATACAAGGTTTATAAATCGAGAAAACAAACTGGAATGGAAATGGATGGCAAAATAAATGCTAAGGTGAGATCTTCTCACTCGGAAATTGAAAGTGGAATTTTCAGTTATTATTGATTTCTATTGATGTGTGCTATTAGATATGATAGGATATATCTATATATATAGCAGTATATACATATTGGCATATGTATATATTGGATTGATTGATTTCCCGCCTCGTATAGCGGATGAGACCCTATTGCGCCGTTAGTAAGCGGATTTATAAAAACCTATATACCGCGATAATTCCGTACTGGAGCGGAATTGGTATTGTGCTGACATCTTTGGATGCAGGGAAACAGGTTGGAGGGATCCAACTGGACCCCTCACTTTGATTGAATTTATTTATACTGTGATATGAATCTGTGAATGATTATATTGATGTTATTGATCATATCGATGTCTGGAAAATTGTTGAAAGCTAAAATTTAGCTGAATGAATGTTTGACATCATTGGATTCCAAAGATAAACGAAATTGAATTTTTGAGATTCAAGTAGAAAATTTCTAAGTGAATCAATTTTTGAAATTGAAGAAATTTTGAAGAAAAGAATTTAAAAGTATAAAAGCTGATTTTTATATTCTTATCGAATTTATTCCAGAATCAAGTGAAAACGTTAAGTAAATGAATTTCGTATAATAGTGATTTTAAATTGAAGAATTCAATTAAAATTTGGATTTCTAAATAGTTGGAAAAAGATAAAAGGGATTTATTTTCTTTAAGAGGAATTTGTTAAAATGAAATAAGTTGGAAGTCCAATTATAAATTTAATTGGCAAATTGAAACCAGTTTAGAAAAATCAATATAAAATGATTTGGGATGGAAAATTAATTTAGAAATGAATATTGAAATTGATTTGTTATTGAAGTAAAATTAGAAATCAATTTGGGATTTGATTTTGGGGTTAAAAGTGAATATTTGGGAATGTGGATTTAAAATTGGAAATGATGTTAAAATGGGTTTATTTACAGTTTGTAAAGTTTAAAAGAACGATTTCTTTTAAAATAAATAAATTATAAGTATTTAACTTATAATATGGATTTTTGATGTATATGTTGAGTTAGAAAATTGAATGGGTCATTAAAGGAAATTTATAAAATCGAAGTTGTTATAGAATAGAAAATAGAATTTATAAACGTTGTTTTATAAATTCGAAATCAATTGGATTTGATAAATTAAATATAGAAGGACATTAAAGAAGATATATTCGCGATTTTAAATAGCGAATTTTTATTGAAATAAAATGTGTAGAAAAGACTGAAATGTGGTTAGTGAAGTATATTCACGATTTTGGACAGTGAATGTATTTTTAAGTAAAATGGATAGGGTTTTGGGAAAGCGATATTATGAAATGAAGTTAATTGTTTTAAAAGATGTTTTAAAACGTGTGAACTATCGAAATCATAGATTTCAACATTTATTGTTGAAATAGACATTTTCGAGGAATAAGGAAATGATGGACTATAACACTGTTGTTATAGTAAATGATTTCCGAAAGGAAATGTTTTGATGTAGTATTGGGATTTACATATCTATCTTAATTTCGAATCCCTATACTAGTGATTTTGAGTCGTCGTAACGATGTTTTACGTAACATTCGTTTTGACTCAAATAAATGTTGTTATAGTAATGTTTTCCTTAAAGAATGAATATATACTTAATATTGATTTAAGTATATCGAATATTTTCAAATGTTGAAAATAAATGATTTGTGAAATACTTATTATAAAATAAGTATGGAATTGCTTTTCCAAAATGAAATGAAATGTTTTGAGAATTTATCTTCTTAAAGATAAATTGAAATTGAATATTGAAAACAATTTGAAAATCGAATATCAGTAGATATTCGAAAGTATAAATTCAACACGGAATTTATAAAAGAAAGCGAAGTTGTTTAAAAATAAATATTGATTTATTTTTGAAGTGTGGAAAATTGATTTGAAATTGTTTTCAAATGGCTAAGTGTGGAAATTTTATATCTAGTAAAGATATTTTTGAAGATGAAATAATTTGGAAAATTATTTGGAATCTGATGATGTTGCGCATCTTTATTGATAGTTAAATAACCGACTATCAATAATTACCTTTAGATAGGTATTTGTTGTGAATTGGATGAATTTGAGTGCCACACTTGTTTTTAAATAATCGCTCACTATTCGGGTTAGCCGGGAAAGGACCATGGGGTCGTATAACCCATTCCGAATATGTGATACGTCGTTATGAATTGCATTTGAAGACCGGTGTTGAAGACCGGATATTTTTGAAAACGGAAGGATTACCGTCGAGTTACTCTACATCGACTGATCTTCGATTTAGAGGTTTTATCACCCTTAGTGACGGGAAGTCCTGACGTGATTGAAAATTATCCGGAAATGCAAGGGCTTCGTGAGAAGTGCCTTCGGTTCTGTTCGATCCCGGAACAGACTTGTATGGATTGTGTGTCTGACGTTACAATTTGAGATATAAAGCTGATTTCTTTCAAATACATATCTGTTGGTGGCGGAGAATTTATTCTCTTAGCTTAACACCCTTCTCTGAGACGTACGAGCTCAGAGGTTATGTAGTTGAAATTTATCAGCGATATATCCCAATTTGGTAACGTGGCATACTGAGTGTTGCTGTGAAATGATCAGTGTTTGATCATTTGTGATATGATCATTTGTTTGATCTTATATCTTTGTGATCATAGGTTGATCATTTTGTTTGACCCGAAGCAGGGCTTTTTGAGAAAGCGTAGCTTTGTGGACGAGACTTCGTCGAGCCTCACACCCCGGAAATGGTCGAAACAGGAAGAATGCAGCAAGGTTCTAGGGAGTAGCGCCCCTTAGTGTATGTCATTCCTTCTGGATAAAGGTGGTATCATGGTATGGAGCCCAGATACTTAACCTCTGTGGTTACTGCATTATTATTATCTATGTGGTTTGTTGGAAATCGGGGATCCTCGGGAAGATCGGTGACGATCGGGGGATGGCATACGCGTGTCAGTAGTTACCTATTTTTGCAGAGGTAACCCGGCCTTGTGTTGGCAGAGATCCGGTTAGGTTCTCGGGTCGTCTATTCCAGGGACGTACCCATCGTGGATAGGAAGTTCCTTAGCCTGACCATTTGTTGGAAATCCAAAGAAACAATACGTGACTTGTACGGTTTTAGTTGTAGAACCTATCATTCACTTATGGTGGCGCCCCACTGCTTGGATGGTAGCTATAGTAGGCATAGTTCGAAATGTCTATGTTGGCTAAGATTAATATTATACTTTCGAAAAGTTTTCTACACTATGCACTAATAATAATATCAAAATGATTTGATTTTGCGTAGTAAGCATCTTTGACTATCATAAGAAGAAATCTCCTCCAATTCTGCGTTTGCATTGTGTGTGTGGTGGGAGGTCTTATGGTAGTTTCATTTTCCAAAAGCATTGCGAATTGACTTTAAAAACTTCCTGTTGTTTATTTTAAAGAATAACTGTTTTACGATCTCACACCAGTCACCATGACTGACTCGGAGTTTATTGTTCCCTTCTAAACTCTGGGTGCCCACAAATTTTTCCATACGGGCAGCCTAGAGTTATGTTATCAGGATATTCTGGATATTCTGGAGCTTTGGAAGCAAGCTGGATGGCGAGACGTAGTATTTGTATCTGATAGTATTTATTCCGCTGTGTATTCTGTATGAGGACAAGTTATAAAACTGTCCATTGTTGTACTGAGTTGTATATTGACTCTGATGATTGATGTATGTATAAAATGATATAGTTCTTTGTTTTAAAGATTATTCATTTATCTATTATATATTGTTCCGCTGCGATGTGTAAGATTCTGATATTGTTTTCTGTTCTGAAAGTTGTTCTGTTGTTCTTCTCTTCTTCTTCTCTTTTTCTTCTATCTTCTTCTTCTTCTACTTTTTCTTCTTTCTTAAAACCATAACTTTTCGGGTTTTCGACATTCGATGGCTCGGCAGTCGATAAAGTGAGTATCGATGTTGAATTTTCGAAAGTCGAAAATTTCGGGATGTTACATTTCCCCTCACTAATATCCCTTTTTAAAACATATCTTTTTCAAACCAAAACCCTGTAACCAAACTGGTTAAAACTATAGTATCAATAACATGTAAGCATATAAATCAGGTAATCAATGGACTATCTGTCCGCAGACTATAGTTTTGTTTGGCTAACTACTAACCTTTGGCTGACTCGGGCCTACCTGACAAAATAAACAAATAGTCCAACCTATGTTAGATACTCTTCTGGACGGTCTGTCCCTAACTTACTCTCCAAGGGTCAACTGACCCTAATGGTTTTGCGGGCTCACCAATAACCTATCCTCACTTTGTATATTCCTTTCTGTGTGTAACATCATTTTAGTCTTACCTGTGACTAAGCCCTACACACTGAAATTTTGGACTAAATTAGCTAGGGGCTAATAGCTAATGTATAGGGCGCGACCCTATACCAGTCCCATCTGGTATTCTAATATCTGATTCATTTTACTTAGGGTCACATTCCTTAAAACTTTCCTTGAAAATATTTTCTTTCAAAATAATTTAACCCTTTTTAAATCATATTTAAACAAGGAAAATATACTCTATGCTTTACTCAAATCACTTTGCCATCTTATATATACTTTACACAAAACATTGTCGATGAAAGCATTCGAAACCATTGAAAGTACCACTTTCGAAACCATTGAAAGTACCCTTTTCGATACAAGTAAGCTACTTTACTTTATAACCTAGGCCAAAGGCCAAAACATACCTTTCGAAACCTTTGGAAACCTTCCTCTTAAAACCTTTCGAAAACTATAGGGAACCACCCCTTCGAAACCTTAATTTATAACCTTTCGAAAGCATTAAAATAATTTTCTATAAACAAACCTTTCAAAACCAAGTAAAACATATGGAACAACCTTTCGAAACCATTTAAAACTATTCCTTTCGAAACCAGTCTGGTTTAACTTTCAATAGCACAAAGGGTCATAAAACAACTAAGTTGAAAGCACTCTTTCGAAACAATTTCCTAAGTAAAAGAAGTGGATGGTGTCGAAACCGATCCCTTTGAAAGCATTGGAGAAGCGGATTTGGTTTTAAAATAAAGAATCCCTTTCGAAAGCATTGCTTTGAATGGTAAGATGCGACAGCTAGGAGTTTCGACCCCCTTCAAAAGCTTCTTTATAAAGCAAAAGCGCAACCTCTTTCGAAACCATTCTTTAAAACCATTTAACCAATTGAAAGCCATCTAAGTCAAAAGCATTCTTCTCGAAAGCATTCTTCTCGAAAGCAAAGCAGGCGCATTTCCTTTTAAAAGCAAGGCAAGGTTTCGACCCCTTCAGAACCCATTGTGTCAAATATATACCTTTCGCCTATATCCAATTTTCTACGTACCAAGTCTTTGATACCAAGCACATTGGTTTCGATGGAGATGGAGGTGGAAGTACTTAGTCGAAAGGCTGGTGCCGAAAGTGGCAAAATAGCAAAAGCATACAAAAACGGTTTTCTTTCTTTTTAAAGTAATTTCTTTCCGACTAACCTGCTTATTTGTCAACATATGATTGGTTGCTAATTTCTTTTTCAAATTCTTTTCTAAAAGTGCTGCCGAAATTTTAGAAGTAAATAATTTAAAAGATTTACAAAATGCCCCTTCTCCTTTTATAAATATATAAAACATTTAAGTTCCATACCTTAAATAATTTTATATACTTAGGAAAACACTTAGGAAAATTCTACAAAAATTCCCATAAATCATCTTTAACAAGTTTTCTAACATATTTAAATTTCTTACACAAAACATATATAAAATAATCGTAATTAATTTTAAACCCAATCATCCATTTTCTTCACTAGAAAATTAATAATAAATACACATTAATTTAGATAATTATGAAAATTGAAACCCATCTCTAAAATATCATTTCTGACCTTATATTAAAAACGCAAGGCAATTGGATGTCATCTAATAGGGTTTTCACATTAAAACTCATAATAAAATCCATATGAAATGGCAAAAATCATCAACAAGCATATATATCCATTTTAACAATCAAAACATGGCACCTTAGCTTTCTTATTCGAATCTGATCTAGAATCCAAAAACATCAATAAATATGAGATGTAACCTATTATTCACCTTAGCTTTGTTGTTAAGGAGTTGAGATTTGTTCTTGAAGTTAAGTTGATTAGCTTCTTGCTCTTGATTCTTGCTTATCTTCTCCTTTATCTTCTTTAATGGTGGCCGGCCTCTTGTTTAATTTTAGTTTATGGAAATGAACGTGTAAAATGAGAGTGAATAAGGGTTTAGGGTATAAGAATGTTACTTATTCCTATTTTTCCATTATCAACCACCCTAACTTATTCTATTTCATTTTCCATTAGTTCATTTGTTTAAATGGCACGACAACCTTCTAATTGCACAAACCTCAATCCCTCAATCATTTACATTATTTTATTTAATTTAACTAATTAAATGTCCTAAATAATGTTACTAAACATTAGGGTCGTTACAGACTTCCCTCCTTAAAGAATTTCATCTTCGAAATTACGATAAGGTACATAACAAATCAATCATAAAGGTAAAACATACCATGAAACAAATCAGGATAAGCATTTCTAATCCTGCTCTCAGTTTCCCAAGTACTGTCTCTCTCATTGTCGCTCCACTGAACCTTAACTAATCTGACTGTCTTGTTCCTTAGCCTTTTCTCATTTCTCACGACTATACGAAATGGCTTCCTAACTATAGTCAAGTTCGGTTCTACTACTAAGTCCTCTAACATAGTCGGTGCTATAGTAGTCTCTGGATCTCGAATACACTTCCTTAGATGAGAAATATGAAAAACATCATGGACTCCTGCCAAACTGTTCGGTAACTCCACTCTATATGTGAGTTTCCCGATCCTCTCTACAATAGGAAATGGACCTACAAATCTCGGTGCCAAATTTTCTGATTTCTCGAATCGAATTAAACCTTTCATCGGTGACACCTTGACGAAAACATGATCTCCTACTGAGAACTCTAAGTCCTTCCGTCTTCTATCAGCATAACTCTTTTACCTAGACCGAGCTTCCTTCATTCTAGCTCGAATAAACTCAATCTTCTTTGCAGCTTCTCTAACTAAATCCAGACCAAGAACCAACCTATCCTCGGTCTCTAACCAACAAACTAGAGATTTGCATGGCCTTCCATACAAAGCTTCAAATGGTGCCATCCCTATACTAGTCTGATAACTGTTGTTATATGAAAACCCGACTAAGTGTAGATGGTCTTCCTATGATCCTCCAAAATCTAGCATACAAGCTCTTAACAAATCTTCCATGACTTTGTTAACTCTTTCCGTTGGCCCGTTGGTCTGTGGACGGAAAGCGGTACTCATCTGGAGCTTGGTACCTAAAGTATCCTATAGACTCTTCCAGAACTCGCTAGTGAACAAGGAATCTCTATCACTTACTATACTACTAGGAATTCCATGAAGTCTAACTATATTCTTCATAAATAACTTAGCCAAAATGGTGTCGTCCTAGTTAACTTAACTGGAATGAAATGGGCATTCTTGGTTAACCTGTCCACTATGACCCATATACTTTCATTTCCTCTATTTGACATTGGCAACCCGTCTATAAAATCCATTGAAATAGAATCTCATATCCATACTGGAATATCTAAAGGCTAAAGTAACCCACTTGGTTTCTGATGTTCGGCTTTTACCTGTTGGAAGTTCGAACACTGCTTCACCCATAAGCCTACATCTCTTTTCATCCCTTCTCAGAAAAAACTCCTCTTCATGTTCTAATACATCTTAGTCCCTCCCGGATGAATTGTGAACTTCGAATGATGGCATTCTTCAAGAACTTTCTTCCTAATTCTTCCTACATTTGAAACACATAATCTTCCTTTCTTCCTTAACCACCCACTCTGGTCAAGACCGAAATCCTTCAAGTCATCGCTCTTTGTTCCATCCCTTAACTTCCTAATCCGTTCAACTAATAATGGATCCTCCTTCTAATTAGAAGCAATCTTTTTGATTATCACCGGTCGAACTTCTAAACATTACAACATAGTAGTTTCCTTACTAAATCTAGCTTCAGATCTCCCTTGTATTCTACATATCGTCAATGCTTCTAAATCTTTACACTTAGCTATCATTGCCAATACTGCATTTTGATGTTTTCTGCTTAGTGCATCTTCAACCTTATTGCCTTTTCTTGGTGTATACTCAATACCAAAATCATAAGCGGCTATAAACTCCAACCACCTCTGCTGTCTCATATTCAACTCCTTCTAAGAGAATAAATACTTTAGCAACTTATGATCCGTATACAATTTAAATCTCTCTCCCAAAAGATAATGTCTCCACACGTTCAATGCAAAAATTACCGCGTCTAATTTCAAATCGTGAGTCGAGTACCTAATCTCATATGGTCTAAGCTGTCGAGAAGCATAGGCAATCACTTCACCTCTTTGCATTATCACAGCTCCTAACCTAGTTCCACATGCATCCGTATATACTACTAAATCCTAATTCCCTTCCAGAACAACCAACATAGGTGCACTAGTCAGTAAGTTTTTTAGCTTCTGGAATGCCTCCTCACACTTATCAGTCCAAACAATCTTTACATCCTTTCGCATTAGCTTGGTCATCGGTGCTGCTATCCATGAAAAATCCTTTATGAATCTCTGATAGTACCCAGCTAATCCAAGAAAACTTTTTATCTCAGTCACTATCTCGGGTCTCTTCCAATTATTCACCGCTTCGATCTTAGTCGGATCTACAGACAACCCTTTCTATGATACTACATGACCAAGAAACCTCACTTCCTTCTTCCAGAAATGACACTTCGAAAATTTTCTTTTAGCTGATGCTGCCTTAGCATCTCAAGCACCACTCTAAGATGAACTTTGTGCTCTCTTTCATCCTTAGAGTATATCAAAATATCATCTATGAAAACTAACACGAACTTGTCCAAGTGCTCTCGGAAAACTCAGTTCATCAAATCTACAAAGAATGTTGGCGCATTAGTTAGTCCAAACGGCATTACTAACCATTCGTACGATCCATATCTGCTTCTAGACGACGTCAAAGGAATGCTATCTTCTGCCACTCTAAGATGATGGAACCCTGTTGCTAAATCCAACTGCGAAAATACTTTGGCTCCACCTGTGCAGTTAATGCCCCGCTATATCCCTGCTATAACTCCGATATATCTTATAGCGGATTCCTACCGCTATGATTTTTCCATATATCCCCAACATATAGCCTTTCCGCTTTAATCCCCACTATATCCCGTTATTTCCGCTATATTCCGCTATTTCCGCTATACCTTCTATAAAAAATTGGATTGAAAAATGATATTTATACGCTATAAAAATTATAAAATTAATTAATTTCATTGAATTTTTGATATATGTTTAGAAATGATAATACTATAATATTCTACTAAATCAAATTAAGTTATATAACAATTTTACATTCATTTACAATACATTTGCACATATTTTTATTTAAAATTATTTTTGTATTAATTATAATTCAATTGAATGTTAGTTTTTCACATAATTACTATCTATATATTTGCAAAAACAACAAGTATGGGATTTATATGCTATTTTAGAGTAATCCGATATATCCCGCTATATCTTCGCTACATCCCCGCTATGACTTTTTGCACCTCTACCGCATTGAATCCAACGAGCGCTTTAACTGCACAGGGCTCCACTCAACTGATCGAACAAATTGTTAATTCTAGGTAATTGATATAGATTCTTTATCGTCTTCTCATTCAACTTACAATAATTGGTACATAACCTCAACGATCCGTCCTGCTTCTTGGCAAACACTACGGCTGCACCCTAAGGCAAACTACTAGGTCTGATAAAATTCTTTCCTTCCAAATCCACAAACTGCACCTTTAGCTCCTTCATCTCGGTAGGTGTCATTCTTCTTGGCGGTCTACTCACTGGTTCTGCTCTAGGTACTAAATCTATCAGAAACTCAATAGCTCGTTTCGATGGCAATCCTACTACAGGTTCAAAGGCATCTGCGAATTCTCTAACAATGAAAACACGATTCAACTCGTCTTCTACCTCCACAACACCCATCAAAGCGTTAACCTCACAACTAGGGTTTCTATGGAGTATACTATCCGATCTCTACATTCAAGGTGTCTAAGTAATATTACCCTATCATGGCAAAATATCCTAGCAACGTACTTACTTAACCAATCCATGCCCAAAATAATTCCAAACCCTACGAAATCAAACACATGCAAACTGCAAACAAAGGTATGGCCTAACAAATCAAACTCTAGGAGGTCACATCTCATCCCAAGAGTCGCATAACCTCCTATTGGATTTGCAACCCTTAAGGAAGTAACTAAGTATGAGAGTTCTAGGTTAAGCTTTCCTACCAAACAATGTGATATAAAAGAATGTAATGCGCCAATTTTAAAGAGAACGCTAACTGACATACCATGAATCATAAGTGTACCTCCCAACGCAGCCTTTCCTTTTTCCTCTATTGCTGGCTTCGAGGTAGCTGGCTCCAATGCAAACACTTTGCCCTTTCCATCCTTAGCTGGCTCCTTGCACTTGTTCTTATAATGTCCAATTTGATCACAGTTGAAGCATATGATATTCTTCTTCCCGATCACCTTCTTTCCATCATTTGAGCGACATTCATTTGCGAAATGCCCTTTTCTGTCACATTTATAGAAAACAACCTCCGTCTTTCCCTTCTTGGCAGCTCCACCCTTCTAAGCTCCTTTCTTGTGGAAAAACTTACTTTTCTGACTCTACACTACTTGAGCCTCCCTTTCCTTATTTCTTTCAAGAAAAGCAAGCATCTCTTCGTGTCTCAATGTTATCTCAACAACAACATCACATGGATCCCTAATGTGCGATAACATAGCCCTCGCAAGCTCAGGCTTCAACCCCCTGATGAACTTCTCATTTCTCTTAATCACAGTATTCACCGTAGCATAACCATATCTCGCTAGCCCCTCAAACCTTGTTGCATACTCCAGCACAGTCATGTCTCCCTGCTCCAACTCAGCAAACTTCCTGAGCAGAGTGGACTTACTAATCTCTGACATAAACCTCTCCTCAAATCTCCTTTTAAACTCAGCCCATGTCATTGACTCTTTATTAACTCCAACTGTAACGTTGTTCTACCAGGACAGCGCTGCTCTTTGTAACCGTCTAGAAGCAAGCCTTCTCTTCTACTCATCATTGAGCCCTAGATCGGCAAAAATCCACTCGCAATGAAGCATCTAGTTCTCTACATCAATTGCGTCTTCAGTACCAATAAATGGCTTTCCTCCCAGCCGAGCATAATCTCTACTCAGAATAGCATAGTTGTTAACTACCAGAGCTTCCTGATTTTCTCCTCCAACTACTCCAGCAGTAAATCCTGCTTGCATCATGTTTACGACGAACTGATACATTGCTCCCATGTAAACTTGCGGGACTCCATCACCCACATTTCCAGCTTGTGCCTGACCTTGGTTCCTTCTCGTATTTGGTCTGGCATTCCCATTAGTTATGGTGCTTCCTCCACCAAGGTTAACTCTTCCACTTCTAATGTCCATATCTACATTCGAGCCTTCGAAAGATACAAAAGAATAGCCTAAAAGAGATAAGAGAATATAGATATAACATATACTTATATATAGCAAATACTAGTACGTTACTATAGCATTATCCCATAACCTGATATTTTCTCTAATTCCTTAGGATTATGTTTTCAAAAATCATTTTAGTTTAAATTTTTCCATAAACCTATGCTCTGATACCAAGTTGTAACATCCCCTATCTGGAGGCTTGAAGCTAAGCGCTACAGATGCTGCACTCATTTATAGTATTAACTCCCGATGACCAAATATAATAATGTTAATGGTATCCATAATATCAGAAGCACTTGAATATGAAATAAAATCGTCACAGATTAAAACACTTTTCTGATTAAATTTCAAAACAACATTTCATATTCCAAGTTACATAATCCCAAACGTTTCCCAGGTTCAGATCAAATATAATTTTTACAAAATACGCCAAGAGCAACATATGAAGATGCCCCCTTGGATGACCAAAGTACTAAATAGCCATAATAGACTTAATACAACACAGCGGAAATAAAACATAACAACTCCTAAATAGCTAACTTCAGCCTCCTGCTCATCTTCGGAAGCTTTATTCGTCCACCTACTAAAACCTGTAAATCCTCAACCCTCGGCCTACTCAAATCAATATTGAGCTCCCGAGAGTTTAAGGGGGAAAACATAAACTTCGAGTCAGACATAAAGTCTGGTGTGAATAAGACTATACATCTCAGTTATTTGATAATAAGTGAGACCACACCGCTTAGCGGAACGGGTTCCCCTCACTATTATCCCTTTTAAAAACATATCTTTTGCAAACCAAAACCTTGCAATCAAACTGGTTAAAACAATAATATCAATATCATGTAAGCATATAAATCAGGTAATCAATGGACTATCTGTCCGAACAATATAGTTTTGTTTGGCTAACTACTAACCTTTGGCAGACTTGGGCCTACCAGAAAAAATAAACAAATAGTCTAACCTCTGTTAAATACTCTTCTGGATGGTCTGTCCCTAACTTACTCTCCTATAGTCAACTGATCCTAATGGTTTTGCGGGCTCACCAATAAATGATCCTCACTCTGTATATTCCTTTCTATGTGTAACATCATTTTAGTCTTACTTGTGACAAAGCCCTACACACTGGAATTTTGGCCTAAATTAGCTATGGGCTAATAGCTAATGTATAGGGCGTGACCCTATACCAATCCCTTTTGGTATTCTAATATCTGAGTCATTTTACTTAGGGTCACCTTCCCTTAAAATTTTCCTTGAAAATATTTTCTTTCAAAATGATTTAACCCTTTTTAAACCATACTTAAACAAGGAAAATAAACTCTATGCTTTACTCAAATCACTGTTGATGAAAGCATTTGAAACCTTTGAAAGTACCCCTTTCGAAACCATTGAAAGTACCCCTTTCGATACAAGTAAGCTACTTTACTTTATAACCTAGACCGAAGGCCAAAACATACCTTTCGAAACCTTCCTCTTAAAACCTTTCGAAAACATTAGAGAACCACCCCTTCGAATCCTTCATTAAAAACCTTTCAAAAGCATTCAAATACTTTTCTATAAACAAATCTTTCGAAACCTTTGGGTTCAAAGCCTACGAAGATCCAATTAGGGAAATTTTATTTTTTAAATTCACCGAATTCACCCATTGTGGATTTGCACGGTTCCATCAATGGTATCAGAGCCTAAATGGTCCGTGCGATCTAAATTAGCAACTTTAGAGCCAGCTTATAATGCCTACTTGTCTAATGGTTGTCCAAATAGTGGTGTCTGGCTTGGGTTAAATAATCAAGTATTCTCCATTCCCTATCTACTAGCTCGACCCAATGGGTATAATAAGTCCAAATGGTTGGCCCAATTGTAAATGCCCAAATTGATTTGGCCTTGGGCTAATTTTCAAATTTTAGTTTAAAATTTAACTTATAAAATAAATTTTATAAAAGTTATAAATATTTTTAAAATTTGTTTTTGAAACTAAAGTTGATATTTTCGAATATTATTTAATATTTAATTAATTGAATTAATTAAATAAATGACAAACTAAAAGTTAATTAACTAAAATAAACATATATATTGACATATGTATATATTTATATAACTATAAATGTTATAATTCAATATATTTATGTATATATATGTATATATATATAAATATCTTACATTATTTAAGGTAAATAAAAATAATAATAAGGACTTATTAAAATTATTTAATTAAAATTTATTTGGTAAATAAATAAATTATATATTATATAATAAAGACATAAACACATACATA